>CM075980.1:20402752-20866661 GCA_038087875.1 Malacoraja senta
CAGCCCCGCACCTTGCTGTTGGCTGGCGGAGGAGGGAGGCGGTGGCGATGAGTTCCCAACGGCCAAGGCAGCGGGGCGATGTTGTCCGAGGAGTGCTGACCTTCCTTCCTCCCCACCTCGCTCCCCATTTCCCTCTCTCTCTCTCTCTCTCTTGTCCACCCCCCCCTTAATCCTGGGACCCATCCATTCCATCCCCCACTGATCCCCATTCCCGCCTCTATTCAGTCCTCACTGACATCCCCTGTGCTCCCCTCCCCATCTACCCCCCCCCCCATCTATTCATCCTGCGCTGATCACCCTATCCACCTTGCATTGATTCTCCTGCCACCCCCCCATCTATCCTACACTCGTTCCCCAATTCACCCTGTACTTACCCCCTTTCCCATCCATCCTGCACTTCTCCTCCATCCATCCTGTACTGATCCCCCATCCATCCTGTACTAATCCACGCTTTCATCCCGTACTGACCTACCCTCCATTTACCCTGCACCTTCCCCCCTTCCCCTCATTCATCCTGTAGTGATCCCCCATTCATCCTGCACAGACCCTCCGATCCACACTGTACTGACCCCCCCCCCATTCATCCTGCGCTGATCTCTCCCCCCCCATCCATCCTGTACTGATCCTCCCATTCAAGAAGAATGGGGGGAACAGTCTGAAGAAGGGTCTCGACCCGAAACGTTGCCTATTTCCTTCGCTCCATAGATGCTGCCTCACCCGCTGAGTTTCTCCAGCACTTTTGTCTACCCCCATCCATCCCGTACTGAACCCCCCCATTCAACACCACTGACATCCCCGGTGCTCTCCCCTCACAATTTTACCTACTCCAACCAACACGTACTAATTCACCTGCCTCAATCCATCCATTCTGCACCGACTGCCTTCTAACTCCCCCCCCCCCGCCATCTATCCACCCCGCACTGATTCACACACACCCCCCTCCCTGACCCTATTGTGCTGGAAATGTCTTCAGAGCGAACATTGACTATGTTTGATAACGGAATGCAATCAAATGTGTTTTAATTCCCAATGTTATTTGTTTTAATCCATAAAGATGGATTAATTAAATTGTGAACACGTGAAACATTAAAACCGCAGTGTTCGATTGTCACTGCTGCCGTTGACACGTTATTACAGAATTCATTTTAACGGCAAATCAATGCTTTTAATATGGAGTATCAGTACTGTAGTTATTTAATGAGAAACATTCACAACTATACGTACGCATATATGTTACCATGGTCCAGGATTTATTGACACAGGTTGATCATACGCTGGAATAATCCAACCACATTTTTGTTTGGAAGTGGAAGTGGAAAGAACTAATAGAAATTGCATTAATTGCAATGTGTAAAAAGAGTTGAGATACTGTCTTATAATTTTGCTGCATGTCATTGTGGGATATATCATGTCTTGATTGGTGAATATGTTTAGTTTGTGACTTTTTTTGAAGCAGAAATAATATGTGAATGCTTCATTGAGTATAATTCCGACTGGTAACTACGCACTTCGTCCAAGCACATTATCGCACGTGTCATGCAAGCCACCTAAACTGTCATTTGGCAACCTAAAACGCTGCCACGGTTGCCCGGCTGGCAACAGGGAAAAAAAGTTAAGCGAGAGCCCTGTCGCCCCCGAATTGGTCCCCTGATAAGTTGAACTAGTATTGTCATTCAATAAGATGACAACTGATACAACTTGTCCCAGTGTGTTCCCGTTTTTCCCACCATCTTTCCACCTGCCGTCACCCTCCACCCCCCACCCATTCAGTAATTCAGAAAGAAGGAGATTTGTAATCCGTGGGAAAATTGAATTGTTACTTTATTTATTTTTATTTTTACGGAGAGAACAATCTCTGCGCATGCGAGGTTTAAGATTTTTTTTTAAAGCCGGCTGACTGTCATATTACTCACGACACGTGACTCATTTATAATTATTTATTTATATTTCTATGAAAATTTTTCCCAATTGGGCCCCGCACCTCCTAAGGCCGGCCCTGGATGGAAACACAGGAGAAAGACCAGAGAGTTGCAAAGAGAACCATGCATTTGGAATCCTGAATGCGGAGGGCGGGGACAATAAATATGGTGGTGGAACCTTGATGAAGGTGGCAGATATTGTGAAGAATGTGGAGGCTGAATTCTGGAAAATGAGGATCACAGCCCTGCAGTTATTTTCTTTCTGATATCTATCCATTTCTCTCTTCAAAGCCACAATTGAATACGCTTGCACCACCCTTTCAGGCAGTGAAATCCTGATCATGACTACTTGTAGGTGTAAACAATGTTTGTCCTATCACCTGGGTTTTAAAACATTGCGTGATCATCATTTTCCATATGTTAAACAGTAAGCCTACCCTAACAAGTATGAAGAACTTAAAATGAGAGAGGAAAATAGAAAATATTAACTAGGTCCTACTAAGCAATACACATTTAGAGAATAATCTTGTTGCAATGGTCTTTAAGTTTAAATAATAGCGCTGCGAGGACATACACAGAAAATATATAATTTACTAGTGGTCAACATTGAGCACTAGTAAACGAGGTTGAATAAATTTTACCCAAATGTCTCTCCCAGATGCGATAAATGTTTGTTTCAAAATGCCAATATAACACATTCATTTGTAGGATGTACAAAGTTGAATACATTTTGGAGCGATATATTTTATATATTTACAAAGCTCTTCAAGTCAAGAATAGAACCTAATATGGAATGGATTATATTTGGAATAATATTAGAAGATATCAATTTAAACAAAGACCAAAAAGTATTCTTTAATTATGGGTTAATAATTGAAAAGAAATTGATACTTAAATTTTGGAAAAATACAGCTATACCAACTATTAAAATGTGGATTAGGAATATGACGGACATAGCACACCTTGAAGAAATGAGACTCCGCCTAATAGATAAATATGACCAATTCTTAAGGAGTTGGTCCCCTTTCATCGACTTTTTTGAATCATGTGATGCAGCAGTACCGTAAAGATTACTGATTTCAGGTCAGGTCGTGGATAGATTTACATCTCCAAACAAAGATTTGAAAATTTCTTTTTTAAGGGTCTTTTTCTACTATTTCTACTTTCTATTTTTTCTTTTCTTATATACACACTTCACGTTTTTCTATTTTCTACCATTTATTTTTCCTCTTTCTTTTCTCTATTTTTTTTTTTTTTTTTTTTTTTTAATCTCCTTTTCAAAAACATAAAACTAGAGGTTGTACATAGAATGCATTATGTTATGACATAGTTGGCACCTAAAATTAGGTGCCACTGTATTGTTTTGTATTGTATTAACTTCTAATAAAATAAACAACAACAAAAAAAACACATTGAGCCAGCTCAGTTTGTTTTCCAAATATTTAAATAATTTGGAAGTTACCATACCTGAATGAAACTAATCTGGAAGAGCTGTTGTACTGGTCCCACGCTGCTGTCAATAGCTCCAAGAACAAAAGCAGCAGTTGCATTTATAATCTTCCCTTTATTGTTATACTCAATGACATATTTTACCTACCATAAAAATAAAGAACAAGGCATGATTGAAATCATACAGAATTTCTTGCATGAAAACCAATATGTATAAACTATGTATTACATTTTACAGAAGCTAGATGTAATGAATAAAACAAAATTGGTGACACTTTTTCATAAGAAAACACATAACTCACAACTTACCTCTAGCACAATATTTCTGCATACGTTAACAACTTGGTTAGGAGTCCAATTATTAACAGCAAAGTCTTTCAGGCGTATTAATGTTCTTTTCTGAGATCTTAAAATAATAGAGGTAAGAAGGACTGGGACCTGGAAAGAAGCCAGAATTAATTATTAAGTCCATATATCTAACCTTGGTATATAATTTAAATGGTTTTTTTTTAAGTCAAGTTATACTTTTAACATTGTAGACTCATTACCAAAACATTTAGATTTAAACATAACAAAGTCTTTAACACTGTAAGACAAAAATCTAAAATCCAGTTAGCTCTTTAATATGTCTTTTTTTTTAAATGTAGTTATTTATTTTTTAAGAAGCCTTCTTAAAATTGAATGATCTTTCGTATTATTTATGTGGTAATTGCATTTCCTATTGTATGGAATAGCACAATTCATAACATTTAAAATTTTCATTAGATACAATATTCAATAATGCTTTGTTAAATATAGATTATACATCTACTTTCATAAAATCAAACTTTGGCAAACTGCAGTCCTGGTTGTAAATCACTGCATAAACATTCTAGCAAAATACAAATTATAATGGTGGCATTCTTGCAGATTCCAATGCTGTGATCTCATTGTAGCTAGAATTTAGGAGATTGAGAGGGGATCTTATAGAAACGTACAAAATTCTTATGGGGTTGGACAGGCTAGATGCAGGAAGATTGTTCCCGATGTAGGGGAAGTCCAGGACAAGGGGTCACAGCTTAAGGATAAGGGTGAAATCCTTTAAGACCGAGATGAGGAAAAACTTTTTCACACAGAGAGTGGTGAATCTCTGGAACTCTCTGCCACAGAGGGTAGTTGAGGCCAGTTCATTGGCTATATTTAAGAGGGAGTTAGATGTGGCCCTTGTGGCTAAAGGGATCAGGGGGTATGGAGAGAAGGCAGGTACGGGATACTGAGTTGGATGATCAGCCATGATCATATTGAATGGCGGTGCAGGCTCGAAGGGCCGAATGGCCTACTCCTGCACCTATTTTCTATGTATCTATGTATCTATGTAGCAGCAAGAAATTACAAATATTGTTGCCAAGGATTAATTTAAAAAAATCTAAATAAACATGCTTATTGAGCTGGTAAATTATCTAAGTACAATACATTTTTTTTAAACTATGTAAGGATTGTTTATTAAATTCAATGTATATTGGCAATTATGGCTTTTGTCAGCTGGTTGGTTATCCTTTTGAACAGATAATGAAAAAATAATGAGTTGCAATTTATTCCTTTATGCTGTTCACACTTACAAAATGTAAGAACATAAACTAGTAAGATATAAAGATTATATACTTACTCCACTATTCCAGTCTGCATTCGGACTCTGAAAAAATATATTGTGTTTCCATATGTTAGTTTGTTGGTTCAAAAGATAATTTCACGAAGTTTCAGCAGGAAATATATTTTTATCAGCAGCTGTAAATCTATTCAACTTAGAAACTGTCTACGTATACGGACAAATTACATGAAGCCTCGTATCTAATTTTTTACATTCAGAGAAGAAGACACGTTAAACTGCAGATGCTGTAATTTGAGCAAAACACAAAGTGCTGGAGGATATCAGCAGCCTGACCCAGCACGTTGTGAGACTGTGATTCATGGCCATGGCATTTGCCTGTTCAATTACCTTTAATTAAGAAAAAAATATTTACTGCAATGGTTATTGGTTTTAAATGACTGAATGGCAGACACATTTCAAATCTGTTAGAATGCCTCAAGATCTCCATAGTTGGCACAGTCTAGCCCAGCTTTACCTTCTATCGTGGTTGGGGGCAACAACACCGGATGCCACTCCTGCGATTTACAAGTAACTATTTGGACCTGAAGGGCGCGAAGGAGCTAGCATTCTAGGTGTTCCACATCCAGCCCAGGTATTTACAGGCATTTGAGGACTAAGAACAGAGATTGTAGGTAGTTGGTCTGACCTAGCAACATCTAGGCCAATATTTAGTAGCACCAAATTCCTCATTAATATGAATTAGTAAGTAATTGTATTTTAACAATTCACATTCACTCACAAAATGTTGTACACACCACAATATTTATATTAAAAAATGGCGCAAAGTGCTGGAAAAAGTCAGCTGGTCAGGTAGAATCTCTGGAAAAGATGGATAGGTGACGTTTCAGATCAGGACCCTTCTTCGGTTTGAAGACAGGTTCCCAACAAGAAACATCACCCATCCATGTTCTGCAGGGATGTTGCCTGAACCATTGAGTTACTCCAGCACTGTGGTTTTTTTTTCACGTAAACCAGCATATGCAGTTACTTGTTTTTCAAAATTTATATTTATCAGTTGACCATTGGAAGTACAAAACAGTTTACTCAATTGTGCTCTAGGAGGCTATTCTAACCACAAAAAAAATGCTGTAGGATTTCAGTGGGTTAGGCAGCATCTATGGAGAGAATGGGCAGACAACAACTCCATCTGAAGAAGGGACCAGAACCGAAACGCACCTGTCCATTTCCTCCACAGGTGCACCAGCAATTTTTTGTTGTTGTTGTAAACCAGCATCTGCATTTCCTTGTATCTAAATCTCAGTCTCACAGACATTCAACCAATCGAACAGTTCCACGTAGAAATGTCAGCAAAACTCAGTGACAACCATCACATTATTTGGTACATTTCATTTTAGGATTACCAATCAAAACAAAACATCAAACTATATAAAACTTACTGGTAAAATCTTATAATTGAGGTAGTTTTTTATGTTTAATGCTGGAAGACTTGTGCAATTTGTTGGTTTGTGAATCCTTCTACTGCAATGTGTTGTTTGATCTATCAAAAAAGCTGTGATTCAAAGAAATAAGAGTAAAAATGATGACATGCTCCATAAATTAAGGTTAGTGCAGTTATTTTTAGTTACTATCCACATCTAGGATAAGTGGGAAACCAGCATCTCATAGTGGGAAACCAATCTCTCACTGACAAACTCAATATTGCAATACATACCAAGGCATGAAATTGCTCTGCTTATGTGACAGACATACACTACTGCCTTACAGTGCCAGAGACCCGGATTCGATCCTGGTGCTTGACAAGGTGCTTGTCCTTATGGAGTTTGTACCTTCTCCCTGTGACCTACATGGGCTTTCTGCAAGATCTTCGATTTCCTCCCACACTCCAAAGACGTATAGGTTTCTAGGTTAATTGGCTTGGTGTAAATGTAAAACCCCAACTAAATTTGCCTATTTATTTTTTGCAACCTGAAACATGCCTGAACAATAACCTCACATCAAACTGACCAAAGCATCAAGCACTGAAGTGCCAGAGAAAACCCAAACTGTACACAGGTAGCACCCAAGGTCAAGAACCTGGGTCTCTTGAGCTGAGGCAGCAGCTCTACCAGCTACACCACCATGCCACCTTCATTGTTAATATAATCATAATATCAATTGAATTTCATTATCATGTTTTGGTCATTCATTGCTGCTTTCTACAATCCCCAAAACCTCAGGGTTCATATATTTTTGGCAACATTTTATATATTTTCTAATCCAGTCCTATTCTTAACTTCCGTTGTTTTCCATGAGTCAGTCGTTTTTCTCATTGAGTTTGCATTTCCTCAATGGAATGTATATTTATTAGGTATTTTGAAATATTTCTTTAAATGGTCTCCATTGTCTAACTTCCTAATCAACCTTAGACATTGCAGTCCTCATACCTTCAAAAATATCTTGAGGTAAACTTGTCAATTTAAAATTGCAAGTCAAATAAAAGTGCATAATATCTGGGAACACTGTTCTGTTGTCACACCAATGCTATATTGCAGCTCCAAACCATCATTTACCAATTGGATTTGGTGCAGTCTATATGAACCTCAAAGCCCCCATCATTATTGTACTACCTTTGATAGATGTATTTCTTATTTATTGATTTCCATTGTTATCTAACGATTTAAATTTTAAAGACTTTGCATTGTTCATTCATGGATCCCTGGTGAATATTTTTCACTATTCTCTGTGGTCTGCTTTTAAGTCAATTTCCTTCCCAAGGCTGTTAATTCATGGTTCAAATATGTTAATAGCCTTTATGAAAGCTATTTGCCATTTTCTAGTCCTCAGGAACCTTTCCTATATTTTGGGAAATACCGATGGTGTCTGCCAAGTATTTTTATTTCAGATTTCAAGCAACCACAGTCCTAGAGAGATACAACTTGGACACAGGCCCCCTAGCCCACCGTGCTGACCATCATTCATTATTCCACTAAACCATTAATCCTATTTTTCTTCTCCCCACATTCTCAATGTTCCTCAGATTCTACTTCTCACCTACATACTAGGGCCAACTTAAAGCAGCCAATTAATTTCCCAAGCTGCACACCTATGGACGCAAGGAGGAACTAGAGCGCCCAGAGGATACCCCCACAGAGTCACAGGGAGAAGATGCAAACTCCATCCAGACAGTACCCAAGGTCAGGAATGAACCTCAGTCTTTTACTAGCTGCTCCACTTTTTGCTATTCTAATCTATCTGATATTTTCTGCTTCAGACTCATAGGTTAAGGAGATGCAACGTTCCTTGTTTGATTCACATAAGTCTTGATCTACTGAAATTGCTTTCTAATTAGAGGAGATTAAGTGCAAGATCCATAGAAAGTTTGTGGCCAAGTGTGATGCTCACCAGTGACATGAAGTTCTGGCCCAATGTTACACAAAAGTGAAAACAATCATCCCAGTTTTATAATATCTGAATGGAGTTTAGAAGTAGTATATATATTTTTAAACTTAAGCACATTTCACTTGCCCTCTTACCTGCAGGGTTGTTGTCAGTGCATGCAGATGTTGCCAGAGGAGCAGGAAGCTTTAGATAACCACCTTTAACTTTAATAGGCATACCATACTGAGAAGAAACAAAGCAACAACATGAGAGATAATATCAGATTTAAAAAAAAAAAAGTAAATTTGAAACTGATACGAAAACTGCTCAGGCAGTTAACAACAGGGACGAAACCTGTGGGCTTCTGATAAATATCAACAGAACTGATATTTCAGTTCATCAATGGGAGAATTGAGGTAAATGAAATTCAACCTGGAAAGTGTTATCTTATGTATTTAGGGAATGTAAACAGGTTAAGGAAATGTAACATATGAAAAGATACTATAATGCAGAGGTATAAGAGGACCTACGCATGTCAACAAGACAAACAGATAAGGAACTCGGCAGGTCAGGCAGCATCTGTGTAAAGGGAAATATATTTCAGCTTAATGACACTTCATCAGAATTGTCTGACAGTTTTCAAACTGAAATGTAAACTCTTTATCTCGTTCCACAGATGCTGCCAGTCTTGCTGAGTGTTTCTAGTGGAGTTGGAGAACTTTGTCATACTCCTTCAATACCTAAGGTCACAACATCTTCAGTCATTGAGCTGCAATGTTCAGATATGCTTTTGTGCATGATTGGAGGCCAAAATGAGGTTATAATTGAATCATTCACTGAAGCATATAAAAGAACGCCTTACCATATATACCCAACATCTGCAAGACAAAGAACTTCTACCAGCCAAATTAAACCAATGCATAATGGCTTCACAGACAAAAACAAATCTTTTTTAATACCTCTATGGTTCGATATACTTAGTATTCTATGGTAGCTGATATTCTGTTCCACAATTTAATTCTGGGATAATGATAATAGCTCATCTGTTTTATAGGTCATTGTATTTATTTGAAAAATGCTATTTCAGTGAACTGGACTGGTACAGGAATGCTGAGGCCCTGTACAAGAAGGGACAGAGCCGGCTGTACTTTTTGAGAAGGCTCCGTTCCTTCAACGTCTGCAGTGAGATGCTGCAGATGTTCTACCAATCAGTGGTAGTCAGTGCCATCTTCATCGCTGTTGTGTGTTGGATAGTAAGACGGAAGGTTGTGGACGCCAATAGGATTAACAAACTCATCAGGAAGGCTGGCTCCGTCCCGGGGGAGGAGTTGGATTCATGGGAGGTGGTTTTGGAGAGGAGGATGCTCTTCAAACTGTGGAGCATCCTAGACAATATAGCTCACCCCATCCATGACACACTGGTCAACCTAAGGAGTACCTTCAGCAACAGACTGGTTCCAAGATGCAGGACAGAACGTCACAGGAGATCCTTCTTCCCTGTGGGTATCAAACTGTACAACTCCTCCCCCTTCTGTCCCTCCCTCCCCCCCCCCCCCCCCCAATCTTTGCACATCCCCCAATCCTTTCCACTCGTCACTTTAGTTTCATGTATCATGTATTTTGTGTTTTTATGACTGTTGGCAGATCAATTTCCCTCCTGGGATAAATAAAGTTCTAACGTATCAAATCGTTAAGAAAAGAAAAAGAAGCTTGTTCAAAACATCTCTAACAGAAAATTGAACAAATTAACTTTGTTCCAACGTATCAATTAAATCATAATCTCCCTAAGTTTAACAAATGAGTTACATTTATTTATATCAATCTCCATTTCTGGCCACTTACCAAATAACTCAATAGCACTTGAGATTATTTTATGTTAATAAAGTGATCCAAATAAAGAATACACGGGATCCAGAATTTTGTACTTAGTGCCAAAAATAAAACCATATGAGCGATTTCAAGGAAATTATTTGAAACAAAATGAATGAAGTTTGGATTAAGGAGTCAAACTACAATTTTGGTGCATTGCATCAGGAAGGCTGGAGGTATCAAGGATTCCTGTCACCCAGGCCATTCCTTTTTTTACTTCTACCTTCTGGGAGCAATTTCAGGAGCTTCCAGACAAACGTCCAGACTTAAGAACAGCGTCTTCCCCACTGCCATCACACTCCTGAACCAATCACCTCTTTCAGATCCCCTTCGTGGAGACATTGCCATTCTTATTCTAAACTATACCTCATTCGGTTACTCCGTTATTTTAGTTGCACTACAATCTTGCATTATTCTGCTGTTTTTCACTGGTCGTATTTATTGTTGTGTTTATCATTATTGTATGTATATTGTTTACTCTGTGAGCTTCATGTGAATAAGGAATTTCATTGCAACCTGGCGTATATGAATAATAAACTCATCTAATCTAAGCAGAGACCAGAATAAAAATAAAAAGTCTGGCATAATAAAATATATTAATTTGCAAAACTACCTGATAGCCACGTGAAGTTGAACTAGATGTACTTGGAGGTGCTTCATTAGTACTAAAGGAAAAACCACCAAACTGTTTCACCAAACGATCAAAATTCTCAGTACTTGGCAATTCAGGGGTAAAAAAGGATGATCCTTTCTTGTCTGAGGATTAAATTGCAGATAAATACACAGATAAATGTTGGGTGAGAACAAACATTTGGAAACAAATTTACAAATTATCAACATGCATTATTATTCAGAAAGGAGCAAAGGCTTTTAACATAACATCTATAAAAATGTATGTTTATATAAATGTAACCACTGGTCAGATGTGATGCTTATTTTTTTCTATTTTGTGCATAATATAAACCTTACAAAAGGTTTATATTATGCCATTACAATTATTTAGGCTTCTGATTTAGTCTTACCTTGCAGATCTAATTAGAATATATATTGCAGATCTAATTAGAATATATATTTATTAAATTAAGCATGGACCAATCAGATACTGGTTGAGCTCTTTAGTTTATTATATACCTTGTTTTATTGCCATAAAAATACAAAGATCATTCATTTATATGGGACTATTAATAATCATGTTTTGAATGTGAGTGTCATAATTCATTACATTTTAACAAAACAATTATGAAAACAGATTAAACGCTGACAAAAAATACACTCACAGTTGTTTGTCTCAATACAAAAGATGCTGGGGTTGGTCAAGGTCACAACTTGGCTTATAAATGGAAAGTATATTGCTGCCTCATGCTTGCAAAGTTCACGGTCTCCTCTGCACGGAAATCATGAAAGGTTGATATAATTAATTATCAATTGATGTTTTTATTTGTTTTAACCCTTATGGAATGGGAATTAAAAATGTGGATGTAGTTTGATAATGACAGGTTACCAAGTACTGAAAAAACTTTAAATGAAAAAACACACTGTTGCCTGATCAATAGAATACAAAGCTTCCAAAAGAAGCTTTCACCAGAATTTATTGCAGTCTTTTCAACATTCATAATTAATCATTCTTCCTTGTAGTTTCTCCCCCCCCCCCCCCCCCCAAATGCATCTGTACATTGCTAGATGGAACTTCCCTAGTATAGGGACAATTACTTTTGACATGGTCATCACATCATTCTGCATTGATCTCAAAACCTGGTGGCAGCAATTCTGCCCTCCTATGTGTTTACGCATGACAGACTACTCAAAGCACAGGAAAAGTACTAAAGATTGTCACTGAAGTCCAGGAAAGGCAAGAGATATGAACACAAGAAGGAGCCAATTTAAGTCAGAAAACAAAAAAGGTGATGGGTCATCTGGGTCTCATTTCAAGATAAAATAATAATAATAATAGTTTTGCATGCGATGGTTGAAACAATCAAACAGAGCAAGGTAAAAGCAGCCCGGCTCAACCTGAAACAGTTACCATTGAGATAAGTTGAAATCAGAGATTAAGGGTTATGATAGGGGCCAAAATCAATAGCCTCAATCCAATTAATACTTAGTTGAAAAACATTTCCGCTCTTGCAATAAGATTTGGGGTACCGCAAGGCTCGGTGCTGGGACCGCAGCTATTTACAATATACATCAATGATTTAGATGTAGGGATTCAAAGTAACATTAGCAAATTTGCAGATGACACAAAGCTGGGTGGCAGTGTGAACTGTGAGGAGGATGCTATGAGAATGCAGGGTGACTTGGACAGGTAGGGCGAGTGGGCAGATGCATGGCAGATGCAGTTTAATGTGGATAGATGTGAGGTTATGCACTTTGGTAGCAAAAACAGGAAGGCAGATTATTATCTAAATGGTGTCAAGTTGAGAAAAGGGGAAGTACAACAGGATCTGGGGGTCCTTGTTCATCAATCAATGAAAGTAAGCATGCAGGTACAGCAGGCAGTGAAGAAAGTGAATGGCATGTTGGCCTTCATAACAAGAGGAGTTGTGTATAGGAGCAAAGAAGTCCTTCTGCAGTTGTACAGGGCCGTAGTGAGACCACACCTGGAGTATTGTGTGCAGTTTTGGTCCCCTAATTTGAGGAAGAACATTCTTGCTATTGAAAGGAGTGCAGCCTAGGTTTACAAAGTTAATTCCCGGGATGGCGGGACTGTCATATGCTGAGAGAATGGAGCGGCTGGGCTTGTAAACTCTGGAGTTTAGAAGGATGAGAGGGGATCTTATTGAAACATATAAGATTATTAAGGATTTGGACACGCTAGAGGTAGGAAACGTGTTCCCGATGTTGGGGGAGTCCAGAACCAGGGGCCACAACTTAAGAATAAGGGGTAAGCCATTTAGAACGGAGATGAGGAAACACTTTTTCACACAGAGAGTTGTGAGTCTGTGGAATTCTCTGCCTCAGAGGGCGGTGGAGGCCGGTTCTCTGGATACTTTCAAGAGAGAGCTAGATAGGGCTCTTAAAGATAGCGGAGTCAGGCGATATGGTGAGAAGGCAGGAACGGGGTACTGATTGGGGATGATCACCCATGATCACATTGAATGGCAGTGCTAGCTCAAAGGGCCGAATGGCCTACTCCTGCACCTATTGTCTATTGAAATAAGCAGTGTGATAATCAAAGATAGGAACAGAATGTTCTTGGTGGAATGCTCTTAGTCTAAAATTTCAATCATGTTCTAATCATTGCTTCATCTGTGACTAGTCTCAGATCACCCAGCCTAATCCTAATCCATACCTTCCACTATATCAGTATTCCTGGCTATTCTGTCTTGACATTAATTTATATTGATCTGAGTCTTTGCTGTCAAACTCTATGATGGATAACCTGTTGCAACAATGTCTGAATTTTTATATCTATGTCATTTTCAAATAGTTCTATGCCGCACATCTCTAATCCTACAAGCTTTCAAAATCTCCGTGCTTCTTCAATTCTAACACTTTATCTGTACCTGATCGTAAATATATTATTAGTAATAACCATGCTTTCGCCTGCCTTTACTCTAAGTTTAGACTTCTCATTTAATGCTGAAACTACATTAATGAGGGAGAAAATAATTCATCGTCCATAACAAACCTGTTCGTGGCCACAAAAAAAAGTGCCAAAGGATTTGGGAAGGAGTTTTGCAGGTGATAATAAACTGAGATACTTAATTTCACATCTGATATATGAAAAAAATATCAATTTTCTTTTGAATGGCATATCAATTCTCGGAAACTCCAAAAAAGATAATAAATGAACGCATGATATTGACATGGAAAGCGAAAGAAAGAAAATGTATTAAGAAACAAATGCAAGGAGGAAAAGGAAAAAAAATATCAAAAGTCTGAAGAGCAAAATACTTGGAGAAACAAGAAAACATTAGATGTCAGAAAATGGGGTAAAGGCACACAAGGACGTTATCGTTGGTCAATTCATTGCTACTGAATTCAAAATAGCCTGTTAGAAATTATACAATCATTAAAATAATTGAAATTATGTTTTGTGTTGGCAAGATATGCTGTATTTATTGGATACAAGTAGACATTCAATAAATTCAAGTTTAGGCCACAGATAAATTAACCTACTTTGCAGTTTAACTTACGTGACAATATGAACATCACATGTTGTAAAGGTAGAGCGATCAGATGCTGTACAGTCTGTATCACAGCAACAATTTATATCACATTGTTCAACCAGTAAATTGCAGACACACAAAGTGTGAACTGAAATAACAAAAATATATCAGTGTTAATTTAACAATGACCTTTATGAGTTAAGCAACTAGTTAATTAGTTCTTATAGTGTAGCATTACGGATAAGCATTGGCCAGGACACCCATACTGCAATTCTCTACGATCAATTGTGTTTATCTGAAAATAGGCAGAGTGCTGGTTTAATAGCCCATCCAAAAATGAGCACTACAGATAATGCAGAACACTCTTGGGAATGCAATACAATATTAGCCTATATGCTCAAATGTCTGCACCGAATCTTGAACAAATAATCCTCTTACACCAAGGCAAAAGTTATAGCTGATGCAATGATATTTTTTATAATTACATGAATCCATCCATCCTTGCATCTATGACCAATACAACAATTTCCTCACATAGCAAATGCATATTATAGAACTTAATATTTCACAAAATTAAATATAGAATCTACATTATGTGTACAAGTTGATATCTCAATTAAAATCACATTTCCACAAGTAGTCAGACTAAAAAAAAAACAGGTACCTCTCAGCGGTGCAGTAAGGAATAAAGGAAACAAATAAACCAGGAACTCTGACGGTACATATTTTGAATGATGTATACTTTCAGTCCAAAGACAAACATTACATTCCCTTAAAGAGCCTATCCAAAGCTCTTTCTCGATAAAAGAAAAAATATTGTAATAAAAGTAGAACATACTGGAAATAGAACATAAGAAAGTTGAATCAAGAGTTGCCTTTCATGCGTCAACTCATCAAATGCCTTTTGGAAATCTAAACATACTCTTTATCACCTCTCCTATCATCAAATAATTCATGACAATTTATCAAAAAGTAATAGTAAGCTGATCAGGCAACATTTGAACAAATTAAATATGATAATAAAAGGGTGGATAACAAAAGGTCCGTACATGGCGCGCACCACCAGACTCAGGAAGAGCATCCGCTCTATCAGGCTTCTGAACACTTCGATAAGCCAGGGATCTGATACCCTACAAATCTGGGAACTATATTCTACAGTCTACACCTCCCCCTTTGCTCTCCCTATTGTAGTTGAGTTTGACTTGATTGCATATATTATCTGATCTGATTGGATAGCATGCAAAAATAAATATTTTCACTGTACCTCAGTAGACATGACAATAATAAACCTAAACCAGAGAATCATCAGTCCCCTCAATTAGTCAGTGAATTCAGTGACGGTGAATTCTCGACATGGTGAAAAACAAAGACTAGAAAAACACTGATTATCTACAATGGTTGAACTCAATGTCGAGTCCTGAAGGCTGCAGGTACAAAACAACATTTAATAAACATTTGGACAGGTACCCGGAGAGGAAATGTTTAGTGGGATATGGGGCAAACGCGGGCATCTTGGACGACATGGGCAAGTTGGGCTGAAGTGCCTGTCTCGACGCTGTATGACTTTATGAAATGTGAACGCCAATGAAATGAAACAAAGCCATAAATCTGGAGACACAAGAGAGCGTCCGCCTCGCCTCCCCCCCAGAACGTCTTCTCCCCAAGCGGAAGATGCTGGCATCTTGAGCAAAATCAAGAACCTACCGTTTAGTTTAAGATCTGGCAGGGAGTTTGCCCGGAGCAGAACCATCCTTGGTGTCTCTTGGGCAGTTGTTTTAGTGTCTTTGGTCAAAACATGTGTCATATTTGTGGAATTTTGCAACTGAGAGAGCGCGGTGTCGCCAGAGGTGGGATCAAAGAGGCTCGAAGTGCTTGTTCGATCCGCATTTTTTTTCGGTTGCATTTTAAACGCTGCATCGATCAGGAAAAGCCCCCAAAATATCCACAGGGAGACCAACCGTCCCATCGCCACGGGCGACCGTTTCACTACTGTGGGCGACCGTCCCATCAAAGATCCTATAGCGGAGCTTTGCGTCCCATCGCCGTGGGCAACCATTAAACAACCGCCAACATCCGTTTCCTGTGGGATGACCGAAAGTCATGCAAAAAAAACCCCGTCATTTGCCACAAACCTCACAACTCCCACAGCACCTTTGCAAATAAAAATGAATCAAATGCAGCATTTAACTTAAATAATATCGATACGCGGGGAATTACCCCTCCTAAAAAAACACACACACAGTTGGTGGGGAATTTTCGATCCCGGAGCGATTGGCGAGGAAGTTCCCGCGCATTTGTGCTTTGAATCTGATGGGTAAAACGGAGAGTAACGGTCGCGGCGGGCGGTTGCTTTTGATTGACGCGCGCGAGACGGCGGTCAGGCGGGAGGCGATTGATGCGTCAGAGCGGCGGGTGACGCAAAGTCCCTGCCTGTGACGTCGGTGGGGAGTCACGAGAGAGGCGGGCTCGAGCTGCGGAGCGGGATCGTCGGGCGTCCATCCAGCCATCCATCCATCCATCTATCCATCATATCCATCTAGTGGGTACAGCGAGCGTCCGCCTCGCCTCCCCCCCAGGACGTCTTCTCCTCAAGCGGAAGATGGCGGTGGTCAGGCCGCGTCTCGACCATCCAATCCACCTCAATCGGAGAGTTTGAGTGACGAGAGACGTTGTGAGGGCAAGACGAGAAGTGGGCTGGGCGTTCGGGCTAGCCGGCGAGGACCCCGGAGTAGGTCACGGTGCGCGGGAAGGTCGCCGTCGCATCAGCTCCCGGGCATGTTCTCCGTGCTTTCCTACGGAAGACTGGTGGCCAGGGCGGTGTTGGGAGGACTTTCCCAGACTGATTCTCGGGATTATAGTCTGGTGACAGCCAGCTGCGGCTTTGGGAAGGACTTCAGGAAAGGGATTTTAAAGAAAGGAATGTGCTACGGAGACGACGCGTGTTTCATAGCCAAACACCGAAGTGCCGACGTTTTGGGTAAGCGGTTCACTTTTTATCACTTGGTGTATTTATTTTCGGTCAATTATGTTTAAGTTCAGTTTATTGTCACGTGTACCGAGGTAAATGAAAAAGCTTTTTCGTTGCGTATACAATGAAGAATGAAAACGACGGCATGGAGCAAATAGGTTTGAGAGAGTCAAGTCTCTTGACAAAGGCCTACTCGGTAGCGACGGGCTTAGAATGACTAAATTCAGCGAGTTCTGATTATTACATCGGCTCATTTTGTATTTAAATCACCCGATAACCCGCAGGTCGCTGTCCATCTGTTAAGTCGTGAGCTACTTGCTCACTACACGAGAAAGATCACATGTAATATTTCACGTAACCATTTTTTAAAACTCTTTCCTAGTCATTAAATAATTTATCACCCAAATTATTACAATAGTTTCTAATGGGGTGAACCAATAGCCACCTACCACCATTTAGCTTGCACCTACATCTATGTTAAAATTGTGTATTTCGTAGTTACCACGCCTGGCCACAACATTTTAATTGTGCATTACCTTTTCACAGTAATAATACTGCAAACTACAGTAGTTCTGAGCCTGACTTCCGCATTTATAAATTGAAATGAAGCAGATACAATTTACTTTAACGTGGACGCGAATTCGTTACGAAATTTCATTTTGAAACACTCTGGTTAATTGCATTTGATTCAGTGAGTTGGATTCCAAGATACCTTTGGTTCTCAGCGTTGTGCCGATCTCGTTGGTGAGGCTGTTCCGCAAGATGGAGCAGTCTGCGAGCCCTTGTTAGGCCTCAAGCAACCGAAACGGACCGCCTTGACAGGTCTTGTGACAGCTAATAACTATCAAGTCATTGCGACTGCTTCTAAATATCTGTTTATTGACATTTACAAAAACTGGGAAGACCTCTAAATGGGTAAGAAGTTGAAATAATTTCGTTTACGACTGCATTCAACATGTGGGATCAGTGTTGGGATATCGTGTGTATACGAAAATGAGTTTGCAGACAACACAAAATTGACGTAGTTGCAAATTGGGAGAAAGACTGTCAAAGGATACAGCAGCAAAACACGGTTGGAGTAACAGTGCTAGAGGACATGAATTTGTGACATTTCCCGTTGCGACCCTTCTTCAGACTTCAAGAGCAGGATGTAGATCAGTTTCAGATGTGGGCGGAGAAATGGCAGATTTAATTTATTCCGGGTAAATGTGAGGCATTGCACTTTGGAAGGTCAAATCAAGGGGAAAGTAGGGAGTTAATGGCAGGACTTAAGAACATTGCTGTGCAAAGGAGTCTTGGGGTCCCATTCCACAGCTTTGTGAAGTCAGAGTGGACTTGCATGCCCTTAATCGGTTGGGGCATCAGTATTGGAGTCAGGAAGTCGTATTGCAGCTTTATAAAACTTTGGTTCGACCACCCTCTGTGCATTTTTGATTGCCTGATTAAAAAAATATGAAATATGGTTTACCAGGATGCTGTCTAGATTAGAGGGTATTCATTTTAAAGGAAAGGTTGGGCAACTTGGATTATTTTCTCTGAAATATTGGAAGATGAAGGGAGACATAATAGAAGTTTATAAAATTGATGGTCATAAATCTTTTCCCAGGGTGAAATGGTCAAATACTAGAGGGTATAATTGTGGGGCAGGTTTTTTTTAGGTGCTTGGAACATACACCAGAGGTAGTGATGGAAGCATATACAATAGTGGCATTTAAGAGACTTGTTGGTTGCTGTAAATTTTCATAAGATACGATAAAACTTTATACATCCCTGGAGGGAAATTGGACTGCCGACAGTCACAACACACAAGGTACACAAAAACTTGAAATTAAAAGTGAAAAAAAAACAATCGACAGTTGTTTGGCGGCCGTGTGCACAACGCCTTCACCGGAACAAATGAACAAACAAACGAACACAGACTTATCCCCTGGACAGAGGATTCTAAACTAGAGTGCCCGCACACCGGGTCCCCCTTTGTTCTCCCACCGTCCCTCACAGCCATCCCCCCATGCCGGGTCCTCCATTGTTCTTCACGGCTGTCCCCACACGCCGGGTCCCCATTATTCTTCTTGGCAGTCCCCCCACACCGGGTCCCCATTGTCTTCCCCTCCCTCCCACGCTCATTGACCGCGAGGCCCCACCGCCCCCGTTGCCGCCGAGTCACACGTTGCTGCCGAGGCTCCCATCACCGCCACCGCTGAGGCTCCTTCGGCTCAGACAGGCCTCACCACCCGGATTCACCACAGTCACCTGGGAGGCCTGTGGGGCGAGTCGGGCTTACCGGGCTGAAATGGCTGAGCAAATGTTGGGCCAGTGGCTCTCTGACACATGATATTTCTGTGATTTTCCAGTAACTAACTTTGTTCCACACTGGAAAAAAATTAGACTGAAAGTATCACTAATGTTTGCATATCAACTGATGTTTTTTTTTCTTAGGAGTCGCAGATGGGGTTGGAGGTTGGAGAGATTATGGAGTAGATCCTTCCCAATTCTCGGGGACCCTGATGCGAACATGTGAGCGCTTGGTACGGGAAGGGCGCTTTGCACCATCTAATCCTGTAGGAATCCTTACTGCAAGCTATTGTGAATTATTACAAAATAAAGTCCCTTTGCTAGGTAAGGAACTGAAGGATTGATTTTGGCTTTGAAAAGGGTTTATTTACTTGTATCTTCTAGAGTTGCTACAATTTTACTTTTATGGTTAAAATTAGTTGTATTCCTTTGCATTTTATGTTAGATGTTAGGAATCCAATATACTTTTACTTTAACACAAATAGATCTTGGTGTAAGTAAGATAGTGTTTATATATCCAGCTCCCTCCATAATGTTTTGGACAAAGACCCATCATTTATTTATTTGCTTCTATTCCACAATTTGAGATTTGTAATAGAAAAAATCACATGTGGTTAAAGTGCACATTGTCAGATTTTAATAAAGGCCATCTTTTTACATTTTGGTTTCACCATGTAGAAATTACAGCAGTGTTTATACATAGCCCCCTCCATTTCAGGGCACCATAATGTTTGGGACAGCAATGTCATGTAAATGAAAGTAGTCATGTTTAGTATTTTGTTGCATATCCTTTGCATGCAATGACTGCTTGCAGTCTGCGATTCTTGGACATCACCAGGTGTCTTCTCTGGTGATGCACTGCCAGGCCTGTATTGCAGGCATCTTTAGCTTATGCTTGTTTTGGGGGCTAGTCCCCTTCAGTTTTCTCTTCAGCATATGAAAGGCATGCTCAATTGAGTTTAGATCGGGTGATTGACTTGGCCACTCAAGAATTGACCATTTATTAGCTTTGAAAAACTCCTTTGTTGCTTTAGCAGTATGTTTGGGATCATTGTCTTGCTGTAGAATGAACCGCCGGCCAATGGGTTTTGAGGCAAATGCCTCAAAACTCATTGGCCGGCGGTTCATTCTACAGATAGGATGTGTCTATACACTTCAGAATTCATTATGCTACTGCCATCAGCAGTTGTATTATCAATGAAGATAAGTGAGCCAGTACCTTCAGCAGCCATACATGCCCAGGCCATAACACCCCCACCACTGTTTCACAGATGAGGTGGCATGCTTTGGATCTTGGGCAGTTCCTTCTCTCCTCTATACTTTGCACTTGCCATCACTCTGATATAAGTTAATCTTTGTCTGATCTGTCCACAAGGCCTTTTTCCAGAACTGGGGTTGCTCTTTTAAGTACTTCTTGGCAAACTGTAACCTGGCCATCCTATTTTTGCGGCTAACCAGTGGTTTGCATCTTGCAGTGTATCCTCTGTATTTCTGTTCATGAAGTCTTCTGCGGACAGTGGTCATTGACAAATCCACACCTGAAGAGTGTTTCTGATCTGTCGGACAGGTGTTTGGGGATTTTTCTTTATTATAGAAGAATTCTTCTGTCACCAGCTGTGGAGGTCTTCCTTGGCCTGCCAGTCCCTTTGTGATTAGTAAGCTCACCAGTGCTCTCTTTCTTCTTAATGATGTTCCAAACAGTTGATTTTGGTAAGCCTACTCTTTGGCTGATGTCTCTAACAGTTTCATTCTTGTTTCTCAGTCTCATAATGGCTTCTTTGACTTTCATTGGCACAATTTTGGTCCTCATTGATAAGCAGCAATAAAAGTTTCCAAAGGTGATGGAAAGACTGAAGGAAAGACTAGGTGCTAAGAGCTCTCTTATACCTGCACTAAGGAGGCATTTAAACACCCCTGAGCAATTAGAAACGCCTGTGAAGCCGTGTATCCCAAACATTATGGTGCCCTGAAATGGGGGGCTATGTATAAACACAGCTGTAATTTCTACATGGTGAAACCAAAATGTATAAAAATGGCCTTTAATAAAATCTGACAATGTGCACTTTAACCACATGTGATTTTTTCTATTACAAATCTCAAATTGTGGAGTACAGAGGCAAATAAATAAATGATGGGTCTTTGTCCCAAACATTATGGAGGGCACTGTAAGCTGGACCTGTTTCATTTGAAAGAAATAAACTCAAGCCAGTTCTCATTCATTTTATTTAAGCTCTGAAGTACATTGCAGATCATTATTCAACCCTGCCCGCACACCTGCAATTTGTTTTGCTCCGCATTCGTCATATTCTTCTATGGTCTATGCCTTCAGTGCTCTCAACTGTCCATACTCTGTTATGTAATTATAGAATTATGCCTCTGGATTGCCTTATGGTTTTAGTTTCTCAAAGCCATCCTGTTGGAAATTCAAGCAACAATTGCACCCTTTTTACTGCTTTCCTATGTTGTATATGGATGGCTAGCCAGTTAAGCTCAGACAGTTTCTCCTACTGAGGCTTGCTCAGATATTGTGCTTTCCATCGATTTGTGACCTTTTTACATGTTATAATTGGTTGACTTTAGTTGTCTCATTTTAATAACCCTTGTGTAATATTTTGCAATTTATCTTAATTATAACATCTCCAACACGGGTAGTTTTTCAGTCAAGCCTGGCATGTTTTCTTTACATGCATGCATCAATGGTTAATGGATGGAAAAGTAGATATGATTGCAGTCAAGCACTTAGATTAGCAATGTTACAAAATTTTGAGATTTTAAAATTAAAGTCTGCAATTTATCCCATCAGATAAAGCATAAAAAAGAAGTTTAATTTGACACCTAATTCACTTTCATATCTTCAGTATTAAAGAAGTTATGGCCATTTTCACACTCGGAAATTAGCATCTTGTTCCCTATTGGTTTTCCATTGACTTAACACAAAAGCTGTGATCGAGGACTGTTAAAAGCCCATAACTTTCTTAAAAATTAAGATAACTGAAAGAAATTTTCAGTTATTCTAGATTGAAGCATTCTGAAACAAATATGAAACAATCTTACTTAGAAGACATGAAAGTAAAGCATATAATTAGTTAACCTAATTGTAGCTAATTTCAAAATTCAATTACTAGATCTAAACATCTATCAATTTCTTAAGAATAGATGAACATTTTTAAGTAGCCTAAGTGTCCAAATAACATTCACACAATAATTCACAATATAACATAATTTTTAAATCTCATTTTCATGAATTTACAGGCCAAATGGAAGGAATTGAATGTTTAATACCTGTAAATTAATGGGCATTTAAATCATCTTGTGAGTGAGGATTTCTGGAACGCGATCTTTTGGAACGTTCATTTGCGGTGAATTTAACCCCGTATTGGCATGAAAAATACTGCCGTTAGTTTGGGGAATAAAATCACCGTGTCGCATGAAAAAATGTGAATTAAAGGCTTCATAAGAAGCACTTTTATACATTTAAAGAAACCACTTTCGTTTACCTGTCCCGTGCGTGAAATCCGTCCCCGTTATCGGCGTTGACGCTTCAGGAGCTGCTTTTAAAATTACTCCAGCGCTGACATTGACGATTTAATAAAAATAAAAAATTCACAAAACGCCGCTAGGAACGATTTGTCAGCCAACGCTTGTACTCCAACGAAATATAATTCAGGACAAGGGAGGAGAAACCGTGTTTTAACCCCGCCCCCCCCTTAAAGGCGCCAAAATCGCGCACACGGCCAGTGGCAGAATTACAGCGCGACTGAAGGTAAGTTTTGTAACATACCTACTTAGATATAAGTATAACATTTTAAAGTTATCAACTATGTATATCAAGGTCATAAGTTACAGGAGCAGAATTAGGCCATTCGGTCCATCAAGTCTACTCCGCCATTCAATCGTGGCTGACCTATATATGCTTTCAATATTAAATAGCGTAAATAAAAAATAAAATTTGGATCAGTTCAAACTTGCTTTCAGTTACCAACCTTCTTATAAAGCACTTCTGTATAAAAAGAATGCAAAGGAGATTTTTCCGTTTTTTGAGGTTGAGGCCTAAAGTTGTACAATTAATTTGAAAGTAGCGCCAGACTTCCAGGAACTCCAAATGCAGATTACACTTATGTAATTAAAGCTGATGTCATCTTTAATATTAATTTAAAACATTCTATAATCCAGTCTGTCTCCTAACACATTTAACGTACTAAAATATTGAATATTATTATTTATTTATTATTACTTACTACAATGTATAAGACATTTTCAAATGTTTAAAGATTTTGTTGCTCAAAGTTTTGTTCTGTAACATCTGTTTTCAGCTTTCCTAAAGTCTGTATCAGTTAACATTATTAACTATGAATATTTGGGGGAAGAAATTGCTTTCTGTTAAGGTATTCATTCTTGCCAGTTCATTGAATATTTTGATTATGCAAATTATATCAGACACCGGAAATATAACCTAGGTCCTGCTGTGATCACCTGCTTCATTGGCCCGCATCCTTTCATAGGGTTAAATGGAACATTCACCATGAATGCACAAAATATACTTTCTCAATAAAGCAGTCAAGCAACAAAGGAAATCTGAGAAAAAAAATATTGGCAATACTGTAACTGCAAGGGAAGTTCACAGAAGGGATATCCAGCAATGAATGGCTTTCCTCTCTGACACCCCAAATATTTAACTGTCTGCAAAGTACAAAGAGTGTAATGAAATACTGTGCACTTGCCTAAATGAGTGCAGGTCCAACCTTGTTCAGGAATGTTTGTGCCATCCAGGGCAGTTTGCTTGACTGGCACCCGCCCACTACCTTGAATATTCACACACTTCTTATTTCTTACAAAGCACTCAGCTGCTTGAACTCTGACAGACCTTACAACCTATGGCTTTTACAACACAGTACAAAAGCATCAAATGCAGTAGAGTGCCACCACTTGTAGCTTCAGCTCCAGATCGTAATTATAACTCGAACTTAGAAAAATCTATCACCATTCCTGTGTAATCACTTGGTCTGTTACGCTTTAGTAGTTCCGGAAATGACTTGCCACGACCTCTATGCAAAGTCTGTTAGGAATGGTCAATTAATTTTGCTCATGGCATTCATCACTTTAAAATGATTTTTGAACAATCAGCTTAATTTTAAGCGTGATCTGTCCAGATTGTCAATTGCAATCCATCTGGAAATTCTATACCATTATATGTTGGATCTTCTAAACTATGATAATAATTTTAACAATTTGGGGGCAATAAATTCTTTACAGCTGTTAATGTTGGGTTTTTAATGAGCTTGAAATAAAAATTATGAACAGATTGGACAGTGACATTATACAAGGCTACATTAATTTTTGATAGTCATAGTCAATGACTATAAAATATTGTTGTTAATTTTAGTTAATAAAACTCTTTTAGGCATCCAGTATCAAGAATATCAAAATCATTCACGGCTGCATCATACAGCAAGCATATTGTGGATGTAAGCTTATGTTTTAATTACAACAACCATGCGTGTTTAGATAGTGGTTTATTCTATCTTTGCTATGTATCAAATTGTACACAAATACTCAATTCTACATTTGGAACTAAAATCTATCTTGCTTTCTACCATTAAATGGCTGATAGCAAGAAGTGTTTTTTCATCTTGCAACAGTACACTTCATATATTTATAATCACTTTGTATTTGCCTTTAAATCTGTATCTATCTTCCTTTCAGCATTCTGCTTAATTTAATCCATTGTTCCCTTGCAGGAAGTAGTACCGCTTGTTTAGTTGTTCTGGACCGAAGAAGCCATCAGTTGCACACAGCAAACCTAGGGGATTCTGGGTTTCTGGTAGTCCGGGGAGGTGAAGTGGTTCACCGGTCAGACGAGCAACAGCATTATTTTAACACCCCTTTCCAATTGTCAATACCGCCACCTGAAGCCGAAGGTGTAGTTCTGAGTGACAGGTAAAACATGGATCATTATTTAAATGTTTATCATAAGTATAGAAGGAGACTGCCTACTATGTGTTGAATTAACGTCTATTTGGATGCTTTAAAAAAAATAATTCTAAAGGCAATAAATCTGCTAAATTATGGATTCAAGGTTATTTATGAGCCACAATACTTCGTCCTAGTCTTGTATGAATTTGCAAGTAGATTGCAGGCGAACCAGATCCTAATGTTAAAAAATGAGTGCTTCTATATTGCAGGAATCATTTGAGCTTTCTCTTCTTTTTGCTCCCTGGTACCCTTAATGACACATATGATAGCTAATGTGGGATGGAGCATGCTATAATTAACAGCATGAATGGCAAAGTGACTGTTGCAAATATTTCAGTATAGTGAAACATAGTTTTTGTGGTGTGAGAGTCCATATTGTTTCAACAATTTAATTGTTTGTAAAGTTGAAATCATATTATTTAATTGAGAAGGGTTGCCGTTGTGATACTCTTTTTTATCGTCTGTTTCATTCACATATTTACATTATACTGAGTGGGTAATGTTAAGGTAGAAATGGTCAATATGAAGAGGGATTGAATCAAAATTTCAGGTTCATTGTGTTTTGACATTTTGAACCTCACCGCTCTTTAGATTATGCCAGATCGAATAGCAGCATTTGAATGATGAGACAAACTGGTGTCACATTTGATCAGCACATCAGTAAACAGTTGAAAGCTGACTTAAATGTGTTGATACTGCTAGAAGTAGACAGTAAAGCTGCACATAGGGTAACTTTTTGGAGTTACCTGGAGAAGATTAAGAGTTAGAAAAATAATCAGTTGCTAGATATGGTGATAAACATAAATACGAGGAATCCAGTTATGGCTGTCCATTCGAACAACGGGCAACATTTCAGGAAATTTAGTTGATCTTCGTTAGAGGCTGAAGAGAATGCACAATATTATTTGGCGAGTATGCTATCTGTGATTTGAGCTATGCTAGTTTTGTTGGAGTGAGTAATAACATTTGAATTAGAATTAATGGACAAAGTGATCCCTTCATCATTACCAATGGAAGTTGGAGCGAATGTATAAATATGAATTACTGAATAGTGAAAGGCTTGGATAGAGTGGGTGTGGAGCAGATGTTTCCATTAGTGGGAGAGTTTAGAACTAGAGGTCATAGACTCAGAATTTAAGGACGTCCCTCTAGGAAGGAGATGAGGAGGAATTTCTTTAGTCAGAAGGTGGTGAATCTGAAATTATGCCACAGAAGGCTGTGGAGTCAAATCAATGAATATTTTTAAGGCAGAGATAGATTCTTGATTAGTGCGGGTGTCAGGGGTTATGGGGAGAAAGCAGGTGAATGGGGTTAGGAGCTAGAGATAGATCAGCCATGATTGAATGGCAGAGTAGACGTGATGAGCCAAATGTCTAAGGGTTAATTCGTAAGGATGGACCAGAAAGTGATTATGCAGCCAGCAATTGATAAGAAAGGAAGGGGTAAAGAAATTAGAAGGAAAACAAAAAAAATCACATGTCATGGTGTGGCTGCTGGGAGAAACTTTCAATTGGGCAACAGAATGTGGAGCGAGATTGGGGAAAGTCGCAGAGGCAACTCAATGGATGGATTATATCGTGGGGACAAAAGATTAATCTTGAGCTTCATGATCTTTAACTGGAAGGGACTGGAGATGTCCATTCTCCCAAAATATTTGATAGCATTCCATTCAGAGCTTTGAAAATGGAAGAATGTGGGAAAGATGTGACAAATACAACTATATACTTCTGTTTCTCTTTTTAAAATAATTTGGGTGCTTTGGTATGGTGTTTTTTTTGTATGGTATAATTTGCCTTGATAGCAAAAACTATCTCGGTACACATGGCAATAAAAATAAACTAAATCAAACTACCTTGGGACCAACCAGTATTATTTCATGGAACTCCTGTACCCTATTTACATTGGAGGGTCTGAATTTACTTAGCTGGACTTGGAACAGAGATTCCAATAACATTAAAGAACAACATGGTGGTTTCAAATCTTACCAAAACAATTGCATTAACACTAAGAATGGATTGCAGGGATATATGGATTTGAAGGTATGGAAATGTTAGAGTAGGATAGCAGCAGTATAAAAGAAGTGCCATGGGGAGTTAAATAACGTGGGTCACGAGTTTGATTGGAATGTTGTGAATAAGAGATTTTATTATTGAGGGGCAGGTAGTGGGTGGATGCCTGGTAAGATTACAATACCCAAGTAGTTGAGGCTGCGTACATATATAACATGTGTTCCAGTTAATACTGAACATTGCCACTAGCACATGGTGTACAGCCAAGAATTAAGTAGAATAGTATCTGGCGCTTTTCCATACATGAGAAAATCTAGAGGTGTGACATAAGTCTTCATGTGGCATCAATAATTGTGCAGAAAATAGAAAAAAAAAGGAAAAAAAAAAAAGATTGCTGGAATACAGTTAGTTTGCCTAAGCAAGCTGAATGTTTAATGAGAAAGATAGATCTGTTAGAGAATTAAGTCACTTTCCCCACGGCAATCAACTAGAATTTTTTTTTGTGCAAGCATGTGTGTACTTGAATTGCATTTGCATTCACCAAATATTTGTGGAATATAGACTCCCGAGAACTTCAATGCAACAAAATGTGTGGTAGTAGCTGTGTTCATTTAATCATATTAATATTAGTCAGAGGGTGGTGAATCTGTGGAATTCTTTGCCACAGAAGACTGTGGAGGCAAAGTCAGTGGATATATTTATGGCAGAGATTGATAGATTTGTATTAATACAGGTGCCAGAGGTTATGGGGAGAAGGCAGGAGAATGGGGTTTAGGTGGGAGAGATAGATCAGCCATGATTGAATGGTGTAGACTTGATGGGCCGAATGACCTAATCCTGCTCCTATCACTTAAGATCTTATATTTGTAAAAAGAGGAAATGAAACAAAGTTTTAGGTACAGGACAGGTTGGAGATGCAGTATTTTGTCAGCAACATGTTTTTGAGTTAAAGTCCGTGACCATTGTTGCTGACAATCCATTCCTTTTTTTAAAAGTCAGTCCTCCAGTCATCCTTTTTACTTTGGTATGCTAACTGATTTAATGTTTCAGATTTACTTGGCTCAAGTACCTTTTTAAATTCTATATCCAATCTGTAGCTTGGATATAGCTTCTCATGTTCATCTTTGCACTTACTCTTTAAGTTCTGCACCTTGTCTCACTGCAAGATCTGCCACGCCAGCAGACAAAGATTTCTTGAGCTTTGGATTTACCCGGATGAGGAAAATTCTGTGCCAATCTCAGTCACAGGAGATCTCTGCAGGAATTCCTCTGGATAGTGTATAGTCAAACTATCATTATCTGCTTCATCAATGGCCTTTCAATTGTAAGATGAGAACAAGGGATATTCACTGATGATTGCACAATGTTCAGTGCCATTCACTTCTCAGATACAGTGCCGTCTACAACAAAATGCAGCAAGACCTGGAGTATATCCAGGCCTCAGCCAATAGGTGGCAAGTAATACTTGTGCCACACAAATGCTGGGCAATGAATGTTGATATCTAACAAGTAAAAAATCCAGTTATCTGGCATTACCATCACTGAATTGTAATCGTAATTTTATTAGCCAAGTATGTTTTGCAACATACAAAGAATTTGGTTTGCCATAGTCATAGCAACAAGACACACAACTACATAAAATTTAACATAAACATCCACCACAGCGGCTCCACCACATTCTCCACTGTGAAGGAAGGCAATAAAGTTTTATCTTTCCTCCTGTGGTCGGGGCAGTTGAACCATCCGCAGTCATGGTGATCGAAGCTCCCGTGTCGGGGCGGTCGAAGCTCCCGTGGTTGGAGCTCCCGAAGTCGGTCCCTAAACAGGGACCGCGAGCTCCACAATTTTAAGTCCGCAGGCTCCCACGGTTGGAGCTTCCGAGGTTGATCCCTGGCAAAGGGACGACCAGCTCCGCGATGTTAAGTCAGCAGGCTTCCGCAGTTGGAGATCCCGAGGTCGATCCTCAGCAAGATGCCGCCAGCTCCTATGATGTTAGGCTACAGTGCGGACGGAGATACGATACGGAAAAAAGCCGCATCTCCGTCGGGGAAATAGATTTTAAAAAGTCCCCCCCCCCCCCACACTCCACATAATTCAAATCTAAAGGTACGCTAAAACATACATTCAACAACTAAAATCACCAAAGAAGGAAAAAGATGAGACAGACCGTTGGTGAGGCAGCCATCGTTCGGCACCACCAAGAGTGAATCTCCCACTATCAACATCCTAGGTGTTATTATTGACCAGAAACTGAACTGGAGGAGCCATATACTTGATGTGGCGACAAGACCAGAAGATAGGAATCCTGCAGCGAACAACTCACTTCCTAGTTCCCCAAAGCCTGTCCCCCATCTACAAGACTCGAGTGTGATGGAATACTCTTGCAGGGAGCACTCGAAAACTCGAAGCACTGCTCCATACAGGACATAGCAGCACAGGCACCCCATCCAAAACCACTCACTCCACTACTGATGCACAGATGTAGCAGTGTGTATTATTTACACCTTCCAAACCCACATCCTCTACTAGCTAGAAGGGCAAGCGCACCAAAAATATGGGAGCACAACCAACTGTGGGAGTTCTCTTTAAGTCGCACACCATCCTGACATGGAAACATATTGTTGCTGCTCTGCTGAGTCAAAATCCTGAAATTCCCTACTCAATACTCACATTGCAAGGCTGCAACAGTTCAAGAGGACAGCTCACCATGCACTTCTCAAGAGCGATTAGGATGGACTATTAAATGCTGGCTCGGCCTCTGAAGCCCACGCACTTACTTGAATACAGTATAAGCAAAAATTGCCTAATAGTCTTCCTGCTAGAGCATCAGCAATTTCAAGTCTGCTGTGCTTTGAAAACAAGGGTTGTTTATAATGTGGCTAGAACAAATAATTTAAATGATTGTAAGTGTTGCCATTATGTTGTTTCCATTGTCGGAATAAATGTTACCCGATTTGCATTTATTTCTGATGATCTGAAAACTTTAATGCATTTGTCTACACAGCCCTGATGTTGCTGACAGCACTTCCATTGATGTCCAAATAGGAGATATCATCTTGACAGCAACAGATGGATTATTTGATAATATGCCTGACTACATGATCTTGCAAGAGCTAAAGAAGCTAAAGGTATCTTTTGTGTAAATGCAATACATTTTCAAAATGCTTGTCATTTCCTATTCAGTGAAAACTGTAAAGCAACCAATGGTTAAAGTTAAATCCCTTAAAAGTGTATCCTGCTACATTGTAGAATTAACCGTTTTGTAAGAAACTAAAATGGCCTAATTTTTTCATGATGTCACTTAAACGCTATTAAATCTGAGGTTATCGAGAGTTTACATAGGACTATTCTCCAAAAAAACAATTTAATCTCCTGGGCTTCAGACAGATAATATTGTCTGTACAAATCACATTTTATTAATAGATATGGGGCATTGTTTGGATCAATTAGATCAATTGTATAACTGCATCCTGCTTAATGTACTGATATTTTAATGTATGTTTTGTATTCATGTTGGGGCAATATCCAGATTACCTTGTTGAATATTGATTTGGATCATGGTTAAATTGTTTTTTTTTAAAGAAAGATTGTTTAATGTCAAAATTCTCATGGAGCTGTTCACTTGCTGTGCATAAGTTTATATTATTGTTCTTCTTGCGTATGGCGTGCACAGCCTAAAGTTGAAGGACAACTTGTTCTATTTGATCTTATTTGATTGTGCACGCCATATTGCATTCGTCGAAACAGGGTGGACCACGTGAAGTTTGCAATCTCCCACCCCATATTATTGTTGAACAATGCTTTTAGATTTAATTATTTTAACCATGTTTGTTCAAGTTGGCTGTGAAAGAGAAGTGATTATTTGATACTGTCAGTTTTGTGTCAGTTGGCAATAGCATTTTTTTAAGAGATTGTTTAATGTAAAAATTCTTATGGAGTTATTCACTTGCTGTTGTGCATATTTTCATATGATATCTTTGTACAATGATTTTAGATCACATCATTTTAATCCTGTTTTTCATTTGAGTTGCTGTGAAAGCAGTGGCTATTTGATACATTTGTTCTATATCTCTCTATATCACTGTCTATATCTCTCGTTTCCCTTTCCCCTGACTGTCTGAAGAAGTGTCTCGACCCGAAACGTCACCTATTCCTTTTCTCCAGAGATGCTGCCTGACCCGCTGAGTTACTCCAGCCTTTCGTGGCTATTTGATACTGTCAGTTTTGTGTTATGATACACTTGGCCTTTAGCAAACTCGACTGTTTGGTTCAGTCAACCACTTTCACTCTCACCCCCCATGTTTCTTTATTTCTTTAGGAGCTCAAAAGTCTTTTGCCAGGAATATATTTTGGCTAAATAACTGTATTTTTTTTAAATTACAACTATTTTCTTAAAAATCAAATCCAGTCACTTTTGAGCTGGTGCTATTTCTCAGAAATATCAAGCTATCAAACAGTCATTTGAGCAAGATTTGTTGGTTAGATAGTTCAGGGCTAACCTTTATATGCTTTAACCGTGCTGTGAAATGGAATGTGCAATCTCCTTGCTCCCTCAAGAAACCATAAAACACTGGTTCAGCAATATCCACAACATACAAGGACACAATTACCATAAAGGAAAATAGTAGCTGGGGAGGATTTGTGATTCCTGCCAGTTTTCCCTTGGATTCACTCTTGATATCTCACAACATGCTAAAAGTGTTTATCTAACTTTTCCTGTATAATCAATAAAATAATAATTTCCCTTAATTCCTTTATGAAGATTGTCCGGTCAATGAGTGTTCACAAATAAGCAGTGTTACTGATCTGCCTTGGATACAATCCCATAATCTAATGGTTGTAAATACGTTGTTACCAACATCAGTATTTGCAGCTGTTTTAAATTGATCTAGATGCGCACTGACGTGCAATTATCGTGCAACTGTCTGGCTATTGGTGATCTGAAATTTCTCTAGAGATTTGATGAAAAGCTATTGACAATTCACAAACAATCTCCATGTAAACACGCTTTAGTCATCTGCTGCAATATGCAATTATGTGAAATCCCAAAATGGCTGGTTTTCATTTGAGTGTAGTTTTTCAGATGATCCCTCATGGATGACTCATACTGTAAAACATAAGGCTCTAAGGCACCGCACTTAACCAATTATTCGCCAGTAAAATATAGCCAGGGCGCTATGTTAGAATTAGATCAGTTAGAAAAAAAATGTTTAGGTAGGAGAAAAGCTGGATGGTATAAAATAATTTAAGATTGAGATATTAGACTTGCATACTCCCAAACGGCTCTTTGCATTTCTATATATGGAAAATCTACAATGATTGCTTTAGTAAATGTGACTTGGAAGGGATGCCAAGGTAGCATGACTGAGACATGACTAGAATGGTTATAAGGTAGGAACAGGAATAGGCCAGCTTGCCCCTCAAACCTGGCTCGCTATTCAATATTATCATGAATGATTTCCCCCCCAGCCCTCAAATCTTTTTCCATGCCAGTTCCACATGGTCCTGAATTCCCTAATCTTTAAAAAATGTTTTCATTTTAATTATCTCCAGTGAGCATACCTTCACAACTTGCCTGGGTAGAACATTCCAAAGGTTCTTTACCCTTTTCCCACGCACTTCAGTTATAAATTAATTGGCCATTATTTTGTAACTATGTGTCTTGTTTGAGAATCTCCCACTTGTGGAATCATCCCAATGTCAACCCAATCATGGCTCATAAAGGTCTTGTCTTTCAATATGATCACCCCAATATTCTTAATTTCAAAGAATTCATATTCAACTCTTTCAGTTGGATTAGGAATTGAACATAGGTTCTAAAGAGATGTAGCCATTCTAAACCAGCAGTCAAGGATGAAATTAGTTCAACTGTAAAATATGTAAGAACTAGAGAGCAGGTCATTCAGACTTCATGGGTACGAGTGAGACAGGAATTAATTTAAGATTCTAATGGTAATTGTGTAAAAGTAAGCACCCTAGTGGCATCGGTGAAATTACTAAATATAATATTGTAACAGTGAGACCAACACCTTGTTAATGCTTTTTGTTGGGGAGGTTTAACTTCCAAAATTATGGGATAAGAAGGATGGTATATTTCTCAAATATATTTGGAATAGTCCTTGTAACAACAAAGGCCAATTAAACAGAATTAGAACATGAGTCTAATATTGACCATTGAATTGGGTTCAGTCCATTTAAAAGGAGAAATTCAAAACGGCAAAAAGCCTATCTAAGGAGAGATAGCTAAATCGACAGAAAATTGGCTTCATAGGTGATGGTGGAAGGTTGCTTCTCGGACTGGAGGTCTGTGACTAATGGTGTGCCTCAGGGTTCGGTGCTGGGCCCATTATTGTTTGTCATCTACATCAATGATTTGGATGAGAACTTACATAGCAAGATTAAGACGTTTGCTAATGATACAAAAGTGGGTGGTTTTGCAGATAGTGAAGAAGGTTGTGAAAAATTGCAGCAGGATCTTGATCGATTGGCCATGTGGGCTGAGGAATGGTTGATGGAATTTGATAGAGAAATGTGAGGTGTTGCATTTTGGGAAGTCTAACATGGGCAGGACCTACACAGTAACTGTTTCACACAAAGGGGGGTGGGTGTATCGAACAAGCTGCCAGAGGAGGTAGTTGAGGCCGGGACTATCTCAACGTTTAAGAAGCAGTTGGACAGGTACATGGATAAGACAGGTTTGGAGGGATATGGACCAAACACAGGCAGGTGGGACTATTGTAGCTGGGACAAGTTGGGCTGAAGGGTCTGTTTCCAAACTGTATCACTCTATATTTAAGAGCAGGCATCATAAACGGGACAAGGCAGAGATAATCCATGATAATCTGAACAGATCATAAAATAAAGTTAAAATTGGAAGTCAATTATCACCATTAGATTGAACAAGGAGATACTCATTTAACAATATGAGACGTCTACTCAACATAATGCACTCACACAAATCTGAAGATCAAGAATTATCAATTATTTCGCTGGATGCTGAAAAAGCATTTGATCAAGTAGAGTGGAATTATATGGATAAAGTATTACAAAAATTCCAACTGGGGGAGAATTTTATTCTATGGATCAAGTTACTATATAACAAACTTACAGCTAGAATACTAACTAATAACATATTATCCGCGAAATTCCAACTATCAAGGGGAAATAGACAAGGATGCTCATTATCACCACAGCTGTTTGCTCTCATTATTGAACCGCTAGCAGAAAAAATTAGAATACACCCTGATATCCATGGATATAATACTAAAGACTCATATAATAAAATATCTTTATACGCGGATGATATATTACTGTACATTACAAAACCTCAAATCACTATACCAAATATATTAAATTTAATTGAAGACTTTGGATCTTTTTCTGGATATAGAATAAATTGGAATAAAAGTGAAATTATGTCAATAAAACCGAAAGATTCAACACATCTTTTAAAATTCCCTTTTAAAATAGCTACAGAAAAATTTAAATACTTGGGAATCGAAATTACCAGAACATATCAAGGTATGTTTAGGGCAAATTTTGACCCCCTACTTAATAAATTAAACACACTAATTAAATTCTGGAAAACGCTCCCGATGTCTTTAATAGGCCGAATAAACGCAATAAAAATTATCTTTCTACCACAAATTTTATACCTATTTCAATCGATTCCTATATACTTACCAAAGAAGTTTTTTAAAAAACTCGACTCGGATATCACTAATTTTATATGGGACTATAAATCACATAGAATACAAAAAACTCATCTGAATAAACCTAAAGTATTAGGGGGTTTAGCACTACCTAACTTTATGTATTATTATTGGTCAGTAAATATTAAAAATATGATTCAACTGATGGATAACTCCGCCCAGCAAGTGGACTGGATTGTAATGGAGAAAGAGGATTGCTCCTCTGGAAACATTGGAGCGATCCTCCTTTCTCCAATGAAATTGAATAACATAAATTATAATAAGAACCCAATTATTCATAGTACAATCCGAATTTGGAAACAAATAAAACAAAATTTAAAATTAAGAAATGTATCACTTTTATTACCTATAGTTAATAACCCTTCGTTTAATCCCTCTATTATAGATAAAGCTTTTACACATTGGGATAGACTAGGAATTAAAACACTTGGTGACTTGTATGAAACTGGAAAATTACTTTCATTTCAACAATTACAAATAAAATATAAACTCGGAAATAATCAATATTTTAAATATTTTCAAATATGCGACTATTTGAAAAAATATACAAAAGATCATTATAATAACCCAGATGTATTGGATGAGGCAATGCAGATAAAAGCTGAATCAGCAAACTTAATATCATATTTGTATAATATCTTAAATGTACAAATACCATCTACAGAGGGTATCAGAAGAGACTGGGAACAAGAGTTAGCTATTAAAATTTCAAAGGAAAGTTGGAATGAACACTTATTAAACGTGCATAAATGTTCGATTAATGTAAGACACACTTTAATACAATTTAAAATTTTATAGATTATATTATTCGAAAACTAAAATTCATAAAATTTTCCCAAATGTATCATCTATTTGTGATAAATGTCAATCCCAAGAAGCTACTATAGCGCACTCATTCGTTTTCTGTACAAAAATTCAAAAATTTTGGAATGACATTTTTGAAATCTTTACAAAGTTATTTAAAATAAGACTGATACCCAAAGCAGAATGGATTATCTTCGGAATAACGGAAGATGGCCCAGAACTAAATGTGTTTCAAAAGAAACTAATGGACTATGGGTTAATAACTGGAAAAAAGCTAATTCTAAAATTTTGGAAGAAGGCTCCAATACCAACTATAAATATGTGGACTTCAAATATGTTCGAAACATTACACCTAGAAGAGATAAGACTCCTAGCTGGTAAACCAGATCACTTCCACCTGACGTGGTCTGCATTTATAGAATTATTACAAATATAGGGTGCAAAAGTACTTAAAAAAAAATTGAGGTCAGGTAAGGGGGGATGCTAGTTGAAGAGTTGGTATGTCCCATTTACGTAATGCTCATAAAAATATTTGTTTCTCTCTTTTTCCTCTTTCTCTTTCTCTTTCTTTTCTAGGGTCTATTTCTTAACTCTTTTTCTTTTGTTTTTTAATTTTGCTCTTATAGGGTCTTCGTCCTTTTTTGTTGTCACATTTTCTACACTTTCACTTTTTCCTTCACTTTCTTCTTTCTTTCAATCTTTTCTTTTTCTAGTGTAAAAAATAAATGGAGTACATTAATTGTAAGAAGACATAAGTGACGAGTACTAATGTATGTGGTTGTAATGTAATGTACTTCTAATAAATAAAAAAATAAATAAAAAATAAAATTTAAAAAAAAGATTGAACAAGGAATCCATTTCTGGAGCAAGGTGTGTACGTGTATTTAAATAAGCTCCTTGGTAAATGGTTTTGCAAAATTACCGTGAACAGCCAGGATGGTAAATGGTATCCAGGTATTGCTGCCTACGTGTTAACAGAATTGTGCATGCATAGTCTAAGACCATTAAGTTATTTTATATAGTTGTAAGCGCCCTTTTACGGATATGGGATAATTGCTGAATTTCGTGAGCCATTTAAATAGATATAAGTGGTTTAATAATAAGCGAAATGCAATTCTTTTGATGTCTTGAAGCTTGGTTGCCATATAGATTAAAACAATTACAAGGCTCATTTTGTATTTACCCAGAATATACCAGCTAATATAAAATACCACGTGTGTTGTCTTTTTAAATAATTGTATTCTGTAGGAATGATGTTATTTATATCAATGTGATTGCAGAAAACTAACTATGAAAGCATACAGCAAACAGCAAGAAGCATTGCAGAACAGGCTCATGAACTAGCATATGATCCAAACTACATGTCACCATTTGCACAATTTGCTTGTGATAATGGATTGAATGTACGAGGTAAGATTATCAATCATTATTATGTGGATGTTTAAATTATGTACAGCAAAAATAACTCAATTGAAGTTTTGTGCTCACTGTACACTTTTTTTATGAATATGGTAGAAACCACTGAAAGATGAAATCAAAATATGACGGTATGGGTTGGCTTAAAAATGAAGAATGTACCTTGTAGTTTAAAGAAACCTAATGTTTCTCGTGCACACGTTCTTAAAATTGGTTGGTAATATTTTTCAAGGCAAGTCGAGTCATTTGCATCTCAAATCTATTTTTTTGTTTTCCAGGAGGTAAACCAGATGACATCACTGTTCTACTGTCAATAGTAGCAGAATATACAGACTAACTGCATCATTTTACCTGAAAATTCCAATTCCACTGTTTCCTGCTGGCAGGACTTCATTTCCCCGATGATAACTTCTCAATAGGCTGGCCATTCTCACTGTACAATTTCTCCTTCGTTCAAGCAAAAGCTTGACACTACAAAACGAGCCCTGAAGCCAGCAAGAGATTCTAAATGATCTTAAATGAGCTTGAATACAGGGAAAAGATAAACCTCTTTCAGCAGTACTACGCTAGGGCCTGTCACATGATGCTTGGTTTGTAAGAGTACTGTAGTCCAATAATTTGCCAATTATTTGATTGGATGGCACATATACCAATAGGCATTGGCACTACTGCTTTAAAATACAGGCAACCCCCACATTATGGGTTTTCAGGTAACAGAAATTCACCCTTACAGAATTAATTACTGAAATTTGAGATACAGAATAAAATGTGCTTGGAATTGATGGAAGGGAGGTAATGCAAGGAAATGCACTTAGTTTTGCAACTTGAGTTTCTTGACACAGCTTCATAATACAGACTATTTTCTAGGAAAACAATCCTCTCATAACACGGGGTCGCCTGTATTCAATGTTCAGAATTGCGTTCTGATAAAAGTTGTAAATTTTGAGGATCGTTGTTGATGGCACATGACGTAATATTAAAATCCTTCACCCGCCCACTGAACAACATGGATGTTTAACTTTATTAATTGCCTCAAATAGTTGAGATTAATTTTGCTGATGGCTGGATGCAGAAAACTATTTTGATGGAATAGCATAATTGTTCTGGTTTTGTGTAGAGAACAATTGGCTATAAAATGTTGTAGCATGCAGCCCATGGAGAGATTAACGCCATGAAGCCATTTCTAACTACATAGTAAATCAGGTAATTTTTGAGAAAGATATGGCCAGTGTATTTTGTTTTATTTTCCTATATGGGGGTTACTATTTCATTATGTATGCTGTACATAGTATGACTTAATTTATTTACATGTACCATGTACATGTCAATTTCCTATTTAAATATGCTTGTAACAGGCATTTTTTTTTGTTAGTCACATAAACTAGAATACTTTATACTCCTTCCCTGGTTTTGCACATTGCTTGCATTTATGGATCTGAGTTCCAATTATGTTTTATTTTTAGATTTTGGTTGTCTGAATGCTTTGGAACCTTTTTAAAACTCAGTATTTTGGTGGACAGCGGATACTTAAACCTTTTTGTCCACTTATGGCTATATTGCACCACAAAATTATTCAAGAAACGTTTTTATCAAAATGTGCTAATTTCAGGAAGGATGTTGGTTTGTTACTACATTTTTTGCTTATTCGATGATATTGGAGTAGACAAATATATTTATCCAGATTGAAAAATTAAACCGATCTAGAAGCAGACATCTTTGTAACTATTTAAAATTTGGAAAGAAAATTGAGCTCTACCCAAAGAAAAGTTGTCCTTTATAAATTGGATTTTACAGTTTACAAAATGTCTTCAATTTCCATTCAAGCCAGAATAGAGCTCCAAAACTATTTAGTAACAGTCTTCCTTTAATCCTACTTTCAATTTTTGTCTATGGAGTTGCTCTGCACTGAATTTCATTTTGAACTTTCCTGACTGCATAATACAAATTTGTGTAGATTTTTACACAATACAAAAATAAAGGTAGCAACATTCCACGTTATGAGTTGTTTATGCATCTTTGTAGGTTATGCACATTTTCCACTTTCTTGGTAAAAAATTAATGTAATGTTGACAACATGAGGCCTTACATTTTACCAAAAAGAATAATTTGGGGTTGAAGGAGGTGGTGGCTGTGTGACAGACTCTTCCACGTGACAAAAATAAGCTTTAGTTCCAATTTTATTTAAATGGATATTTTTGTATGAAGTGATCCAGTAAAATACTTTTTGTAAAGGTGAAGATTTAAAGAAACCTTTGCCACACTTGAATGCTGGATAATCGCAAACTAAAATTGTATTATTCCTAGTGGGAAATAAACTTTCATATGGTCACAAGTACACACCAAAGACCAGAATGCATTTTTCTTCCCCTACACAGAAACTAGTTTTTAAGCAATACTGTACTGAAACATTACACAATACCTGCTTTGGGCTAGAGTTTTAATTTTAGAGTATGTTCTATAATGCACTACTGTATGTGTCGGAGATAGTGCTCAACTGAAGCCATCTCTTTTTAAACAAAAAAAATTGCGCACAAAATAATTGGACAGTTATGTTTACAGGCCTTTGACAATATTTTTCAAGGCAAGCTAACTTTAATTCTCACAATTGTTGAAATTGGGAAAATTCATTGTCCTTCAAGTTAGTTTGTTTTGGACTAAACGGAATTTTAATTGGTGTGTGTGGAAAAGTATATAACTTGGTGAAAGGGTATATTCTCTCCCAATGAAGGGTGATGTTTTTACTCATCGAAGTAACTAGCTATTGTATGCTTCAACTGTAACGTAAATATAAATGCAGGAATAATTGTGTACATGTTGAAAAGCTGTACAATTAGTTAATAAAATATTGTATCTAAGTACTTGTTTCTACCCATGTGTGAACATTGAACCTACACTTCTTTGGGGTGTGGGAGGAAACACATTGCAGTCACAGGAAGCATGTGCGAACTCCCCAGAGAGCACCTGAGGTTAGGATGAAATCTGGGTCTCTGGCACTTTGATTTTGAACATGGGAGCACAAATTCTTGGGAATATACATGACTAAATTCCAGAGATGGTGCATTGCCTTGAATTTTGAATATGGAAGTCCTCATTACTCAAAATTATTCAAAATGACCACCAGCATTATGCTTTCACTACATGCTGTTGTATGTAATTACATACCAGTATTAACCAAATGTATATCCAGTATTTTAATGTCAAATGCAATGTTTTCAAGGTTAACATTACTGTAACCTAAACAGTGGCTTGAATTCCAAAAGGAGAGCATTACGTTCCAATATTTTCATTTCAGTTTCATCTTGACATTCATCTTTAGCCAGCTGGTGATTCTAAATGTCAAATCTAAACATGGATTAGTGAAGTGTCAAGGTTAGGTGCTTGGCTCTCTCTATCCCTTGTTTCCAATATGCTATTTAATATTCAACTTTGCCAACTTTAATCATCTTTACAAAAAACCTTTCCAAAATGGATGATGTAGAATATAAAAGTACTTGGGTATTGAATATGTAAGTAGCCAATTGTTCTACATTTGTAATTTTTCATTGACATAGGTTAATATGGATGGTGCAATTGTACCATGTCCAAGTGAAACTATTTTAATTTTATTAATCAGCAAATAGAGTACAATTTTAAAGCTGTAATCTTTTCTGCTGAGCATAGCAAAATAATGCTCCAGTGGTAATGCCAGACATCATGTGAATCTTATTTTAGTTTTGCAAGCTTGAGGAGCTTCATTTATTTTCCTCTACCAAAGCCTGTATATATAATAGGCTAAATAGCATCCTCTGCTGTGCTTCTATTTTTAAACAATCATAGGACCAAATTAGTTGCCAGTATTTTCCACTGCTCACTATTAATTATCTTAATTTTGACATGTTCAAAACTTGTACGTCATGCCGCACCTGTTCAAATCTTTTTGGATGTTTATTAACAGCTGTCTTGATTGTTTCAATCTACTGAATTTACATTATATTGCATCTTAATTAGAAAAATATTTGCAATTGAACATCTCAAGTGTATAATGCATATGCCACCATTTACTGGTTATTCAATTACCATAAAGTATTATGCTGAGATTTTACTTGTAATATAATTTGAAACTAAGTAAAGTAGGCTACATTCTTAAACTCGAATTTTAGAAATGCATCGTCCTGAAAAATTGCTCCAGCAATCACCAGATCTTGTACTCACCATGGGTCATTGGTTTAAGTAAGTTACAGGTTTAATGTGAAGAAAAACTTTTAATTCAGTTAAGATCTTGCCATTACAAATCTTGCTAGTATGTTTTGAAAGACTAAAATGCAAAAGATTGCAATAAATCAAATAATTGCCTTAAACATCTTATTTCATCCTTTGCTGTCAAAAGACCATTGGCTATTGTCAAAAAATGGCAAATTTATTCACATATTAGAAAATGTTATAGTGATTAAAGCATTTAATTTTTTTCACATTTGATTGGTGTAAGTATAGTTTGAGATTTTTTACAATTTGCAATGTTAAAAATTCAAATTGACTGGCATTTCATTTAAAAAAAATTATCTATGCAAGAGATTTGATACAAATCTCAACTTGCAACTTTGAATTTGCCATTCTTAATGCTTAACATGAAGTCAATGATTGTGATGCTTTAAAACAAATGTAAATGCATCTAATCATTACTGTAAGTCCTTTCATAACATGCTGAAGAGCAGAATCAAATGCAATGTCTATATCCCATCGTTGCAATTGTTAAGATCAGCAGGATTCTTGCTTTGCCTGTAAAGCTGCCCATTGGCTGTCCAGATCCTGAAGCTGTTGAGTCAGATATTCCCAGGACTGTCACTCAGAGCTCTGAGAACTTTTGCCTGTGTTTTCCTTCCTTAATATCCTCCTCCTCACTGTCATCTGCTAGGCTCACCAAGGTTTGATGACTGTTCTTCTGATGTTTGGTTAACACAGCACTGAAGAATAGTGAACACAACTTTTTTGGAAAGAAACAGGATTAATACCAAGATTGTGAATCCTTAAATTACATAACAATAGATTCTCAGGTCAGACTTTTATAAGCAGGGACAGTGAACACAAAATCAGAATTGCTATCAAACTATGTAAATCATTGATTAGATTGGTTCACAAGAACCTGGTATAGGTATGTGGCCATTTGATCCGATGCCCACTTTCAAGTAGAGTAATGGCTGATTTTTGACTCAAGCGCCACATTTTCCTGCACTCATTCCATATGCCTCATTCTTAAATTTGCAAAAAACGAATCATATTCACCAACTGAGCTAATTATCCATGATAAATTCCAAAGCTTCACTACCCTCTAGCGTGTTTTGAATGGCCATTCCATTGTTTTGTCAAAGTGACTGTCATAATTTAGTAGGTTTGAAATTGAGATAATTGGATTGGTGGGAAAGTGGCCTTATGACACTGAATCAACTATGATTTTATTGACTGACAATGGACTGGAGCATATGGTCTATTGTTTCATATCTTTTATCTATTTTTTGTCCTGAATCATCTACGAATCCCCCTAGATTCATTCTACTGTTGGGGCAGTAACTGATCAGAATAATTGTGTTTTGCATAAAAACAGGGCATAACTAGGCACACTTCCCTTGTCAGATAGATCTGAGAAAAACTAGAATATCTTTGCCATGGAAGTTTGTCCTGGATCATGGAGATATAAGGAACTGCAGATGCTGAAATCTTGAGCAAAGCAAAGTGCTGGAGGAACTCAATATGTCACAGAAACATTCTAAGCAATCCATTGAGCCACCTCATTGTGTACCATCTGCCCCACCTGTGGCAAAGTGTGCAGATCATCAGCCATATTTCTAACCTGCAAGGAAACTTTTTATTCCTACCTTCATGTACTGCTTAGGAAAAGTAGGAGAAATAATGTAATATTTCAATTAGAGGCTGCCACTGTTTTCCCTGTAATAGTGCAGGAGTCTGTCCTGACCCCTGTCTCCAGTTCCTAGTGATTGGGAATGGGCATCCTCTGCTTATTCCCTAATCTGCACCCTCTCCTACAACTACCCACTGGGAAATCAGGGACTACGCTCATTACCGAGCGCGATGCACATGATTAGATCCACTGCAGTGTTCCTACTAAGTGATTCTATTGCCAGCTAGCAGTGTGATTAGATATGACAGCCTCTTGCAATGAGGTTCCCAGCGGGAGATGCTCACGTTGAAACATCACCAGATCATGTTTATATCTATCATGGGACCCCAGCAGCTTGCTTTTCTAGGTTAGGTGGAGTTTCACATGTACCTCCCCAAACCTAGTTTACTGCATTCAGTGCTCCCAATGTGACTATCCATCTGTGAGACCTAAACACCCCCCCCCCCCCCAATTTCCCCCCTCGACCCATTTCATTTATACCCCTCCCTCTAGCTTTACATTTCACTCCTTCTCATCTGACACCCTTGTCTCCTTTTCACCTCTAGCCTTTGTCACCTGTTCCACCCATCTACTAACTAACCGCCTCGCCTTTATCTACCTATCACTTGCCAGGCTTTGTCCTGTCCCCAGCTCTCTTTTCTAGCTTTCTCTCCCCACCCACCCCCCATAATCAATCATGAAGAAGAGCCCTAACGCAACACGTCATCTGTTCCCTCGATACATGCTGCAGACCTGTGAGTTCTCCAGCACTTTGTGTTCTGAATATAGAGAAGCCCTTCCTTTTGAGTTTAAATACATAGCTCTTGGGCAAGGAAGATGCTCAACTACTGACAATTTTTTTTATTGCTAATAGAAAAAGCTTCACTGCAAAATAAAGCTGGAGGCTGGAAAGCATCTGTGGCGTATTCCAATCCGAAAGCTGGAATATAACATTTTCTGTGCTGGCTTGCCTAGATTCAGAACGTTGCAAAACAGCTTCTCTTAGATCAAAAAAGTTTTTTGGAAGCTAAAACATGAGAGAAAGGAAGCATGATTCTGTTAGGGAAACATGAAACTAAATCAAATGTAGAGGTTACCTGCAGTATAATGCTAAATAGTCCAAAGTACATTATTTTAATCTGCATTTCAACATTAAGTTTATTTCAACAAAAACATCTAATTTTAGAAAACCAATACTCTACCTTTTTATTTGGTGGTGTTCCAGGCACCATTTCATTTTCAACTCCATCTGCTAAGTTATTGCTAAACACAGAGGATATCTTGATATTTTGATTTAGATCTTCTGTAAATCTGGGGCTCCTACAGTGGTCCTTTCTTTTTTGAATTTGGGACCGACCATCTTTTTGTGTAGTAGTTACTATGGGTATTGCTGGTGAATTAATTTCTTCATTAATCAATTCATTCACATCTTCAGTCTGAATGTTTGGCTGATCATCACTGCTGGTAGAGAAATGTTATAGTTCAGTTTATTATTGTCACATGTACTGAGGTACAGTAAAAAGCTTTGGTTTGCATGCTATCCAGTCAAAGACAAGACTACACATGATTACAATCACAGTGCACATAAATGATAAAGGGTTCAACATTTAGTGCAAGATAATATTTGATTCACTGATGTACAATTAACTTGTATAAATATAGGATCCAGCAGCAATCTATAATAGGACTTGTTTATATACTCAAATTTCTGAATAAAGTTTACTCATCAGCCTTAATCCAGCTATCAGTTCCCTAACAAGTGTGACATCCAATTTTCATTTAATTAATTTTGCAAATGACACTAATCTCAAATATTTCTGAAATTTACTTTTAATTTGTTTTTACTATTCAGAGATCAAACAAAAACAGTAACAAATAATTTATAAATCAAAAATGGCAGGACTACACATTCAATGAGAGGAAATTGAGTGGTTTGAACAGAGTATGTGTCCATATGTCATTAGAGGTTACAGGACAGTTCAGTGATGCAGTTAAAGTCACATTGAGTGCCTACTCTGAGTAATCGCAGAACAGAAGAGAAGGTAAATGTCTGTCTAGATGGTAATGTTTGAACTATACATAAAACTGGATAGGCCACTGTTTGAATGTTGCATACAGTTGTGGTCCATCATTACTGGATGTCACAGAGAACATTTATGAAGGTGTTGTTTGGATAAGAAAGTTGTTATGAAGGCCGGATGTACTAGGGTTGTTTTCTTTGGAATACGAGATTGAAAGGTAAATTAACTGAGGTCACAAAGTGGAGCAGATTTCAGCATTCTGTAGAAGGGCCCGGAATAAAACATCGCCTGTCTATGTTCTCGAGAGATGCCACTGAGTTACTCCAGCGTTGTGTTTTTTTGTAAACCATCATCTGCAGTTCCTTGGTGTCTACAACTTAACTGGGGTGTTTAAAAAGACAAAAAGGGTCAATATTAAATAAATAGGAAGGAACTAATTCTCTTAGAGGGTCAAAATCCAGGGCCTATATTTAGAGTAACTGGCAGAAGAATTAATTGGGAAACAAGGAATATTCCAAAAAAGAATGTGCAGTATCTGGAATTTGTAGTCTGTACAATTGGTAGTGGCATAAACCTTAAACATATCTATTGCTTGGATGTGTACTTGAAGAGTCAAGTCCTAAAAGACTATAGACAAAGTGCTGAAGGCTGGGAATAACATGAGTAGCTTTTTTTTTGGCTGGCAAGACACAACTTCTTACCTCTTATTGCCATAGGTCTTTAAGTTCTGAGTGTGCTGTGATGATGCCTGGCTCCCAATGTCAGTTAACGTAGCCAGTACGAAAATACCTTCAAGCATCATATTATCAATAATAAATGCAATTGGCCTGTAAGATCAAATGGATAAAAAGACTAATTTCATGAAGATAAACCTTACCTCAACGACAAAACTGCCTGAACTGGCATTCAGATGCAAACCATTTCATGCTGCATCTCTAAACTAAGCATTTAGAAAATAACATCTCAATATCATGTAATTAGCAGAAATATTATGTTCTTATGTATGTGCTTAGAAGAATTTTAATGCTTATTCTGTGCCAAGGGCTCCAGATAGTAAGAGTTGGTGATTCAAGTGCTGATGCTTTTATAATTGCTCTTTGACTTAATCAGAATATCAATGAACTGACCAAGTGAGCAAGAAGTGAGCAAAGTATGAAGTAGTAGATTTGGGATGGGGAATGAGGCAGTCTAGAGGAATATGTTAGTGTAAATTCACAGGTTGCTGAAGGTTACCTGACATACAGTTAAGGTGATTCAGAAAGTTGTAAAATTTTTAGCCATGGGTATACAGAAGATGTATAAAATGCTCACACTACACAGTTTGAGCACTATGTACATTTCATGCACATCACATGAATGTTACCAAGGTTGGAGAATTTTACTTAAGGGGAAAGACTGGCTTGGCAAGGATTGTTTTCTTTAAAGGAAGAATCCCAAGTGGAGATGGAATTGATTTGCATCCAATTTTGCAAAGACTAGACAATATAAACTGGAATTCTTATTGTCTAGTCTTTGCATATCTTTGAGGGAGATCAACAAGGGTGCATCATATTTCAGGTTCACTGATTAAATGGTTTTGTTTTTTAATCCAAAGAGCACAAGAGAGATTTCATCTTTTGAATGGGTGGTAGAGGCAGAAGCAATATCATGAATGAAAAATACCTGAAGTATTGTGGATGGGTCACAAGAAGGAAAGGTTTAGAGGGACATGGGCCAAACACGGGCAGGTGGGGCTAGTGTAGATGGGTGCATTTTGATCGGCATAGGCAAGATGTGGCAAAGGGCCAGTTCCATGTTGTATATTTCCATGACTATGACTGATCTAAAGGGTCATGGGCAAATTAGTCAAAATTGGTCTTTTGTTTTAAACCATAATGGCATGATAAATTAAATAGTCTACCTCTGCACCATATATTTCTTTAACACCCCTTCCCTTCGCTTGCACCTGCACCAAGTGGTTTTCTGAACACATCCACCTCATCAACTCCCATCAACCCATTTTGAAATTCAGTTCTTTAGATGAGCTTTAGGCTATCTATTTTTCTAGTCACTAATGCTGTATTAATGAAATAATGCAAGTTGTTAAGCCGCAAGCAGTCTACAATTGTTGGAATTCATAGTTTGATTGATAAAGGTACAGCATGGAACCAGGCTCTTTGGCCCACCAAGTTCACGCTGACCATGTTCACACTAGTTCCATGTTATTCCACTTTCTCATCCACTCCCTACACAATTACAGAGACCACTTAACTTACAAACCCACACATCATTAGAATGTGAGAGGAAACCGGAGCACCCTGAAGAAATCCACGTGGTCACAGGGAGAACGCGCAAACTCCACACAGACAGGATCAAACCAGGGTTTCTGGTTCTGTGTGGGAGCAGTTCTATCTAAATGGTGTTTATTATCTAAATGGTGGCCGATTAGGAAATGGGGAGGTGCAGCGAGACCTGGGTGTCATGGTACACCAGTCATTGAAAGTAGGCATGCAGGTGCAGCAGGCAGTGAAGAAAGCGAATGGTATGTTGGCCTTCATAGCAAGAGGATTTGAGTATAGGAGCAGGGAGGTTCTACTGCAGTTGTACAGGGTCTTGGTGAGACCACACCTGGAGTATTGCATACAGTTTTGGTCTCCAAATCTGAGGAAGGACATTATAGCCATAGAGGGAGTGCAGAGAAGGTTCACCAGACTGATTCCCGGGATGTCAGGACTTTCATATGAAGAAAGACTGGATAGACTTGGCTCATACTCGCTAGAATTTAGGAGATTGAGAGGGGATCTTATAGAAACGTACAAAATTCTTATGGGGTTGGACAGGCTAGATGCAGGAAGATTGTTCCCGATGTAGGGGAAGTCCAGGACAAGGGGTCACAGCTTAAGGATAAGGGGGAAATCCTTTAAGACCGAGATGAGGAAAAACTTTTTCACACAGAGAGTGGTGAATCTCTGGAACTCTCTGCCACAGAGGGTAGTTGAGGCCAGTTCATTGGCTATATTTAAGAGGGAGTTAGATGTGGCCCTTGTGGCTAAAGGGATCAGGGGGTATGGAGAGAAGGCAGGTACGGGATACTGAGTTGGATGATCAGCCATGATCATATTGAATGGCGGTGCAGGCTCGAAGGGCCGAATGGCCTACTCCTGCACCTATTTTCTATGTATCTATGTATCACTTTGCTTCCCTTTACAGATCATCTACAAATATGCAAAGAATTTTTGGTTTGTTTCAGTAAAGCTCACGTAGAAAATAAGCTTACTTCCCAGCTGTTCCAAAATGGGCTGATACAGAAAGGCTCATAGATTCAGCAAATGCCAGAAGACCCTTCAATACAAAAAAAGATAATTTATATGTAGCAAAACTTTTAAAATAATGTGCTCTTTTTTGCAGTGTAGTACAAAACAAAATATAACAGAACAACATCTTGAACTGAAACAATTTTTTTTTCAACTATAGTGATTTCATATTGCTCTGAAATCAACCAGTGGGTTTCCGGATGACCAAGTACAAATTATAGTGAGTGAAAATCCAGTTCAAAACACAAATGCTGGAATAATACAATGCAGATATGATATAATGGGAAATTAATCATTTACTCTTCAAATTTAATGCTATGGTTCAAGTTTAACTAATGACGAGGACTTTTTGAACTCATGATATTTATTTTAAAAGCATTACATTTTATGCACAGCCTTGAGCTTGGATTGCTGCCTCATTAGTCAAATATCCAAATTTGTTTTTACATGTTATAAACATAAATTAAGAATGCATGAATGAAGTATAATTGTGTAAGGTACTAAATACTGTTTATGTCCGTGAAACCAGCTATAATAAAAATTAACATACTTGGGAGCCGAGTAAGTGAATTGACAAAATACTATCAAAACAAGCAGATTATCTTGAAAACCACAATTTATTACAACACAAATAATGAGATTGCTTTAACATATTTATGATTGGTGCAGGTTATTACACAGTCCTATAGCAAGAACTTGAAAATGAATAAAACAAATAATAAACAGCACTGGCATTCATAATTGAAGTGTTTTCTTTGCAATATGCAATTTCCTATAAATTTTAAGAAGGCAGAAGTGGTGTAAAAAATGGAAACGAATGTAAATGTAGCAATAAATGTGTGTTGCTACGACTTTTTCTTGGGGGGGGGGAAGAAGTATTAATTTAAATAGTATTTAAACTTTCTAAAACATAAATTGGAAACATTAATAACTATTATTGCTAAGAGCAAACTGCACGACATTGTATGCGAATTGTAGCTAAATAGAAATTAAATGTCCATTTAAAGGCAGAATCCTGTGGCAGCCCTGCTGAAGTATTAATCCTGCTTCTCCAATTTATCCCTAGGGCAAGAAAGGTGAGTAACATTTGCCAACCCACAAGCTAACTTCAAAACAATCTCACCTTCTTCAATGACACAGTTCCAACAAAGATAAATTACGTGTTGTCCAATATAACACCTAGATTATGCTCTAGTCAAAGAGCATCACACCCATTACTGGAATGTTTTTCAAGACATTATAAAGTGCATTATTTGCAGATAATGTGTTTTCATGAGAGCAAAGGCTGCAAGTCTGTTCTAAAATAGAATGTTCTGGCTTGCTTTTAATTTTTTTTATTTTGTTTTGTGCCCCTTTGGATGCATCTTTTATGTGGAGAGGAGCCTTTTATTCCAAGTAAAGGCTCCTTCTCAACATCACGAATGCCAAAGAGGCATAATTTTTTTTAAATCAAAAGAATACTCTATTCAGCAGGAAAATATATCTCATTCCAAAAATGTTTTAACTTGTAAATGTGCTATTTCTTTCAAAAACTCGAAGCTGAAGTTGAACTTAAGTTGTACAAAACACAAATTGCTGGAGGAACTCAGCAGGCCAGACAGTCCCTTGAGGAACTCATGAACATTGAATTCTCTAATTTCAAGTAACACTCTCCTTACCCCCCACCTTTCCCCTGCACCCCCACCCCAGTGCGTACACATTTCTCCAACCTTCTCCCACCACCCCAGTCTCCCTGTTTCTTCCCCCTCCTCAGTATGTTCATCTCCAATCCTTCACCAAATTATGTTACCTATCTTCACCAAAGAGGTAGTCACTTAAATATGCCAACCTTGCAGTTTCAAAACAAGGAAGGGATAAAACAATCTTAGCTGACGGCGACCACGTCTCTTACTTTTTGTATAGATGGCTTCTTCCAGACTTTCCCTGGTGATGAAAGCTTTTCAATGTCTGCCCAAAAAGAGGCATTTTCATATAGACAAGCAGACAAAGCGTATTCAAGATTTTGCAGTCTGCAGCCTGACCCATGGTGCAAGATGACACTGATAGGGTTCACATTGTCTTATGTGGAACACACAAGATCTTTCATTTTTATGAACAGAAAGGGGCGAAGTTGCTGTACTGCCACAAACAAATTGTTAGCTTAGCAGCCATCATAATAATTTCATTCTGTGGAAGTTCCCTGGAGCACTAATCTTGGCCCAAAATTGCAACTGAACAAAAAAACATGATTCTCTCACTCTGTGATTCTGGTACAGAATACTTACACAATGTACCTACAGTGAAGATTATGTCACAAGCAATATATATTATTAAGAAGTTAAGTCAAAAATTACACATAGTTTTGGCTTAGCCGCCTTTGTCACCATTTATCAGGAACAAGTTAAAAAGCAAAAGCACAAAACATTGAGAAAGAACTACATGAAATGAAGGAACACGAGAGAATGATACAATACAAGGCTGCAAGGTGACTTGGATAGGTTGGGTGAGTGGGCAAAGGCATGGCAGATGCAGTATAATGTGGATAAATGTGAGGTTATCCACTTTGGTGGCAAAATCAGGAAAGTAGACTTATCTGAATGGTGGCCGATTAGGAAAAGGGGAGATGCAACGAGACCTGGGTGTCATGGTACACCAGTCATTGAAAGTAGGAATGCAGGTGCAGCAGGCAGTGAAGAAAGCAAATGGTATGTTAGCATTCATAGCAAAAGGATTTAAGTATAAGAGCAGGGAGGTTCTACTGCAGTTGTACAGGGTCGTGGTGAGACCACACCTGGAGTATTGCGTACAGTTTTGGTCTCCTAATCTGAGGAAAGACATTCTTGCCATAGAGGTAGTACAGAGAACATTCACCAGACTGATTCCTGGGATGGCAGGACTTTCATATGAGGAAAGACTGGATAGACTCGGCTTGTACACGTTGGAATTCAGAAGACTGAGGGGGGGGGGATCTTATAGAAACTTTAAAAATTCTTAAGGGGTTGGACAGGCTAGATGCAGGAAGATTATTCCCGATGTTGGGGAAGTCCAGAACTAGGGGTCACAGTTTAAGGATAAGAGGGAAGACTTTTAGGACTGAGATGAGGAAATCATTTTTTACACAGAGTGGTGAATCTGTGGAATTCTCTGCCACAGATGGTAGTTGAGGCCAGTTCATTGGCTTAATTTAAGAGGCAGTTAGATGTGGCCCTTGTGGCTAAAGGGATCAGGGGGTATGGAGAGAAGGCAGGGATGGGATACTGAGTTGGATGATCAGCCATGATCATATCAAATGGCGGTGCAGGGCCGAATGGCCTACTCCTGCACCTATTTTCTATGTTTCTATGTAATACAGTCCCGATTGCCTAAACTGCACATGTTCAAACATGCTGAAATGAGTATTATAGAGTCAAAGTCATACAGCGTGGAAACTGGCCCTTCAGCCCAACTTGCCCACAGTGACCAACATGCCCCCATCACCCGCCCGTGCTTGGCCCATAACCCTCAAAACCTATTCTATCCATGTACCTGTCCAAATGTTTCTTAAATGTTATGATAGTACCTGCCTCAACTACCTCATCTGGCAGCTCATTACATATACCCACCACGCTTTATGTAAAAAAGTGACCCCTCACATTCCAATAAAATCCTTCCCTCTTCACCTTAAACCTATGTCCTCTGGTGCTTCCTGTACTCTGGGCAAAAGAATCTATGCATTTACACAATCTATTCCTCCCATGATTTTGTTTACCAGATCTATTCTTTTCACAATTTTATTCTCAATCATATCCCAACTATCACCAAAAGCAATTCCATTGTAGAATACTCATACAAGGATCTATCTGGGCATCAAGAATATATCCGAGGTGCCAACCTAACATTTCCAAACCAGTCACTTCTTTAGTTGAGAAGTCAGAGTAGAAGATGAGAATAATCTGCAATGATTCAGTTCTGAACAAAAAATATTAAATATCATGAATCAGTTAGAAACATGCAGAGAAGATTGATGAAATAGCCATTTAACATTTGTTAAACATTTGTTATTTAACTCCTGCGGGTATTAATTAAAACGACATTACCTACATAATTAAAAGCACTCGCAAGGTAGTACTCTCAATATAAAGTATACCACTGAATATCACAAAGCCTACCATGTAATACAAAGCCTAATTTTAACCTTATTCACAATGCTTCATGGGGACTTTCTATTTCAGAGCTTTCTCATTAGGAGCTGCTCCACAAATGTCAGCAACCAGCTTCATGTAGTCAGCAATAATTACCATCCTTCTCAATCTCAAGTTCAGCTGACGTTACTGTGTACCCAACTAACTCTGAATTTAATTTCTACCCCCCCCCCCCCCGGAAATCACAGGATGTCCTCTGCGTTCTGTTTGATTAACTCCGTGGAGGCACCAATTACCTTACAAATGTGTCACCTGCAACACTACAGGAAGTTGAACAAAGTACAAAAATAGCCTGGACTCACATGCTGACACTTCCAAGTAATAAGGTTAAAATGTTCTTGATATTTTTCTTTTACAGAAGCCCATAAAACAAGGTGCATACCACTTATTTACAGTCTGTGGTGTCATCTTATGTTTTATCGATTGTACAATGTAAACCACAACATGTAACGTTAACGTTCAATGCATCCAATTAAAACAACTGTCTTTGAGTTACCTTGGATGTGGCTTTTTCTTCAAATACACATTTTACTGTGGCAAACTCCTAATAAAACAATTAAAAGCTACACGACTATCTTTGAGCATGAACCTTCCAAGTACTGTTGGTTATATATGCAGTAAAAATAATGCCGTGTTTAGTTTATTGTCACATGTACCGAGGTACAGTGAAAAGCTCTTTGCTTCGTGCTAGTCAGCGAAAAGACTACATGATTAATCGAGCCGTCCACAGTATACACATGCATCAAAAAGGGAATAACATTTAGTGCAAGATAGTCTGATTAAAGATAGTCCGACGGTCTCCAATGAAGTAGATCAGTGGCACTTAACCTTTTTGGCATACGTACGCGAACAAAATACTGTATGTGGTATGTACCTTTATTAGGTTCCTAAAAATGGGCTCAACAAATGGATATGTTATTTATGACCCCTTCATGTCTCCCGTAAAGCCCCAAACAACCCCCCAGGTTAAGAATCACTGAAGTAGATAGTAGCTCAGGACTGCTCTCTAGTTGTTGATAGGATGGTTAGAAACTGTCCCTAAAGTAGCATCTCAAAGTTTTAATTTAAATTATTTCTAAAACACAAGATATGAACTAAACAGCTTATACAACAAATCTGGCTTTCCTACACCCAATCATATAGGGGAGGAAGTGTAGATGAATTTAAGAAATCACAATTGCCTCTGTTTTTATGAAAATAATAAATCCCTTATGAAAAAACCTTACATAAATATTCTTAGTGTATTTAATCCTTCCATTTATAATTAAAATAATTATACTGACATACTGAAAACTGATCTGATATGGATCCATTGGATTGAATTTCATGTGATTTTGTGACACCAAATTCAGAAACATCAATATACAATAATATTAAGTTCCATACCCTAAGCTCTTTCAAACAGAATGTTATCTCAGCGTCAACTCCAATCTGCAGATATTCAAACTCATTGGGTTTTAAACTCACTTCAGTTTGCATTACTTTCGAGAAATCTGTATATAAACAAGAAAAGTCTACATAAGGAGAGATTTAAAATATCTTTATCTCTTTTAGCTGATAATTGAACTCTATTCCATTTGCATTGTTGTGATGATCGAATTACCTTTGTCTTCATCTACATAGCTCTTGAAGAAAGCTTTCACAGGAGTTACAGTCAATGTAATTTCTTCTTGAGACATTGGGAAATGAATGGCAACGTCAGCCAGAAGCCTTAAAAAAATCACATGCATCATTTTATTTTAATGATTTATTGATTCTCAAGACAAGTCTCCTTCATTTATTTTCCCACATGTCATTGTTTTCGTATTTTTCCAACGCGATTTCCATTATTTTCAAGAGCACGTACTTTCACATTTCATTGGTGCCTCACTAATACTTAATAATGTAAGGAAGAAGAGGGGAACTTGGCCCCAAGTTAAAGATAAACAGCATTAAAATGCAAATACTGGAAAGCAGAAGCTAAACCAGAAAATGATGTATTTACTTAGCAGGTTCAATCAGCATAGTATTAGCTACAAGGAGAATGTGGACAAACCTGGATTTTTTTCTCTGGAGCATGGGAGGGGAAATCTGATAGAAGCGTATAAAATTATGAGAGGCATGGATAAGGTAGACAGGCAGAACCTCTCCCCCCCCCAGGGTGAAAATGTCAAAGACCACAGGGCTTGGGTTGAAGGTGAGAGGGGCAAAGTTTAAAGTGTGTGCAAAGATGTGCAGACAAGTTTTCTTTGACACACAGAGGGGTGGTGCCAGGGGTGGTGATGAGGCAGATAAAATAAGGCCATTTAAGAGGCTTTTAAATAGGCACACGTGTATGCAGGGAACGGAAGGAAATGGATCACTTGCAGGCAGAGTATATATTTTTTAATGTGGCATCATATTCAGTACGGCTATTATAGGTCGATGGGCCAGTTCCTGCGTTGTATTGTTCTATGTAGTACCTATAGGGAGCACTGGCATGGTCACAATTCAGATAATACTAGAAATACTCAGCAGGGCAGGTTGCATCTGTAGGAAGATAAACAGAAAGCTAACATTTCAAGTTGAAGAATTCCCAGCATTCTCTGTTTTTAATTCAGATTTCCGGCATCTGCAGTTTTTTTTTAAATTTTCAGGTTTCAGTTGTCAACCAGCAGAACAGTCAACAGGGTCGGTTTCTGTCTTGAAGGTAACAGCATTGATAGCACACCCCAATATTTACAGCTGTTGTGTCAGTGAAGAGATTGTTACCTTAGTATTTGTGTGCCAGGCCCTTTTGAGATATTGGTGTGCCTGAATTTTTAGGTTTTACAAATTTCCAATCTATGGAACTACTAAAATGCCGCATGGAGTTTGCCACTTGGCTTAAATTTTCTTCATAATAGTAATATTTATTTCCACCCATTGTAGTTCATTCCACTTGTAATGCATAATTGTTCCTACCTTGCATGAGATCGCACTATGTTTGGGCATAACTGTTTCGAAAACACAGCCTGTAGGGTCTCACACTCTTGAAATGCCAAATGGTGAGCTTTAGTGATTCCTGTAACCAGCAAAATAGAAAGTCACGGAACAAAAACAGGTGAAAAAATAAAATATAATGCATCACTTGACAGCTGCCACACTCTTATAGACCGTGAGCAGAGAATTATTATTTTATCTCCAGGACTTACAGAAACAAATTGTAGTTAAAAAGTAGCTTTCACACTGTCAGAATGCTCCATTACATAGCCAATGAAGTACTTCTGGAAGTGTCATTAGAAGGCCATTAGTTTATGCAGCACTCAAGACCCCAGTGGATAATCGAGGCTGACATTTCTGAGTATCAATAAGCAAATGCTCCCTGCCCCTAGTGCCAATTTGCACATGACATGTCAAACTAAACTCTCGGGTTCTACTGACTCACCCATGCCACAGTTAACAGCACTTTCATCTTCAAATCAGAAGGCAACTCAGTTTTTCCAAAGGCTGGAGCACAAAATCTTTTTCAATGCTCTAATAGATTATTGGAGTGGGAGTTGAGGTACTATTCTTTTACATGAGCTATTTAGCTATGGCCCCATCTCCTCTTTCAGGACGATTTAAAAAAAAATGGCACCATGAAATCTCAAGACACGTTTAGTAAATTTATTTTCGTACCGTGTTTGCAGCAGAACTGAAAAACAACTCGGCAGTCCTGTGAATTTACATAAATCTTGCATTTCTCCACATTCCTCTCTAACGTAGTTAGGCACCGAAACATTGGAAGAACATACTGAGTAAAAGAACGAAAAAGGCCAAGAAGTCTGTTACAAAGTATTTAAGTAGTAATAAAAACAATGACCTCTCTTAATCAAGAACATAGGATGTTTCTCATTCCAAAAGATTACATTCAAGATCCAGTCATATCATTAACACTAACTACACAAGTGAGAGCATATATAAAAAACACAATTTTCTGAATGTTCTTAAAAGGAGCTAAAAAAAAATGATGATGAGAATTGCACTTCAATTATTTTTATTTTAAAAGCTCTAATTAATAATGCCACATTTCATCTTGCACAAAATTGTTAAGGAATGAAACTGTAAAGATAAATAACACATTATTGGGGGCATAAATAGTATTTCAAAGTGTCAATTAACCTAGTATTATTTTTAAATGGGAATTTATTCAATTCTCAGCTTCTGTTGAAAATTAACATAATATGTAGCGCAGAATTTGCAGAAAAAAACGTATGCAGATTTACTGTCAAAATTCATATTATAGTTTGAATTTAGACACTAAGATATTATGTTTGCAAGCTTAAAAATAAGGGGTTATATAAAGATTTTTTTTCAAAATTCAGCCAATCCATATTTTATACCAAGATTTAGTGTGGTAATAATCTTTTGTGATCATTATTCAACCTAAACAGAATAAAAGATCATAGGACATTATAAATTACAGACCATACATTAAACCACGTGAACATCTTGCCCGTCAGCTAACACTAAGGAACAATATTAACATAACATTGCTAGGCACTGTACCAACTTGCCTCAACACATTGTAAACAGGTGTACTGAGAAACTTACACAATCTTGTTTAAATTCTATTTCAACAGGAACATTATTTAGTCACCCATGCTAAACATGCGGGGGTAAAAGGGGGTAGGGTATTGACATGAATAGACTGGTTGGCAGACAGGAAGCAAAGAAAAGGAATTAGATCCTCAGTGCTGGGACCCCAGTTATTTACAATATATATTAACGATTTAGACAAAGGAATTAAATGTAAATTCTCCAAGTTTGCAGATGACACAAAGTTGGGTGGCAGTGTGTGCTGCGAGGAGGATGCTCTGAAGCTGCAGGGTGACTTGGATAGGTTGGTGAGTGGGCAGATGCAGTATAATGTGGATAAATGTGAGGTTATCCACTTTGGTGGTAAGAACAAGGAGATTATTATCAGAATGTTTAGGAAAGAACTTAATCTACAATGACTTCCGTTTTCCAGGCCCCCACTCCATCATCTTTACTATGGATGTCCAGTCACTCTATACCTCCATCTCCCACCAGGAAAGTCTTAAAGCCCTCCGTTTCTTTCTCAACCGCAAAACCAGCCAATTTCCGTCTACTAATACTCTCCTCTGCCTAGCAGAGCTGGTCCTTATCCTCAACTACTTCTCATTCGACTCCTCCCACTTCCTCCAAATCCAAGGCGTAGCTATGGGCACTCGTATGGGCCCAGCTATGCCTGCCTCTTTGTAGGGTACGTGAACAATCACTGTTCCAGGCGTACACTGGCCCTATCCCTGAACTCGACTTCCGCTACACTGACAATGCATCGATGCTACCTCCTGCCTCATGCAGAACTCACTGACTTCATCAACATCATGACCAATTTCTATCCTGCACTCAAATTCACTTGGAGCATCTCCGACATCTCCCTACCCTTTCTGGATCTCACCATCTCCATCACAGGAGGCAGACTATTGACCGACATCTACTACAAACCCACTAACTCCCACAGCTATCTAGACTACACTTCTTCCACCCTTCATCCTGTAAAGACTCTATCTCCTACTCCCAATTCCTCCGTCTACACCGCATCTGCGCCCAGGTTTTCCCATACCAGGGCATTGGAGATGTCCTCATTCTTTAGGAAATGGGGATTCCTCTCTTCCATTATAGATGAGGCTCTCACTGGGGTCTCCTCAATATCCCGCAGCTCCGCTCTTGCTCCCCCTTCCCCCCATTCGTAACAAGACAGTCCCCTTTGTCCTCACCTTCCACCCCATCAGCTGCCACATACTGCAAATAATTCTCCAACATTTTCGCCACCTCCAACGGGATCCCACTACTGGCCACAACTCCCCATCTTCTCCCCTTTTTGCTTTCCGCAGAGACTGTTCTCTCCGCCACTCCCTGGTCAACTTGTCCCTTCACACCCAAACCACCCCATCCCCAAGTACTTTCCCCTGCAACCGCAGGAGATGCAACACCCGTCCCTTTACCGCCCCCTTGACTACATCCAAGAACCCCGACAGTCGTTTCAGGTGAGGCAGAGGTTCACTTGCACCTCCTCCAACCTCATCTACTGTATCCGCTGTTCCAGGTGTCAACTCCTGTACATCGACCAGACCAAGTGCAGGCTGGCAATCATTTCGCAGAACACCGCCGCTCAGTCCGCCTTAACCTACCTGATCTCCCGGTTGCTCAGCACTTTAACCCCCCCTCCCAATCTGACCTTTCTGTCCTGGGCCTCCACTCCTCCAGTGAGGCCCAGCACAAATTGGAGAAACAGCATCTCATATTTACTTGGGTAGCTTACACCCCAGCGGCATAAATATTGACTTCTCTAACTTCAAATAGCCCTTACTTTCCCTCTCTCTCCATTCCCTCCCCCTTCCCAGTTCTCCCACCAGTCTTACTGTTGAAGTCTGACTACATTCTATCTCTGCCCGCCCACTCCCCTGACATCAGTCTGAAGAATCCCGACCCGAAACATCACCCATTCCTTCTCTCCAGAGTTGCTGCCTGTCCCGCTGAGTTACTCCAGCATTTTGTGTTTATTATCAGAATGGTGTCAGATTAAGAAAAGGGGTGTACATCAGTTACTAAAAGTAAGCATGCAGGTACAGCAGGCAGTGAAGAAAGCAAATGGCATGTTGGCCTTCATAGCGAGAGGATTTGGTTATAGGAGCAAGAAGGACCCACTGCAGTTGTACAGGGCCCTGGAGAGACCACACCTGGATTATTGTGTGCAGTTTTGGTCTCCTAATTTGAGGAAGGACATTCTTGCTAGTGAGGGAGTGCAGCATAGGTTTCACCAGGTTAATTCCCGGGATGGCGGGACAGACATATGATGAAAGAATGGATTGACTGGGCTTATATTCACTGGAATTTAGAAGGAGAGGGATCTTATAGAAACATAAAACTCTTACGGGATTGGACAGGCTAGATGCAGGAAAGATGTTCCCAATGTTGGGGGGTCCAGAACCAGGGGTCACAGTTTAAAAATAAGGGTAGGCCATTTAAGACTGAGACGAGAAAAAACGTTTTCACCCAGAGAGTTGTGAATCTGTGGAATTCTCTGCCACAAGGCAGTGGAGGCCAATTCACTGGATGTTTCAAGAGAGTTAGATATAGCTCTTGGGGCTAACAGAATCAAGGGATATGGGGGAAAAGTAGGAACGCGGTACTGATTTTGGATGATCAGCCATGATCATATTGAATGCTGGCTCGAAGGGCCGAACAGCCTACTCCTGCACTTATTTTCTATATTTCTGTTGTAGCCTTTAGCTTTGGAAAACCCAAACTATACCTTAATTGCCATCTTACAGTTGAGGGGTACAACCTCAGCTTCAGAGGTTTCCTGTTGCTGCTTGTTACGTTGCTGCTTGTTACCCCTGCTGTAATGCAGGAAGAAGAGGGGAGAGAATAAAAAGCAAGCATATGCTGATCCAGAAGAATTAACCGATCTCAGTGCAAGCTGCAAAACAAAACATTAAATGATTATCTATTCTAGAATATAGCTGAAAAATACTCAAAACACTTTGACCAGTTAAATCAAAGAGTATACTGTAAATAAAGAGATTCATATTCAACGTGCAGAAAATTAAATGTTTCCTATTTAAGGAAGTGATGCGGTAAATATTTAAATCATCAAAAATGCCTAATCAAAAACAATCTTAAAATTTTTTTTTTTAATTTCTTTTAAAGAGGCACAGCATGGAAACTGCCCCTTCAGCCCACCGAGTCCACGCCATCAATCACTTGTTCACACGTTCTGTTATTCCATTTTTTCATCCACTCCTTACACACTAAAGGCAATTTAGAGACTAATTAACCTACAAACCTGTACATGATTGGGATGTAGAGGAAAAATGGAGCACCTGGAGGAAACCCACATGGTCACAACAAAAACATGCAAACTCCGCTCAGACAGCACTCGAGGTCAGGATCGAAACTAGGTCTCTGCCACTGTCAAGCAGCAGCTCTACCAGCTGCGACACTGCTGCCCCTTATTTCTTTTTTTAATGTCCTGACTCATGGTGAAGTTCAGTTCTTTACTTTGATATGAATAACCATTTTCCAATTAGAAGTTTAAAATGACTCATATAGTGGCTGAGCCATGTTATCGTGAGCACATTCAAGTTATGAAAGTATACTTTGCAAATCTCCTGAACATGGCAGCAAGCAGCAAGGAAATTTGAACTCATCTTCGACATTGATGTGACGCAGCAGTTAATCAATTGCTGGGCAGAAAACAAACACCACCCACCAGAGCCCCAAGGGAAACATTCTAGCCAAATTTTGCAAGATTTGAGAGGGCCCAATAATGGTGAGAATGGAACAAGGGCAATTAATTATGAAACGTCCAATCTGTCCATACATAAATATTTTGTTTTGTTTACAATCTATTTACTTGAGCCAAATCTAGTTGTACCTCCTCCACCTATGAAGTAGAATCAGTAAGAGAGGTGCAAAGCTTATACAGTCCACCATCCAATGTATCCAACCCACATACATGTCTCAATTCAGACATCATCATGTATAGTAAAAGATTAAAATCAGAACATTTAGAGAGGGTATGCTTCACCCAACTTGAATTACCTTCCCATCCCGTCAGTGTCACAAACATATTGTTAATATCCACAACTTACACCATTTTCTAAAGGATCGAGCCATAACTCATCGCCAATTTTGGATAAGGCATGGATTGCTTTTCCAAATGCTGCAAAGAAAGATAGCATTTTTCATGATTAAACATTATCTACTGGTTCATTTTCCAGCACCGTTTAACAAACTCAGTTGTTGTAATATGAAACAAACAAAGCCACATATAACAAAGAAAAGTTTATTATAGCAAATACAGCTGACTGTAAATTAAATATTTTGCCTTATACAAAAGGGGAAAAACTGCCAATGTTATGATATCAGAAGTAAAGAAAGCATAGGATAATTAAATCCTAAGATTTCACCTTTAATGGTGATTAAAAATAAAATATGACTTCTGACAATTCTGAGAACGGATCCAAAAGGCCAAGAGTACCCCAGACCTTATTTAAAATATAGCTCATGGAAAGGTTTAGAGAATTAATAAATCTTAAAACAAAATTATGATTTTCGCATTTAGTTATTTAAATAAAAGACTGGTTAAATCTGCTACTGAAGAATAGATATTATATTCCTATAAACAACTGCAGTATAGATAGTATTTTTCACGATTAAACATATTCTATTAATGTCAATATTTTGAAATCTACCTCTCAGGTTGTTTGCGGGAATTATGCATTTCATGGTGCCGGCAGCTGTTTTGATGTGATCGTGTTTCACCTGTTGGCAACACAAACAACAAACCTTGATTTCAACAAGCGAGTCAGTGCAATGATTTGAAGATTAATCTTGAAAATGTCATTGCGTTTCCTCTGGGTGCCCCACCCCCTCATGCTTCCCGGGCCGCTGCAAAGCTTCCAAGACAGCGTTGTCTTTGGCGCGCTTCAAACCTGGCGCCATTCGCGCACGAACCCGCTATCACGTGACCCATGACCCCCGACCCCCCCCCGGCCCGGAGCCACCCATGACCCCCAGAACCAAAGATGCCCGCTGTCCCTCACCCCCAGTGTCCCGCCAACGGACCGCTGTGCAGAGCGTGTGCCGCACCGGCAGTCAGGAAGCGCGTGCGCGGGAGAGTCCGCCTCTGTCTCGCTCGGATCCCGGTTGCCATGGTGACGTAGACGGCGCCTTATCAAATACCTTGTAAATATTGATTTCTCACTTTCTCATTTCTCAACTTAAAGTAACCCTTGCTTAACCTCTCTCTCCGTCCCTCCCCACCGTAGTTCTCCGACTATTCACTGTTCTGATTAATATTAGTTTGTATGCCTCCTTGTCACCTTCCCCTTAGCCAACAATGAACATTTCCTTGATTCTCAACTGCTTTGATCTGTCATTTTCACACCTTACCCCTCCAAATCTCTCGACCCTCTCCCCTGACTCTCAGTATGAAGAAGGGTCTTGACCCAAAACATCACCCATTCCTTCTCTCCAGAGATGCTGCCTGTTCCGCTGAGGTACTCCAGCATTTTGTGTCTATCTTCAGTGTATAACCTGCATCTGCAGTCCCTTCGTGCACCTTATAAAATGGGTTTACTTCAAGTCACAAACTGTACAAACCATGTACCTGTGGTTCGTCGCCTTGTTTCTTTCAGATCTCAGTCATAGGAAGGGTTTGGAGGGCAATGAGCCAAATACAGGCAAATAAGACTGGCCCAATATGCCCTTGCCCGCATGGACAAGATGGGCCGAATGGCATGTTTCCATGTCCTATGCCTTTGTTCAATCATCTTTCTCATAATGCAGCATCTGGCTTTTGGATTAGTGTAGAGATACAACAGGGAGACAGGCCCTTATCCCACCCAGAGAATGCCGATAATCAATCATCTGTTCACATTAATTCTATGTTATTCTATTCCTTGCAAATCAGGGGGCAATTTACAGAGGACAAGTAGCCTGCAAAATCGCAAGTCTTTGAAATATGGGAGTAAACCAGAGTACCTGGAGGAGACCCATGCGGTCACAGGGAGAACGTGCAAACTCCACACAGACAGGACCCAAGGTCAGGATCAAACCCAGGTCTCTGACGCTGTGAGGTAGTGGCTCTAGAGTTGCACCACTGTGCTGCCCTAAGTTTGCACTACTATATGTGCTTATGTTTATGGTGGCTACTCCAGTCCGTGCACCAAATCAATCAATTGCAATTTTTTATGACCTTTGACATTTTTCTATTTTGAAGCTCGGGCATAAATTTCAAATTGATGAAAGCAACTGACAGTCTATTTCAAAAATTCTCTGTAACAAATTCATGGTTAGAATCACCATAAAAGCTACTGCCAATGTGATCTTTGCCCTGCTGGGAAACCTTCCCTCCAACTGAGAAGGAAAATACCTCAGTCAAAATACCTCTATGCTCCCCTCTCATCCTTCTAAATTCAAGTGAATATAAGCCCAGTCAGTGGTACATTTACACAATAGACTTTACCAATTCCCAGTCACTCCATTATCCTGCGACTACTGTGGGCAACTAGGCTTGAAGAAAGCCAAATCAAAGGTACATGTCGCAGCTGGGAAAGTATTAATTGTGCAGTTTTCCTTCCTTTCATTGTGCTATGATTTGAGCAATGAGAGAATGAAATGATTCTGACAGTGAACAAATGATGAGTGGATTATCATGAAAGACAGTTTAGGTTCAGTGAAAAGCTATGTTTTTCATGCTTGTCAAACATCAGATGTACCCTACAAACATGGATAGAATCAGTTCAAACTCAAGTAAAATTGATAGAGCAATGGGGAAAATACAGAATGCAAAATATAGATATATTGACTTCAGGAATTGTCCATTACCTCAGAAAATTAACCAAATTACTAATTCTTCATTGAGTCTGAAGAAAGGGTCCCGACCCGAAATGCCACCTATCCAACTACTCCAGAGATGCTGCCTGATCTTATGCACTTTGTGTATTTTTCTGCAAACAGCATCTGCACTTCTTTGTATCTACTTATTCATTTCCCCGCTTGTGCACAATGAATCCTGGAGTTTCTGGAAGTACTGTTGGAATTGTGTGGTGTGTTTTGAATTTATAATTCAAAACGGTGGCTGTTCTAACTTTGGCCTGGTGGCAGCGCCGTCGGCACCCGCTCCTAAACCGCGACCGGATTGGCCGCGCCTTCGCTCGCTGCCGTGTCTTTTCATTGAAGAGCTGCTTCCCGTTCGGACGTTGGGAAAATGGTGAGTCTGTAGTCGGCCGGTCGATTGATTGCGTATTGTCCCCTCAGCTTGATAACGGGTGTGCATAGAGTCTCTAACGTGTAGCTGGTGAAGGAGCAGCAGGTTTCAGTGGTCCGGGGGGGTTGGTTGGTGACTCGGGGCCTGCAGTGGGCTTGGAATGGTCATGTGATGTCCATCAGCTGGAGGGAGGGACGGGGTTGTGGATGCTTGGACAGACCGTCCGGAAACATCCACTGGGTGTTTTAAATGAGTCTGCTCCAATGTTTATGGTTTATAATATCGTCCAGGAACCGCCTCTTCCATCTATGGAATGCCTAAATATCCTGGAACATTTGTATTCTGTACAGACAGAACAGGCGCCCATAATGTCAGGTGGAGACATAGAAAATAGGTACAGGAGTAGGCCATTCGGCCCTGCTTCTCCCCGTTCCTGCTTTCTCCCAATATCACTTGATTCCATTAGCCCTAAGAGGTATATCCAACTCTCTCTTGAATACATCCAGTGAATTGGCCTCCACTGCCTTCTGTGGCAAAGAATTCCACAGATTCACAACTCTGGGTGAAAACGTTTTTTCTCACCTCAGTCCTAAATGGCTGACTCCTTATTCTTAAACTGACCCCTGGTTCTGGACTCCCAACATCGGGAACATTTTTCCTGCATCTAGCCTGTCCAATCCCTTAATAATTCTATATGTTTCTCTCTATGCTTCCCTCTCATCCTTCTAAATTCCAGTGAATATAAGCCCAGTCAATCCATTCTTTCATCATATATCAGTCCCACCATCCCGGGAATTAACCTGGTGAATCTATGCTGCACTCCCTCAATAACAAGAATGTCCTTCCTCAAATTATGAGACCAAAACTGCACATACTCCACGTGTAGTCTCACCAGGGCCCTTTACAACTGCAGTAAGACCTCCTTGCTCCTATACTCAAATCCTCTTGCTATGAAGGCCAACATGCCATTTGCTTTCTTCACTGTCTGCTGTACCTGCATGCTTACTTTCAGTGACTGATGTACCAGGACACCCAGTTCTCCTTGCACCCCCCCCTTTTCCTAATGTGACACCATTCTGATAATAGACACAAAATGCTGGAGTAACTCATTGGGACAGGCAGCATCTCTGGAGAGAAGGAATGGGTGATGTTTCGGGTCGAGACCCTTCATCAGACTGGTTAGGGATAAGGGAAACGAGAGATATAGACGGTGATGTGGAGAGTTAAAGAACAATGAATGAAAGATATGCATCCCTGCAAAGACTCTATCCCCTACTCCCAATTGCTCTATCTACGCCTGCAGACTCTATCCCCCTACTCCCAACTCCAGCGTCTATGCCGCATCTGCGCGCAACATGATGTGTTCCATACTAGAACATCTGAGATGTCCTCATTCTTTAGGGAACGGGGGTTCCCTCTCCCATCATAGATGAGGCCCTCACTCGTGTCTCCTCGGTACCCCTTGCTCCCCCTCCCCTAGTCGCAACAGAGACAGAGTCCCCCTAGTCCTTGCCTTCCACCCCATCAGCCATTGCATACAACAAATAATCCTCCAAAATTTCCGGCACCTCCAACGGGATCCCACCACCAGCCACATTTTTCCATCTCCACCCCTTTCCGCCTTCCGCTGAGACCGTTCCCACCACAACTTATTCCTTCCCACCAAAACCAACCCCTCCCCAGGTACCTTCCCCTGCAACCGCAAAAGATGCGACACCTGTGCTATACCTCCTCCCACGACTCTGTCCAGAGACCCCAACAGTCACTTTCACCACCTCCAACCTCATCTACTGTATCCATTGTTCAAGATGTGGACTCTTATACATCGGCGAGACCAAACGCAGACTGGGCAATCGTTTTTAAGGCATGGTATAGATTTTTGCCTGGACAGTATGCAGAGAGGGTAAAATGTACACAGCCATATGGAATGAATATGAGTATGATTAATTGGCAATCTTGGCCATTGACACACTCTGAACACCTTTAAACTGAGAGTTACTAATCTACAGATTAAACTAAAACCGAGCACAATGTAAAAAAAAAAGGGCTGCCTTTTTATTTGGCAATCCTGCTTTGTCAACCGTGAAAATTGGACAAATAATTGTAATATTAAGAAACGGGACTACTTTTATCACAGCGGTTTGAGATTAGATGCCAAATCAAGATTCCTGATGCTGAAATTCTTGAGCCTGACCTGGCAACTTTAAATGTTCTCACTGTAAAAGGATGACTATTACATTCAGCTCACGTGGTGTAATTGTCTGATGAATAAATCCTGACAAAGGTCTTTTGTGGAGTGCTGAAACTAGAAACGAATTTGTGTTGGCCTGCAGAAAGAGAGGAAATGGCTTAAACACAACTTTAAAACTGCTAACTAGATATCCACAAGTTAATTAAAGTAAGCGTGATGCAAAACTATTCACAAAGAAAATCGTGGGCCTGGCCTGTGGCAGATGTGAAATGTAAACTGCAGTAGTTTAATTTAGCTGAGGGATACAGAATGGATACAGGCCGTTTGGCAGACCAAGTCCACGGGACTATTGATCGGTCATTCGCAGAGTTCTATGTTATCCCACTTTCTCCATCCACTCTTTGCACACTAGGGGTAATTTTACAGCAGCAAATTAACCTACACCCCTGCATGTCTGGGAGGTGGGAGGAATCCCATGTGGTCACAGGGAGAGCATGCAAACTCCACACCGACAGTGCCTGTGGTCAGGATCAAACCCGAGTGTCTGGCGTTGTGAGGCAGTAGCTCTACCAGCTGCGCCACTAACACCCTCAGAAGTATTGGCTTCAAAAATCTTTCCTAATCAAGTGTATGCAAGATATATTGTGTGATCTGTAAACATGCATTTCGAAGCATGTTTTTGTTAACAAAGAACTTGTGTCTGGCTGAACTATTTTTACTTTTATCCTCGAAATTGAGGGGATGAAAAGACTTGACCTTAATCTTTGCCAAATAGAGCCTTGTAAGCACTGTGTGATTTATTCACTCTACTTACTAACAAATTCTGAATTACATTCATGAAGCTATATATACTGTTCATTATAACTATTTGACTGCTGATAAATGAAACTTTACAATAAAATCATAAGATATGGCATATATTTCTGTTAATTTGCATGTGCGGAATAGTTTATTAGCACTTTTATTTTCTGCTTTTCTCGCAGTTGGTGCTGGTACTGGGAGACCTTCACATTCCTCATCGCTGTAATACGTTGCCAGCCAAGTTCAAGAAGCTGTTGGTGCCGGGTAAGATCCAGCACATTTTGTGCACAGGCAATCTTTGCACCAAAGAGAGCTATGATTATCTTAAAACATTGGCTGGAGATGTCCATATTGTCAGAGGAGACTTTGATGAGGTAAGGGATACTGTTTTAAGGTTATGATTTTTGCTGCTGTAGAAATTAATTATCTCTGAACAATTAATTACATTAAATAGGAAGATAAACGTATCACATTGATAAATCAATTCAGTTTCTTGGTATAATCTACTATACTAAACTCTTTTACTGAAGTACAATTGTGCCTATGTATAGTAAGATTTTTACTGAACTGTATGCAAGAAAATAATTTTACTGTACTGAGGTACATGTGACAACCATTCTACTCGTGCCCCCCAGTTTACCTTGGAGACATTAATTCTTGGTCTGTGAAAATATATTTTTTTCTGTTGGTAGTTCACCAAATGTGTACTTGACCAAAGAAATATGGCAGTGAATCCTTCACTAATAACAGTGGATGATGTGGAGCAGGAGTAACATTCTTAGCATCTCTGCATGTTAATCAGTGGTGTTGTAGTTGTAAAGATCAGTTCTTGTGGAACTGCAACTGTAAAGTTGATTTTAAAATCTGTCTGAAGAAGGGTCCTGACCCGAAACGTCACCTATCCATTTTCTCCTGAGATGCTGCCTGACACCCTAAGTTATTGCAACATTTTGTATTTATCTAAGACTATTTTACTATTGTAACCACTCTCATCTTAATTTCAGAATTTGAATTATCCTGAGCAGAAAGTGGTAACAGTGGGGCAATTCAAAATCGGACTGATCCATGGTCACCAGGTGATCCCATGGGGTGACATGACCAGCCTGGCTCTGTTACAACGGCAGCTCGATGTCGATATCCTAATATCTGGGCACACGCACAAGTTTGAGGCCTTTGAGCAGGAGAGCAAGTTCTATATCAACCCAGGTTCAGCCACAGGTGCTGGCAATGCACTGGAAGGGTAAGTACTCGGATATAGTATAAAATAATGGCAATGTGAAAATAATTATTTGGGGAAAATAATAATCACATGGCGCCAGAGACCCGGGTTTGATCATGGCTACGGGTGCTGTCTGTACAGAGTTTGTACATTCTCCCCATGACCGCGTGGGTTTTCTCCAAGAACTTTGGTTTTCTCCCACACTCCAACGACGTACAGGTTTGTAGATTAATTGGCTTGGTATCTCTATATAACTAAAAGTCTTCGTCTTGTTTGTGTTTGTGCCCACGATGTGTATCTGTATCAAACTGGTTAATTCCTATCTTCTTCCAAACGCCAGGCCACAGCCTTCCCATTTCCACACATCCTACTCACATTTTTCCCGTGGTGGCAATAAACATATTTCCGTCCCATTTCCACCTATATTTCCGAAGTTATCAACGATTCAAGGTTTTTAAAAAGGAAAAAAACGATTCTCACACAACAGCCACAGTGCCACAATGACATCACAATGGGGCGTTGCCAACGGTAACTGCAGCCTCTCACAGACAGCCTTTTTTCCAGGACATTCCACTGATGATGTCACACATCACAATGGGACGTTGCCAACGGTAACCGCAGCATAAGATTTGCTGCTCCCGTACCAATACCTGAAGGGGCTGCTACTCAAGTTCGGGTTGCATTTTAGTCCCACGATCCTGGTGTTTGAACACAAGGCAAGGAGTAGGGAGGGCCGATCCGGGGGGTTTAGGGGAGATCTCCCTGTTGGTTTACTCCTGGGCCTGGCCGAGATGTCCATTCGCGGGTCCAGGCAGCGGACGGTCGACGGCCACACCAGAGTCGGCTGCCTGCCCCTCTTCCTTGGTGTCCACGGGGACGCTGGAGGCCTTCCGTCAACGCTGGTGGCCGCGGGGGGATGAGAATGCTGCGCGCTGCCATCAAGGGAGAGAGGGAGAGAGACAGAGAGTGCCCGCAACACGTCGAGTCCACGCTGCCCACCCACCCCCACCACCCCCCCCCCCCCCCAACGTGGGGACCATTGATCGCTTCCATAAATTCCATAATTTCTAATTTTCCTTGTGGGGGGTGATTGGGGCGGGGGGGCGTCTGTCTCGGGGGTTAGCGTCAACACCGCCCCGCCCACTCCCCCCCCCCCCCCCCCCCCGTTGGGGGACGGGTCCCAGTTGGTCTAGTTTATGTGAAAATCGTCCCTCGTGTAGGTTAATGTACGAGGATCGCTGGTCGGTGCAGACTCGGTGGGCTGAAGGGCCTGTTTCTGTGCTATATCACTAAACTAAACTAAAAATGCACCTAATTAATTTTCATTCATAATTTTTGTTTGCTGCTGTATGAAAGTTTTCAATATAGGTCATGAATTTTATCTCCACATTTTATCCCCAAACAAACATGAGGGCACTGTTCTCTTTTGCAATATAATATTGGAAGGTGCCGTTTGGTCAATCGTGAATACCACAGGTGACGTTTCAGATCTGGACCTTTCTTCAGATTGGAGAAGTCTGAAGAAGGGTCCCACCTTTAATAAACTTGAAACATTGTTTATGCATGTTCTCCAGAGATGCTGCCAGACCCGCGGAGTTACGCTAGCACTTTGTGTCTTGCTCAAGATTCCAGCATCTGCAGTTCCTTATGTATAATGAATACCATTCATTCAGACATACATTTTTTTTGTGTTGCTGAACTTTCTGCACTCTGGAATAGTGAAACTCTGATTCAAAAACTCATAAGTTGACACCAAAGTCTGCTGGATCTGTTAGTACATCTATGAATTGGAAGAGATGGATTAATTTAAAGTTCAGAAGATACAACCAATAAAATGAGGAGCGGCACAGTGGGGCAGTTGGTAGAGCTGTTGCCTCGCAATACCAGAGATTCGGGTTTAATCCCGACCCTGTGGTGTCTGGAATGTGCACATTCTCCCTGTGACCGCATGGGTTTCCTCCGGGTGCTCTTGTTTCCTCAAACATCCCAAAGACATGCGGGTTTATAAATTAATTGGCCTCTGCAAATTATCCCTAGGGAGTGAATGCAAAAATGGGATGAGAGAACTAGTGTGAATGGGTGATCAGTGGTCGGTAAGGACTTGATGGGCCCTCGGGCCTGTTTACAATCAATCAATAAATATCTGTGGCACAGAATTTAATATAATGTCTGTTCATTTAAAAACAAGGTCAATAATGATTTAAATCCTAGATTTCATAATCATTAATGGTACAAAGCTGAATATTTAATATTGGATTTAGTATTCATTTGTTTATAACATGCGAAGTACAAAAAGGCACAAAATGCCTTTGTGAAGTTCAACACAAAGTTATTTTTTAGTTTCCAGAGAGGTTTGTTACTAATAACTTTTGTGTATTGCTTGCCATAGAGGAAAAGTATAGAGACTAACTAGTTTTATACTCTCTCTTCCAGAAATATCATCCCTTCATTCGTATTAATGGACATTCAGGCATCCACAGTAGTAACTTATGTTTATCAGCTGATCTCTGATGATGTAAAAGTAGAACGGATTGAATACAAAAAATCCTAAACCTTTGCCACAACTGCTTTTTTTATAATTTCATTCCTTCTTTCCTTTTCAATTTCTATCCCCCTTTTCAATCTTGATCGTCATGTCTTTAAATGTATAATATATGTAAATTGTAAGTTTAATTTCCACCTAGACTAGCTAACTATTCCAGCAATATGAAATAAACTTTATTGCACTGACTGATATAAGAGTAGTTTACCATCTTGCGGAAGAAAGTGCCACATTCTTGAATTACTGAAGGTTTTCAATCCTGTAAATATTTCCTTTTGTTAATGGTGTAGTTTATCATGTAATTAATATGCATGAAATTCTGAGCCATTTTTGTTTGTTTCTGCTTTCTGAAGCCCTGCTGGTCTATGTAAAGTGCTGGTCCACCATCCACAAACACAAATAAATGTTCTTTCAAGTCCTTGATGTTAACTGTTTTCTGTTTTGCTGAAGAAAATGAATAATAATGCAATTGTATGCGTGTGCATTTCTCAATCATTCTGTGACAGCTACTACATCAATATTCTAGGATTTTTCTTCATTAACTCCTGGTTAATCCATGTGTTAGATTCTGGTTCAACTAATTTGATTATGGATTTGTTTAAATTAGTGTATAAGTAACTGAATCTACTTTTCTAAACTAAATTGATCTGGTTCTTGACAAAGTTACCTTTAAAGTTTTAACACTAGAACTTAGAAACATAGTTCTGCTATTTCTTTATTTCTGTAACACAAATTGATATATGGATATAACACGATTGGCGAATCAGGGAATTTGTATTGTTTGAGGTGAATTGGTTATAACACGATTTGTGTCAGGAACAGGAATGGCACAGTAGTAGAATTGCTGCCTTGCAGCGCCAGAGACCCGGGTTCAATCCTGACTACGGGTGCTGTCTATATGGAATTTGTACATTCTCCCCGTGACCAGGTGGGTTTTCTCTGATTTCTTTGGTTTCCTCCTACTCTCCAAAGACGTACAGGTTTGTAGGTTAATTGACTTGGTATAAGTGTAAATTGTCCCCAGTGTATGTGGGATAGTGTTAATGTGCGGGGATCGCTGGTCGGTGTGGACTCAGTGGGCTGAAGGGCCTGTTTCTCCGCTGTATCTCCAAAACTAATCTAAAATAACCAGAGAACCACTTAAAAGTCACCTTAACTCGACCAGAGAAAAATCTGTCTTGCGGGTGTGTGGGGAAACGTCTACGGTGTTTCCAAGTAACCTTCCTGCGGTAATCAGACACAATTGTCTCTAAGAAAACAGTAGATTAGTTTTACTGTGGATGGCCATTGAAATTGTCCAGCAATGGCTTCTATTGACACGTGTGCAATGTAACAGCATTTAATATTTTAAGGTTGCAGTAACAAAAATAAGCTTGTGGCTATTAAAAATACTTTTATTCTTTTAAACTCATGTGGGAGAGAGAACGTTCTTATTGTCGGCCTGAATATCTCTAGCCTAACCCCTTCCACTTCCCACCTCACTGACACAATCATTTCTATAACATGAGGTTTCTTGGGGACACAGCTATCACACTGTGGCAGAACTACCTGTATTCCAAATGATCCTAGTTACTGATTTTTGGTTAAAGAAATACTAGTAGGGTAGACTGGAAATATTAAAGTATATATTTTCGTTTTGCTTTTGCTGATTGATAACTTCCTCTGAAGGCATTAACTGTACTTTGAATGTATTTGGTCCTGGAACAGATAAATTATCATAACCAAGAACACACTCTTGGAGATTAAGTAACAAGCATCAACAGAAAATTTATTTTAAAATTGCTCCTGAAAGCAAGCCTGTAGCAGAGATTGGTTGTTTAGAAGGAGAACTTTAAAATATACAAAATCCAAATATTATAACGGGAATGCAAAATATGCATGGAATCCAATTCAAGATGGCGGATGTGCAGGAGTGGGCGCCGTTTGTATGGCCGCCTGCCTGCAGTCCGTCCTCTAACTCTTTTATTGTCTGAACATTTATTTTTTGGAGTCTATTCTTTCTATGTGGGGGGGGGGGAACTGTTTTAACCCCAGTCCTACCTGGTCAGAGATGCGGTTTTCCTCCAAATCGCGTCTCCGGTCTCCCCATGCGGCCTTCCATCGGGCTGGAACGGCGTTTCCTGCCGGGGACCACAGCTTCGGCGGCACAGCGCTGGGACATCAGCAGGGAGCGGGCGATGCCTTGCCGGGTCGCCGCTCCGGAGTGCTGTGGCCGCCGACCACCAACATCGGGCAGCCGCAGTCTGCGGTCTGCGGTTTGAGGGCGACACCGCGGAGTCGAGGCTCCAACCGGCGCGGCCTGAAGTCCACGGGCGTCGCAGTCTCCGGGGAAGGAGCAGCCGCTCCAGACATTTCCAAGCTGCTGAGGACTTTTCCACCCGATGCGGGTGGGCAAACAACATCGGGCTGCCGTTGTGGCGACTGGCTGCAGTGGCCTCAAACTGGCCCCGACCTCGGGTGGACTAGGAGGAGGAGGAGGACTGGACATTTTGGTGCCTTCCCTCACAGTGGAGAGTGGAGATTCTACTGTGGGGGGATGTTCGTGTTTGTGTAAAATCTCTTATAGTGTGTTGTCATTTTTTCTATCTCTTTTTATTATTTGTATGGTTAGTAACTGTAAAGCACTTTGGCTTTTGATTCAAATCAATTGGAAAATGTGCTATATAAATAAACTTATTATTATTATTATTATAAGTGCACAGAAACCTTTATTTTATATTTTAAGACATGGATACAGCATTTAAATCATGAAATAACTATCAAAATCTATAAACTTGGAAAAATCCGCTGCAAGACATGAACATCGCCACTGGTTACACCTAATATAGTTCTTCAATTAGCTTACGATGCGTATCTGACCTATACTTAGATTTACAATTCGTTGGAAAAGTGATTAGAAACTTACAATTCACTTGTTTAGTACTGTAAAGTCTTAAATATTTCTAATCAGCTTCAAACTTGTGTTCTAATAATGCTATGTAAAACAGTTGTTTCTATTAAAATATGGTGGCAGAGCTTTGAGGTAATACTTTGGAAACTTGCATAAATTTCGTTGTTCATCCTTCGATCCATAGAATCATTAGTCTGACATGACACGTAGAATCTTTGATTATTTGCCTTGATCTTCTTTTGCAGAAAGTTTAGAGTGGGTAGTAATGACAGATTTTACTTCGGAGTCACGTGAGTGACTACGTGAAGAAGACCCCGTCCAGCCGCACACGCGTCATATCGATCAGACGCATAGCGTTCATGACCGTGTGTGGAGCAAAGTAAAAAGCAAAGTTAAAGTAAAAGTCGGAAGGTAAGTGGTTTCATTTTCACTTACAGGGTGCTTTTCTTCCCGCTCAGACGTGTTGGTAGAGGTCCACACAAGTTACAATGGGAAAAGAGCGTAGGGGAAGGAGAGGACAGGGACGCACCGCAGGTAAAACCCCAGATTCTAAGGGTAGCGGGCGTCAGGCAGAGGAGTCGGTGGCATCGAAGCCATTTAACTCCCGTTGCGGTCGAATGTGCTGTTAAACCGCCGACGGCGGGGCGCAAGGCTGGACAAAAGTCGGCCCGACCTGTAGACTCGGATGAGTCAGACCCGGAGGTATACCCTCCTGAAGCAGAAAATATTATGGCTGCCAGGGTCGCTAGCTTAGAGCTCCTGAGGGGAAAAATGATTTACAAAGAACTCCCACAGGAGGATTTAGGTCGGTGTTGGCCAATAAAGGATACATACATAGAATACATAGATACATAGAAAATAGGTGCAGGAGTAGGCCATTCGGCCCTTCGAGCCTGCACCACCATTCAATATGATCATCACAGGGTGTGCCTTGGATGGGACAGGCACAAGGGTGGCCTACAGGAGAGCCATCAGAAATACCTGTGCAAAGCTATTACAGTGGTTGGCCTACAGGAGAGCCAGTGCCAGAAATGCCTGCAAAAAAGGCAATATATGTGCTGGCCTACAGGAGAGCCAGTGCCAGAAATGCCCGCAAAAAGGCAATATATGTGCTGGCCTGCAGGAGAGCCAGTGCCAGGAATGCCCGTAAAAAGGCAATATATGTGCTGGCCTACTGGAGAGCCAGTACCAGAAATGTCTGAGCAAAGACAGTACAACCGTACATATGTGCCAGCACCGACAATTTCAAAAGAAAACATTATGAAGCGTTGGCCTAGAGTTGAGCCAGCGCCAGCAGCACCTGAAACAGGGCTGCCTATCCGTGGGCCTACAAGAGAGCCCGCGCAGGGGGAATCTGGCAGAGACTTACCTGGAACAGGGGAGCCAGAAATTACCCAACATAAAGATGAATATCTAGATTCAAATGATGATTTATATCAGGACCAGAGTCCATTATCAGAGCTAAAATGTTCCAAGGCGGGCACAAAAGTTTGCTGTTCCCACAGTAACAGGGGAACCTTTGAGTGAGGAAATAGCTATGACTATAAATTATCTACTCTCCCATCAGCCCCAGGAATTAACTATGTATGGAGGTATTGGATGAAGATTTTATATCGGATTTACAACAAAATGCCTTAGCACTCATGTGTAGTGCGCACTTTGAAATAAATTGTATTCGTGAAAATACAATAACACCAAATATTCATCCTAAGTATGCAGGCTCTGCAAACCATCCAATATACAAATGCCTAAAATCTGCTTTTTGGAGAAAATCTAGCAAAGAAGCTAAAGGATTACCTATGCTGAGCAGAGCGGTGCGAAGGCAGTATCCCTACAGGCGAAATGCTGGTGCAGGAGAAGGAACAAGCCTATCATTCTCGTATACACGTTGACGTGCTGACGTGGAGGTTACAATGTTCCTACTAGAAGGGGACAACAATTGTCGGTGGCAAACCCCGAGGTAGGGGGGCTTGGTCTGGTAAGAAACACAACAAATGTTTCACACTCACAAATAGGGGGAAGGTTACGATTCTTCCTCAAAGAATGGCAATCAATAACAAATGATTCATTTATTCTATGTAGCATTGTAGGATTCAAAATTGAGTTCACTCCACGTTTGGATCCTCCAATTCAGCATAATTCAAACTGGTCACGGATTTTCTCAAAGGAACAGAATAAGTTGATCAAGGGAGAATTGAAAATTTTATGCGGAAAAGGAGGTAATAGATAAGTCAGTAGAACAACACCATCAGTTTGTGTCAAATATTTCCCAGAACAAAAAAGGATGGTGGATGTAGAATCCTTTCGGATCTGAAAAATCTTAAACCTTTATGTACAATAGAAACATTCCAAAATGGAAACATTTACTAAATGCCATTCAGCTGGTCACAAAGAATTGCTACATGGCAAGCACAGATCTGCAAAATCCATATTATTCTGTGAAATGCATGGTAATGATCAAAGATATTTGAAATTTAGATGGATGAGTCAGTTATGGCAATTTAAAGCATTGCCCAATGGCCTGACATCAGCACCAAGATTATTCACTAAAATTACTCAAACCAATTTTAGCTCTGCTAAGAGCTGAGGGCCATGTATTAATGGTTTATTTAGAGGATATTCTGATTGTGCGGGACACTTTGGCTACTGCAATATTGTCAGTATCTAGAGTCAAATACATTTTGAAAAAATGGGTTTCATTATTCACCTACAAAAATCAAAATTGTTACCAGCAAGAATAATTGATTAGCCAGGGTTCACAATTAACTCTGAACACGTAATAATCACCTTGCCAAAAGATAAGGCTGCAGTTAATTGAAGATTGCACTAAACTCATAAACGAGGACAAGCCTTCAATTAGAGAAGTGGCAAGCTTGCTGGGCAAATTAATTGCTGGGTTTCCAGCTGTCAGGTTTGGACCATTGCATTATCAATGTTTACAGAAGGCTAAGGTACAAGCATTAAAAATGAATACAGGACATTTTGACAGGCCATGAAATTAACAATTGGATCCATTACAGAAATAGAATGGTGGATTAACAATGTCTCTAATGCTTCCAGAAAAGTTCTGGTAGAAACACCTTCCGTCATTCTACAGACTGATGTAAGTGCTCTTGGATGGGCACAACTAACATGATTTCCAGCTGTGGAGGTAGGTGGAATGTCGATGAAGTACCTTTGCTTGAAAATTAAGGAATAAATTACCTAGAGCTGTTAGGAGCATTTCATGGCCTTAAAGCTTATTGCACTAATATGGGAAATGTGCATGATCAGGTACAGGTTGACAATACTACAGCTGCAGCATACCTAAATCACATGGGTGGTATCAAATCAGAATCATGTGATAGATTGGCAAATGAAATTTGGACCTGGTGTATAGCCAGGAAAAATGTGGCTGTCAGCAATATATTTACCAGGAAAATTTAACTTAATTGCAGTCAAAATATCACGTAAATTTAATGATAATACAGAATGGGTGTTAAATCAGGAAATATTTACACAAATTGTAACACAATTTGGAATGCCAGAGATTGATTTGTTTGCATCAAGACTAAACCACCAATTGCCTAAATATGTGTCATGGGAACCTGATCCTGGTGCAGTAGCGGTGGATGCTTTCTCGCTACATTGGGGTGGTATGTTTCTGTATGCATTTCCACAATTTTGTTTAATCAACAGATGCATACAGAAAATTAAACACGACTCAGCCTCAGGGATTTTGGTAGTACCAGATTGGCCTACACAGCTATATTAAACTGGTGTTAAAAATGATCCCCAAAAAAAACCCATTATGATTATTCCAAAGCAGATAAAACTGCTTGTACACCCTGTAACTGATGAACCACATCCTTTACATGATCGTATTGGTTTGTTGATTTGCAGATTCTAAGAAGGCCATATCTTGGAAAAGGATTATCAGATTGTACGGTGGATGTTATGACAGCAGCCTGGAGGAATAGTACCCAGAAGCTGTACATTTCCTATATAAAGAAATGGGAGGTGTTTTATTCAGGAAAGAGTATTGCATATAACACAGCAGAAATTTCAGATGTAATAGAGTTTCTTTAAACTCTATACTACAAATTAAAATTAAGTTATAGTGCAATCAATACTGCACGAAGTGCACTCTCTGCATATTTAAGCAGTGAATCAGAACAAAATCCAATAGGATCACATCCTTGGGTCTGTAGGTTTATGAAAGGAATTTTCAACTCCAATCCTCCTAGACCTAGGTATACAAAAATCTGGAATGTAAAAGATGTACTGATGCTGCTGAGGGATTGGAATCCTATTGAAACTCTGTCATTAGCCAAAATCACCATGAAATTGGTTATGCTCATGGCATTAGTTTCAGCTCGGAGAGTTCAAACATTACAGAAACTAAGAATTGACAGAATGAAGGTAGGGGCGAATGCCGTTACATTCTATGTCTATGATTTACTGAAGCAAAGTAGACCTGGGTTCACGGGATGTAAGTTGGAGTTTTCAACATATCCTAGCAGATCCACGGCTATGTGTAGTAACATATGTAAAATGTTACATAGAAACAACAAGAATCTTAAGAGGCACAGAATTGGCATTTTTTATTAGTCATAAAAAGCCTCATAAGAAAGTGTCAACACAGACAATTTCAAGATGGTTGAAACAGGTGTTGATTTATTCAGGTATTGATACTGATAAATTTAGATCACATTCCACCAGGGCGGCATTAACATCGGCGGCCAGGGATTCAGATGAGCCAATAGACCTTATCCTCGCGGCCGCAGGATGGGCAAGTGAACAGATGTTTCACAAGTATTACCATAAGGAGATTAAAGATCTCGGGGTGTTTAGTGATGCCGTGCTGGATTCAGTATTAAATCCCCCATTATAATAAATGGGCCTAATTTGTTACTTTTGTTAAAATAAATAGGACCATTAACTGATTACATTTAATGTTTTGGTTATGCATTGTTGATTGTGCTTACTCAAATAGAGTCAATCAGTGCAGTGAGCACCTGGATTTTAATCCACGGTGTGAAATCACAGAGCTTTGAAATCTTCACGTAGTCACTCACGTGACTCCGAAGTAAAATAGTAAGATTAAACGAGAACTTACCAGTTTGAAGTTTGATCTTTATTTTATGAGGAGTAACGTTGAGGTATTACGTGCCCTCCGCTCCCACCCTCATAAAAGGATCAAGCTGGTAGTTCTAAGTCTTTATGCATCTTACTATCATACTTCAGTAATTATCGTCTGTGATTGTCACTCCGCTGCTTTGAAAGATTGACGCGTGTGCGGCTGGACGGGGTCTTCTTCACGTAATCCCTCAACGTTACTCATAAAATAAAGATCAAACTTCAAACTGGTAAGTTCTCATTTAATCTTACTATTAATTATTGCAGTTTTAAATTTTGCAAAACTAAGTTACATACATTCAAGCTGCGTATAATAAAGATATGATATTTAGACCATTTAAAAGGAATAAATAGATTACAAGAATTAAAAACTGGGGCTGTGAATTTGACGAAATGGTGATTTGTAATGATATCAACTACGACCAATGAAAGGAAAGTACGTTAAATAAACGTTGTAATTTTCTGGAGACGTGTGGATGCTGGAATCTGGAGCTAAACAACCAACAGACCCGGGTTCGATCTTGATCTCGGGTGCTGTCTGTGCAGAGTTTGCATGTTCTCCTTGTGACTGCGTGGGTTTCCTCTGGGTACTCCGGTTTCCTCCTACATCCCAAAAACGTGCAGGTTTGTAGGTTAATTGGCCGCTGTAAATTGTCCCTAGTGCAAGAGTTCCCAACTGTGTAAATTTATAATTTTGCCTACACAGGGGGTAAATTTGTTGATTCTGCATCTGTTCATCATTAGTTCATAAATAAGTGAAATAACATTGTTATGTGCAAATAAAGTTGCCAGGGGTAAACGGGATGAGAAAGGTTGGGAACCACTGCCCTAGTGTGTAGGGAGTGGGTGCGAACGTGGGATAATGTTGAACTCATGTGAACAGGTGATCGATAGTCGGCGTGAGCTGAAGAGCCCGTTTCCATGCTGCATCTCTAAATTAAAGTAAACTCGGTAGGTTATGAAGCATCTGTGGGAGGAGGGGGTATTGTAGACATTTTGGATTGAGACCCTACATCAAGACAGAGTGGAAAGGGAAGATGGCCGTTATAAAGAGTAGAGAGGGAGAGGTGAGACAGGTCAGTCGGTGACCAACATTTGGGAAGGGGGGGAAATGTTATAGTACATAACTTTAAGATCATTACAATTGTGAGTTATCTTACAATCTTTTAAAACACATCAATATCAGTTGACAATTTTGCTAGTTATTGGAAAAAATTACCATTCACTTTTTATTACTTTTGGAAAAATTAGATGTGTTCCTGTTTGACCACTCCTCTTCCTCCATCGCTCCCCTTACAATTCCAACTGAAGTCCAACTGAATGATACATCTGTGTAACAGCAGGCAGCTGTCCTATCGCATAATGCTGTGTTTTGTTGCAGCAATCTAAAATTAATCCCATTGATTTTAAATACTTTGGAACTTTTATCTGCATACATTTGTTTAATGACATTCTCGTGTCCATTTGTAAACTGAGGAGAAAGGCTTCCTATCAAGACATCCAACTTGTGGAAGCATTAAACTTGTGACAATCTGGGCAGCAGAAATCCCCGCCCTCTCTGTGCTTTAGAGACTATCTAAAACAAGATCTCACTGCCGAAATTAATGCAAAATCCTCCAAATCCAGTGGGAATTGAAAAAACCTAATAGCTCCTTGCATCAAGATGATAATTGTACTCAATACCTTGACTGGGTAAGCTGCATCACAAAGTGCATACCAGATTCATGGAATAGACTGATTAGCGGGAAAACTATAAAAGATTTAAATGTTCGCAAATCTACCTTGAGGGGGGGGAGAGAAAATGCCCACTGAGCCCTTGGAATTCCTAATGAAGGAACATTCAGGATGGTGCTGACAACCTCGTCTATGCAGCAGTGGAACACAGAAGCCTGGTGTAAACAGTGGAAGGAGTGTATCACCTCAGAAACCATCCACCCTGGCACCTCTTATTGAAAAGTCAGTGGTTCCTACTGGTCGCATGAGTCTCCTCTGAGCCCCCAGGACAGGAATAAAAGCAAAATAAGACAGTGCTGAATAACTCAGCGGATCCGGCAGCATCTCTGGAAAACATGGATAGTCAACATTTCATGTTTGGACTCTTCTTCAATCTGATTACTTGCATGTTAATTTGTGCACCTAGGTTCCTTTAAATATCGACATTTGTTCATAATAATACCTTTACTCTCATAACAATCTTCACGTTATTCCTCCGCTATCACACGATCATAACCCATCTGATTCCTGTTGTAGTTTATTTTCGCGCTCGTGGCTTACTTTCCCCAGTTATCTTTGTATTGGCAGACATGGTTCCTCAAAGAGGGTAATATAGATTGTAAATAGTTAAGACCAATGGCATGGATTGGTTACCCCCACCAACTTGAAAATTATCCATTCATTCTATTTGATTTTCTATTTGCTAATCAAGCCTCACAGCAAGCTGATGTTACTCCTAATGCACGAGTTCTACATTTGTGATAACTGCATGTCTCACGTTACTGAATATTGTGTCAAAATCTTTTTTTATTTGTAAGAACTTAAAGAATTAAGTATAAGGTAAAAGGACGCTGGTTAAATGTTGATGTTGCTCTAAATTTCTGATATACTTTGGTCGTGTTTGCACTGTACTGTTCTATGTTAAAATAAAATACTTGACCAAAGTATATCATAAATTTAGAGCAACATCAACATTTAATCAGCTTAATTTTGCTTACACAAACACCAGCTAAATAAATACTTTGGCCAAGGGGGTGAAAGAAAAATCTCAAATTATTCTTCAAACTTTGACATAAAACCATAAAGCTATAACACTGACATCTACTTGACCTTGAAGACAATTGTCCAGGTATGTTCTGTCCACAAGATATGGGCCAAATCCAACCCAGCCAATTACTACCCCAATAGTCTTCTCTCAGTCCTCAGCAAAGTGATAAATTGAAGGTGCTGTCAAACAGCACTTGCTTCACCACAACTGCATCACAGAAGCTCATTTTGGGATCTGTCAAAGTCAATTAATTCCTGACCTGACTACAGTCTTGGTCCAAACATGGACAAATGAGCTGAATTCCAGATGTGAAGTTCAATGGTACTTTATTGTCACAGGTACCTGGGTAGAGTGAAATTATTATTTTTTGCATACAGTCCAGTAATAATTTTACTATACACTAGGCACAATCATAGTTCAGTACAAGTGTGTAAAATGGTCAATTACACTGAGTTGCCAAGTTTCCAGCACCATCTTGCATCCTTCATGTGTGAATAAGTGAGAAATGAGAGTTGCGCCGCTCACATCAAGGCACCATCCGATCAAGTATGATATCAAGAAGCCCTGGATAACTTGGAGGCAAGGAGAATCGGGTGGAATACCCTCTGCTGGTTAAAATCATACCTAGCACAAAGGAAGATAGCCGTGGTGCTTGGAGACCAATCATCTCAGCCACAGGATATCTCCACAGGAGATCCTTAAGGTAATGTCCTAGTCCAAACTATCTTCAGCTGCTTCATCAGTAACTTTCCTTTCGTTATAAGGTCAGAAGTAGGAATGTTTGCTGATGATCACACAATGTTCAGCACCATTCTTGACCCTTCAAATAATGAAACAGTCCACAATCCCACAGACTTGCAGGTTTGGAGGTTAATTGACATCTGTAAAATTATCCCTAGTGTGCAGGGAGTGGATGAGAATGTGGGATAACATTGAACTAGTGTGAATGGGTTTCCGGTGTAGACTCGGTAGACTGATGGGCCTGTTTCCAGGCTGTATCTCTAAATTAAACCAAATACAGCAATTCCTGAACAATATCCAGGCCTTGGTTGACAAGCAGCAAGTAATACTGGCACTGTAAGTACTGGGCAAAGATGATATCCAACAAGAGAAAATCCTGCTTCTCAAGGGTAATTAGGGAGGGCAATTAAATGCTGGCTTAGCCTGTGTTGCACACATTGATTTAATAAAATATTATTATCAGGCAAGCTTCTTAAATGTCACATATTCATTTATTACCAGGCTTTGTACTATACTGCAGCATGTTTAGGTATTGCCTCTCCATCAGCCTGCGCATGCGATCTGTGCTGTAGATATTTGCAATACTATATAGATATCGCTTCTGTCCTGTTTTCAAGCTCGGGTGCTGGAAAACAAATAGCAATAGGTTGACGATCATAGTGACTTCTTAATCCCTTTCCAGTGTGTCTGTATATTGATCTTGGTTACGTGGGACTGTGTGCATGGTTGTACCTATTCCGTTACACAATTTTTCTTTCATGTCTATACATATAAAACTCTGATCTTGGATGTGTATTTATTTGTGTGTAATCACATCTTCGCGAAAAAACAACGCGGTAACGGTAAAATATTTATATATTCCGGTAGAGATTTTTCCTGTGGAGTCCAAAATCGCCTTATCTGAAAATTTCATGCTTTATTTCTCGAGTTATTACTGAAAATGTTCAAAAATCTGACAGAACTATGAATTTAAAAATGACTGTCTTTCGCTGATGATGTCACAATGGGTCTGCTCCCCATGCCGTTTTGTTCCTCGCTGCGAGTGACGTCACCCCCCCCCCCCCCCCGGTTATTCAAAAGACGCAGAAAGAACGAGCAAGTCGGGCCCTGTACTTGCCCTGGGTTGGCGCATGGTGGGGAGGTTGCGCAGGCCGAGCCCGGCGACTGGACCTGGGTAGAAGTAGAGCCTGGAGCTGGAGTGAGGGAGTATTGCGTTCGGGAACCAGCCCTCCCCTGTGATTCCGCGCCCCCCACCCCACGCCTCTGCCCTCTGCCTCGGGTCGGCGCATGGCAGGGAGGTTGCTGCCGCAGGCCGAGCCTGGCGACTGGACCTGGGCAGAAGCAGAGCCTGGAGTTGGAGCTGGAGCGAGGGAGTATTGCGTTCGGGAACCAGCACTCCTCCCTTGTGACACCACGTGCCCCCACGCCTCTGCCCTCTGTGTCTGCCCTCTCCCTCCCTCTGCCCCTGCCCTCTCTCTCTGCCCCTGCCCTCTCCCTTGCCTCCCTCTGCCCCTGCCCTCTCTCTGCCCCTGCCCTCTCTCCTTCTCTAGCCATGCCTGAGAGTTGGGGGCTATGCGTGTGGATAGGGCGTGGGATGGGGTAAAAGGAGCAAATGAATAATATTAATATGATAGCAAGCGGGGTGGTTAGTGTGTGTGTGTGTGGTGGATAATGTGTGTGACGCCACAGGCCTTCAGACTGGTTTATTTGTGTCTCGGGTAGATCTAAAAGTATGTCACATCTAATAAATAAATTGCTGCTTGAGGTGCAGTGATTAGTATATAAAATGAAAATTATTTTATTCACGGCAGGATACCATAAACAGGGATGTCATTGAAACCTCGATCGAACTTGTACAGGTGTACAGTAGAGAGCATACTGACTAGTTGCATCACAGCCTGGTTTGGTAACTCAAATGCCCAAGAACCAAGAAGGTAGCAATAATTGGTAGACATTACCCAGTTCATCACGGTTATTGACCTCCCACCATCAAAGGAATCGACAAGAAGCACTGCCTCAAAAAGGTAGCTAATGTCATTAAGGACCCACACCAACTGGCCACACTCATCTTGCTGCTATAGGAGCGGCAGTATCAGGAAGAAGATACAGGAATTTGAGAACCGTGACCCCATGTCTAAGTACAGCATCTTCCCAGCAACAATCAGACACTTGAACCACACTGCATTACCCTAACAACCATACCTCAGCAACCATTCACTTGGATTTTGTTTTAGGTTGCACTACGTACTTTAGTTTGCACTGTTATGATCTGATTACCCAGTAATACTCATAATGTATGGTATTAATGATTATTACATATTTATTTATTGTGTTGCATCAATGCCCCTGTAAAGCTGCAGCAAGTAAGGATATCATTGTTCCATTTCTGCTGCATGACATTAAACACTCTTTACTCTTGAAAACTTTTATGACCAATTAATCTGCTCTTGATGGTATTGTCTGAAAGAAAAATCTCGATGAACCCCAATAGACTTAGGGCATTGAGCAGTAGTTGTTTTTGTGTGTCTAGGGTATTGAACCAGGCAGATATGGTTTATCATTTCACCTGAAGGACTGCATATTCAGCAATGCCATATTCCTGTGTATCACAGAGCATCAGTTTGATCAGCAAACACATATTCTCAAAGACAAAATGCTGGAGGAATTCAGCGGGTTGCCTGTCCATTCCATCCGTGGAGGGAATGGACAGGCAACGTTTCAGGTCAGGACCCTTTGGACTGATGGTTTGTGTTTCATGGTGAAAAAACAAAATGAGAAGGAAGTTGTGGTGGTGGACAATGTAACACACATATCGGCCTTCTCTTGATATCTGGTGCTTGTTCATCATGAGGGGAACCAAATTAAATTTGGTAGTGCAAGTGATCCGTGAAAGTGGAAGACTGCTTAGTGTAAAACATTGAATTAATTCAATTGCATTGTTATGTTCCACAAATTTTGTTACTTAACTTCACAGCTTCATCCTCCAATAAATAAAAATGAATCATTTTAATTAAAGCGCCTCTATCAAACATTTACAGGTGTTCGGTAGAGAGGATACTGACTGGTTGCGTCACAGCCTGGTTCGCCAAATTCGACCCGCTGAACGGCGCAGAAGTCCCAATGAGGTCAAGATCAGCTGCTTCACCCGGCCTGTGAGATGCAACCATTGACTCCGCTGATCCTTGCCTCGCCCTCAGTCGACAGAAGGCTGGGGCCATCAACTCACCTGGATTCCAGGCCCTGTTCACACACACACACACACACACATACATATATGTATGTGTGTGTGTACATGTGTGTGTATATATACAGTATATATATACACACACACACACACACACACATATATATGTAAATATTTGAGTGTGTCTGTGTATATACTCTTACTGGTATTGTCTGGGGAAAAATCTCGATGAGCCCCAATAGACTAAAAGCATTGAGCAGTAGCTGTTTATGTGCCTATGGTATTGAACCAGGCAGATATGGTTTATCATTTTATATGTTAGCAGATACTTTAGCTGATAAATTTTCTAGATGATTTAACCAAGTTTTAAATCTTATAGCACATTTTAAAAGAATGAGTTGTGATATTAATGAACACTATAGGTTTGTATCTATATCCACAATATGTTCCCAAAAACTTTACAACCATTGGCTAACTGCTGAAGTGTTGAAACTATTTAACATTTGACTTAAATATAATTTGAACCCAACTTCATCAAACACTATGAGATAAACCACCAGTTAATTTATTCTGATGATGAATAAGTTTATTGGCCAAGTACTCACATACAAGGAATTTGCCTTGGTGCTCTGCCCGCAAGTGACAACGTGACATACAGGCCCTTCAATCCAACTCTTCCATGCTGACAAAGAAGCCATATCTACCACCAGTCCCAATTGCCCACATTTGATCCATATGAACATTTGAGATTAGTTCCAAGCAAGTGCACTGTCCAGTTAAGCCTGAGAAAATCTTTAGATAGGTTAAAAGACAGACCACTTCCAGATTTGCCAGCTCGTGTCCTTCCCGTATTTCCATGCCAATAATAAGGTAGGGCAAGGTTTATCCCTGAGCTATTTAATTACAGAGTGTTATGACAGGTATCCTGTCATAATATATTATCCTTTGGGCAGACAAGGCAAGGCCATAAGCACATGTAGAAAAAATGTTTTTAAAAATAATTTCAGTTGATAGTAATCTTATGAAGGCCATTGCAAAAAAGAGCTTATATGTGTCATATAAAAATAGGTTATGTCATTAACTTTTCATCAAGCATTAACATAAATAATGCTTTATGAAACACCATAACAGAGCTTTAGGATAAATAATGTTAATTATTGCATTAATTAATAATCCTGTTTTTTTTTAAAGAATTTAGGTCGGAAATTGCTAATGTTGGTATTAGCAAGAATGCAAAACATTCTTTTGTGTATTTTTACAAATCCATTTCTTCTTTAAGAGATGTAAATGCATGCATTGAAGTATTCCATTATTGGTGTCCACATTTTTAGTTAATTGTATTTAATACTTGTCTTAAAGTATTTCATTTCTATAGAAATATATAAATTGGTAGCAATCGAGTCAGTTACTGCTGGAAGAATAAAAACATTTAATTTACAAATATGTTGGCACAGTTCCCATACACATAAATCTAAAGCAGAATGATTTCAAATGTCACTTTATGGAGAGGCAAGAAGACAGACTGCAGTAGGATTTTCCTGACTTCATTGGAGTGCATATGCGCTTCTGAATGATGCAGGTGCAGGGTCTGTTTATGATCTAACTGACATTTAGAAGAGTTTTTATTTTGTTTTCTGGTTCCCATGGAAATCTATGCAGCATTCCCACAGGATGGAACCACTAACAAGTTTTATTAGCAGAGCTAATTTTACTCTCTATGGGAAACATACAAACGTACTCTTATGTGTAAGAAGGAACTGCAGATGCTGAAGAAGGGTCTCGACCCGAAACGTCACCCATTCCTTCTCTCCTGAGATGCTGCCTGTCCCGCTGAGTTACTCCAGCTTTTTGTGTCTATCTTCAGAAAGTACTCTTAGTTTGCTTTAAAATGAATGCTTGATATCTAATTCCCTCAGTTTTACCCTACAGGTATGTCATGATGCTTCTAGTTAGAAACATAGGTGCAGGAGAAGGCCATTCGGCCCTTTGAGCTAGCACCGCCATTCAATATGATCATGGCTGATCATCTAAAATCAGTACCCCCATCCTGCTTTTTCCCCGCATCCCTTGATTTGTGGGAGAGTCAAGGATCTGAAGACACAGCCTCAGAATAAAAGGACATATCTTTAGAATGGAGATGAGGAGGAATTTCATTAGTCAGAGGGTAGATGTATATGTGTAATACTTTGCCACAGACGACTGTGGGGGCCAAGTCATTGGGTATTTTTTAAAGTGGAGATTGATAGGTTCTTGATTAGTGAGGGTGTCAAAGGTTAAGGGGAGAAGGCAGGAGAATGGGGTTGAGAGGGAAAAATAAAGCAGCCATGATCTATTTTTGGAGCAGTCTTGATGAGCCAAATGGCCCAATTCTGCTCCTATGACTTATGGTCTTATAATACTTTTCTTCAGTGCATAATTTTAGTTGTATATATCATATTTTTTTGCAGTAGCATTTTAGATCATCTGGTCTCTTACAGCCCAATTAATTGTAGTCTGGAATTTATGTTCATAAGTTATAGGGGCAGAATTAGGCTATTTGGCCCATTGAGCCTACTCTACCATTCAATCATGGTTGATATATCTTTCCCTCAACCCCAATCTCCTGTCTTCTCCCTACAACCTTTGACATCCTTACTAATCAATTATCTGTAAATCTCCGCTTTAAAGATACTCAATGACTTGCCCTCCACAGCCATCTGTGGCAATAAATTCCACAGATTCGCCACCCTCTGATCAAAGAGGGTATATGGATCGAGCTGCCAGAGGAGGTAGTTGAAGGAGGTGCTATAACCGCATTTAACAGACACTTGGACAGGTACATGGATAGGAAAGATTTAGAGGGGCATGGGCCAAATCTCAGCAAATAGCTTAGATGGGGCAACTTGGTCAGCATGAACAAGTTAGGCTGAAGGGCCTGTATCCATCCTGTATGACTATAATTGACTTGAGTTCCATCACCCTAGCACTGTACCACCTCAAAGGGGCAAAGGCTTGTACATTAACTTACACTTCCGGAACCCAAAGCAGCTGAGAGAGATGAAATGAAACTTATCATTGATTTTCTTGCAATCGTGTACATACTGATCCACATCAAAAAACCCTCTCCATTTTGGAAATAACTTAACAATCTGACTCGAATAGAAGATACATTTACTGGTGTGGAAAGGAGAGATGTCACACTGGATTAGTAGGGAGATTACACCAGAGAATTGTGATTGACCAAATCTATTGCAATGGCAAAAATCTGCAATTACTTGAACATATCTAATCTCAAAAATCCTAACTCCAATTTTCTTATTACTTATTCTCTACATTTGGTAGTTAATAAATTAATTTGTTGGTTTCATATCCATTTCATTTTGCAACCTGACATCCTAGTAACTTGGAAAAGTTTGTTATGCCAGTGTAATGACAAGGTTGTATCAAAGTTGCCACCTTCCTAAATAACAGTGAATAATATTTAATGATAATATTAAGTGATAATATTTTTGCCAATAGCTCACAAAAAAGAACGTAAATTCATTACATTGAATCTATTAAGTACATGGATAGGCAGGGGATGCAGGGATATGGATTATGTGCAGGCAGATAAGAGTTGGTCTTGGCATCATGTTTGGCACAGGCATTGTGGGCTGAAGGGTCTCTTCCTGTGCTGTAATGTTTTATGTGCTATGTTTTTGGCCCTTTACAATCAGACACGTGATGGAAATAGTACGTTTTTAATATGCAGGTAGCTAATCTAACTGTTTTCCAGGTTATTTGTTGTTAATGGTCCTAATGTGACCTTCTGCCGCCAAATAAAGATAATAAAAGGTGTTAATAGTTTATTGGTCATGTTGTTCTTGGGGGATAGCCATTGAGTGTAACCTGCTTTCTACTAGAAACCATCCTTTTGCAGTTCTGATGAAGATTGCAACTTACTGATTCTCTGCAGGTCCAGCACTTAGATTCTGGCACAGCCACTTGACTAGAGAAGCAACCTCCTGGGTGAGCTCTTTAAAACCAAATTCAACCGTTTCTTGGAGCTGCAACAGATTGGAGTTAATCGTGCCTAGATTAGAATCCATACTCTGCAGTGTGGTCTCAACTGAAGTGACAGCAGAGCTCACTTTGGCCACACTTAATTCCACCTGACTATTACCGGACTCAAATACATTCTGAAGCTTATTCACCCCAGTCTGAAAATTGACTTGGAGCTCGTCTAGCCGAGATTGCAAATTCTTTTTCATTTCCCCCATCTGGAGCAGTCCATCGGTCTGCAGTGTTACCACTCTGACTGGGAGATCAGAATCAGATTGTGTTTTCCATCCCTTTCCCATTCCCACGTCTACTTCACCCTCAGCTAACGTATTGCTTTTTTTGCCTATCTTCTTGGCATTTTCAGTTGCAAATTCTTGTTGTTTTGGATGGTCTCTCTGAATCGGGCAAATATCTGAGGTAGAAATTGCCATTGGTTTATGTTCCTCCTCCTGGTTCCTATCAGCTTGTTGGCTGCCACATTCAGGGGTTGCTGCCTGAACACTGTTGCAACTATCAAATGGAGGAGGAATTGGTGAAACAACTTTGCTGCTCATCTTTTGGAAGGTTTCCTGAGCACCTGTAACAAAGGTTGAACCGTCATGAGTGGCATTTCATGCACTGTCCTATCTTGCCCTAATCAACACCTTTATCTCCTTTTCTAAATACCAATTCTTAAATCTGCATAGATTTGCAACAGCTTGCCAAGTGTGTGTGATTACATTGCAAATTGTTTAGAGTGAAAAAAAACATAGTGCTGCAGTAACTCAACGGGTTAGACAGCATCTCTGGAGAACACGGACAAGTGACGTTTTGGGTTGGGTTCCTTCTTCAGACTGAAGGGTCTGAAGAAGCATCTTGACATGGTGGTGAAAATCTGGTGTGGGGGTTACATTATTTGGAGAAGGGTGAAACGATGGTTTATAGAATGTTTTTTTTTTTGTCAATCGTTTCGCCGAACACCTCCGTTCAGTCCGCAATAACCAACCTGACCTCCCGGTGGCTCAGCACTTCAACTCCCCCTCCCATTCCGTATCCGACCTCTCTGTCCTGGGTCTCCTCCATGGCCAGGGCGAGCAACACTGGAAATTGGAGGAAATGCACCTCATATGCACCTTGGGTAGTCTGCATCCTGGGGGCATGAACATTGAATTCTCCCAATTTTGCTAGCCCTTGCTGTCTCCTCCCCTTCCTCAGCCCTCGGGCTGTCTTCCTCCCATCCCTCAGCCCTCGGGCTCCTCCTCCTCCTCCGCCTTTTTTCTTTTCCTTTCTTCTCCCCACCCCCCATCAGTCTGAAGAAGGGTTTCGGCCCGAAACGTTGCTATTTCCTTCGCTCCATAGATGCTGCTGCACCCTCTGAGTTTCTCCAGCATTTTTGTGTACCTTCGATTTTCCAGCATCTGCAGTTCCTTCTTAAACAAATTTACTAACCAGCATGTCTTTGGGATGTGGGAGGAAACTAGACCACCCGGAGAAAACCCACGTGGTCACAGGGAGAATGTACAAACTCCATACAAACAGTACCCATAGTCAGGATTGAATCCGGTTCTCTGGCGAACCCATAGTCAGGATTGAACCCGGTTCTCTGGCGCTGTAAGGCAGCAACTCTACTGCTGCGCCCCTATACCACCCTTAGGTTTTGATATCAAGTTATGCAGAAACGATGTTACATTTCAGGTTTGTTCACTGTATTTATATGGACATCATAAATTCACATTGAATGTTACATTTGTGGAGCAGAAATGGGTGAACAAAAGCTACTATTTTAACAAATGTGGCTTGATGCTTAAGAATATTATCCAATTTCTTTGTCTGTTATCTCTAGATCCTTTTATATTCATAGCCTTACTGTTTGTGCAATTGTGTGAGGATGGTTATAACAGTTCAGGTTTTAATATTTCAAACTATTCATTTGACAATCTAGCTGTATCTGTGCAATGTAATATAAATTGTTTAGTCATCAAACACAATACACGTAATTATTTATGTGGCAGTTATTGGTCTCAGACACGGATTCCATCGAGACAACATTCTACTGATATGTACCTGTATCCACCTATCACTTGCCAGGCTTTGTCCCGCCCCACCTCTTTCCCAGTTTTCTACACCCTACCACAATCAGTCTGAAGAAGGTTCCCGACCCGAGTCGTCGCCTATCCATGTCTTCCAGAGATGCTGCGTGACCCACTTAGTTACTTTATGATCTTTTCATAAATCAGCATTGATCTGCAGTTAAAAGAAAGACACAAAGTGCTGGAGTAACTCAGCAGGCCAGGCAGCATCTCTTATTAATAAAAATAAAGTCTGAAGAAGGGCCCCGGCCTGAAATATCATGTTCTCCAGAGATGCTACCTGACCTGTTGAGGTATTCCAGCATTTTGTAAACTAGCATCTGCTAGTAAACTAGCATCTGCAGTTCCTTGTTTCTCTAAACCGTTTATCGGTATAGTTAGCCATATTAATGCGTATAAATAGAATTACAGTCTGTGATTTTGATTGCACTTCATCTGTGGATTACATTGGACCTTCAAATATCTATATGCAAATACACAGGATGTTGACAAGTATAACGTGTCTTTTCACTTATTAGTTAAGCCATGTAACTGTTTCTTAGTACAGTAATAATTGATATAATTATATTGTGTAAGCATAGACAGAGAGGAATGACTCTCAAACCAGATCCTCTCCTTCACCAATGTGGGCCTCGCTTGTCTTAATTCCACCCTTCAATTGCCTTGTTGAAAAAAAGAGACTGCAATCTATTTCCCAACCAAACAAAGTACATGAAATCAGTGTAAACAAATAAGTATGGTCCTCACTGTAATGCAGTCAGCCGAAATATAAAAATGTTGTGCCTTCATTAAAATATCCAAAGTAGACTAAAATGCTGGAGAAACTCAGCAGGTGAGGCAGCATCTATGGAGCGAAGGAAATAGGTGACGTTTTGGCTCGAGACCCTTCTTAAGGAAGGTCTCGAACCGAAACGTCGCCTATTTCCTTCGCTCCATAGATGCTGCCTGACCCGCTGAGTTTCTCCAGCATTTTTGTCTACCTTCGATTTTCCAGCATCTGCAGTTCCTTCTTAAAATATCCAAATGTCTTTTTCTTCAAAACACATGTGACTCCCTTTATTTTCTGAATCTTTTGACCTGATCAGTACACAAACTATTCAATTCAAGCACAGTGTTTAATTCCGCCTCATACAACATTAGTATAATAAACATATATTGCAACCCATCTAGTTAAAATGTCAAAGATGTCAAATCTCAACAAAATGTAATTCTACTAAATACTGAAAAACTGACGAAGAGTCTCGACCTGAAACGTCATCCATTCCTTCTATCCAGGGATGCTGCCTGTTCCGCTGAGTTACTCCAGCATTTTGTGTCTATCTTCAGTGTAAACTAGCATCTGCAGTTCCTTCCTACACGGTATTTAAGTACAACTGGTTTTAAGGCAGGCACAATAGTTAAGCCAACGATAATATCCAAAAATGCCAAAGTTTACATTAATATAAAACACATCAACTAAAGCACAGTAAATGAAACAGTACACGTTGGTATTCAGCAATAACACCAGATAAATATTTGTGTAGGAAGGAACTGTAGATGCTGGTTTACAGCATATATAGACACAAAATGCCAGAGTAACTCAGCGGGACAGGCATCACTGGAGAGAAGAAATGGGTGATGTTTTGGATCGAGACCCTTCTTCAGACCTTATTTATTACATTTAGTAAATGAGTAGCTACAGAGGTAACCACATCACCTTTACAAATTATTAAATTCTTGGCTTGCACCCAAGAAACTAGAAAATAAGTTTCTACTTACCAGATGAACTGTGAACTTTCGGAACTTGAAATCCTGATGACCTAAATGAATAACATATTGATAAAATATCATTATATCTACTCTGGTGGCCAATGGTTTATGACATGTATTAATCGACAAACACAGACGCAGCATACAAACAGGCCCTTTCGGCCCACCGAGTCCACTTCGACCATTGATCACACATTCACTCTAGTTCTATGTCATCCCACTTTCTCATCCACTCCCTACACACTAAAGGCAATTTACACGGGCCAATTAACCTACAGACCCGCACGTATTTGGGATGTGGGATGAAACCAAAGATACTAGAGGAACCGAAACACCTGGAGGAAACCCATGTGATCAAGGAGAACATGCAAACTCCATGCAGACAGCACCCGAAGTCATAATCAAACCCGGGTCTCTGGCACTGTGAGGCAGCAGCTCTACCAGTTGCACTGCCCCGAAATCTGACCTGGGGGAAAGATTTAGAACTCAAACATTAATTATTTTTAATTTTAATGAACCATTTATAAATGCTTGCATTAAATATCAATGTTTGAATGTGAAGCCAATATGACTACAGGATTTTTGTTTTTAGTTTTGCATCGTTAGATTTACCAGTTTGAGAATTTCCACTTTAGTAAAGGGTTGTAGCGGCACTTGCTGGTGCTCACAGGTAGTCGAACCCTGCGGTCGGGTGCCTCGGGCATGTGACACTGGGGAGGTGTTGCTTTTCGCACGCTCTCTGGGCGATGCTCCTTCAGTCGCTCTAGACCACCGTTGTGGCTGGATCTGTTTTGTTGGTTGTGTGAGACGCATCGTATGTTTAACCGTTTTACGAATAAAACTTAATTTAAACAATCGACCTTTGTCTCCATCCGCCAAATTGGTGAACCCGACGCGTCCATCCAAAGATTGGACGACGAGATGCAAGATAATTATCTTTCCGCGCCTATCAGAACGCTGTCAGCCTGAAGCTGCCCGCGTTTTGGCCCGATCAACCTCAGGTGTGGTTCGCCCATGTTGAGGCGCAGTTTCATCTGCACCACATCGTTGCAGATGAGACGAGATACTTCCACGTGGTGGGAGCCCTGCCGCAGGAGTCTTCCTCCCGTCTACTGCCTTACCTGCAGGATCCACCCGCAACCACCAAGTACGACGGCTTCAAGGCCCTCTGTTTGCACACCTTCGGACCGTGCCGCTCGCATCCTTCACATGGACGGCTTGGGAGATCGACGGCCGTCCGTCCTGATGGCCAGGATGCTCGCACTCATGGACGGGCCACCGCCCATGCCTGTTGTTCGAGCAGGCGTTTCTGGAACAAATTCCCGATGATGTCCGTCTAATGCTTGCCGGAGCGGATTTCAACGATCTGCGCCATTGACCGTGTGCCATCAGCTTCCACCGAAGAGCCGCAGCAGCGTCCCGAGACTCGCGGTAAGCACCGTTGGTGCTACTACCACCTCCGTTTTGGCGTGGAGGCTCGACGCTGCCGCCATCCCTGCACGTTTCAGGGAAATGCCTCAGCCGATAGTCTGTAGAGGCGATCGCGATCGGCCAAAACGACCGCCTCTACGTCCGCGACCGCAATTCCGGCCACCTTTTCCTGGTGGACTCCGGCGCGATCGCCAGCATACTGCCCCCGACCGGCTGTGATACCCATGCTGGTAAGAAGGGCCCCGTCCTCTCGGCCATTAACGGGAGCGACATACGAACATATGGTACGCGGACCCTTACCCTCACCTTCGACTCCCGCCCGTACAAATGGAAATTTATCGTCGTGAACGTGGCCCAGCCGCTCTTGGGAGCCGATTTCCTACGCACTTTCTCCCTCATCGTCGATTTACGGGGCGGTCGCATGATTCTGCGGTCAGACATCGGCCCCGCTGCACCACGCAGCCCGCCCCCGCCGCACCACGCAGCCCGCCCCCGCCTGTCCCGTAGCTTGATGCCGTCGCCGAGGTCGAGGGCCAGTACGCCGCCTAGCTCTCCGATTTTCCCGAGCTCCTTACGCCACGTTTCAGCGGGACGACTCCCCGCCACATCCCCACCGAGGGCGCGCCTCACGCCGGACAAGTTGCGCATCGCCCGGGATGAATTCCAACTGATGGAGAGCATTGTCCAGCGGTCCGACAGCCCATGGGCCTCCCCGCTACATATGGTTCCGAAAGCATCTGGGGGTGGAGACCGTGTGGTGATTACAGGCGCCTTAACGTGGTAACCATGGAGGACCGTTACCCGGTGCCTCATATCCAGGATTTCTCCGCGCACCTCGAGGCGCCGAGTTTTTCTCCAAGGTAGACCTAGTCTGGGATTATTGCCAAATCCCCGTCCACCCCGATGACCTTGTGTGGTCCACAGAGGCGGACGCAGCATTTGAGGGTGCCAAGGTAGCTTCGGCTGATGCCACCATGCGGGTGCACCCGCGTTCGTCTGCCCCCGCAGGGCTCACCGTTGACGCCTCGGATGCAGCTGTTGCTGCAGTTCTGGAACAGTTTGTTGACAACCACTGGCAGCCGTTGCCGTTTTTCAGCTGGCAACTGCGGGCTCCAGAGTGCAAATACAGCACTTTCGACCGAGAGCTCCTAGCGCTTTACCTGGCCGTCAGGCATTTCAGGTATTTCCTCGAGGGGCGCGCATTCACCGACCACAAACCCCTTACTTTCGCCCTCAGTAAGATCGCGGATCCGTGGTCCGCCCGATAGCAGCAGCACCTTGTCTACGTCTGAATTCACATCAGATATCCGTCACGTAGCCGGGAAGCTTAACGTCGTGGCCGACGCCTTGTCCCGCCCCGCCATTCCCTCCGTTTCGGCTCTAGACCACGGCGGCGACTACGGCGAACTGGCAGCAGCGCAGCAGGCTGATGCCAGTATGGCGGTCTACCGCACCGCCAGCACTGGCCTTCGGCTAGTGGAAGTTCCTTGCGGCGCGGCAGGTGTCATGGTCCTGTGCGACGTCTCCACAGGACGCGCCTGCCTGGTCATCCCCATCAGTTGGAGACGGCGGGTTTTCGACGTGATTCATGGTTTGGCCCTCCCGTCCATACGCGCAGCGTCCGCCCTGTTGGCTGCCAAGTTCATCTGGCGCGGACTCCGTAAGCAGGTGGCAGCTTGGGTCCGCCCCTGCATCCCGTGCCAGACCTCCAGGTACGGCCTCCGGTGCAGGATTTCGCTGTCCCCGAGGGCAGGTTGCTGCACGTGCATGTGGACCTTGTCGGTCCCTTGCCACATTCCCGAGGCGCCACGCACCTGCTCACCATCGTGGACCGTTTCACGAGGTGGCCGGAGGCGATTCCACTTTCGGATACCTCCCCTGAGGCTTGCACCTGGGCTATGGCGGCCCACTGGATCGCCCATTTTGGGGTGCCATCCGACATCACCACGGACCGAGGGGTCCAGTTCACCTCTTCCTTGTGGTCGGCCCTGGCACAGCTCTACGTCGCCCGACTGCACCAGACGACCGCCTATCACCCGCAGGCTAACGGGCTGGTTGAAAGGTTCCATCGGCATCTTAAGTCGGCACTGAAGACCCGGCTTACGGGTCCGGACTGGGTGGACCAGCTGCCCTGGGTCCTCCTGGGTATCCGTACCACGCCTAAGGAGGAATTGGCTGCTTCCTCAGCTGAGCTTGTGTATGTCTCAGCCTTGCGGGTGCCTGGGGAGTTCCTGCCTGCCGCCCGGGGTCAGGAGGTTTCGGCCCAGGCGTTGCTGGCCGGCCTTCGTGAACGGGTACGCACGTTGGATCCCGTTCCCACTTCCAGGCATGGGTTGTCTGCGGTGCATGTGCCCGCAGTGTTACAACAGTGTGCCTATGTTTTCATCTGCAGGGACGCTCACCGCTCGCCACTGCAGCGGATCTATGAAGGGCTTTTTCGGGTGCTGCGGGCCGGAGTCGCCACGTTCACGTTGGATGTGGGTGGCCGGCAGGAGTTCGTCTCCCACGTGGAAGGGGACAGCCCGGTGGTCGTTGCTCCACCGCGATGTAGGGGTCATCCGCCAGCCGTTCCGCTCGTGCTGAGCACATCTGTTTCCACCTTTGTTCCGCCGGCCACCATTGTTACGACCGTCCCACTTTCACTGACCTCGCGTCCTACGGCCCTGTTTTGCCGGATCCCACTGTTACGCCCGCCCCGCTTGCGAGGTCCACGCGTTCCGGACATATCATCCGGGTCCCTGCTCGGTTCCGTACCTCAGGTTCTGGGGGGGGCCCTGTAGCGGCACCTGCTGGTGCTCGCAGGTAGTCGAACCCTGCGGTCGGGTGCCTCGGGCATGTGACACTGGGGAGGGGTTGCGTTTCGCACGCTTTCTGGGCGATGCCCCTTCAGTCGCTCTAGACCACCGTTGTGGCTGGATCTGTTTTGTTGGTTGCGTGAGACGCAACCGTTTTACGAATAAAACTTAATTTAAACAATCGACTTTCCTCTCTATCCGCCAAAGGGTTGTATTTTCCTCGCAGATTTTAATTTCCTGCCACAGATATCATTGAGATATTAGTGAGCACCTGAAATTATTGAGTCTGTAGAAGGGTCCCGTCCAAAATGTCCCCTATCTAGCCCTCCAGGGATGCTGCCTTATCCGCTGAGTCCAGCGCTTTGTGTTCTACGTTAAAAGCTTAAATTGGCTTCCAAGTGCGAAATTCATTGATTTATACCGGCGATAAGCTAAAGCTGTGGTTTTGATTCTTGCAAGTGCCAGAGCTAGGAGGAGAATGAAAAAGTAAGACATAATAAATGTGCTCCTTGCCTCCCTCCTGCGTTAGTCTTGGTTAGCTGCTGCAGGTCTTGGCAAACAGACTCTCGTTCCAGAAACGTGACCTGTTTCCTGGAGTCCATATCTCGTTTAGCGCCCGTTACTTCCAACCCCCACCGCAACCAAACAGCTGCAGATCCGAGCATCAGTAGCTAGGTTGGTTTATGGGAGTCTCCCTCTCTCCAGAGATGCTGCTCACCGTGGGCGTGGCTGACAGCGGGAGAAATTGATACAAAGCGGAGTGTAACAGCGTGAGAGTTCTAACGCCGTTAGACAAATGCCAACTAAACTTCACATCTCTTTAAGGTTCTGCTTCATAAACTCTTGAGGTAAGGGATTTATAAAAACACACCCAGTGCCCATGTTACAATTGATTTAATAACTACGTCTCAATTAACTGTTACGTGTTTTGTCTGGGTCATTTTCAAAATGTTATTTTCATTAATTATCGTAATCGTTTTTTAAAAATGAATCAGTGCAGGGTAAGCACGCACCAATACATGTACAATGCTAGTCAGTGCCTGTTCTGTTGCAACAGTTGTTTTATGAACTGCAATGATAACTTGCAGTGCAGGCGCCGTTACTGAATTCTCCAATTTTAGGCAACATTTAACAACCCCCCTCTCTCTCCACTCCCTCACCCCCCCCTTCTCTACTCTCCCTCATACCCCCCCCCCCCCATGTCCACCTATCCGTCCTCCACAGACGCTGCCTAATCGGCTGTTACTCCAACACTGCTACAGCCACTTCCTCAAATCATATAACCCATCATCTCTCCTAGTACAATTATGTGCTTTTCTATGAATTTGACTTAATTTTCAACTTTATTTAATTAACTGCAGAAAGTACACCCTCTCCTTCGATTTTTTTTCTCTACCATTGCAATGTATCTACTGTTTCTTGTCTATTCTGAAAAAATCTGCATAAATATCTGATACTGGATTGACCAATCAATTTACCTAATTTGCTATCTTATAGATACCTCTATTTTCATTCCATCATTAATGTGCTTAGTAGGACACAGTAAATCACATATACCTCCATTGCAATCAATTGTATTGGTGACTATCTACATTCTTCTGAATCTGGATTACAATTTAAATTAAATGGTTCAATGATCAAACTTATTTATGTAAACTTTATGTAAACTTCACATTCATCCAATTGAATCCAGAGTTCAATATATGCAGATGACGGACACAAAATGCTGGAGTAACTCAGCGGGACAGGCAGCATCTCTGGAGAGAAGGAATGGGTGACGTTTTGGGTCACCCATTCCTAAGAAGGGGCTCGACCCAAAACGTCACCCATTCCTTGTCTCCAGAGATGCTGCCTGTCCCACTGAGTTACTCCAGCATTTTGTGGTCTATCTTCGGTTTAAACCAGGATCACAATTAGTGGATTAGTTATTCCCTGTGGGAGGTTATATATAAGGATGAAGCTTCCACCTTTAACCCCATATGCTCATTACAATTTAGTTCATAGAAAGACTTTGAATGGAAAATACATTTTCCATTCAAATCACAGCTTTCCCGATAATAAATCTGTTTTCTTTTGAATAACATACTGAGAACAAATCAGATGTGTCCACTAGAAAAAAATCATGCAAAGTACATTACTAATGTGGTGACAACTCTATGAGCCAAATTTAATTTTGCCGATGGAAACGCCTTAGAAAACTGATTAGTTAAATAATATGTGAAGAAGGGTCTCGACCCGAAACGTCACCTTTCCTTTTCTCCAGAGATGCTGCCTGACCCCCTGAGTTACTTTGTGTCCTTTTGTGTAAACCAGATTCTGCAGTTCCTTGTTTCTACAGTTAAATAAAGCTTTTCTCCCCCCATCATCTTCTTTAATTGCTGGCAAAAGTATGGAATCAAATATTCTTCAAAATATTTATAATTCTTAATTTTAAATGTCACTATTTTACCCCTGGGAGCATAGGAAGAGCTGCCTTCTTAATATCTTTGGTAGTTTATACTAAAGAAGGTTGTGGAGGTTCAGTTCAAGATGGAGAGCAATAGCATTTTAGATATTAAGAGATGCTGGTATAAAAGATTCGCCTTGTGGAGGAGACACAGAGTTATCAGTTTCTCACTGCATAACCTAGTGACCATATCTTAGAGACTCGGGTAACTACAGATGCTAGAATGTTAAGCAAACCCTTGTCTACTTCCCAACTTCTCTCCTCAATACCCTCACCAATACTTTGTACAATAGTCTCTGTGTATTGTGTGAAAGGCCCGTTGTGCTGCAGTCTGCACATATGATAATTAAACACGTTGGACTCTTACTAAAGCCGTTGATGTCGCAAACTGCTGCCACTTGAAATGCGCGATTACGCCGCTGTCACCGCGACCGGGCTTCCGTAGTCGGGCGCCATGGCTACGAGGTGGAGGCCTACCTCTACCTGAAGGCCGTGGAATCCGAAGAGATTCCTCGCCATTAACTGGCCCGGGATGCCTCGATATGCTCAGCTTGTGATGGGGCCCGCCGGCAGTGGCAAGGTACTTGCGGTCTTTGGCAGCAAATGGCGCCGGCGCGCGTTCGCGGAGGGTGGACAACATCGGCCGAGCCTGAGCCTGGCTGAGTCAGCCGTCCTCGTGGCTTCGTTAAACTCCTATAAACTCCACCAAATAAATCTATTGCACCGTTTTTCAGTCATTCTGCAGTGGTCTTGATGATGTTTGCGATGTCAAGATTGCCTCAAGACTAAAGAGCATTCATGTAGCATGGAATAATTAAAATCCTTTGGTCCCTGATTCAACTCTTCAGCAAAGCGTTTCAGATTAAACAACTGCATTACGACACTAATTTTAAACTTTCTTATGTTGTTAAACCCTTTCAATATGCCAGGAATCAGAAGATCAATCTTCTATTCCGATCCTTTACAATTAAAAACAAACTGTTCACTTTCTTCTCAAAACGACATTTATGGCTTCTGTAATAGGATACCTAAAACTGTTCCATACCTCTCATTGTATTCTTATTCCACTTTATAGATCTTTGGTAACAATCATAAGCCATCAGGCTATTGAACACTACAAAAACCAACTAAACTCCGAACTAGAAACTGTCTTGTTGCATAAGAGGCTTCAGGTTTTGTTCTGTTTTGAACTAATACTATTTTAAATTTATTCAATTAATTTTGTTTGCTTTAGGAATAGGAATACTTTATTGTCACATGTGACTAGGCACAGTGAGATTCTTTGCTTGCATACACAATGTATACAGCCACCTACGACGCTGACAAAGTTACAAAGCACGCCGGCTCCCCCTTTTGTCTCCCCCCAACAGTTCCCCCATGTCGGGTCCCCATTGTCCTTTGTCCCACCTCCCCCATTGTCCATTGTTCTCCTCCCACCTCCCTCACGGTGGTCCTCCACGCTCTCATCGACCCGCTGAGGCCACCGCTGAGGCCCCAGCATCGCGAGGCATCACTATTGAGTACTGTGTTGACAGACCTGTTCTGCTGCAAGTTTAAGAATTTCATCAGTTTTGGTACATATGACAATTAAACACTATTGACTCTTGTATTTCAGCTAATGAACAATCAGTTTATGTCTGAATTCTCAATAGCCTTTAAAGGACACTCAATTTTTGTACAAAAGCTTCAACATCTTAATGTGAATTTCATTTCTTTGCAGTTTATAACATTATCTGAAACATTTGCTGAAATTATTTTGTGATTTTCATGTGATCTTGTGACCTCGTGATTTTGTGATCAGGCATCAATTAAGTTATTTTCTTTAAAAATATTCTGTGATGGGTTATAACAGTAATTATATAGTCTTGATGAAAATGATCATATAAATTTAATTTGAATTTAATGTTAAACTAAACATACTTTTGGACTAGATGTCAAAGAGTTATACAACACGGAAACAGGTCCTTCGGCTCAACCTGCCCATCTACACCAGTCCCACCTGTTTGCATTTGGCTCATATTTCCCTTTAAATCTTTCCTAACCATGTACTTGTCCAAATGTCTTTTAAATGTTGTTATACTACCTGATGTCAATGTGTTTAGATGTGGTATGTGTATGTTTCTTGAGTGACCCTCTACAATATTGCAAATTTTTAATCATAAACCATTATAGGTGAAGAGATGTAGGAAAATGTTAATGTTCTTTTATTTGTATATTTAACCGTGTGGTACATACTGTATAGTCTTCTTTCATTCCAGAGCACTTACTGTTCTACCATACAGCAGCATTGTGAGGTGTTGAATCGGTCTGTGCAGGTTGTGAACCTTGACCCTGCTGCCGAATACTTTGACTATTCTGTTTTGGCAGGCAAGTTGGCTTATGATTTTTGCAAATTATCTTTAAAATGTTGATTAAAAAAAATTATACAAACATTAGATTTATAAACATACTTTTGAAGTATGTTAATATCTCGTGCAAACAAAATGATGTACCCGTATTTCCCGGCAATGAAGGCGCTATTTTTTACCCAAAAATAAGGCACGATAATTTACCTGCGTCTTGGAGGCTGAAGGTTAGGTTGTTAGCCAAGAAAGATAGACTTGGCTATCCCTCAGTACAGCAACATCAAGAACGATGTTGCTGTACTGAGGGATAGCCAAGTGTATCCCTCATTGCTGGCAGCTGATGGGAAACGGCTGTAAAAGGACAGCGCCACTGGGGGGGGGGGAAGAGTTCCTTTCACAGCGTGTGGGGAGTCTGGCCTGGGTCAGCACGGCCTGGGCTGCACAAATTGGCTGGGCCGCCAGGGGTAAAGTTGCGGGGTGGGCAGGAGCATGCCAGCAACTCACTCACTCACTGCTGCCACGGCCCCCTCCCCCTCCCCCTCCCCCTCCCCCTCCCCCTCCCCCTCCCCCTCCCCTCTCTCTCCCCCTTGATCCTGTGCCGCCATCCTTTTTTCAACATTTAGCAACTTAAATTGGGGGTGAATCTTCGACGCAGGTGCGTCTTCATTGCCGGGAAATACGGTAATCATAAAACCTCAGAAAACTATTGAAATGTATTAAAATATGTTGTGTGACGGGAAAGACTTTGGGAATGTCATGTTTCTGATAAATTAATAATATTTACTGGGAAAACATCACATTATCCAGTAAAAAGATTGTTTAATTCCATTCTAGTTTGATATCGCTCAATTCTCTTCTGTGAAATGATGTTTGTTACTCGACAAGCCATTTACATTTCATTTTATGCTGCCATTTATTACCTTGGAAAGATTACATAGAAAATTTACGAGAATATTGCCAGGGCTCGAGGGAGAAGTCAGCTAGGGAGAAGTTGGGCAGTCTGGGACTTTATTCCTTAGAGCACCAGAAGTTAAGGGCTGATCCTATAAAGGTGTATAAAATCATGGGGAAGTCTTTTTCCCCAGTATAGGGGAAGAAAGAACTAGAGTGCATTGGTTTAAGGAAATAGGGAAAAGATATATCAGGAGCCTGAAGGACAAACTTTTCAAACAGAGGGTGATGGGTATGTGTGATGAGTTGTTGGAGGAAATAGTTGAGGCCGATATAGTAATAATATTAAAAAGACATTTGGACATATACATGGATAGGAAAGGTTTAGAGCGATAAGGGCCAAACATGGGCAAATTAGGCAAATTAGGCTAGCTTAGATGAGGCACCTTGCTCGTCATGGATGAGTTGGGTCGAAGGCTCAGTTTCCCTGCTGTAGAACTCTATGATTCTAGACTTCCTTTTCTGTTGATTTACTGGCAAGTCTAAGACAGTATACATTAATAAAAATCTGATGATTTTCTTTAATATTTTGTCTTTGTGATTTATTTTCAATATCCTTCAGTGTTGAAGATATCATGAGCAAATTCCTCAATTTTATCATTCTCCTTTGTGAAACATCTTTAATTTGGGATTTAAATTAAATGTAATTTTCTTTTCACATTTCATATTCCTTTACAGTAAGCAAAGAGACCATTTGACCAATTGAGGGCAATGCCAGCTCTCAGATCAACCCCATTCCCTGTAATCTATTCTTTATCCCATACCCATTAACTTTCCCTTCACCGATATGGGAGGTAATTTGCAGTAGCAAAATAACAATCTGTCTGTGTGATTTTTTCCCCTGGGTATGCCAGCTTCCTCCAACATCCCAGAGAAGTGCTGGCATACCCAGGGGGAAACCACACAGACAGGGAGAATGTGTGCGTTTGCACAGCCAACACCTGATGCCAAGTTTGAGCCTGATCTCCAGAACTGTGAGGCAGCAGCACTACATGTTCTGTCACTTTGGCGCCGGTACTTATGTTTTAGTTGAATACAATAAGGCTGTTAATAAATCCATTAAAATATAATTCTCCTTTGGGACTGATTATGAGCTGAAGAAAATCATTGAAGTCAGATGAATAAGAGTGTTGTTTCTGCCCCTGTAGTTAGCATAGAACAGTACGGCACAGGAACAGGCTCCTTGTCCCACTATGTTTGCGCCGTACATGGTGCGAAGTTCATCCAATAAATGATCCATATCCCTCCATTTCCTGCATATCCATGTGGCTCAGAGTCTAGTTAGTAATATGCTAATCGTAATATCCTAATAAGTTTACAGTCTTCTTTGGAGCAAGAAAATGCTTGCATGCTAAATTGTCATTGCACACCTCCCCATACTGTACCTTTTTACATACACTGGGACATAAGTTCCAAGACACCTGTACACAGTTGTTATTATTCTCACAAAGACTTGCTAGATAACCGTGTGGGAATTGGAACGGGGTGCACTGAAAAATTGGCAGCTCTTCATAAGCTTAATTCTGATTCTGTGATATATTCACATGGTTTTGCAAAAGAAAGTGAACATTTAGTTGTCACAATTCTCACTTTTAAATATTTTGATGCAATGTCCAGTTTTAAAATGGATATAAATTTGGAATCTCAGAGTAAGTTAAGCTTTCTATTGTTAATTGATCAAGATAGGGGACCTGCAAATATTTTGTTTGTGGATTTTAGCTCTGCATTCAACACCATTGTGCCAGAGCTACTACTCTCCAAACTCTCACAGTTGACTGCCTGGACCCCTCTGTCAGTGGATCACCAACTTCATGACAAACAGGAAGCAGCATGTGAGGCTGGGAAAGTACATCTCAGACCCGCTGACCCTCAGCATAGGAGCACCGCAAGGCTGTGTACTCTCCCCTCTCCTTTACTCTCTCTACACCAACGACTGCACCTCCACAGACTCCTCTGTCAAGCTTCTCATGTTTGCGGACCTCACAACCCTAATTGGGCTGATCCAGGATGGGGAGGAATCTACCTATAGACAGGAAGTGACATAGCTGGCATCCTGGTGCCATCGCAACAACCTGGAGCTCAATGCTCTTAAGACGGTGGGATTGATTAGATTTTAGGAGAGCTCCCTCTCCCCACCCCCCACTCACCATCAACAACACCACTGTCACATTTGAGGAGTCATTTAAGTTCCTTGGAATCATCATCTCCACTGACCTTAAATGGGAGGCCACCATCGACTACATAGTCAGAAAGGCCCAACAGAGGATGTACTTCCTGCGGCAGTTGAGGAAACATAATCTGCCGCAGGCAATGATGGTCCAGTTTTATACTGCCATCATAGTGTCGGTCCTCACCTTCTCCAGCATGGTCTGGTTTGGCTCAGCCACCAAACATGATATACGGAGGCTGCAGCGCATCGTTCGATCAGCCGAGAAGGTTGTTGGCTGCAACCTTCCCCCCCCATCAACGAACTGTACATTGCAAAGGCCAGAAAGCGAGCGAGCAAGATCATCTCTGACCCCTCTCACCCTGGCCACAAACTCTTTGAAGCACTTCCCTCTGGAAGGCTACTCCGGACTGTCAAAGCCGCGCCACAGGCAGACATAAAAACAGCTTTTATCCACAAGCAGTAGCTCTACTCAACAGCCAAAGATCTGTATCCTCCTTTTGCTCTGGTATTTTATTTCATTCTTCACATGTTTAAATTATAAAGTTTTATTTTTAATTGTCTACTGTATGTTATGTTGTTACTTGCGAGCAAAGCATCAAGGCAAATTCTTTGTATGTATACATACTTGGCTAATAAAATGTATTCAATTCAGATATCCGGGAGCTCATCCAAGTAGACGATGTGATGGAAGATGACTCATTGAGATTTGGTCCAAATGGTGGACTCATTTACTGCATGGAATACTTTGCCAACAACTTTGATTGGTTGGCAGATTGTCTTGGGCACATGGAGGATGATTATATACTCTTTGATTGTCCAGGTACGTACTGATCTATATTTATTTCCTCTACTGCTCTGGGTATCTTTTTTGGCAGATTCTCAGGATTGAGGTTGACCAGGTTCCATCACAGTTCTGTGGGTTGTCGGGTAACAAGTGAGAATTTGCAAACCACCGCCGATGGAGTTTGATGGTGACAGTAGGTGGGTTATTTTAGGATTGGGTTTATTATTGTCACTTGTCACTGAGGTGCAGTGAAAAGCTTTGTTTTCCATGTTATCCAAACAGGCCAGATATACCATCAGTTCTAGCTCAATAGATAGAGCAAAGGGGAAGATACAGAGTGCAGAATATAGTTCTCAGCATTTTAGCATAGCAGTTCCAAAGACATAGTCCAATGTCCACGATGGGGTTATTGGACAGTACCCTAGCTTATGGAAGGACCATTTAGAAGCCTGATAACATAGGGGAGGAAGGGTTGCACGGCCCTTCTTTCACCTGTTGATGATACTTGAATGGTTCGGTACCTTCCTAGGTGCTTCTATGCCGGTTTGAACAATCTTACAGTTCAGAAAGTCATAGAGCACATAAATCGGCGCTTTGGCTCATATTGACCATGCCAACCTAGATACCTGATCTAAACTATTCCCTTTGCCCCGTTTGGCCTACATCCCATGGTCTGACAATTCCCAAAAGAGGACGTTGCATATCTTCCAGGAGGCTTTAAACGATGATCTTCCTCCGAGATCATAGGAACATAGAAAATAGGTGCAGGAGGAGGCCATTCGGCCCTTCGAGCCAGCACCGCCATTCATTGCGATCATGGCTGATCGTCCCCAATCAATAACCCGTGCCTGCCTTCTCCCCATATCCCTTGATTCCACTAGCCACATAGAAAAGTACAGCACAGATGGCTGAAGAAGGGTCTCAACCCGAAACGTCACCCTTCTCTCCAGAGATGCTGCCTGTCCCGCTGAGCTACTCCAGCCTTTTGTGTCTATCTTGAGTTTAAACCAGCACCTGCAGTTCCTTCTTACACAGAAACAGGCCCTATGGTCCACAATATCTGTGTCGAACATGATGCTAAGATACCCTAATCTCATCTGCATGCACATGATCCATATCCATGTGCCTATCTAAAAGCTTCTGAATGCCACTGGCAGCTTATTCCAGGCACCCACCAGTTATAGAATCATAGAATGATACAGGAGAAACCAGAGGTTCTTCGTACCTCTACTGAATCTCTGAAAGACTTGTCTCATTAGTCCCATTTCTCTCCCATTACCCAATAGCTGTTCAATTTTTCATCCTTCAATTTCTCATCTATCAACACCTTTACAAGAAAAAAATTCTAAATTTGAGCAATTCTGTATAATAGGAAACCATTATAAGGTCATAAGTGACAGGAGCAGAATTAGGCCATTCGGCCCATCAAGTCTACTCCATCATGTAATCATGGCTGATCTATCTCTCCCTCCTAACCCCATTCTCCTGCCTTTTCCCCATAACCCCTGACACCCGTACTAATCAAGAATCCATCACGGAGACACTAGGAACTGGAGATGCTGGAATCTTGAGCAAAATACAAAGTACTGGAGTAGCTCAGTGGAGCTTGAAGAGGGTCCTGACCTGAAATGTCATCTGTCCATACCCTCCACCGATGCTGCCTGACCCGCTGAGTTACTCCAGCACTTTGTGTTTTCCACTTTGCTCATTTTTGGTTTGGCTCTTTTGCCAATTACTTTAAATTTGAGACCTCTGGTTATACACTCATTTTTATTGAAAATGCTATTAGGTTCCAGTAACATTTAGCAGCAAAATCTTTTATTTTTTAATCATTCATTTATGAACACAGCATCATTAACAAGGCCACAATGTATTTTCCATCTTGAATTCTGCTTAAAATAGTGGTCATCTTAAATTAATGCTGCATGTTTGATGAAGGTACTGCATTCAAATACCTTAACCCAATGACATATACTATTAAACAAATATATAATTTAGTTAAAGAAAATGATAATTTAATTGTATTGAGTTATGGTATTCCAAATGCCTTATGATTATTTTCCCTTCCTCTCCTGAAGCTATTGACTCTTGCAGTATGAATGTAGACTCAAGGAGCCGCAGATGCTGGTTTACAAAAAAAGACAGAAAGTATTGAGATAATTCAGCAGGGTCAGGCAGCATTTCTGGAGGGCAATGGATAGGTGATGTTTTGGGTTGGGACCCTTCTTCAGACTGATTATAGCCTGAGGGAGAAAGCTGGGGATGCAACAATATGAATGTTAGCAGCCCCAAAACCCTTTATTTGGCGAATTCAAACAGTAATCATTAGTATGAATCATAACAATGCTCAATCAAAAGATAGCAGGAAAAAACAGTCCTGACTGATCTCTCATTCAACATCCATATTAGAATTTTCTAATCTACAGTTGCAAAGATATGTTTTGGATAGGATCTAGTGATCTGTACAACCAAGCATCCTGCATGATGATCCTTTTACCACAGCACCATCTGGTGATTTTGATTTGGGGTTTAAGTAGGCATTTCTTATGGGAGAGTTGTATTTCCGGATTCACTTCCTATCAGAGCCCTTTATTTTAAATAATAAGTTCTAACTATTGGATCTAGAAATGCATTGTATCTTAATGTGTTTTTATCGATTATTTATAGGACAGATTGAGCTATATACTCACCTACCAATAATGAGACAGCTTGTGGACCAGTTACAGCAGTGGGAGTTTCGTGTTTGTGGGGTATTTCTAGTTGATTCTCAGTTTATGGTGGAGTCGTTTAAGGTAATGAACACCATTTAATAATTGAAGATGTTGTTGCCATCTTATTATTGTTTAACTTGTGTTATTATATCTGCAATTTTTAATAGATTGACATGCAAAAGGACAACATGTAATCTACTTTTCCCCCAATTATATTTTCCTTTTTTTTGCATTGGTTTAATCTTTGGAGAACAATTCCAGACAATCGGCAGTATAGTACACATTCTTCTATGTAGGGTTAGATTCTAAGTACCAGCTGCCTATTCGATTACTGGAGCCAGAGTAGTAGGCTTGCATCTGATACAGTTCCTTTCTAATTAATTGGGATTGACTGCTCAAGAGATCAGATAGCCGAGTTTGTTCACCCCCCCCCCCCCCCCCCATTATAAATTAAGAACACCAGGGTCATTTGTTACTAACTCCATCTGAGACGGGTGAAATCAACATGTCAGAAATAGAATCTGGGATCTATATTACACATTTAACCTAAACATTTTTCACCAGCATTCGTTTTGATAGATTGGACTGAAACGGGTCTTTCAGTCCGCCGGGTCCACTCCAACCATCGATCACCCGTTCATACTAGTTCTATGTTATTGCACTTTCTCATTCACTCCCTACACATTAGGGGCAATTTACAGAGACCAATTAACATACAAACCCACATGAATTTGGGATGTAGGAGAAATCCGGAGGAAACCCATGCAGTCACAGGGGGAACGAGCGAACTCCACAGACAGCAGCCAATGATCAAACCCAGATCTCTGGTGCTGTGAGGCAGTGACTCTACCAGCTGCCTCTCTGTGCCAATCTTAAATCATGCATGATTTCTCTTAATTGTACGTGCATGGCATAATTCTGTTTCTTTCTGCAAAACATGCAGATATGTAACGTTACAATTTTCTTAGTTTATATCAGGTGTAATGGCAGCCCTCAGTGCTATGGTGTCTCTGGAAATTCCGATGGTCAACATCATGACAAAAATGGATTTACTTAACAAGAGAGCAAAAAAAGAAATTGAAAAGTAAGCAAAAAATTATTTTGTGACTAATGATTATATTGACAAGTACACGTGGTATTGACAAATAAAGTGGTGCATGGTTTCGGAGAGGAATTTTGTTTACCAGCCTTTACATTTTTGAATAGCAAATTGCAGATGATAATTACTTTTAGAATGAAGATGATACAAAATGCTGGAGTAACAGCGGGACAGGTGGCATATCTGGAGAGAAGGAATGGGTGACGTTTCGGGTCGAGACCCCTCTTCAGACTGAGATTCTGGGGGAGAGGGAAATTAGATATGGAAGGGTACAAAGAGCATGTATTTGTGAAAAGGACAGTTCAAAGCAAACGATGATCAAGGAAATGTAGAATGGTTCATTGTTGGCTGAGGGGAAGATGACAACAAGGCATACAGAATTAATCAGGAGGATAGTGAAACTAGTTGGTGCACTAGGGTGGGGGAGGAACAGTGAGAGGGAAAGCAAGGGTTACTTCAAGTTAGAGAAATCAATATTCATACCGCTGGGTTGTAAACATTCCAAGCGAAATATGAGGTGCTGTTCCTCCAATTTGCGTTTGGCCTCACGTTGACAGTGCAGGAGACCCAGAACATAAAGGTTAGTATGGGAATGGAATGGGGAGTTAATGTGTTTAGCAATTGGTTGATTTGTGTAGGCAAATTGTGAGCAAATGTGTTCAGCAAAACGATCGTCCAGTCTACGCTTGGTTTCGTCGACATATAAGAGTCGACACCAAAACAGCGCATACAGTAGATGAGGTTGTAGGAGGTGCAAGTGAATCTCTGCCTCACCTGAAAGAACTGTTGGGGTCCTTGGATGGAGACGAGACAGGAGGTGTAGGGACAGGTGTTGCATCTCCTGCCGTCCCTTCCCGCCCAAACCACCTGGGGAGGGGGTGGATTGGGCGGGAAGGGATAAGTTAACCAGGGAGCTGCAGAGGGAACGGTCTATGTGGAAAACGGTAAGGGGTGGGGATAGGAAGATGTGGAGATGGTGAAAGTGTCGGAGTGAAAGGTGAGGACTAGGGGCACTCTGTTCCTGTTGCGACTAGGGGGAGGTAGAGCAAGAGTGGAGCTGCGGGATACCGAGGAGACCCGTGTGAGAGCCTTATCTATGAGGAAAGGGGGAACCCCCATTCCCTAAAGACTGGTATGGAATACCTCATCTTGGGCGCAGATGCAGCGTAGACAGAGGAATTGGGAGTGGAGGATAGAGTCTTTGCAGAAGGCAAGGTGAGAAGAAGTGTAGCCTGGATAGCTCTGGGAGTCAGTACGTTTATAATAGACGTCAGTCGATAGTCTATCGATATCTCCTTGATCTCACCGTCATTTGAAAATCTACTTTGCAAAATTGTTGTATTTCATAATCGTTGTCTACATTTACAGAATTTCTGTGGCAATATCAATAATTTTCCATCTAATTATTTTCATTAAGATATTTAGACCCCGATATGTATTCACTGATGCAAGACTCCTCTGATATTTGGAAAAGCAAGAAATTTAAGAAATTAACCAAAGCAATTTGTGGATTGGTAAGTGTCATTTGCTGAAATCAAAGCAACTAAATTGTAATTAGCTGAATATAAACCAGCGATCCCACACTATCCTACACACTAGGGACAATTTACAATCTTTTCAAAGCCAATGAACCTACAAATCTGTACGTCTTGGAAGTGTGGGAGGAATCCGGGGAAACCCCACGCAGTCATGGGTAGAACATACAAACTCCATACAGACAGCACCCATAGTCAGGATTGGTGCTGGGTCTCTGGCGCTGTAAGGCAGCAACTCTACTGTTGCGCCACTGTGCCGCCCCGTCTCCGGTAAAATTTGGGGGATCCAGAATTTGATAAGCTATTTGACGGGTTTGCCATCGGGAAGATTTTTTGGGTTGATCTTTAACTGTCTTTTTAGGTTGATGACTACAGCATGGTTCGTTTTTTGCCATTTGACCGTTCCGATGATGAATGTATTTCCATCACTCTGCAGCACATTGACTTTTCCATTCAGTATGGAGAGGACTTTGAAGTCAAAGAACCAAAGGTGAGTGTGGAAAGTTATTCATGTATAGGATTTTTTTTCAGTGATACTATTCTTTCCCTTTCAGCCAATCATCTTCACCCCCATGGACTGGCATTCCGTGATGGGTTAGCATGTGATGCAATTGATGTAATCAATTGTTGCATTACCTTGCATCTCTCATTTATTTGAAAAAAACTGCCATTCCAACCTCGACACAGGTGTTGGGTCAGAACGAGCTGCCAGAAGTAGTAGGTGAGGCAGGTACTATAACAACATTTAAAGGACAGGTACATGGATGGGAAAGGGTTAGAGGGATATGGGACTAGCTTAGATGGGGCATCTTGGTCAGCATGGATGAATTGGGCCAATTTGCCTGTTTCTGTGTTGTATGACTGGACATTAAAAGCACATCAACAGGTGGATGCTTAGTAATGTTTAAGCAGCATTTAGACTGCCATACAAACAGGCAGGGAATGGAGAGAGATAGACCATATGTAGGCAAACTTGCAGTTTATATTGGCATCATGATCGACACAGATGTCTTGGGCCGAAGAGCCCATTCCTCTACTGTATTGTTCTATGTTTTACTTCGATCATTTATCCAAGGGTTTCTGATGCCCATGAAATCCAAGACTAGACATTTCTTTAGGAGAGCAGGGAGAATAACTAATTGATTTACAAATGCTGATGCTGTGAATGTGTGATGTTGAGACCAATAAAGGAATACCTTTATTTAAAGTGTGATCTTTACTTTGTTTCCCATAGATTATCTTAAAAACGAAAAAATTAGTATCAAAAATCCTGTGCTAACATGTAGCTAATAGTAAAACACTGCATCTTTCAGATACAAAACATTGTATTGAAAGACCTGAGGCTTTTCAGCATTTACTTGCATCATGAAGTTTACTAATGAATTCTTCATTACAGGAGCAAGAAGAGGATCCTGATGCTCCAAGCATGAGCGATCAATTGTTCCAAGGTGCAAGTGCTGACTAAACTCCTGGATGTGATCGAGTACTTGGGCCCAGTTTACATTCGATTTGGAAACCATTAACACTGTGCCTTACCAGGCAATTTAAGACCTTGTTTGGGAACTTGGCTTATTTGCACTGTTGTGTGAAGATGAATCAGATCCTTCAATAGGTATTTGAAAGTGATGACTATTGTTTGAAGTTGCTTGGATTAATTATGTGCTGGCAAGTTACCAACTGCTGAAGAGGTCTACTTTTTGATGCCAATAACATTTCAGTGCTGTTTGGAATGACCACTGGCAAACCAATTTTATTTAAACTATAAAATATCAGGATCGTAAAAGGTTGTTTGCTGGAAATTGTTGCAAAGATTTAAGTATATTTTCCCCATTTATTTACTGCAAACTCTGCAGGCACCTTATGAATGTTGTTTATGATAGTTTACAGAGTGAGACATGACTGGAATTGTAAAATTAGCAGCAATGGTTTTTATCTTGGTAAATCTCATATTTGGATGCTCCAAAATGCTTTCTACTTAAGACTGCACCATAAGCAGTTTTAATCGTGTGGTTAGCAGAGATCAGTAGGATCTATCATGATCTGTCTTACGCAAAGTACCCATTGTACTTCCATAGCACAAGATATATATATATATATATATACACACAAGTCAAAATAATTCTAATCCCAGGAAGATTATTTATAAAATGTTAATATAAAGTTGAAATAACATCAAATGTCTTCTAGTTCCAATTTAACATTTCATATAAAGGCAGACTTTAAACAGATTATTTGGGAATGTGGAACAAAGGTAAAAAAAATGGAATTAAGGTACAGGTCATTCTTAACCTCAATAAATGGGGCATAAAGTTGCTGAAGTTGATTTCCTCCTTCTGTTACAATGTTACTGGCTACATTCACTGGAAATCAAACTTATTTCTTCATTTGTATTTCATGGGGAAAAAAGCCCAATTCATATTTTATTTCTGTTCAAATGTTGTCATCATAATCACTAGCACCTGATTTTATAGTAAAAGTCTAAAGTGAAATTATTTTGTTTCATCGATAAAATTGAGATATTAATGCACATTAACCATACTTTTGTAACAGCTGAAGATATTTTGCAATTATAATTTTACAGCAATTACATATGTCGTAGATCATTTATTTGTAAACTCTTCAAGCAATTTTCTTAAATTCCTGGCTTGACTAAAATGTGTGGTTTGAAGGAAGTGCCCCGAAGCACCTTTGCTGGAAGATGTAAATTTTGATGTTGGCAAAATATGAATTGATAAAATAGCATGGTTCTTGAATTAGGTTGCTCAAAGGATTGAACTGAAAACGGAAAGTGTTCTCTATGTTTGTTTAGTCAATCAACCAACCATGTTTTATCAATACATTTTCTTGGGTATGGTTAATTGTGAAGATTGTGTGCACACTCAAAATGAATGCGAGTCTGGAGGGTGACAGTTTGAATGCAAAGGGTAAGCTCAAACCGAATCCATATTACTCTCCCCATCACCAAGGACAAAATCTAATGTTTTGTTTAATTGTTTTGTAATAAAGGAAGCCTATTTGAGTCACAGGATATTTTGTACTTAATGTTGATACACCTGGCATAGGTTGGCGCAGCTGGTAGAGCTGCTGCCTTATAGCGCCAGAGACGCATGTTCTCCCTGTGATCGGTGGGTTTCCTCTCACATCCCAAAGATGTGCAGGTTGGTAGATTAATTAGTTTCAGTAGCTTGTCCATGTTGTGTAGGGAGTGGCTGAGAAAGCCAAACACAGGCAAACCTCTGTCAGTTTCGCCACCTCCAACGTGACCCCACCACTCGCCACATCTTCCCATCTCCCCCATGTCTGCCTTCCGCAAAGACCGCTCCCTCCGTAACTCCCTTGTCAATTCTTCCCTTCCCTCCCGTACCACCCCCTCCCCGGGCATTTTCCCTTGCAACCGCAAGAGATGCAACACCTGTCCCTTCACCTCCCCCCTCGACTCCATTCAAGGACCCAAGCAGTCGTTCCAGGTGCGACAGAGGTTCACCTGCATCTCCTCCAACCTCATCTATTGCATCCGCTGTTCTAGATGTCAGCTGATCTACATCGGTGAGACCAAGCGGAGGCTTGGCGATCGTTTCGCCGAACACCTCCGTTCAGTCTGCAATAACCAACCTGACCTCCCTGTGGCTCAGCAGTTCAACTCGCCCTCCCATTCCGTATCCGACCTCTCTTGTCCTGGGTCTCCTCCATGGCCAGAGCGAGCAACACCGGAAATTGGAGGAAATGCATCTCATATTCCGCTTGGGCAGTCTGCATCCTGGGGGCATGAACATTGAATTCTCCCAATTTTGCTAGCTCTTGCTGTCTCCTCCCCTTCCTCAGCCCTCGGGCTCTCTCCTCCCATCCCTCAGCCCTCGTGCTCCTCCTCTGCCTTTTTCCTTTCTTCTCCCCACCCCTTATCAGTCTGAAGAAGGGTTTCGGCCCGAAACGTTGCCTATTTCCTTCGCTCCATAGATGCTGCTGCACCCGCTGAGTTTCTCCAGCATTTTTGTGTACCTACAGGCAAATGGTACTATGTAGATGGGGCAGACACAAAATGTTGGAGTAACTCAGGACAGGCAGCATTCTGAAGAAGGGTCTTGATGCGAAACGACACCCATTCCTTCTCTCCAGAGATGCTGTCTGACTCGCTGAGTTACTCTAACACTTTGTGACTGTCTTTGGTATAAACCAGCATCTGCAGTTCTGTTTCCACTTAATGGTCCTGTTGGCTCCAGACATGCAAGCTATCAGTGGGCTGCAGGGCACATGGGAGCTACCAGTTTGTTCCTAATGCAATTAACCACTACACGAATGCATGGAGGGCTGATAAGCCTTTGAACACAGGTGGATAACGTGCAGATATTTTGGACGCATTATACAGTAGGAGAGGAGTTCTCCGCGCACCACGCTGCCATGATCACAATGCAGGCGGAAGACACTAGAAATTGCCGTCTGAAGAAGTGTCCCGACCCATAACATCACCTATCCATGTTCCCAGGGATGCTGCCCGGCCCACTCAGTTACTGCCAGCGCTTTGTGTCACAATGCGGGCGGAGGTCAGCTTCTGCGCCGGCGCGGTGCGGGTGGGTCCCCTGTGTCACGTGGGTGCGATGTTGTGCGCGCTCCCGGGAAGGCGGCCGGCGACGTGCGGACGCGCTCTCGGAGGGTCGACGTGCGCGCTCCCGGCAGGGTGGGACAAGCGGAAGCGAGGGACAAGCGGAAGCGACAGACACTGAGTGAAAGGGTTGTGTCGATCCGTTGAAGTTTGCAAAATGCCAGTAAGTTTTCCACCCGATTCTGCTTTAAAGCTGTACCTCTTGGAATATATTATAGTTTCGGTGAATGCGAGTTAATTCGTGACATTGAAAATGTCAAATTAATACCGGGAGTGTGGTGTGAGGGATCAGGAAGTAGGTCAGTGAGGCCTCGGCAATGGAGCATCGTTAGGCTTCTTGATCCCATTCGTCGTGTACCCCTCTCTTCATCTTGAAATAAATGAATTGAAGTTTATAATATTTGTTGCTGTCAGGCTGCACCTTTAAACAGGTTCTCCAATTTTAAGTAGCATCCCCTCCCCCTTCTCTCTCTCTCCTGTTGCCTTACCCCAACCCTAACAAATCCCTTCTCCAAGATAGACACAAAATGCTGGAGTAACTCAGCGGGACAGGCAGCATCTCTGGAGCGAAAGAATGGGTGACTTTTCGACCCGAAACATCATCCATTCCTTCTCTCCAGAGATGCTGCTTGTCCCTGTCGAGTTACTCCAACATTTTGTGTCTATCTTCGGTTTAAACCAGCATCTGCAGTTCCTTCCTACACAAACCTCTTCTCCATCTCTCTTTCGTGTGTCCCTGACACCAACCCTAACGACCCACTGCCAGACAAAAAACCTGGAGTAACTCAGCGGGTCAGACAGCATCTCAGGAGAAAAGGAATGGGTGATGTGTCTGGTTGTGACCCTTCTTCAGACTCGAAACATCACCTATTCCTTTTCTCCAGAGATGCTGTCTGACCTGCTGAGTTACTCCACCTTTTTGTGTCTATCTTTGGTTTAAACCAGCATCAGCAGTTCCTTCCTACACCTAACAACCCCCTTCTCCATCTCTCTTTTGTCTGTCCCTGACCCTAAAGTGCTCCTTCCACTCCCTTCTCTGTGCCCCTCTCTCTCCCATTTCTCCCACTATCCTGGCGCACTTGCATCCCCACCGGTCCCCTTCCATCCACAAACTCCCCAGCTTTACATTTCATTCCTCTTCTCTCTGTACTTGACCCGTTTGCTGCTTATTCCACCCACCTGCCTGTCACACATGCATCCTCTCACTTATTTTTAGTTTTTGTTAGTCTAGTTTATTATTTATTGGACCCACCTCTCTTTTTGAGCTTATTTGTTTGTTTTGTTTGTTTGAAGAAGGCAGTTCGTCCACACTTGTGTTATGTACTTTTTTAAATAGGATTTGAGATGCCCATCAGCAAAAAAAAAGTCTTAATGTGGGAGCACATAAATATTGAATATTCAAATTGAACAGAAAGGGAAAAGCATGTTTGATTGTTGTATTTCTCTTCCTTAGGCTTATCATTCAACCCTCATGGACCAGGATGTGAAGTTCATTGGAAATATGGCATTATTGCCACTGAAAACTCAATTCAAAGGGCCAGCTCCAAAAGAGAGTAAGTTTTAAGATTAATGCATTAAATATAGTTATACTGTTGTGCTGAGGGAAAGCAGCGTAGGTGTTAATTTTGTAATCTAATAAACCTATTTTTAAATTACAACATTATTTTGAATAATCTAGTGTGAGGGAAACAAGTGTGCAGTATCGTATTTCCTGGCGACGAAGACACACCCCCATTTTGAGTTGCTAAATATTGAAAAAAGGCTGGCGGGACAGGATCAAGGGTTTGGTTCAAGGAGGCAATGAGGACCGGGAGCCTCTATCTTCGCCTGTCCCACAATGCGCTGTGCGGTTCAGGTCTGAGGGACGGGGACTTCCTAGCTCAGGGAGATCACATAATGGGGGAAGAGAGACAGAGCCCATGACAGAGCAGCTAGCCTTCCACCCAGTAGCTACCTGCCAACCACCACCTCCGCCGGTTGTGCCTGTGCCGAAGGACACCGTGCTGGCTGGCTGGCGGGCCGGCCGGCTGAAGGCACTGAGCTGGCGGCCGGTTCCGCTGTCTGGCCCCGGCAGCCGCTTGCAGCCACCTGAGCTACTAAGTGAGTTACTGGCATGATTCCTGACCCCCTCCTTCTCAACGATCCTGCCCTCCCCGCAACTTTACCCCTGGCGACCCTGCCAGTTTGCTGCTTTGTGCAACCCAGGCCATGTTGACCCGGGCCAGACTCCCCACAAGCTGTGGAAAGGAACTCTTTCTCCCCCCCCCCTCGTAACGCTGTCCTTTTACAGCCGCTTCCCACTTCACACAGTTCCAGGGTTGAAGGCATGGCTGGTTTCCGTGGAGCAGCCGCTACGAGAGTGGCCAACTCCACTCCAGCGGACGGCCACTGTCCATGCTGCCCCGGCGGAAAGCTGCTCCGTCTTCCCGCCCTGGGGACTGGACCTGAGTCCTGGTAGAATGTCGCCATCAGCAAAGTGTCTGCAAGGGTGACACTGGAACTAGCAACCCAGCCAGAGAATGAAATTCAGCTGCCAGCAATGAGGGATAGACTTGGCTATTCTTGTTCTTGATGTTGTTGTACTGAGGAATAGCCAAGTCTATCTTTCTTGGCTAACAACCTAACCATCGGCATCCAAGACGCAGGTAAATTTTGGGGCCTATTTTAGGGTAAAAAATAGCGTCTTCGACGCCGGGAAATAGGGTAATTTATAAATTCTCATGCTACCAGAGGAAACGGAAACCTTAAATGAGAAGCTGTAGCTGCACGCTTAAAATAACTTGTATGCAATTTAGGGGAATGTATGTTCAGTGCTACCCAGTGGAATATAATAAAAGATTGAGTGATCAACAAACATTTGTACACAACATTGCATGTTGTTATTTTAGAAACAAAGAATTGCGTTACCCAAGTATGTACAGATGAAATGTCTGTTAACATTCACCCTCCAGACTCTGTCCTTGCATGTTGGCATTTTATAAACAAAGAGCTGCATTACACATGTATGTACAGATTAAACATTGTATTAGGGTCATCCCCTCTGTCAGTATTTCTATGTTTCTATGTTTCCTAAACTGCAACGCAATTAGCCCTGCTGCTACTGCATTGACAACATTACACTGCAATTATTGAGTGCAAGCTTTCATTCTCCAAGTTTCTCCCAATCATTTATATAATTGAGATCAATGATTGGTAAGATGTTTGAGGTACTGTAAGATAAGTAATTTTGTTACTGTTTTGACCTGGTAGCTTTTTAACACCAGTGTTGGCAGCCCACTTACCTACTTTTCTGTTAAATGGGGGGTGTTTTTTAGAGAATGCAAGGAGTGGTTATGAAGTAAATTGTATTTCTGGGCTTCACTATAAAGATGTGAGCAAGTCTGGCAATGAAATTAGCTGGAGAGCATTTTTGTTTTGAATCACTTAGTGCTCTATCATAAAATGCAGTTCGTAACTCCAGTAAAGACTGGTTAAATATGTGTACTAAATCCACACACTTTGCAGGGACTTGCAGCTTAAATGTCTACAAGTCCCTGCAAAGTGTTGGATTTCGTACACATATTTACACAGCTATACTAGCGGGCATAACTTTAAGGTGAGAGGTGCAAAGGTTAAAGGAGAATTGCATGCCAATTTTTTTAGACAGAAGATGAATATGTTGCCAGGAGTGGTGGTTGAGGCAGATACAATAGTGGCATTTAAAATACTTTTTGATGGGCATATGTATATGCAGGCAATGGAGGTATGGATTATGTGCAGGTAGATAAGAGATGCTCTTGGGCTGCAGAGAGATGGTTTTGGATACTGTGGGCTGAAGGGCCTATTCTTGTGCTGTACTGTTCTATGTTCTAAACAAAACTATCACTTTGTTTAGCGGGCAGCTCAGCTGTGGAAACCAAACAATAAATCATAGTTTTTTGTGATCTGCCCACACTTATACTCAAAATTCCCCTTTGCAAGTTTTGGTTGCTTTTCGAAGAATGTTAATGAATTAGTAGAATGTTTTGCTTGGCTGGATTGCAGGGAGGACAGAATAAGAAATATTATTAATTACTGGCTTGAAGGATGCAGCCATACACATTGGTTATTGTAGCAACAATGTTTTTTCTCTTCCAGCCAAAGATCTCGATGTGATTGATGAAGCCATCTACTATTTTAAAGCAAATGTTTTCTTTAAAAACTATGAAATAAAGGTAAGTTTGTCGTTGTGACAACTTTGAAGAATCTAACACTGGCTAGAAAATTGTCATACCTACAAAGTATTGAAGGGAATAATGCAGAGAATGCAGCAAGTGAATTCTCTTTGACAAAATTTGGGAAATAGATTGCCGATGAGTGAGTTATTCATTATTTCATGATAATAGATAGATCAGGTGGCACAGCTGGTAGAACTGCTGCCACACAGCGCTGTACAATCTGTCTGAGTGCTGTCTGTGTGGAGTTTGCACACTCTCCCTGTGACCCCTTGGGTTTTCCTCCAGGTGCTCTGGTTTCCTCCTATATTGCAAAGACATGCAGGTTTATAGATTAATTGACCTGCTTATTAGTGTGTAGGGAGTGAATGTGGAAGTGGGATATTATGGAACTAGTGTGAACAGTGGTTGACGTGGACTCAGTGGGCCAAAGAGCCTGTTTCATTGTTGTATTATTCAATCAATTCAATTAATGGGAAGGAACCAAATCAGTTTCCTATGAAGGTGAATCACTTTGATTCATTCTTTTGCTTGTTCTTTGATTGGTTTGTGAGTTGCACTGTTGTAAAACTTAGAGCCCTGGTATGTTGGTAACAAGATAAAGAAATTAGAAACATTTTTAAAAAGGACATAAAACTACATGGGTCTCGACCCGAAACGTTGCCTATTTCCTTCGCTCCATAGATGCTGCCTCACCCGCTGAGTTTCTCCAGCATTTGTGTCTAAAACTACATGGTGTAAGGCCAGAAGACCATAGTGTTTGTCATACAGGATTAACGTCTTATACTGTTTAAAATCTGGTACAAAACATTCTCTCATATTAAATTTTGTATTGCGTCATTTGAGACATTTGATTGGCAGATATTTCTGTTAATACTGGGGTATCCTCTTTAATATTCATTTCTTGAACTCAGGAAATTATTACAAAAGAAAAAAATATTGTGTATGCTGTATCTGAAAACTCCAAAGATAGATCAATTGCAAAGCACCCCCAAACTGTGATGGATTTGCCTTGGTTATTGCTATTAAAGACTCAAATTAAGGCAGGGGGATAATGTCAGAGAGTGTTGAATCTGTGGAATTCATTGCCACAGAAGGCTGTGGAGGCTGTCAATGAATATCTTTAAGGTAGAGATTGATAGAACAGAAACAGGCCCTTTGACTGCCGAGTCCGCAAAGACCAGTGATTCCCTGCACACTAACACTATCCTCCGCACACTAGGGTCAATTTAAAATTATACCAAACCAATTAGCCTACAAACCTGTACTTCTTTGGAGTGTGGGAGGAAACCGGAGATCGCGGCAAAAACCCATGCAGGTCACGGGGAGAACGTACAAACTCCGTGCATACAAGCACCTATTGTCAGGATCGAATCCAGGTCTCTGGTGCTGTAAGGCAGCAACTCTACCGCTGCGCCACCGTGCTGCCCTTGATTAGTACGTGTGTCAGGAGTTATGGGAAGGCTGGAGAATGGGGCTGAGAGGGATAGATTAGCGGAGTAGACTTGATGGGCCAAATGGCCTAAGTTCTGCTCCTACAACTTATGAACTTATGTTAGAATGCCGATCAGCCTGGAACTAATTAAACAGTGGTACATACAAAAGTTCTTCTATTTCAACACTGAATGCCATAATATTCAAATGAATGTCCAACATTTTTATTGCAGAATGAAGCTGATAGAACCTTAATTTATATCACCCTCTACATCACTGAATGCCTCAAGAAACTACAAAAGGTAAGGAGAAATGCTGATATACTTACATTTCCTTCACCCTGCCCTTATAAGGCCCTGGCAACTCGCGCATGTTAATTTCTGTTGTGCTGCTTGAGATGATTTGATGCGTAATGATGTGTAATTCAAGAACTGTTTCGTGGAATCAGGAAGTAATTTCAGTCGGGCAGAACGGTGATTGGAATAGTTCTGTTTTGCTATGCATTAGCTTGAGAAGTGATCACTTCCTTCTCTGCAGGAAAAATGTAGAAATATCCCAGGAACTCCGTGCCACTGAGATTGTTGTTGCAGAGGGTTGTGGAGGCAACTCAGACCATTACGCAAACCAACCTCCCTTCCATTGACTCCATCTACACTTCACGCTGCCAGCATAATCAAAGACCAGTCTCACCCGGACACTCCCTCTTCTCCCCTCTCCCATCAGGCAAGAGGTACAGAAGTATGAAAACGCACACCTCCAGATACAGGGACAGTTTCGTCCCAGCTGTTATCAGGCAACTGAATCGTCCCATCACCAACTAGAGAGCGGTCCTGACCTACCATCCACCCCATGGCAGACTTTCTAACTATCTTTAATCAGACTTAACTCGACTTTACCTTGCCCGTTATCCTGTATCTATACACTGTGAACGGCTTGATTGTAATAATGTATAGTTTTTGGATAGCACGCAACAAAAAGCTTTTCACTGTTCTTCGGTACACGTGACAATAACAATAAACTAATCAACAGTTGTCTCTGTATGGTAATTATGGTGCAGTATTTTCAACTCTTCTGGATTACTTTAGAACCTGTTAATTATGTTTTATATTTATTCCCAACATAGTGCAACTCCAAAAATCAGGGCGAGAAGGAAATGTACACCTTGGGAATCACTAACTTCCCCATTCCTGGCGAGCCCGGATTCCCGCTCAATGCCATGTATGCAAAGCCAGGAAACAGGCAGGAAGACGGTACGTCAATGCAACATTAGTCTTTTTAAATATAAAACAAGGAAAATGTATGTAAAATGCTTCAAGGAATTCAGTTACTCCGGACCTTTCTTCAGAAATTATTTTATAGCACAAAATGTATCCTCAACACAAGTAGCGCATTTATACAGATTCAAATTTAGTTCTATTTAAAATTGATTTAAAAACATGAGAAACAAATTTAACAAACTGCTGGAGGAACTCAACGGGTGAGGCAGCACTGTGAGGGAAATGAACAGTTGATGTTTTGGTTTAGGACCCTTCCATCCGAAGAAGAGTCCCGACCCAAATCGTCATCTGTTTCTCTCACAGATGCTGCCTGACCCACTGAGTTCATCCAGCAGTTTGTTTTTGACTCAAACTTCCAGCATCTGCAGTTGTGGATTAATTCAAATTTATTTTGGGGTACATTTCTTTCACCCCATCTAAATTCCTTTCTCTAGTTTCACAATTTGTAATTTGCAGACAAAGGAGAGGCAGTAGATGTTGCTTACCTAGATTTTCAGAAAGCCTTTGATAAGGTGCCACACGGGAGGCTGTTAAGGAAGATGAGAGCCCATGGTATCAGAGGGCAGATACTAGCATTGATAGCAGGTTAGCTGGATGACAGAAGGCAAAGAGTGGCAATAAAGGGGGCTTTTTCTGGTTGACTGCCAGTGACTAGTGGAGTTCCATATGTCTCTGTGTTGGGGCCGCTGCTCTTCACGTTGTATTTTAATGATTGGATGAGGGGGTTTTGTGGCCAAGTTTGCGGATGTTACGAAATTAGGTGGAGGGGTAGGTAGTGTAGAGAAAGCAGGAACTCTGCAGAAGGATTTGGATAGGTTGGGAGAGTGGGCAGAGAAGTGGCAGATGGAAAGTAGTGTAGCAAAATGTGGAGTCATGCGTTTTGGTAGTAGGAATAAAGGCATAGACTATTTTCTAAATGGGGAGAGAATCCAGAAATTAGAGCTGTAAAGGGACTTGGGAGTGCTTGTGCAGAATTCCCCAAAAGTTAATCTGCAAGTCAAATCGGTAGTAAAGAAAGCAAATGCAATGCTAGCATTTACTTCATTTATTTACAAAAACAGGGTGTAATGCTGAGGCTCTATAAGGTGCTGGTCAGGCCACATATGGAATATTGTGAGCAATTTTGGGCACCATATCTGAGGAAGGGTGTGCTGGCTATGGAGAGGGTCCAGATGAGGTTTAGAAGAATTATCCCGGGAATTTGTAAGTTAACATATGATGAGCGTTTGTCGCCACTGGGCCTGTACTCGCTGGAGTTTAGAAGAATGATGGGGGACCTCATTGAAACGTACAGAATAATGAAAGGCTTGGATAGTGGATGTGGAGAGGATGTTTCCACTAGTGGGAGAGTCTAGGACTAGAAGTCATAGCCTCAGAATTAAAGAATGTTCTTTTAGGAAGGAGATGAGGATTTTTCTTAGTCAGAGGGTGTTGAGTCTGTGGAATTCTTTGCCACAGAAGGCTGCGGAGGCCAAGTCAGTGGATATATTTAAGGAAGAGATAGATAGATTCTTGATTAGTACAGATGTCAGAGGTTATGGAGAGAAGGTAGGAGAATGGGGTTAGAATGGAGAGATAGACCAGCCATGATTGAATGGCGGAATAGACATGATGGGCCGAATGGCCTAATTCTTCTATCATTTATGATCTTATGAACTCTTCAATCCTTTTGTCTCACACCTTCTGCCTTTTCATCTCTGCCCTTTATCACTGTCTGCCTATCAACCCCCCACCTCACCCCCACCATCACTTGTATCAGCCCATTACCTCTCAGACTTTGTTCTTCCAGCTTTCTCTCCCCCCTCCACCTACAATCAATCTGAAGAAGGATACCAATCCGAAACATCACTAAATCAAGATCTCCAGAGATGCTGCCTGACTCGCTGAGTTACTCCAGACTTGGTGTCTTTTGTTTGAAAACCAGTTCCTTGCATCCTCCTCCTGACTCCTCCTGTTCTTCATATCATTTCCCCATCCCCGATTGAGTAAAAGGCACCAAATTTGCTCTCGGTCTCCATCATTGATACTCTGAAACGTGTAAACGTTTCTCCCAATTCTTTGGAGAACAGGATGCTGTGTTTAGGAACAGTCTTACAGTGGAAAATTAACTGTTTCATTGTACGTACAATGAAAGACCACTGTTTCCCAGAGGATATATATTTTGTTAATTTAACATTTTGCTTCTTTCAATTTCATGAATTTGAATTTATTTCTTAAATGCGACATATCTAATTCATAACACATTTTTAGTTTGCCAGCAGGATTTAAATTATCCAAAGATTTATTGTGGAAGTTCCTCTGCAGAAATTATTACTTCCCATTTGGGGACCTAATTTTAGGAAATTATATTTCTTGCATTTAAAATACATTTAAGCATTCCCCTGTATCCTTTGGAACAGTAATTAAGGAAAACTATTTTCCACGCTGTATCTCCAAAGTCTAAAGCCCAGTTGTTTGGAGGAAAGTCGATGTTCTGCGAATTGATTTACTCAACGTCCTATAATTCTGGTTACCTTTACAGAGATGATGAGGGGTTACTTGCAGCAGATCAGGCAAGAAACTGGCCTGAGACTTTGTGAAAAAGTGTTTGATCAACAGACTGACAAACCCAGCAAGGTAAGCGTTCTGGTTGTGGTTTTAAGAAAGGACTTAATTTAGAGTTGTTTTTTTAGAAACAGATTAAAACCGTAACTTACTCTCCAAGGTAGACAAAAATGCTGGAGAAACTCAGCGGGTAAGGCAGCATCTATGGAGCGAAGGAAATAGGCAACTTTTCGGGTCGAAACCCTTCTTCAGTCTGAAGAAGGGTTTCGACCCGAAACGTTGCCTATTTCCTTCGCTCCATAGATGCTGCCTCACCCGCTGAGTTTCTCCAGCATTTTTGTCTACCTTTGATTTTCCGGCATCTGCAGTTCCTTCTTAAACACTTACTCTCCACAAAGGTTTAATCACAGGTGATGGTTTTTAAAAGGGGGCAGCAAAGAAACCTACTCGGTCTCATCACCAGAAGATATCTCTTGAGTTTGTGATCAGTCATTAATACTGCCTGGGCTTCTCAGCTAATGTAACAAAATGGTGCAATTTGTTTGGGCCAAAGGAATGATATTGAACTGGCACAATACCTGCATCATTCTGAAGGAGGATACCTCTATAATGAAATCTTTCACACAGTCAGCTAAAATTACACTTGGGTATGTGATTTATTCATCTTGTTGAAGAAAGCAAAACATAGAATGTAGAAACAAGGAACTGCAGATGCCGGGTTTATAACTCTGCCTGACCTGCTGAGTTACTCCAGCACTTTGTCTTTTTTTTAAAGCAAAACATATCCTGTTCTGCCCACTGGTGGTGCAATGGAGTGAGGCAAGATATTTTAAGCTTGAATTCTCGTATGGAAATATTATGTTGTACTTAAATTTAAACAAGTTTATAAGCATCTACATTTTTTCAAATGAATAATCATTTGGAAAATACCAAACTTTATATGCAGCACCACTCACCCGTATGGCAACGGTTAATTCAAATTAACTTTTTGGCCTATAAAGCCTTTTTAATAATAATAATAATAATATATTTTATTGTCATTGCACATATGTGCAACGAGATTTGGTATACAGCTTCCATCCGATGTCATAACTTAAACAACTAATAAAATTTAGATTTAGATACCCCGAGAACATGGTTTATAAAAAGAACAGTAAAACAGTCTAAAGTGCAAATTTATCCTATAAATTACATCGGTTTTCAGTTTTAGATGTGTTAACGTGTGCAGTTTTGCCAAATTTTATTTCTCTGGTGATTAGTGGTTTATTTAGCAAGCGACACCTGTTTCCTGAAGTCTGGCATGACTCAGATTAAACTCTGAAAATGAATTTGTCAAAAATGTTAACTCCAGCAAAGCAGTCAAAAGAAACATAGGAAAATAACAAAATACTGCGTGTGGATGATCATAAACTATTTCTGTCTCGTGTTAATTTAATAGAGTTTGTTACGGTCGGTATTAAGGTATTCAGAAATATTTTTGCTGCTTCTGATAATTTGAGATTTTAATTATCGTGTGCTAATCATATATCATTTTTTTGGAATAACCTTATACAAAGCATGGAAACCATCGCATAATATGAAAGTGAAGTGATTTCTACCCTGCCATTATCACTGGGACTTAACCATAGTTTTCAGTGCAGCAACACTTACTGTTAAATCTTACTGTTTCGACTTCCTAGAATCTTATGGTTCATTTAAAATGAGACTGTTAAGGACATGCATAGACCTTAATGGATTACACTTTTCAAACATTATATATTATCCTTAAATGATGCATTTGCCTGTTATGATCATTGGCTGGCAATATACGAGTTAAATGACAGTCTATTATGTGGCAAATAAGTATATTGTTGATTTCTTGCAATAATTTAAAACTGCTTTATTTGTATTTTACTGCAATTTTAAAATCTATACTATCCAGTTCAGATTTTCATCTTTTGTCAATTTTCTGCCATCACTTAGGGTACAGTTTCAGTACTTTTTAGAGGTGCCAGAATGCTGAATCAGTGCGTACTGTGATTTTGTTAGAGATGCCGGTACACGGTTCCAATGCACACCATCATGTTTTAGAGGTGCTGGTACGTGGTACCAGTCATGTTTTTAGAGGTGCCGGAATACATACTGTCATGTACTGTCACGAAAAAGTACTGGATATATAAGTGACGTGTACTAACACTTTATTCGGGTTTGTCTAAGAAGGTGATGGCAGAAAATTGACAAAAGTTGAAATTCTGCACTGCATATAGCATGACAAATTTTAGAACACTGCAGAAATACTTCTGGTAGACACAAAATGCTGGAGTAACTCAGCGGGTCAGGCAGCATCTCTGGAGAGAGGGAAAAAGGGTCTTGACCCAAAACGTCACCCATTCCTTCTCTCCAGAGATGCTGCCCGACCCGCTGAGTTATTCCAGCATTTTGTATCTACCTTCGATTTAAACCAACTTCTGCAGTTCTTTCCTACGAAATAATTCAGGTGATGAATTAAACTGGTTTGATACCACATCGGCAATTTTTCCTAAAATATTGTTTTTTTTCTTTCTTTCTAGTGGTGGATATGCTTTATAAAGAAGCAGTTCATGAACAAAAGCCTGTCAGCGCCTGGGCAGTAATAATGTTACAAATGTGCAACATCAGGCCAATGTGTCACGCAGCAAGATGTACAAAGTTTTTGTTTTGTCTTGTAAGATTTTATACCGGGTTTGGTTATAATAAAAGAACAGTGTCATTCTGAAGAGTTTTTCACTTGAATGTGAACAAGATTAACTGCTTGATTTGTTATTTACTTGAAAGCTTCTACCTAATGGCTGATCTTAAAAAATATGTCTGCAGAATTTGGTGCCTAAACAGTGTTTAGTAGATTAGTTAACACAAGGAAAGGCTGTCTTTGGTATTTCAAAGCTGTACCTTGATTCCCCGTTGGTCCTCTTATTGCATATTGTGCATTGGAAAAGAGTACCTAATCATTTAAAGATTCCTGCACAAATATATTAGTATTAACAGCAAAGGTCCGATTGCTCCTGTAACTGGCATTGGATTGCCATTATGAAATTAGTTGTGGTTTGTATAACAGAATTTATAGTTCAAGTGTATGAATTTTGATTTTCTAAATTGTATAACACGAACAAAGTTAATTGAAAGCTTTTAGATTAATAAGGCTTTAGCAAAGATTTAGCTGATGTGGATTTTTTTTTAAAGTTCAAATAAAATGCTAAATATGAAATAGACCTGATTGAAGTCATTTGTGAAATGGGGGTTGTTGACACGCTACTGAAAAGTTTCAATAAATATAAATGTTAATAAAAATACGTCTTAACAAAAACATTTCCTGAACTGGTAGTATAAAGATGTGAATATTAAAGTTTAAACTGTTTTGAGGCAGCAATATTGCGATGAAGTTAAATGCTACAGAATGTTTCTAAAAGTTTATAATGTTTAATTTTTTTGATAAAGTATGTGAATTGTAGATAGAGTTCGGGCAATTTGATGTTGTGTTGGACAGATTAACACTGAAGAACTATGCTATAAATGGAATACAATGAACAACAGATGCTGGTTTACAAAAAAAGACACAAAGGTGCTGGAGTAACTCAGAAGGTCAGGCGGCAACTTTGGACAAGATGGATAAGTGACGTTTCGGGTTAGAACACTTCAGGCTATTGTTGAGGAGGGAGGAAGGGGGAGGAGAAGAAAGCAGGAAGAGAGGAGGAGCAGAACAAACTGGCAGATAATAGGTTGGTTCAATGGCTCGTTATCACAATAATAATAATAAAGGTACAGTGAAATTCTTTTTTTGCATAAAGTTCAGTAAATTATTACCAAACTTAATCTAAGTACAAAGTGTATAGAAATAGCTCACTGAGACCATATACAAGAGTCACCAGGTTTTGGCACCATTTTCAGTCCCAGCTGTAGCTGGCCATATAGGCCTGTTGCAGTCATCGCCTCGATCTGGATCGTCCAGCGAACCGTCGGCCCTCTCCTCACCGGGCCACCATTCAGCCTTTGTACTCTGGGGCGTCTCTGGCAGTCGACCACGAGGATGCGGAAGGTAAGACCCCGGTTCTTCTTGTTCTTGTGTCCGCCATCGCCAACTCCCTCCAAGCTCCTCTCGGGGACGAGCAAGGTCGGCGGCTACCTCTTAAGGCGGGTTTCCCAGTTTCACGGTAGGCGAGCCAGGCCTGGTGCCGAGGTGTGGTTCGCTGACGATACAGGACGTAGGGATACATAGGTTTGTTTTAAGTTGACAGGCTATAGCTGGTAGTGTGCCAAGGAATTGGTACCTATTGGCAAGTTAATGACTTGAATAAATGGACCAAGTATTTTGTATCTTGGTTTGTTGATGTGAGAAAGAGAAATGAAGTTATGAGGTGATGGACTGCAGAAGGGATATGCGCGGGTTAATTGAATGGGCAAAAAGTGACATAACATGAGGAATTCTGTTTGGTAGGGATCATGGAAATATGGTAAGACACCTTGATTAGAGAAACTAGAGGGTTATGGAATTCAAACAAAGTAGAGTCAAAGTCATGACCTCAGCGAATGACACAGCAAGGCTATCTTTTTTAATGATACACAACACTGCAAATGAAAATGAATAAATTACAGTTACTCTGTCTATAGTTGGGTCCTTTATCTGTGCTGTTCATTTGCTGGTCTATTGTCGGCTGAATGAGGCTCTGGTATTTTATTTTATTCTTCACATGTGTAAATTATAATGTTTTATTTTTAATTGTCTACTGTATATTGTGTTATCCTTGCGAGCAAAGCACCGAGGCAAATTCTTTGTACTTGGCTAATAAAATTTATTCAATTCAATAAATTGGCTCTATTCACTGAACCAGTTTAAAGGGACCCATCTTGTTAAATTGGAAAGTCAATAATAATAGAAGAGCTTTTGTTAATACTGATATTTACAGATAGTGGTCCTTAAACCAAAAGCTGTATTTTTCATTATCCAGGAAAACGTCACAATAGACAACAGGTGCAGGAGTAGGCCATTTGGCCCTTCGAGCCAGCACCGCCATTCAATGTGATCATAGCTGATCATCCCCAATCAGTACCCCGTTCCTGCCTTCTTCCCATATCCCCTGACTCCGCTATTTTTAAAAGCACTATCTAGCTCTCTCTTGAAAGCATCCAGAGAACCTGCCTCCACCGCCCTCTGAGGCAGAGAATTCCACATACAAGCTTATAGGCATGAGGATTCCACATACAAGTATATAGGCACAAGTGTTCACAGTAACAGTATCTTCCACTTGATGATTATAAATAGGTTTGTTGCTTTTGAATGTATTAAAAATATATATATATACAGGCTTGTGTAGGATTCCAGTTAAAAAGGCCCAACAAAGGATGTACTTCCCGCAGCAGCTGAAGAAACACAACCTACCACAGGCAATGATGGCCCAGTTTTACACTATCATCATAGAGTCTGTCCTCACCTTCTCCATTATGGTCTGGTTTGGCTCAGCCATCAAGCATGACATCCAGAGGCTGAAGCGCATCGTTCGATCAGCCGAGAAAGTTGTTGGCTGCAGCTTTCCACCCCCTCCCATTGACGAACTGTACACTGCCAAGGGCCAGGAAGCGAATGGGTAAGATCATCTCTGACTCCTCTCACCCTGACCACAAACTATTTGAAGCACATCCCTCTGTAGCCTCTTTTTACTCTGGTACTTTATTTTCATGTTTAAATTATAATGCCTTATTTTTAATTGTCCACTGTATATCATGTTTGCAACCAAGCAATGCACCAAGGCAAATTCCTTCTATGTATACATACTTGGTTAATACATTTTTAATTCATTCATTAAATTTTACTTTTAAGACAAGATTTAAATATACCCATTTTATTTGAGCAAGTAAAAACATATTTGCTACATTTTAATCCTTTTGGAATAGGACACAAATGATGAACTTGTATTTATGAACTTTTTATGTTGAAAATATCCCAAGGTGCTTCATGTTGTGATAAACAATATTGAATCAATTATTGAAGATAAACAGCATGTGAAAGGAGAAATAACCAAGACAACTATTCAAAAAGGTGAGCCTGAAGGATAAGATGGGTTTTGTCGAGGAAGATCTCAAGATGATCCAATTGGCTAAAGGCACAGTAATTAACAGAAATGCACAATTTAGTGAAATTGGTGGTGGTCCTATCTCTTGCGCCCCAATGTTATGACTTTTGTTACAAACGAGTTAAAACCTTAGAACACGTATGAATTATGCGAGTGATTGGAGAATAATTATTTTGTATGAACAGTTCTTCCAGATATGTGCTTAGTTTGGGAGTTTTGCCAAACACTACCAAAGAATAGATGTTTCTAAAAAAAACATTGGCTGTTAAAAAGACTAATAAAACTACAATAGACATCAAGGCAATGTTATAATTTGGCAGGTGCTTTAAGGTAAGGTAAGGTGATATTTTTTTTTCTAGACTCCTGCTTATATTGGTACACAGGAGCAAATCCATAATTCACATTGTTTGCCATATTATCTATTTTGTCTCCTGAGATAGCATTTATCACTACTTTCTTTAACACAGCTCAACTTTTAACGTGGAAATCATGCCCCCTCTTCCTGAAGATGTCAGTTTGAAGAAGGATCCCAACCTGAAATGTTATCGGTCCATTCTCTTCACAGATGCTGCCTGACTCGCTGGGTTCCTCCAGCACTTTTTTGTTTTACTCTACTAAAGAAGTTAGTTGTTTGCACAAAAGAAAGCTCTGAGCTCCATGCAAATAGTGGTAGGCTGCTCTGGAAGGTTAGATAGCATGGGATCCAGGGAGAGCTGGCCAACTGCCCAGAAAATTGGCTTCATGGAAGGAGGCAGAGTGTGATGGTAGAAGGTTGTTTTTCAGACTGGTAGACTGTGACGAGTGGTGTGCCTCAAGGATCAGTGCTGGCCCATGACGGTTGTGTTTATATCAACGATTTGTATCGTTAATGATTGGGTAAATGCACAGTTATTTACCCAGAGTAGGGAAATGCAGAACCAGAAGACATGGGTTTTAGGTGAGAGGAAAAAGAGTTAACAGGAACTTGAGGGGCAACTTTTATGGAATAAGTTGGCACAGGAGGTAGTGGAGACGAGTATTATAACAACATTAAAAGGCACTTGGACAGATACATGGATAAGAGAGGTTTAGAGGGATATGGGCCAAATGCAGGCAGGTAGGACTAGTGTAGATGGGGCATCTTGGTCAGCACGGGGAAGTTGGGTCAATGGGCCTGTTTCCATGCTGTGTGACTATGGATTAAAGGTGCAGTAAAAAGCCACTTTGCATAAAGTCTCAAATAACAATAAATAGCAAGTCAACCTAATTGTAGATGGGTAGACCATCAGAATGCTTTCCTCTTCAAATAATATCATGCAATCTTAAAGGTCTGGTTGAACTAACAAAATACAACACTATGGACCTGTTGAGTCAAATGGCCTGGTCAATGCTGTAAATGGGCGTTACATATAACATTATCAATCCTTCGCGTGCAGTTGTCTCAGCTGCTCTGAAATTGTTATAAAGTGTTTAAATGGTAGACTAAGTTTAAATTCAAAATGCAAAAGCAGCTTTGAAAAAGCATGAGCAAGCTGCTACACTGCACCAGAACACACTGCAGCCCAAACTGATATTTTGATTGTAATACCAATCAGTTTCTAAATAAGTAAATCACTTTGAGTTCAAAATTCCAAGTGTTTTGAATTCTGTTTTTCACTTAGGCACACCAAAATGAATTTGAATGTGAAAATAATGGAGTTCTAAATTACACTTATTTGTACAATTATATTTGCCACTTCTTTTGGCTGTCTTGTTATATTCATAATTGTAAGACTATGACAGACAGAACCATTGGTGACACAACCAACCTCTACAATAAATTTGGTTTATTAGGCTCAGATCAAATATAGAAATAATGTGAAAGAATTAAAGATTAATCATTTTAGTCATATTTTCCAGCAAGAAAAACAGCAAATAACATCCCGAATGGCTCCTGATAATAATCTAAATGTGTAGTTATTCAAAAATAAGTCACATATAATTTACAAATATATGGCAACAAATGCAGTAACGGCAACTGCCTCTGCACTTCCTGTAATTGCTCAAATGGCTTAACTGGGAAACTGGAAGGTATTTTGAGTTATCCTCTCTTATCCCGAGCTCTGAACTATTACTGTACCCAGACGATTTGTCTGCAAAACTGCTGATCTAGAAATGCTACCTAATGATTCAGCAAATTACTTTTAGGCAAACGCAGCAGCACTCTTAAGAAGTGCAAAGATAAGCCTCACTTAACGTGACAGATTCCCTACCAAATCCAAAATATATTTAAATCAATACAACTAATTCTTGGCGGGAGCAGAAAATAACAGAGATGAAACTTAAGGTATTTTAAAACATTTTTGTTGCTATCAATTGCAGGGGGAGGGGGGGGGGGCACAATTCTTCTCAGTGAGTGTTTCTCTCTGGGACGAGGGCTTCTCTGTGTCCAAGCTTATCAGCGTAGAATTCTGAGCTGCAGGCTGGCATCCACAATTAATTATCTGCGGCCAGTGAGAAATGAGGTTTCTTCTCTTTCATGACTCCTGAAAATAGATTTAAAATCACAGATAATATCAATGGTCACTTTTTTTTTTAATCACCCATTTGGGTTTCAAGAGCTCCTTTCCATTAATATTTCACAAACACAGTGTATTTTAGAAAGGACTACACAAGCTGTTCTTGTCACTGGGTCGCATACAGCAGAATGTGGATTCTTGCAAGAATTTTTTCTCAAACAAGTGGAAACAATGGTGGAGTGGTAGATAGCGCTGGAGACCCGAGTTTGATCCTGACTATGGGTGCTGTATGCATGTTCTCCTTGTGACTGCGTGGGTTTTCTTTAGGTGCTCCAGTTTCTTCCCACATTCCAAAGGCGTGCAGCTTTGTAGGTTAATTGGCTCTATAAATTGTGAAAAAATACTATATTTTACTTTTCCTCCACCCTCCTCATCTGATTGCATGTCTGCACCCTTCATTTCACCTCTAGCCTTTGATACTCATTTGCCAACACCCCCCTCTTTGTGGGTTCACCCATCACTTGCCTGTTTTTGCCCCATCCCTTCCCCTCACTCCTTTTTACCAGCTTTCCCCCTCAACTGCATCCGTCAGAAGAAGGGTCCTGACCTGAAACATCGCCTGTTCATTTCCCTCCATGGATGCTGCCAGGCACTTTGTTTTCGATATTAATGACTTGGATCTGGTTATATTAAACACCTTTTTAATACTTGGAAGCGTGGTAAACAGTGAGGAGAGCAATTAACTGTTAAAAGAATGTAGACAGTTGAAAGACCGACAGAATGGATGGATACATGATAGATAACATTTAATGCTGAAAAGTGTAGACTGAGGCATCATGTTAGGAAGAACACAAGGCGATAATGAGTACAATTGTACAAAGTACAATTTTACAAGGTGTCCAGGATAGGCACAGGTATATGGATCATGAGCAGGGAGAGGAGATTTGTTTAACTTGGCATCATGTTCAACATGGACATTGAGGACTGAAGGATATGTTCCTTTTGCTGTAGTGTTCTGTGTTCTATGAATAGAGTTCTATGAATATATATATATATATATGCTCAAGTTTTTGAAAGTGATTAAAGAAAATATGGTGTCCTGAAGTTTATAGGTAAAGGCCAAGGAACAAAAACTACAGGATCTCGACACATTAGTTCACTCACAATGAGAGTATTGTGTCCACTTCTGATCACTGTACCACAGGCAGGCTGTGAAGGCCCTATGAGAGAAGATTCACCATTTATTCCCTTAGATTTAGGGTCTTGGGTTACATGGATAAACTGGACAGGCTGAGATTTTCCTCCTTAAAGCAGACAGTATAGAGGTGAATCGATAAGTTTTCAAAATCAGCCGGGCTGGGCTAGGTGAATAAGGGAAACAGTTTTTTTTTCCATTAGCAGAAGGTTGGGAGCCAGAGGGCACAGATTTAAAGTGATGGGCAAAAGAATGAAGAAAAGATCTTTAATGCAGCAAGTGCTCATGATCTCAAATTCCCCACCTGAAAGGATGGCAGAAACAAATTCAATAGCGAGTTTCAAAACAGATTCACACGAACAAGGAAGAAAAACTGCAGGGCCATGGACTGAAAGGGTTGGCGTTTGATAAGGATGTTGGGCTGCGTGACTCAACGGGACTGGAGCTGTGGAACAGGACCAATTGGATTGCTCTTACAGCGGGCTAACATGGATTAAAGGGGCTAAAAGACCACCTCCTCAGGAAAGAGAGCCCACTACTTAAGAGCTCTGTGCGGTGGCTCTGTATAATTATATTGTGTAAATGTCTATCATAAGCATTCGTAAGCAAACATAAAGTTGCCTTGTGCTAAATGTCAGATCTGCAGAAGAGCAGCAGCCATACCAGCGAATGGGTGGATTGGCTGAAGGAAGGCTTTGTCCTAGGTGAGTAAAGTTCAGGAGGTTTAAGAAGAGCGCCAAGAGTCAGCCCGGGGCAATTACCTTGAAGGTCGTAGAGGAGCAGCAGCCAGACCAGCGAGTGGGTGGATTGGCTGAGACATCATAATTAGTTGTGTGGATAGTTGACTTGATTAGATAAAATTAAGCAGCTCAAGGGGAGTGGCCTTGTTGAGGGGAAGTGCCTTGGTGAGGTAAAGTGCGAGTCTTCTGCTCAAGAGTCTTCGGCAAGTAGGCTGAGGCAAGGAGGATACACTTGAATCGGTTGTTTAATTTAATTTAAATATTTAAACTTGTGATGGCAGGAATGTTATTGCAGTGCATTTGTTGCAGGATACAGGATGTTAGGGGCCTCTTGGGAGATGTCGGGGCAGACGACGCATCCGGTCTGAGCGGTGGACAGGTCTGTCATTCGAATCCTAGCGCTGAGACTCGACCGGCAAGACCGACATCAGGCAGAGCCATAATGGTGGTTGACAGGAGATTCTGTGGCGACAGGCAAGACTAGAGGACGGTGTGTTGCCTCCCTGGTGCCAGCGTCCAAGACGTCTCAGACCGACTTCAGAACATCCTCAAGAGGGAAGGGGAGCAGCTGGAAGTAGTTGTGCATGTAGCCACAAATGACGTGTAAGAAGAGGAAGGAAGCTCTGCAACGTGAGTATAGAGAACTAGGCATGAGGCTGAAAAGCAGGACTTCCAGGGTGGTTATCTCTGGATTGCTTCCAGTACCACGTGCTAGTGAGGGTAGGAACAAGGAGATGGGGGATCTAAATGTGTGGCGGAGAAGTTGATGCAGGGGGCAGGGATTTAGATTTCTAGATCACTGGAATCTCTTCTGGGGCAGGCGTGACCTGTACAAAAGGGACGGGTTGCACCTTAATTGGAAGGGGATTGACATTCTCTGCGATGGCGCTCCAGCGGCACAGTGCTGGAGCGCCATCGCAGAGCGTAGTGGGCGATGCCTTGCCTGGGTCGCCGCGCTGGATCGACGCGCTGGAGCTCCGGTATGCGGTGACCGCCGAGATCAACACCTCCGGGCTGCGGGTCTGCGGAGCGACCAGCCGCGGGCGGCGGCGCCGACTTTAACATCGGGAGCCTCGTGGCTCCTAATCGGCGCGGCCCTGTCGGCTTCAGGTGCCATCGACTCCGCTGGGAAACCGTCCGTTCCAGCCGCTGCGAGGACTCTCCCGACGGCCAGGAACATCAGACCTCTGTAGAGGCAATAGCGGAGCCCTCATTGGGCCTGACTTTGGGTGAACTGGGGTTGGGGACTGGACATTGTGCCTTCCCCCACAGTGGTGGTCATTGTGGGGGGATGATTTTTGTGTGCTGTGTCTGTTGGTCTTTGTTCAAGATGGCGGTCGGAGGGGAGAGTGGACGCTGGCGCGGTTTGGCTGCCGCTGCTCTCTCCTCAAATTGTGTTTCTTATTTTCTTTTTGTGCTTTTGTAATTGAATTCTGTCCTTGATTTGTGTATTGTGGTGTTTTTATATTTAATTTACTCCGATTATGTGTTTTGTATTTTTGTGATTTTATGCCTTGTAAGGTGTCCTTGGGTGTTAGAAAGGCGCCAGCAAATAAAATGAATTATTATTATTATTCTGACAGGCAGGTTTGCTAGTGCTACACGGGTGGGTGTAAACTAAACAGTGGGGCGGTGGAGTCAACAACGTGGACGCATCTCCATACAGCTAACAGGAGAGTGTAGAAAAGGTCACGTTTAAACTAACAGGGCAGGGGCGTTGGGACCCAATGCAAGGAGACAGAGGGCCATAAAAGGAGGACAGAAGCAAAAGGTAGAAGGGAGATAAGAAAAACTAACCTGAAAGCTTTGTGCCTTAATGTGAGGAGCATTCGAAATAAGGTGGATGAATTGAATGCGCAGTTAGTAGTTAAGGGATATGATATAGTTGGAAATACAGAGACATGGCTCCAGGGTGACCAAGGCTGGGAGCTAAACATGCAGGGGTATTCGATATTCAGGAAGTATAGACAGAAAGGAAGAGGAGGTGGGATGGCATTGCTGGTTAAAGAGGAGATTAATTCAATAGCAAGGAGAGACATTAGCTTGGATGCTGTAGAATCGGTATGGGTGGAACTGCGAAATAGCCAAGGGCAGAAAACACTTGTTGGAGCTGTATACAGACCACAGCAGTAGGGAGGTTGGGGATAGCATCAAGCAGGAAATTAGGGATGCGTGTAGCAAAGGTACAGCGGTTATCATGGCTGACTTTAATCTACATATAGATTGGGCCAACCAAATTAGTAACCGTGCTGAGGAGGAGGATTTCCTGGGATGTATACGGAATGGGTTTTTAAACCAATATGTAGAGGAACTGACTAGAGGGTAGGCCATCCCAGACTGGGTATTGTGTATTGAGGAAGGATTAGTTAGTGATCTTGTTGTGCAAGGCCCCTTGGGCAACAGTGACCATAATATGGTGGAAAACTGCATTAGGATGGAGAGTGACACGGTTAATTTAGAGACTAGGGTCTTGAACTTGAATAAAGGAGACATTGAAGGTATGAGATTGGAATTGGCTAGGATAGACTGGCAAATTATACTTAAAGGGTTGACAGTGGAGATGCAATGGCAAAGATGTAAAGACCGCATGGATGAACTCCAGAAATTGTTCATCCTTGTCTGGCGAAAAAATAAAACTGGGAAGGCGGCTCAACCGTGGCTGACGAGGGAAGTCAAGGATAGTGTTAAATCCAAGGAAGAGGCATTTAAATTGGCCAGAAGAAGTGGCAAACCAGAGGAAAGAAAGCTTGGGGGGAATATAAAAGCTGACTGTAAACTTTTCTTTAGGTATGTAAAAAGGAAAAGATTAGTGAAGACGAAAGTAGGTCCCTTACAGTCAGAGACAGGTGAATTTATAATGGGAAACAAGGAAATGGCAGAACAGTTAAACGAGTACTTTGGTTCTGTTTTCACTAAGGAAGACACAAACAATCTCCCAGAAATACTAGGGGACCGAGGATCTAGTGGGAGGGAGGAAATGAAGGGAATCCACATTAGTCAGAAAATGGTCTTGGGTAAACTGTTGGGACAAGTCACAGAGTACTCAAGGAGGTGGCCCTAGAAATCCTGGATGCATTGGTGATCATTTGCCAATGTTCTCTCAACTCTGGATCAGTTCCTGTGGACTGGAGGGTAGCCAATGTAGCTCCACTTTTTAAGAAAGGAGGGAGGGAAAAAATGTTGAATTATAGACCAGTTAGCCTTACATCGGTAGTGGGGAATATGGTAGAGCCGATTATTAAAGATGTTATAGCAGCGCATTTGGAAAGCAGTGACGGGATCGGTCAGTCAGCATGGATTTATGAAGGGGAAATCATGCTTGACTAATCTTTTGGAATTTTTTGAGGATGTAACAAGAAGAATGGATAAGAGAGAGCCAGTGGATGTGGTGTATCTGGACTTTAAAAAACCTTTGACAAGGTCCCATACAAGAGATTAATGTGCAAAATTAGAACACATGGTATTGGGGGTAGGGTATTGACATGGATAGAGAACTGGTTGGCAGACAGGAAGCAAAGAGTAGGAATTATTTTCAGTATGACAGGCAGTGACTAGTGGGGTGCCGCAAGGCTCGGTGCTGGGACCCCAGTTGTTTACAATATATATTAACGATTTAGACTAGAGAATTAAATGTAACATCTCTAAGTTTGCGGATGACACAAAGCTGGGTGGCAGTGTGAGCTGCGAGGAGGATGCTATGAGGCTGCAGGGTGACTTGGATAGGTTGGGTGAGTGGGCAGAAGCATGGCAGATGCAGTATTATATGGATAAATGTGAGGTTATTCACTTTGGTGGCAAGAACAGGAAGGCAGATTATCTGAATCGTGTCAGATTAGGAGAAGAGGAGGTGCAACGAGACCTGGGTGTGCTTGTACATCAGTCACTGAAAGTCAGCATGATGCAGGTACAGCAGGCAGTGAAGAAAGCTAATGGCATGTTTGCCTTAATTGCAAGAAGATTTGAGTTTAGGAGCAAGGTCCTACTGCAGTTGTACAGGCCCTGGTGAGACTGCACCTGGAGTATTGTGTGCAATTTTGGTCTCCTAATTTGAGGAAGGACATTAGTGCTATTGAGGGAGTGCAGCATAGGTTCACCAGGATCATTCCCTTGGCGGGACTGACATATGATGAAAGAACGGGTCGACTGGGCTTGTATTCACTGGAATTTAGAAGGATGAGAGGGAATCTTATAGAAATATATAAAATTCTTAAGAGGATTGGACAGGGTGGATGCAGGAAGAGGAGAAAAGCACACCCTTTGTGTTCTCATACATGACACACAAAATTAACATGCAGGTAAAGCAAATAATTAGAAAAAACATTAACTTTCCAATTATTTTGCAAGAGATAGAGTAGAAAAGAAAGCCCTTCCACTACTACTGCAACAGGACCTTGCTGAAACCACATCTCGACTACTCCGTACAGCTTTGGTTTCCTTATTTAAGAAGGGATGTACATGCATTGGATACAGTTCACAATATGTTCGCTAGATTGATTTCTTGGTTAGGAATAATAATAATAATAATAATACATTTTATTTATACAGCGCTTTTCAGGACTCAGTCGCTTTGACAGAACTGTGGCGCAGCGCCAGAGACCGACTGAGTTTGAGGCAGATTACAGGTGCTGTCTGTACGGAGTTTGTATGTTCTCCCTATAACTGCATGGGTTTTCTCCGGGTGCTCCGGTTTCTCCCCACATTCCAAAGACGTACAGGTTTGTATGTTGGCTTCTGTAAATTATCCCGAGTGTGTAGGATAGAACTAGTGTATGGTGATTGCTGGTTGGCACGGACTTGGTGGGCCGAAAGGCCTCTTTCCACATTGTATCTCTAAAAAACTAAACCTAAAACAGGGCTGGGTATATTCTCAAAGAATGTAAAATGATCTTATTGAAGCATATAAAACTTTGAAAGGTAAATGCTAAAAGGACGTTTCTCCTGGTGGGAGAATCTAGAACCAGAGGCCATATGTGTAGGAAGGAACTGCAGATGCAGGTTTAAACTGAAGATAGACACAAAAAGCTGGAGTAACTCAGCGGGTCAGGCAGCATCCCTGGAGAGAAGGAATGGGTGACGTTTCGGGTCGAGACCCTTCTTCAGACTGGTTAGGGATAAGGCAAACGAGATATAGACTGTGATGTAGAGAGATAAAGAACAATGAATGAAAGATATGCAAAAATGTAACGATGATAAATGAAACAGGCCATTGTGAGTTGTTTGTAGGGTGAAAATGAGAAGCTAGTGCGACTTGGGTGGGGGAGGGATAGAGAGAGAGAGAGCGAGAGGGAATGCCGGGGCCACCTAAAGTGAGAGAAATCAATAATCGTACCACTGGGCTGTAAGCTGCCCAAGCGAAATGTGAGATGCTGTTCCTCCAATTTGCGTTTATCCTCACTCTGACAACGGAGGAGACCTAGGACACGAAGGTGTGTGTCGGAATGGGAAGGAGAATTAAGTGTCCAGCAACCGGGAGATCATGTAGGTTCAGGCAGGTGAGCGAAGGTGTTCCGTGAAGCGATCGCCCAGTCTGCGCTTGGTCCTCCCTCGACTCTGTGCAGGGACCCCGACACTCCTTTCAGGTTAGGCAGAGGTTCACTTGCACCTCCAACCTCATCTACTGTATCCGTTGTTCAAGATATGGACTCTCCCACCCAAGTCACACCAGCTTCTCATTTTCACTCTACAAACAGCCAACTAACAATGTGATCGTTATGATCGTTACTTTTTTGCATATCTTTCATTCATTGTTCTTTATCTCTGAAGAAGGGTCTCGACCTGAAACGTCACCCATTCCTTCTCTCCGCAGAGATGGTGCCGGTCCCACTGAGTTACTCCAGCTTTTTGTGTCTACCAGAGGCCATATTTCCATAATAAAAGGTCATCCATTTAAGACAGATGAGAGGGAATTACTTCTCTCAGGGGAACAGATTTTTAAAATGCTCTACACTCATTTAATGGAGGCTGAGCCATTGAATATATTCAAGGTTGATACACATTTATGTATTAAAGGAGACTCGAGGATACGGAGAACAGGCAAAAATCGGGCATGATTTTGTTGAAAAGTGGCACGGAATAGAGGAACTGTCTAACTTGCTCCTGCTTCTCATTTATATTCTGATATTAAAAGAAAATAAATGAACGATAGATCAAATAGAGTTCAGTATTTTGTCACAATATGAATACAGCTTATTCAGTTAGGAGTTTTCACAAACACTTACCACAAAGTCGGAGGAAGAATTCACTCAAATGCCATTTCTTGGCTTTTTCTTACACACCGAGCAACTTTCTTCTTGAATTCACCCCAAGGATCATCTCGCCATTCTTTCTGCATGAAAGGATGACAATTGTAGTTTAAAATTGTCAGCTGAAGCTTCACAGAGAAAAAAGTTGGTTCAACTGATATCTTTTATTCAACTGATATATTTTATTCAACTGATGTATTTAATTTATTTTTCTTAAACTCCTGACTTGGTTTGATACTGAGTTTTCTTTTCTCTATCTGCACACATTTGGTTTTCCCAAGAAATCAATCCCTAAGGAGTTATCAATCACTTGGCCAATGAAAAAATGAATACTTCTCAAATACTTACTGCAGCATCAACATTAGCAGGGGAGTCACTGTTGGGATCAGCCAGCATGGAGATGACACTGATGAGAATAGTCTCCACAGTGTGAATGGGGAGCCAACGTTCCTCAGGTTTCTCATAACCAAATTTATCCTCACCGGGGTCGTGCAGAATTGAAATGCATACATCGCCATTCTTACCAACTGTAAAACGAAAAGTGGTTTGAGTGGTCCAGAGTTTTATCAATGAAATGCAAAGCCATGAAAGGTAATATAAAATCAACAGCTCATTAAGTTACAGTGACGTATAAACTGAATGCAGCATTCATCTGCAGGTACCTGAACCATCCTTCCAACAACTAGAGAGTTGTCCTGAGCTACTATCTACCTCATTGAAGACCCCTGGACTATCTTTAAAATGACTTTACCTTGCACTAAACATTATTCCTTATATTATGTATTTGTACACTGTGAATGGCTCGATTGTAATCATGTATAATCTCTCCGTTGACAAAAAGCAACAAAAAGCTTTTCACTGTACCTTGATATACGTGACAATAAACTAAACCAAAAACAATAACTACTAGATATGTGGACACACTCTGTGTCATTCTACTTATAGCAGTTTATGTACGTTTACAACACCCCATTGTAAAATACATCCACAGTTTTATCAGTCTACAAATATCAGGGAAAGCATTTCAAAATCAGTTATAACTGCAAAAAATATTTTGTACAATGAAATAAATTGTGTATTATTCTAAACCTTCCCTGAACAAAAAAACAAAGATTTAAAAAAATTGTTGATGCAAAAAATTTGATATAAAAATGGAAAATGCTGGAACATTCAGCAGGTCAGGTTGCATCCATGGAAAAAGATGTAGTTAATGTTTCAGGTCTACAATCCTTCACTAGAATGGAAAACAAAAAAAAGTCAGTTTAACTGCAGCGATAGTGAGAACAAAGGGAATATCCCTGAAGGTCTGAGTCTAAATGGATTAATGTGACAGTCAGTAGCAGATTATGGTTCTTTGTCTTTGGGCTGTGCCAATACACCAGGCTACATTAATAGAGAGAGCACCTTTGCTCACCCTCAGTCCTACTCCACACACCAAGAACGGAGTTCCCCGAGTCCTCATCTTCCACTCACCAGATCCAGCATTCAAAACTCTCCTTGAATACCCGTCCAACCAGGTTCCACAATAGACACAAACGCGCCCCCACCCTTTCTGTATTTCAAAGAAATCACTCCCATTGCTTATTCACTCTTCTATCTTGTCCAATCACTCCTAATGGTATTTTTCTAAGCATTCAGTGCAATTGTCCTTTAATCTCTTCCCTCCTCCTATCCGGGGATCCAGCCTTCCTAGGTGAAGCAATTTTTACTAGCACTTCTTCCAATACTGTTAGTGTAGTCTGTCTCCTCCATACTGGAGAAACCAAGTGCAGATTTAGTAGACACAAGGAACTGCAGATGCTGGTTTACAAAATAAGGCACAAAATGCTGCAGTAACTCAACAGGTCAGGCTGCATCCAATACTGGTGTTGGTACATTTACAGTTGCAGACAGTAAAAGCAAGGAATTGCAGATGCTGAGGAACTGAGTCTGAAGAAGGGTCCTGACTCAAAAAGTCACCTATCCGTGTTCTCCAGGAATGCTGCCTGACCCGCTGAGTTACTCCAACACTTTGTGAAGATTCGGTAACTGAAAGAGCACCATAATGTAGTTGACAGGAGTGACTATATGCTTCCAGTTGCCTGCCAATTTAATTCTCCATCCCACTCCAACCTATCTGACTGCAACCTCTTGCACCATTACAACAAGGCACATTACAAACTTGAAGAACAACACCTCATCTTCCATCTGGGCACGTTGTAGTCTTCTGAGCTCACTACTGAGTTATCCAACATTCAGTGACTCGTTCTTCCTATCATATCAGAACTCTCCTTTCCCACTGGTTGTCTACCTGTAATTTAAATTGTCTCTCTCCATTAGTAAGCCCATGTCCAAAAACCATACTATAAGCAACGTATAAAGAAGAATCTCTTATAACAGTCATATTATCCCATTTGGTCTTGCCCCATCAGAGATTGGTTCAACCTATCGTTCCCCCACTCCCTCAGCAACTGAAAACTAGGGTACACGTCACCTGTTCATGTTCTCCAGAGATACTGCCTGAGTTACTCCAGCAATCTGTGTATTTTTTTGTATAAACAAGCATTTGCAATCCATATAACTTCTTCTCAGTCTTTCCCAGTTCTCACAAAGAGTCTTGTATTTGAAGTTAACCATCTTTCATCTCCAGATGCCACCAGATCTGCTGAATGCTTTCAGCATTTTCTGTTTTCAATCCCACAAATATAAAGCAAGAACTGTACTTTCTATCCTAAACTCTAACTCTTAATTTAACCCAGCTATTCTTGCTGCTGAGTTTGTTAGTATTGGCCACATGAAGCTAGAGGATTGCATAAAACGTTTGTAGGATTTAATCCATTATATAAATTCTCTCTCAAGTGGGTATCAACTTTGTGAGCTCCACGCTCATAATCAAGTCCAGAAACTGGACTACAGTTTACACTACCTCTGATACTTAAGAGATTCAAATGGTTATAAAATAAAACAAGACACAAACTTCATCTATTGTCTTATAGTTTAAAAAGTGATAATTCAATCAATATGTTTGATATCATAAATAGAAATTTTTACCATTTGGATGCCAGATTTCCGTGATGAAATTCATCTTTGGTGGTCGCAAAGGGTAATCATTGGGAAAGGTAAGGTGAGCTTTGAAGAATCCACCCTCACTAGGCAAAATAAATTAAAAAGGATGAATAAAAACATGTCCTTTTTGTATGGGATATATCGTATATATCCCATGTTGAATAAGATATTGCTGAATAATAAAATATTTTCCTAATCAGTCTCCTAGATGTCACGAACATCACAAAATTCATTGTCAAATTATATTAACCTGCCCCACGAGACAAGGAATTGTACAAAGTGGCTTTTAAATGTAAGCAATATATCAGCATCCATGGCAATTTTTTGGAAAATTAAAATGTATTAAGGGACTTAAGTTCTGCACAACCTTGGAACAAAGAAATTCTTACTTAAGTACGTTACTTAACAATAGAATCCCCAAGAGCTAAATCAGACCTAAAACGAGTGGTCACAGGCTATGGTAATATCTAGGGTGAAAAATCTGCATTTACGTTGCTTTTAACCTCTTTATCATTTATCAAAGTGCCTCACAGTCAATGCACTTCTTAAGTGGAAGTATTGTAGTGAAGTAAACCATGTTAATTAGTACATGATGCAGTTACCAAATCTCAGATTACCCATACCTGAAGAATAGTTTTTTGATTTGCTATCAAGATCCTGATACTTTCTAAGTATAGAAATATCTGTAACAATACCAACTTTCTTGATATTGTAACGGTACCGACCTTCCAAAAACTAAAGTTAAGTGGTTAATTGGCATTTCAGTTAGTATTTCAGCTTAGTTCACTTTTGGTGTTACAAACTTACAAAAGAGTATCGGGTGGGCCAATGATGACAACTTCCCATCGGTATATGTCGTCATCATCTATTAATCCAGCAGAAAACCCATCCACTGGATTCTTATTTAGTTCTTGGGAGAAAGAAGACACACAAATGAAACAGTGTCATAAGAAATTTTAAATTAACCAGAAACAATGCTTTTGTCGGAAGGGTCCCGACCTGAAACATCACCTATCCATTTTCTCCAGAGATGCTGCCTGACCTGCTGAATTACTCCAGCATTTTGTGTCTATCTTTTGTATTAACCAGCACCTGCAGTTCCTTTTTATTACATTATTATTGCTTTTGTATAAATGGATTAGGATTAGGATTTGCTGCATTTGGGTCATTAAATTGACATAATAAAACATATCAAGTGGTTTGAAGGTAGACACAAAATGCTGGAGTAACTCAGCGGGTGAGGCATCATTTCTGGAGAGAAGGAATGGGCGATGTTTCGGGTCAAGACCCTTCTTCAGACTCCACAAAATGCTGGAGTACTTCAGTGGGTGAGGCAGCATCTCTGGAGAGAAGGAATGGGCGACTTTTCGGGTCGAGACCCTACTTCAGTTATCAAGTGGTCTTTTCCTTCATCCCATGGGATGTTGAAGAGAAATAAAAACAAATTTCTAAATCTGGATGTTGAATTTGGTATTCCAATCCAATTATAAAGGTTAAAAAAAAGCACAAAGTGCTGGTGTAACTCAGCTGGTCAGGCAGCATCTCTGGAGGACATGGACAGGTTTCATTTCAGGTTGGCACCCTTCTTTACACTGCGGTCCAGGATGTCCTGACCCAAAATGCCACCTATCCATGTCCTCTAGAGATGAGTTCGGACCCACTAAATTACCACAGCGCTTTGTGGGTTTTGTTTGGTAAACAAACATCTGCAGTTCCTTGTTTCTAGATTATAAAGATTAGTTTTGAACATGACTATATTAAACCTTTTGTGGGTTAGCGTGCAAAGAGTATAAACTCTTATTTGGCACATGATTAGGAGAGAGACTGCAAGCTTTCGTTCATTTTTCAAAAATGCCTTCTGTTAGTACCATTAAAAATATATTGTTAGAAAAGGAAGTGTTACAGATTAAAAGCATTTTCTGACCAGAATATTCACTCCATACCAGAAAATAACTTTTTCACACAAAGAGTGGTGGGTGTATGGAATGAGCTGCCCGAGGAGATAGTTGAGGCAAGGACTATTGCAACATTTTAGAAAGTTTGACAGATACACAGATAGGACAAGTTTGGAGTGATATGGGCCAAATGCAGGCAGGTGGGACTAGTGTAGCTGGGGCATGTTGGCCAGTGTGGGCAAGTTGAACCAAAGTTGAACCAGGTTGTACGAGTCTAAATACATATATACTTAAATATTCTTCCATTTCAACTGCCAGTCTACAGCCCAAATATTTAAAAACTAAGATAAGTCAGCATCTGATTGTTCAGAAATTCAGATGATCCAGCAACTGGCTTGCTCATGAGTACAGAATGTAAGCCACGGTCTAGAGTGCACGCAGACTATGCAACTAGAGCCATGGGTCCAGATTACAGGCCAGATGAAGCAGGAATCCAGGTCTCAAACACCAGGAGTCATGAACATGTACACGTTTGCAGCTAAAGTTACAAATGCATTCCCCACTCCATTTCAACTCACTGGGTCAATTGGAAAATCTATTATACCATCATGTAAAGAAACAATGAAACAAAAGTATGCTGCGATAATGTGGAAAACTTGCCAGCCAGCCACCAAAGTCCAAAGAGTGCTAGATTATCAGAGTTAGTAACTGCCAAAATAAAAGATGGATTTTAACAATCTTATTTAGCCAAATAAAAGGTGGAAAAAAAATGCTGGAGAAACTCAGCGGGTGAGGCAGCATCTATGGAGAGAAGGAATAGGTGACGTTTTGGGTCGAAATCTTTCTTCAGACTGACAACTCTTAGCCAAATAAAAGCCATCACCAAATATTATCTAAAAACTATTTTTGCCATGAGCAAAACACAAAGTGCTGGAGTAACTCAGCAGGTCAGGCAGCAACTGTAGAGGGAATGGACAGGCATCATCTTGGGACGGGACCATTCACAACAGTCCGAAAGAGGTTCCCAACTTAAATGTCATCTGGCTATTCCCTGCACAGATGCTGCCTGACCCACTGAGTTCCTCAAGCATTTTGTGTTTTGCTCAAGATTCCAGCCTCTGCAGTTCCTGTGTCTCTATTTTTGTCATAAGATCATATAATAATTGTAATTGACATCATGAGCTACTGGTCAATGTTTCACGTTCATGTTTGCAGCGTTCAAAGAACAAATCCAAGTAGGTAATCAATAGGTTTTTCATAAAAAACAGAAATTGCTGGAAACACTTCAGGTCCAGAGGAGGTTTACAAGAATGATCCCAGGAATGAGTAGGTTAACCTATGATGAGCATTTGTCGGCACTGGGCCTGTACTCGTTAGAGTTTAGAAGAATGAGGGGGGGGCCTCATTGAAACATACAGAATTATGTTTTCATTAGTGGGAGAGTCTAGAACTAGAGGTCATAGCTTCAGAATTAAAGGACGTTCTTTTAGGAAGGAGATGAGGAGACATTTCTTTAGTCAGAGGGTGGTGAATGTGCGACTGAAGGCTGTAGAGGTCAAGTCAGTGGATAGTTTTAAGGCAGTGATAGCTAAATTCTTGATTAGTAGTTGTTATGGGGAGAAGGCAGGAGAATGGGGTTAGGAGGGAGAGATAGATCAGCCATGATTGAATGGCGGAGTAGACTTGATGGGCCGAATGGCCTATTTCTACTGCTATTCCTTGTGACCTTATGACACACTGCAGGCCATGTAGCTTCTGTGGAAAAGAGAAAGAGTTAGTGCTTCAGGTTAAAAATACTTCATCAACGGTTATAACGGTAGTGAATTATGGCAGGAAAGATCTTTCTTGCATGTATGATCAGATAAGACCATAAGACGGGATGAGAATTAGGCCCTTTGTCCCATCGAGTCTACTCCACCAATCAATTAAGACTATCTATTTTTCCCCCTCAACCCCGTTCTCCTGCCTTCTCCCTGTAACCTTTGATACCTTTACGAATCAAGAATCTATCAATATCTGTTTTAAAAATACCCAATGACTGGGCCTTCAGTCATCTGTGGCAAAGAATTCCACAGATTCACCACCCTCTGGCTAAATATATTGCTCCTCTAAAGAATTACTACTGGCTAAAAAAAATCCTTCAGATGCTGAAAACCTGAAACAAGAAAACATAAAATACTGTTAAGGCTCAGGTGGCCTGGTAGCAACAGTGGAAAATCTAACAATTCAGATCAATGATCTTCCATCCTCACATCTGAAAACTGAGAGGTAGCAAGTTCTGAAACATTAGGACAATTTCTTTCTGCTCAACCTGACAATTATTTTGGACACAAGGAACTGCAGATGTTAGAATACTGAGCAAAACAGTTTGCTGAAGGAATTCAGTGGAAGGAATGGACAGAGAGCGTTTTGGGTCGGGTCCCTTCTTCAGATTTAATGATAATCATATTAATGATAATGAAGATTTGGGGGGGGGAGGGGTTGGGGATAAAAAAAAGTTACAACACAATGGCTAGCAAAAATAAGAGATGACAATGGTCTAAAACATACATTAATAGGAATAAATCAATAATCTTGAATCAAAGTCAGTCAGGAGAAATTGATGCACTAATATGAATAAATATCAATAGTAACAGTCTCGATTTAAAGTCAGGAAGAATTGAAACACTAAAAGGAATAAATATCACCAGTGACAGTCTCGATTTAAAGTCAGGAAGAAATGAAACACTAAAGGGAGTAAATATCAATAGTGACAGACCCTCGAGTTAAAATTAGGAAGAATTTAAATACTAATAGGAATAAATATCAATAGTGACAGAGTCTCGAGTTAGACAGAAAGATTTGATCCACTAGTAGGAATAAATGTTTATATCGACCTAATTGAAGTTAGTCAGTCAGGAGGAATTCACACATTCCTATTGAACACAAAGATAGACACAAAATGCTGGAGTAACTCAGCTGGACAGGCAGCAATTTTGTGGAGAAATTTTTGTGGGTGACGTTTCGGGTCGAGACCCTTCTTCAGACCTAGTCAGGGAAACGAGAGATATAGACAGTGATGTAGAGAGATAAAGAACAAATGAATGAAAGATATGCAATAAAGTAACGATGATAAAGGAAACAGGCCATTGTTAGCTATTGAACATCACTACTGCATGTTGCACACTACATGCGACAGGGAGGAGCTGCTGGTCGAGGCTGAGCCGCCACAACCTCCAGCAGGGCTCGGCGATGTTCGTACCTGCCAGCTGTTTCCTGAGGAGCAGGGTCGACTGGTCGTTCATCATTGGAGCGGGCGTGAGGGCAGGTACAGTATCAGAAACAGGTAGCAAAAGTAAAGCAAGTGTGTGAGGTATAAGGTGAGGAACGCCCGCTGTACGTCCAGCGGGCCGTAGCCGAGGCGCTCGCCGCCTGCAGGCTGAGGCTGAGGCCGCGGCCTGTGAGCATCCCGCCTCCCCGCCCCCCTCTCCGGCATCCGTGCCGCACATGCGCGACGCCGGCCTAGCAACGGCCGCACCGCGCCCCCCGCCTAGCAACAACGTGCCGCACATGCGCAGTACGCCCGGCAACAGGAGCGCAGCACATGCGCAATCAGCCTAGCCACGACCGTGTCGCACATGCGCAGTCCGCCTAGCGACGACCGTGTCGCACATGCGCAGGCTGCCCGCGCTGCGCCTCTACCTTAAACTGCACACCGCGCTTTCAAATCATTAAATATCTTGATGCATGACAACCGCTGCCATGAGATGGTATTTGTCTTTCAATCTACAAATCTTGCTCAGCTAATTTTTTTTTCAGGCATAGTTAGTGAGTGAATCTAACGGGCGCGGGCCGGGCAGCTGGAGGCTGGCGGAAGGCCCCCAGCGCCATTTTTGAGGCCGCTCGCGTCCGGCTCCGGCAACAAGATGAACGTTATCGACCACGTCCGCGACATGGTGGCCGCCGGCCTCTACTCCAACGTCAGGCTGCTCAGCAGCTTGTTACTCACCATGAGCGACAACAACCCGTGAGTGATAACCGGCCCATTCCAGCCCTATCCAACTTGTCTGTGGGTACACCCAACTTTCCCCGGGCTGTCCTGCAACTCTGTGCTCAATGTGTCAAATCTGTCCCGTGAAGCAGAAATATAACGTTCTCTCTGAGTTAAATGGTCCTTTGCATTAGTTTGTGTCTCTTCGGTTTAAACCAACATCTGCAGTCATTCTTACACACTTTGCATTAGTTTTAGCTTTATTATTGTCACGTCCTGAGGTGCAGTGAAAAGCTTTGTTTTGCATGCTATCCAAACGGATCAGATCATACTATACGTAAATAGCCAAGTACAAAAGGTATAGCAAAGGGAAATATACATAGTACAGAATATGGTTCTCAACATTGTGATGTAACAATTCCAAAGACAATGTCAAGAATGTTTAATTGTCTATGTACTGATAACGCAACAATTAAATTCTTACTTGCCATTTCACAGACCTCCAAACAATGTTTGTAATGAGGTAGTGTCTACTGATACACTCCTAGCACACCTGACTACTCTGCAACACTACTCTGATTCCCCAGGGTAGAGAAATCCAGAACTGGAGGACATTGGTTTAAGATGAGAGTGGAAAGATTTAGTAGGATTCTGAGGGGCAACTTTTTTCCACTCAGAGGGTAGTGGGTATATGGAATGAGCTGCTTGGTACTATATCAGCATTTGTTATCATTCTGAAAAAGGGTCTTGACCTGAAACGTCATCCATTCCTTCTCTCCAGAGATGCTGCCTGTCCTGAGTTACTCCAGCATTTTATGTCTATCTTCGGTGTAAACCAGCATCTGCAGTTTCTTCCTACACATAGATGGGCCATGTTGGTCGACATAGACAAGTTAGGCAGAAGGGCCTGTTTCAGTGTTTTATGAATCTGATGTAGTCAACATTATCTGGATAAAGAAAAATAACTGCAAATGGTTTACGCAAAATATTAAGAAGCGTATGTAAAGGAAAAAATCACCAAACTCTGAGAAATGGGATGATTTAAATTAATTATAAATTTTCTTCCTTATGGTCACAGCAAAACGGTATACTCCCAGGGTCTTTATGTTGAGCACATAGCAGAGATCTTCCTGCCTCTTTTACTTTGGCTGACCAAGTGCAGTGTTCACTGTTCCTTTGCTGCTGAATCTGTTTTCAATGGTATCCTCGCATTTAATTTATTGATGGTTTTATTGGTTTCCCTCAGCAGTGGGTATTCATTGTGGGAACTAAATGACAATTTATGGTCTTGCCGCAGTTCAGAAGCTTTAGAGGCAGCTCATGGAATTGGAGATCGAGCAACACCTCTCGTAGGAAATGACAGTTATGACCTGTAGTATTCCTGTAAAGGACAGACATGTCTGTAAAGAAATAGGAATGTTTAGAGAAATGGGATATATCTGTGCAAAAGGAAAAATAAGTCATTATTCAGATAGCAATGCATTTGTCAGACAAGTATGCTAAATATGACCAGAAAGTGCTGGAGTAATTTGGTGGGTCAGGCAGCATCTCTGGAGAACATGAATCCTAGACTCTGGTCCTAGACTTTCCCAGTAGTGGAAACTAGTGGCTCAGGCAGCAACTCTGGACAACATGGATCAAGAGATGCTGCCCGATCCACTAGTGGGAGAGTCTAGGACCAGAGGCAATAACCTCAGAATAAAAGAACATATCTTTGGAAGGGACATGAGGAGAAATGTCTTTAGTCAGATGTTGGCAAATCTGTGCAGTTCATTGTCACAGATGGCTGTGGAGGCCATGTCAATGGATATTGTTAAGGTGGAGATTGACAGATTCCTGATTAGTATAGGTGTTATGGGGGGAAAGCAGGAGAATGGGGTTGAGAAGAAAAATAGATCAGCCAATATTGAATGGCAGAGTAAACTCGATAGGCTTAATGGCCTAATTCTATTCCTATGCCTTATGGTCCATTCTTAATAGTGCATTCTCCATGGAATTGAAAAAAACATATGGAATTTGAACTCTGGGATGTTCATTAAATATGGAGGATAATCATGTTAAACTCCAAGACTTTAACCCATAATTGCAACAAATACCTTAATCCCAATACTACGTTCATTTTCTCTTGAAATTGCCCTATCTCTTTTGAGTCAATGCAAAGAAAGCCTTGCCCTGAATTTTCAGAAATCAATATCCAGACAGTGATAACTTTGAGGGAAAGTATTTGCTCGTTACCTAATTCACTGCCAAGGATCTTATTTGCATGTCTCTGTGGCCTCCACGCCTACCTATCTCAAGTCACTTATTCAGCTTGACCCAGTCAAATCTTTCATTTGAAAGGTAAACATAGTCTGTCCAAAGCATTCTGTGCTATCTGGCTTTATGACTCCAGGCTGGATATCCTTAGATTATACAACCCTGCATATTTTCCAGATTCTGTATATCAGTAAGCATTTCTGGATACAATTCCAAGAATAGGTTTATCAAAGCGTTGTGTAGTGTCCTTGCTGACTCTTGGCAACCTCAAGCCCACGACCACTCAATGGAGAAGCAGCATTCGCAATGGTATTGAGAAAGCCATGCATTAGGAGCACACAAAGGCTTCACATAAGGAGGGTACTTCATTAATTATCCAGCCACCTATCCGATCAACCTCATATGTGCAAGAGTCTGCCGTTCTCCCATTAGCCCCCTCAAAATCATAAAGCCCTATTGGAAGCAAATCATCCTCCACTCCAAGGGACTTCTTCAGAATAAGGAGGAGAAGCAACTACTGTAAATGCATTCCTCTTTAAACCCTATCTAACAATCCAATTCTTTTTGTATATCAAAACGTTTATTATTTTGAAATGCCATTATCTTCAGGATAGAACAGTACAACACATGAACAGGCCTTTCGGCACACAATGTCTGTGCCGAATATGCAGCTAAGACCATCTCATTGACCTGTGCATAATCTACACCCCTCCATTCCTTGCCTATCCATATGTCTGTGCAAAAGCCTCCTAAATGCCACTGTCATATCTGCCTCAACTACTGCCTCATCCCTGACTGTCGGAGCCACTCTCTGTATTTAATATAAATATATATTTTACAAAATATATTCCCCTTTTGAATAGATGCATTTCATTGTTCAAAATGTATCTTTTCCATACCCCCAAAACACTGCTTTTGTCTTTATTCGCCAATGCCTGCCACATGTGGGTTCAATAACACCTTGTGTGGCACACAGTGCTCATACAGACAAAAGCAGAGTCATTTGCCTGTTCAAAATGCCCTGCAATGTTTTGCTTAGGACTAAATCACTAACATTTTAACATCATCAGCAGATTTAGACAATAGGTGCAGGAGTAGGCCATTCGGCCCTTCGAGCCAGCACCGCCATTCAATGTGATCATGGCTGATCATCCCCAATCAGTACCCCGTTCCTGCCTTCTCCCCATATCCCCTGACTCCGCTATTTTTAAGAGCCCTATCTAGTTCTCTCTTGAAAGCATCCAGAGAACCTGCCTCCACCGCCCTCTGAGGCAGAGAATTCCACAGACTCAACACTCTCTGTGAGAAAAAAGTGTTTCCTCGCCTCCGTTCTAAATGGCTTGTTCCTTATTCTTAAACTGTGTCCCCTGGTTCTGGACTCCCCCAACATCGGGAACATGTTTCCTGCCTCTAGCGTGTCCAAGCCCTTAACAATCTTATATGTTTCAATGAGATACCCTCTCATCCTTCTAAACTCCAGAGTGTACAAGCCCAGCTGCTCCATTCTCTCGGCATATGACAGTTCCGCCATCCCGGGAATTAACCTTGTAAACCTACGCTGCACTACGCAGCAAGAATGTCCTTCCTCAAATTAGGGGACCAAAACTGCACACAATACTCCAGGTGTGGTCTCACTAGGACTCTGTACAACTATAGAAGGACCTCTTTGCTCCTATATTCGATTCCTCTTGTTATAAAGGCCAACATGCCATTCGCTTTCTTCACTGCCTGCTGTACCTGCATGCTTACTTTCATAGACTGATGTACAAGGACCCCCAGATCCCGTTGTACTTCCCCTTTTCCCAACTTGACGCCATTTAGATAGTAATCTGCCTTCTTGTTTTTGCTCCCAAAGTGGATAACCTCACATTTATCCGCATTAAACTTCATCTGCCATGCATCTGCCCACTCCCCCAACCTGTCCAAGTCACCCTGCTTTCTGATAGCATCCTCCTCACAGTTCACACTGCCACCCAGCTTTGTGTCATCTGCAAATTTGCTAATGTTACTTTGAATCCCTTCATCCAAATCATTGATGTATATTGTAAATAGCTGCGGTCCCAGCACCGAGCCTTGCTGTACCACACTAGTCACTGCCTGCCATTCTGAAAGGGACCCGTTAATCCCTACTCTTTGTTTCCTGTCTGCCAACCACTTCTCTATCCATGTCAGCACTCTACCCCCAATACCATGTGCCCTAATTTTGCCCACTAATCTCCTATGCGGGACCTTATCAAATGCTTTCTGAAAGTCCAGGTACACTACATCCACTGGCTCTCCCTTGTCCATTTTCCTAGTTACATCTTCAAAAAAATTCCAGAAGATTAGTCGAGCATGATTTCCCCTTTGTAAATCCATGCTGACTCGGACCGATCCTGTTACTGCTATCCAAATGTTCAGCTATCTCATCTTTTATAATTGATTCCAGCATCTTCCCCACCACCGATGTCAGGCAAATGGTCTATAATTCCCTGTTTTCTCTCTCCTGCCTTTCTTAAAAAGTGGGATAACATTAGCTACCCTCCAATCCACAGGACTGATCCTGAGTCTATAGAACATTGGAAAATTATCACCAATGCATCCACGATTTCCAGAGCCACTTCCTTAAGTACCCTGGGATGCAGACCATCAGGCCTTGAGGATTTATCAGTCTTCAGTCCCATCAGTCTATCCAACACCATTTCCTGCCTAATGTGGATTTCCTTCAGTTCCTCTGTCACCCCAGATCCTCTGGCCACTACTATATCAGGAAGATTGTTTGTGTCCTCCTTAGTGAAGACAGATCCAAAGTACCTGTTCAACTCATCTGCCATTTCCTTGTTCCCCATAATAAATTCACCTTTTTGGTCTTCAAGGGTCCAACTTTGGTAATTTTTTCCTCTTCACATACCTAAAGAAGCTTTTACTATCCTGCTTTATATTCTTGGCTAGCTTACCTTTGTACCTCATCTTTTCTCCCCGTATTGTCTTTTTGGTTATCTTCTCTTCTTTAAACATTACTCAATCCTCTTGCTTCCCGCTCATCTTTGCTACGTTGTACTTCTTCGCTTTAATTTTTATACTGTCCCTGACATCCCTTGTCAGCCATGGTCGTCCCTTTCTCCCCTTGGAATCTTTCTTCCTCCTAGGAATGAACTGATCCTGCACCTTCTGTATTATTCCTAGAAACACCTGCCATTTTTGTTCCACTGTCAAAACATTCTAAGCCATTACTGAAAATGTGAAACGGCAGTGGTCCCAGAATTTTCTGTAACTCCACTCATAATTAAAAGTGAGTTTAGCTTAGTTCTGTTAATTAATAGCCACCTGCTTGAAGTATTAAAAATAGTTAACTATTTAGCGTAATATGTCCTGTCATCCCATATAATTCTTTCCATTAGCTTTATCGGAACACTTATTGGAAATCAAGATATGCAGGACTATCGTCAGTCTGGTCTTCAGAAAGAGCACAACCAGGTTAGTGAAGCAGGCCCCCTGTGTTCTGATGGCATGGTGAGAGATCCCTGATAGTAGCCAAATACTATCATAAAATGGTCACAAAATCACACCCTGTAACCACGAGCTGGTGGTTTGCGGCAGCTTGCCTACAACTTGTACTAGTCATGGACCTACACTTTCCAAGTTATACTTCATTCCCTGAAGTAATAGAAGCTGGAAACTCCCTTCCATTCATAAAAAAACATCTGATCCTCCACATGAGCTGCTTCCATGCTTTGATTTCAATAGCATTTTGGGGTTTTAAAAAAACAGAATTGGTGGAGCAGCACTCGATGCTTTTAAATTCATTAAACTTTGCTGGGATGTTTTCTGGGATCCTTTCTACTGAAGCAGTGTTTAGCTGCATATTCATGCTGCACTGCACAGTTCTGCTTTTGTAACATGATCAGTTTTCACTTCTGTTGCTCAATAAAATGGATAGGAAAGGTTTAGACTGATATGGGCCAAAGGTGAGCAAATAGGACAAGCTTAGATGGGGCATCTTGGTCCGCATGGACGAACTGGGCTGAAGGGCCTTATTTCTAAGCTGAATGACTATTTGACTATTACTCTATATGTCACATTTTGCAGTTAATAGTTGTCTTTTTTTTAAAATTTATCTGTCCTTTGGAATTCTCACAATTGTGTGTGTTGGAATGTTGAGGTGGAAGTTAGGCTAATGTTTGCAAAAATTTAGCCCCGTTCTAATCTTACCTGAAATGAAAAGATGATATTGGGATTGAGAAACTAATTTGGTTATCTGGAACAATGTGATTGTAAGCAGTTGTGATCTTGGTGAGCAGCTACTTTCTCCATACTACATCAGAAATGTCAATCGAATGAAGGTTGGAGAAGGCGTGACCGATGCTCTAATTCTCCGTGTTTGCGCTTTGCTTTTAGAGAATTCTTCTCTCCTGTGCAGAAGTACCAGCTCCTTGTCTACCATGCCGATTCTCTCTTTCATGATAAGGAGTATCGTAACGCTGAATCTAAATACAAAATCGCCTTGCAGCAGAAGAAGGCGCTGACTAAAACTACAAAAGTGAGACCAGCTGGTGGAAGCGCCCCATCAACACCACAAACACAGGTAGTGTGTAAAGAAGAAGAATTCTAAAAGATTTTATTTAGTATGATTTCATATTTTTTAGAAGTACTCTGGGCAAATTTAGTTTGGGGATACAGCATGGAGACATGCCCTTCGGCCCACCGATTCCACGCCAACCTTTGATCACCCGTTCACACTAAATGTTCTCATCCACTCCCTACACACTTGGGGCAATATATACATGCCAATTAACCTGCAAACCCCACATGTCTTTGGGGTGTGGGTGGAAACGGAGCACCCAGAGGAAACTCACATGGACACAGGGAGTACATGCAAACTCCACACAGATAGCACCTGAGGTGGAGATTAAACCTGGGTCTCTGGCATTGTGAGCCAGCAGCTCTACCAGCTGCGTGACTGTGCCGCCCTTTTAGCAATGTTAAGAAAGGTAAAGGGAGGTCCCATTAGCAGAAAGAGATAATCCATGAACATTGCTGATTACTATTTGAAACAGCTTTTCAATTTGTTGAATACCATTGAATGATATAAAACAATTTCAGCTAAAATTGTGTTTTTTTAAGCAATGGTGCTTCCTTTTAATGGCAACAAAATGACCTGTTTTAGAAAAGACTAATTACATTCCTCTAACAACTGTCTAGTTAGTTGTGGTGTGTGGAACGCAGGTACTGTTCCAAACCCTGTGATTGGAGTTCATCTTATGAGCATTTTTGTAAGTTTATTTTCAAAAGAGCTATTGTTTGATTCTTGGTCAAACAAACGGTTGAGAAAACAATCTTTAATGACCAATGTTGCATTGGTTAATAGAGTATCATTGCACACGTGTCAATAGAAGTGATTCTGGTCATTTTCACTGACCACCCACGGTGAAACTGACAGACGGTGTTCTTAAGAGACAATGGTGTCCGATTATTGCGGGATTTAGATGAAAACAGTTTATTTCCCTCCTACTATTTCTACAAAACCGTTCTCTTAACATCTTGTCAATTTCCAAAGTAACTTTTAAATGGTTCTCTAATGCCTGATAGAAATCATGTCATAATCAATTTATGTTATGAAAACACACATTGGGGCTGACCTACCAGCATTAAGGAAATGGTTAACAGGGCATTTAATAATTCAACATCAGGCAGGGCGACTTACAGATTTATTTGATGTTGGGGGTGTAAGAGAGGGGCTGGTTTGTGCCTTGGACTGGACTTCACAACACTTTGCAATTTCCTGCGGTTTTGAGCAGAGCTATTGCCAAACCAAGCTGTGATCATCCTGATGGGATGTTTTCTACAGTCCATCTGTGAAAGTGGACAATTCAAGACATGCCTATCTTCTGAGCAGACAGATGGGATCAGTGTAGTTTAGCATCATGGTCGGCACAGACATTGTGGGCGGAAGTTCCTTTTCTTGCGCTGTTCTGTTAACTTTGTTTCCTAGCAATTCTGACATAATTTGTCTCTTATGGGAAGACAGAACCAAAGTATTTGTTTAATCGCTTTCCAATTTTTGTTCCTCATTATACATCTTCCTATTTTTGACGATGAAGAACTATATTTATCTTACAGGCCATTTTTATTTTCCTTGTAAACTTTGGCCCTGGTGGCCATTGAAATTGACGATAATGGCTTCTATTCTTCTTTCGTGTTCTCATGCTATATAGTGGCTCGCCACTGCTGTACACATCATTGCGCTATTGGAGTGTTAAGTGCAAGGTCTGCAGTAGTACATGGATTATCCAGCAATGGACATTGCAGTAGGTGTGGCATCGTCTGGGTCTGTGTGCCACAGTCACGGGCTTCTATTGACACTTGTGCAATGATACTCTGCTAAACTATTGTTAGCAATAACAAAAATAAACTTGTTATTGGAAAGCCTTAATTTTTGAAAATCCTGTAGGAAAAATAAAAAAAGTTATTGCATGTCTGAAACTTTATCGCCCAGCCCCCTTTCCCCCTTGAATCAATTTGTTATAATGCTATTTTGTCGAACACAGTTTCTTAGGTTTGCAACCATCGTGTTTTAGCAGAAATGCCTGTATAGATTAAATTGTGCTGGTACAAAAAGGGGAAGCTTTTATTCCTTAGAGCACATTTACAAACTTGGAGTCATGTTGTTGGTAGCAAACTAAAGGGCCTGTCCCACTTTCACGACCTAATTCACGACCTTTTTTACTCGTGGACATTTTTCATCGTGCTAGAAAAACGCCTCGACCTACTTGATGCCACGAGTTCCTACGACTAGCATCACGGCCTGCTACGACCTCCTACGACCACGTAACGACCATGCTGCGAGTATGAGTCAAGGGCAAACTCGGCAGAGGTCGTGAATTAGGTCGTGAAAGTGGGACAGGCCCTTAAGGCTTATAAAATAGGCTTGCTGCTCTGTTCAGTGCACTAGAAATCCAACATTATAATATGTTGGGCACTCAAAGTTTCTCTTGTCCATTTCTAACAGTTCTTTTGAATGATAGGTGCAGTTGAATTGAATGTATATAAAAATGGAAAGCCATGGCAACAATGTTTTATAATTAAGTGGTCAGCAATATGAATAAGTGCAGGCACAACATGTCAATAATGCTGACTGCATTTTGTCTGTTTGTTGATCTGAAAATGTATTGGATGCAACTGCAATTTTCACAAAACTTTCCACATTATTTAGAAAATAATATAGAGGCAATACAGTGCCCTCCATAATGTTTGGGACAAAGATCCATCATTTATTTATTTGCCTCTGTACTCCACAATTTGAGATTTGTAATAGAAAAAATCACATGTGGTTAAAGTGCACAGTCAGATTTTAATAAATGCCATTTTTATACATTTTGGTTTCACCACGTGGAAATGACAGCAGTGTTTATACATAGTCCCCCCATTTCAGGGCACCATAATGTTTGGGGCACAGCAATGTCATGTCAATGAAAGTAGTCATGTTTAATATTTTGTTGCGTATCCTTTGCATGCAATGACTGCTTGAACTCTGCAATTCATGGACATCACCAGTTGCTGGGTGTCTTCTCTGGTGATGCTATGCCAGGCCTGTATTGCAGCCATCTTTAGCTTTTGCTTGTTTTGGGGGCTAGTCCCCTTCATTTTTCTCTTTAGCATACCAAAGGCATGTGCAGTTGGGTTCAGTGATTGACTTGGCCACTCAAGAATTGACCATTTTTTAGCTTTGAAAAACTCCTTTGTTTCTTTAGCAGTATGTTTGGGATCATTGTCTTGCTGTAGAATGAGCCGCTGGCCAATGAGTTTTGAGGCATTTGTTTGAACTTGAGCGGATAGGATGTGTATATATCCTTCAGAATTCATTATGCTTCTACCATCAGCGGTTGTATCATCAATGAAGATAAGAAAACCAGTACCTTCAGCAGCTATACATGCCCAGGCCATAACATCCCAACCACCGTGTTTCACAGATGAGGTGGTATGCTTTGGATCTTGGGCAGTTCCTTCTCTCCTCCATACTTTGCTCCTTCAGTCACTCAGATATGTTAATCTCCGTCTCATCCGTCTACAAGACCTTTTTCCAGAACAGTGGTTGCTCTTTTAAGTACTTCTTGGCAAACTGTAACCTGGCCATCTTATTTTTGCGGCTAACCAGTGATTTGCATCTTGCAGTGTAGCCTCTGTATTTCTGTTCATAAAGTCTTCTGCGGACAGTGGTCATTGACAAATCCACACCTGACTCCTGAAGAGTGTTTCTGATCTGTCGGACAGGTGTTTGGGGATTTTTCTTTATTATAGAGAGAATTCTTCTGTCATCAGCTGTGGAGGTCTTCCTTGGCTTGCCAGTCCCTTTGCGATTAGTAAGCTCACCAGTGTTCTCTTTCTTCTTAATGATGTTCCAAACAGTTGATTTTGGTAAGCATAAGTTTTTGCTGATGTCTCTAACAATTTTATTCTTGTTTCTCAGTCTCATAATGGTTTCTTTGACTTTCATTGGCGCACCTTTGGTCCTCATGTTGATAAACGGCAATAAAAGTTTCCAAAGGTGATGGAAAGACTGGAGCAGGGGTGGGGAACCTTTTCATGTTGGAATGCCGCATTAAGTTAGCTGTAATCTAATAAGGCCGCATCCAAGAAACTTCAATTAGATATACTTCAAAATGTACATTATTTTATTAAAATAGCCCTCATGACTTACTAATGTTTTAATTGTGGCTGTCAGTCAGGGAGGATTATTTTGTTGAATCTTCTTTTACTCTTTGGTATTTTAAATACGTTCATTTTAAGATTAAAATAAAAATAATAAAAGATGAACAAAAACATTAATAATAATAAAAAGATTTGTTCTACAAAATTTGGATTCATTCAAAAGGCCACACTTAATGGCCTAGAAGGCCGCATGCGGCCTTAAGGCCGCAGGTTCCTAACCCCTGGACTGGAGGAAAGACTAGATGCTGAGAGCTCTCTTATACCTGCATTAAGGAGGCATTTAAACACACCTGAGCAATCACAAATGCCTGTGAAGCCATGTATCCCAAACATTATGATGCCCTGAAATGGGGGAACTATGTATAAACACTGCTGTAATTTCTACATGGTGAAACCAAAATGTATAAAAATGGCCTTTAATAAAATCTGACAATGTGCACTTTAACCGCATGTGATTTCTTTTTTTATTACAAATCTCAAATTGTGGAGTACAGAGGCAAATAAATAAATGATGGGTCTTTGTCCCAAACATTATGCAGGGCACTGTATATCCTTCACAATGAAGAGTAGAGGGTTTTCTACAGCACTGTGTATTCAGATCTGTACAGTAATTGTTATAACTGTCATGTAAATTGTAGAAGAAATAAATGAATTGTATATAACATCTTTACTTGTATTCTAGTGTCTGCCATCGGAGATCGAAGTTAAATATAAAATGGCTGAATGTTATACAATGCTCCGTCAAGAAAGGGATGCAGTTGCAATACTGGACACTATTCCCACCAGGCAGCGCACTCCAAAGGTTAACATTGATTAATAATAATAATAATAATGGATTTTATTTACGGGCGCCTTATACCGAGGTCTCAAGGACACCATACAGAGATTTATAGAAAACATATAATCAGAATTTTAAAAAAATAGGTTATAAAGACCAATACATAAATCAGGGACAGAATTCCTTCCAAAAACACATAAAAAAGAAAATCAGAAGCACAATTAGTCATTTTATATTAAAGTTTGTGCAATTTGAGTAAAATGTTACAAACAGAATTTCTCCCACATTTGCAACTTATTTTTAACTACCTTAAGATTTCCTTTTTTTTTTAAACACAGTGGAAGTATTTTCTTTCTATAATATTGTGTTAAAATACTTTGTTTAGCTTTTTGTAATTTGGAACTACAGTTACAGTTGCTAATGAACAGTTTAAAAAAAATGATTTTGCACTATTTTTTTATTTTGTTTTGCTTTAAAAAAAAAAGATATTGAAGCCAGAAGCAAGGTCGATTTAACTTCCTATTTCATTTTTAACATGGTTTAGTTGTTGACTTATTGTGTATTGGACTTTTAAATATTGGTACTTCCATGCAATTTTTGCATTGCTTTATCTGGAATTATTCCAGATAGCAAATTATATTAATTATCTACTTATTTTTTCTCCATGTAATAGATTAACATGATGCTGGCCAATCTGTATAAGAAGGCAGGGCAGGAAAGATCAGCTGTAACCAGCTATAAAGAAGTTCTACGACAGTGTCCCTTGGCTATGGATGCGATATTAGGTAGGATTTTTTAATATGGGCTATAATTGTTTATTTGAACAATTGACAAGCTGGGGAGAAATGGAACTGAAAACCAGCAGGTGGTGATTAGGGAGACAACTGGATTTCATCTCTGGAAAACATGGATCCATATTCTTCAGAGATGCTACCTGACCTGCTGAGTTATTCCAGCACTCTGTGTCTATCCTAGAGATTGTAATAGTATCTTATTTAGTGCCAAGGATTTGTTTCCGGGTACCTAACGGAAGCAGTGCTAAAAGCACTGATCATAACAGCTTTTGTTTAGAGAGAGAGAGACACACACATTACAGATGGTGCTGCTGTGCTGGGAACCTAATACAAACTCCCTGCCTCTTTGTTGCTGCACATTGGTTTGCCAGGTCTGCAGTGCATATCCTGCAATGAATCACCACCTGCCTTGGTGTGGCAAGACTAAGTTTGAGGGCTGGTGTTGGGCAAGAGGCGTGTTTGCCTGTTGCTGAATTGAGAGAAGCACCTTGATCAACACGCTCTTTTCCAGTAGAGCTACACTAAATAAATTAATCCATAGAAATATTTCTACCTTGAGGGTAAAATAATTATCCTAATCAGGCTACTTTAATCATAAAAATAAGGTATTGAGATTAATAAATACTGGATCATCTTAAGATGATCACTGTTCAAATATCCTTTTTTAAAACATATTTACAAATGGTTAAAAATGTTCGATCCTGACCTTGGGTGCTGTCTGTGTGGAGTTTGCAAATTCTCCCTTTGGTCTCCTAATTTGAGGAAGGACATCCTTGTGATTGAGGCAGTGCAGCGTAGGTTCACGAGATTGATCCCTGGGATGGCGGGACTGTCATATGAGGAAAGATTGAAAAGACTAGGCTTGTATTCACTGGAGTTTAGAAGGATGAGGGGTGATCTTATAGAAACATATAAAATTATAAAAGGACTGGACAAGCTAGATGCAGGAAAAATGTTCCCAATGTTGGGCGAGTCCAGAACCAGGGGCCACAGTCTTAGAATAAATGGGAGGTCATTTAAGACTGAGGTGAGAAAAAACGTTTTCACCCAGTTGTGAATTTATGGAATTCCCTGCCACAGAGGGTAGCGGAGGCCAAATCACTGGATGGATTTAAGAGAGAGTTAGATAGAGCTCCAGGGGCTAGTGGAGTCAAGGGATATGGGGAGAAGGCAGGCATGGGTTATTGATAGGGGACGATCAGCCATGATCACAATGAATGGCGGCGCTGGCTCGAAGGGCCGAATGGCCTCCTCCTGCACCTATTTTCTATGTTTCGATGACCATGTGGGTTTCCTCTGGGTTCTCCGGTTTCATCCCCATCCCTAAAACATACAGGTTTGTAGGTTAAATGGCTGCTGTAAATTGCCCCTAGTGTGTAGAGAGTGGATGAAAAAGTGAGATAACATGGAACTAGTGTGAACGGGTGATCATTGATTGGCATAAACCCGGTGGCCCGAAGCTCCTGTTTCCATGTTGTATCTCTAAAGTAAACTAATAAATTATCTTTCCTGTCCTTTTCTCCAGGTCTGCTATCTCTCTCTGTGAAGGGTGCGGAGGTAGCATCTCTAACTATGAATGTGATTCAGAGTATTCCGAATCTGGACTGGTTATCTGTTTGGATCAAGGCGTATGCTTTTGTTCACACTGGTGATAATACCAGGGCAATCAATGCTATCTGGTGAGGAGACTGAACCTCAGGGTGCACGAATATGTATTAAAACGTTGTGCTGCTGATCGGTATTTATTGTACCTCCACTTAAAGGGGCATTCCTTTTCTGGAAACTTACTTTAATTTATCAGTTTTAATAACAAAATGGGGCCTGTTGGACATTGGCATGGTTTAATCTGCCTGCAATTTTATATGTAGTGAACATCATCCCCATGAGATCATTTCTGGAAAGGATGTTAGCAAGGCTTTTCTGTAAAAGGTGTAGTTTTCTAATCACTGCACAACAATTAACAGCATACTTCTACAATCATTTTATTCACAGCTCGTTGGAGAAGAAATCATTATTGCGGGATAACGTGGATTTAATGGGAAGCCTTGCAGACTTGTACTTCCGAGTGGGTGACAGCAAAAATGCCATCCTTAAGTTTGAGCAAGCTCAGATGCTGGATCCATATATCATTAAGGGTAAGTAACACTGAAATAGATACAAATTTATTTGGAATTTCCAGTTGAGTAATCACTAGCTTTTCACTTTACAATTATAGTTCTAAATTTTGCTTTAAAAAGGATGCCTAAATGTTTGAAGACTTTATGAGAATTAAATTGGTATTTAGCCGTATATTTAAAGAAGACCTTTTCATTTACATAGTGACTTTTACTTGCCCATTATTATAACTTGGGAAAACTCACAATATTTGTACTGCGATCTCCCCAGAGCAGCAATTTGAGGTAATCCTTTATTTGGACATATTGTTCGAGGGATAAATATTGGCCAGAATGCCAGGGTTAAAACGCTCTTTGAATGAGTGCCATAAGATCTATTACATCCACCACAGAGCAATTGCAATCATGGATGAGTAACTCGTTCTGAAGACGGTATCATCTGCACATCACTTATTTTATATTGGAAAACGGATTAGTTTAGAATTTGTTGTGAGCTTCATTTCTGACATGGTACTTGAACTTATAATGTTATGTTTCAGAAGAAAGATGGATTTCTTAAATTTTTAAGCAGAAATTATGTTTGGATGGCCACTGGACATTTATAGTAATAGTCATATAGCATGAAACAAGCCCTTCAGCCTAACTCATCCATGCTGACCAAGATGCCCCATTTAAGTTAGTCCCATCTGCTTGCATTTGGCCCATATCCTTCCAAACTTTTCTTATCTATATACCTGTTCAAATGTCTTTTAAATGTTGCATTGTACCTGCCTCAACTACTAGTTATGGCAGCTTGTTCCATATACCCATTGCCCTCTGCGAAAAAAGTTGCCCACAGGTTTAAATCTTTCCCCTCACCTTAAATCTATTTCCCTTGTGATTTTATGCACTTCTATAACTTGATCATCCCTCAACCTGCTGCGCTCTAAGGAATAAAGTCCTATCCTGCTCATCCTCTCCTGTAGCTCAGGCATAAAGGGTTATTCCTTTATCATATATCTACACTGTGGATGGCCCGATAGTAATCATGTAATCTTTCCGCTGACTGGTTAGCATGCAACAAAAGCTTTTCACTCTACCTTTGTACACGTGACAATAAACTAAACTAAGGCCTGACAGCATCCTTCTTAATTCTTTTCTGCATTCTTTCCAGCTTATCATAACATTTTGAAATGTGAAATATTGCTGAACAAGCATGCTGTGTATCTTAAACTATCTAATAGAAGCTATCAAATATTTACTCCACTTCAGGAATGGATGTCTATGGCTATCTTCTAGCAGGTGAGGGGCGACTTGAGGACGTTGAAAATTTAGGTGGACGTTTATTCAATATATCTGATCAGCATGCAGAACCGTGGGTTGTCTCGGGGTAGGTATAAAGTTTTATTATTGTTGCAAGATGAAACAAAGCATTCTTTTCTGGTTAATAGAAACCATGATTAATACTATAGAGTGTAATTTTTCTTCAGGTAATTTGATCTTCATTGCTCCAAGCATTGCTAGAGAGATTTTAATGTGCTTTGTTTATACAGTTGTAGAGATAAATGAAGAGCAGGTATCAGATTTTCCATTTTCTAGCAGATCTTGGGCAGGGTCTCAATTCATCTTGATCTATGTGTTAGACCTGAGCTGCACAAGACCACGTTGCATTTGCCTAACCCCAATTCTTGCTCCAAGTAAGGTTTGGACAAATAACAGCTTTCTTCCCTCTCCTCTCGCTCCTCACTTCAAACTTTCTGATGCCAAGTAAGTTGACAGCAATGGGGCATGGAAGCAGGCCTTTTTACTGACCATGTCCATGCTGACCATCACTACCTACACTGATCCCATTTACCAGCCTGCAGTCAGCCTGACACCATAGCTTTCGTGATTACACAAGTTCAAAATCGTTTAACAATCTTCCAAGAGAAGAAATTCCTTCCGTCTTAAATGGGCGTAATGTCATATCACCAGTGTGAACAAAAGCATGCGCCTTGATCCAAACGGATAACCAGTCCAGATTTGGAAAACTCTGAATCACATTCATAGGCCCCTCGGCAGCCCACGTGGCCGCTCCGGTAACATTCGATTGCCCTCAAAGGCCCCGACCTCTATTAATCTGGCAAAAAGGATAACCTAGAAAGCCTCTGGAACCAGTGGTGCCGGAAAATCAGTGGTAGTTACTCATTTTTTTATGACTAAAAGAAAGATAGGAAAATAACTCATGAAGAGGATATAAGAAAACCACAAAGGTTAGGTGAGTGGGCAAATATCTGGCAAATGGACTGCAATGCGGAAAATTGTGAAATGATCCATTTTGACAGGAATGGCGTGCGTTCTCTTAATTTGTACAATCTAATCAAGCATCCGCACTGCAACTGGTGGGAAGTATCAAGCGTCCCTTGATTTCCTACTTTAACGGTAAGAATACTACAGTCACTGAAGTAATGGTGGTAATGTTATCTCTGACTTTGCTCTGCCCTACTGTCTCTGCAGTTATCAGTGTTTGTACAGCAAACGATATTCACGTGCACTTTATCTGGGAGCAAAAGCAATTCAATTGAATAGCAACAGTGTGCAAGCCTTGCTGTTAAAAGGTGCTGCTTTGCGAGCCTTGGGCAGAATCCAGGAAGCTATTATACACTTCAGAGAAGCCATGCGTCTCTCCCCTTGCAGAATGGATTGCTATGAAGGCAAGTTATTTCTTAGTTTTTTTAGTTTAGTTTATTGTCACATGTACCGAGGTACAGTGAAATGCTTTTGTTGCGTGCTAACCAGCCGGTGGAAAGACTATGTGATTACGATCGAGACATCCACAGTGTACAGATACTTGATAAAGGGTATTAACTTATTCTTCACATATTCTTGCGTCTGTATGATTGGTTTAAATTCTAACCAGGGAAATTATGTTTTTTTAAAAACAACCCCATAAGTAGTGAAAAGTAGAACAGAGAATTATTTTGATTTGTTGGCTTCTGCTGCATTGAAGTTGCAGCTTTTCAGTTAGTTTTTCAATTCAGTGACTTTGGATATTTGAAATGTTGCCACCAGTCATCTGATCCTTAGTCATAGAGCATAGAAATAGTCCCCTTGGCCCAACTTGACCACACCAACCAGATGCCCCAGTCACACTAGTTCCACCTACCTGTATTTGGCCCATATCCGTCTAAATCTTTCCTATCCACGTGTTTGGTTTAAGTTTCTGGCATGGTGCTTTAGAGACATGGAAGGGGTGTCATTAGCAGGCCAGGGATGTTTTGTCATTTCATTATCATGTGACCTCTGTTGGTCCAGAAAACCAGTGCTGGAAAAATCTGTGTTCAACCTGCACATAGAGATACAAAGTTTTTTTAAACATGTCTTTTAAATAAGAAATTAAATTATCTTATAGGAATTACAAAGCAAAAACAACTAAGTGTATTGCTAATAATAACAAACTTATCATTATAAGGGAAGGTTGGATAGGTTGTCCTATCACTTCTGCCCCGAATCCTAAATTTGTTATTTTCCTTTGTTTTAATACTTTCACTGTTTAACTCGTTCCCTCGGTGTGACTTCTTCCGCCAAATGCGTTTTGTTCTTGATAACCTTTGCAAAATACGTTCTCAACTTCTAATACAGAATTAATGTGATTTGTTCGTGGTGTCACTGACTTAGTATTTTCTGTCTCATTTCAGATGTTCTCATAGATCTTCCTTTCAACTTATTGTCCTAATTTTTTTTTTTTATGTCTCGTCCCAATTTAAATCACTAACTTTAAAAGCAAAGTTTAAAATGTTGTGGATGAAACTGAAACAGCAAATGCTTAAATGTAACTGTACGGAGCAAGAGAGAGACAGTTAATCTTTTGGATTAATATCCTTTTAGCAGAGCTGGGAAATTAGAAATTTAAATAGTTATAAGATATAGGAGGGGAAGGAGGAAACAAAAAGGTAATTTGTAAGATGGAGAAGGATCTCAACCTGATACGTCACCTATTCCTTTCCTCCAGAGATGCTGCCTGACCTGAGTTCCTCTAGCATTTTGTGTCTATCTTCGGTGTAAACCAGTATCTGCAGTTCCTCCTTATACGATTAGGCTTGTACTTTGACTTCAATTATAAACACTGCTATTGCCATTTAGTCTTGGACTTTGTTTAATACTCTCGCATTATTCAGATTTATTTGTCGTATACACCGGGGTACAATGAAGTTCCTTATTCATGTGACGCTTATAGAGTAAACGGTATACGTGATAATGATAAATACGTAGGAGGTACGACAAGTGTAAAACAACAGAATGGTGCAAAGACTAGTGCAATCTGAAGTAGAGCGAATAAATATTAAAGTACAATAACAGGATAACTGAATGAGGTAGAGTTAAAAGTAAGAGTAAACAGCAGCACCTCTGGGAAGGTGGTGAGAGACAAGTAGCCGGCTCAAAAGTCTGATAGCAGTGGGGACGAAGCTTTCTTAAATCTGAATGACTGAGTTGCCAAGCTCCTGTGTTTTCCAGGAGGTAGAAGGGAGAAATGAAATAACTGGTGTGCCAGGCATCTCTGCACTGTGAGGATGTACTGGATGGAAGGAAGTGGGAAGTGACAAGCCTGTGATGGACTGGGCTGCATTCACCACTCTCCACAGGTTCAGCAGTCAAGAGCAGAGCAGTTGCTCAACCAGGCTAAGATGCATCCTGACAGAATATTTTCTACAGCACACCTGTAGAAGTCAGAGAGAATCCTCATTATCCACTTGCATTGCACATTATTCCTTTCTGAAGAAGGGTCCCGACCTGAAGCGTCATCCATTCTTCCTCTCCAGACATGCTATCTGTCCCGCTGAGTTAATCCAGCATTTTGTGTCTATCTTCGGTTTAAACCAGCATCTGCTGTTCCTTCCTACACATTCCTTTTTATTAGTTAGCTTCTACTAATTTCTATTCTTGTACATCTCTGCTTTTGTTTATTCCATCTAGCACTCTTACTCTATATTATGTCTCTAATTCTTCCATTTCTACTGTGGTCACTGATTAAAAATATTGTTTCTCGCTTCAAACCTGCTGACATTTTATTTGTATTTTAAAAACAGAACTGGTTATGTCTTCAAGGCATTAACTTTGTTCCTTCATAATCTTGGAGTTTAATTTTGTAAGATTTTTTTCTTATTTTCTCCTGTGTTCTTGGATGCAATAATGTTTTACTTTCTAATTGCAGGACTGGTTGAATGTTATTTAGCTTCAAATAGCATTCGTGAGGCAATGGTGATGGCAAATAATGTCTTCAAAACACTGGGCCCAAATGCCCAGACTTTGACTCTTTTTGCCACTGTTTGCTTGGAAGACCCAATGACGCAAGAGAAGGCGAGAACACTTCTGGATAAAGCCCTGGCACAGAAATCTGATTATCTAAAAGCAGTGGTCAAAAAAGCAGAACTTCTGAGTAAGATATGTCTTTAATTCCTTTCATTTTGTCCATGCGTGTATGTGGTATAATGTGTCATTCATTACAAAAATATATACAAGTGGTTAAATGTGAGGTAAATACCAGACGAAAAGAGATGTATTGATTTTTAGGAGACATTTAAGAGACATTTGGACAGGTACATGAATAGGAAAGGTTTAGAAGGATATGGGCCAAACACTGGTAGGTGGGACAAAATGTGTAGGAAAGAACTGCAGACGCTGATTTAAATCGAAGGTAGACACAAAATGCTGGAGTAACTCGGGGTGATGCTGCCTCACCCGCTGAGTTACTGGTAGGTGGGAGTCGTGTCGATGGGCAAGTTGGGCCTGTTTCCAAGCTGTATGATTCTGAGGTGTATCATTATCAGAAGGGTGCTTGTACACTAGAGGGGGGAATGCAGAGATTCAATTTTACAATTCCAAAAGCTTTTAGTTATTAGGGTATTTTGGAATTTGGATGTTTTGAACATTGCAGAGAAGGGAACTGGTGTGTTATAAAATGTAAGTTTTAAAAATATTGTTCCTGCCAACTGGCGAATTAATAATCAGATATACATTTGTGGTTGGCGACAGAAAGTTTTGCATTTATTTTACATATTTCAAGTCTGCACTTCTTTAAAGTTGGAACTTGCATTTGAAGAATTTCTTTTCTTCGGTATTCACCAAGGAGAAGGATATGGAATTATGTGAGGTAAGGGAAACAAGCAGAGTAGCAATGGAAACTATGAGATTCAAAGAAGAGGAGGTGCGGACACTTTTGAAAAATATGAAAACGGATAAGTCTCCAGGTCCTGACAGGATATTCCCGAGGACATTGAGGGAAGTTAGTGTAGAAATAGCGGGGGCTATGACAGAAATATTTCAAATGTCATTAGAAACGGGAATAGTGCCGGAGGATTGGCGTACTGCGCATGTTGTTCCATTGTTTAAAAAGGGTTCTAAGAGTAAACCTAGCAATTATAGACCTGTTAGTTTGACGTCAGTGGTGGGCAAATTAATGGAAAGGATACTTAAAGATAATATATATAAGCATCTGGATAAGCAGGGTCTGATTAGGAACAGTCAACATGGATTTGTGCCTGGAAGGTCATGTTTGACTAATCTTCTAGAATTTTTCAAAGAGGTTACTAGGGAAATTGATGAGGGTAAAGCAGTGGATGTTGTCTATATGGACTTCAGTAAGGCCTTTGACAAGGTTCCTCATGGAAGGTTGGTTAAGAAGATTCAATTGTTTAGTATTAATGGTGGAGTAGCAAGATGGATTCAACAGTGGCTGAATGGGAGATGCCAGAGAGTAATGGTGGATGGCTGTTTGTCAGGTTGGAGGCCGGTGACTAGTGGGGTGCCTCAGGGGTCTGTGTTGGGTCCACTGTTGTTTGTCATGTACATCAATGATCTGGATGATGGTGTGGAAAATTGGATTAGTAAGTATGCAGATGATACTAAGATAGGTGGTGTGGTGGATAATGAAGTAGATTTTCAAAGTCTACAGAGAGATTTAGGCCATTTGGAAGAGTGGGCTGAAAGATGGCAGATGGAGTTTAATGCTGATAAATGTGAGGTACTACATCTCGGCAGGACAAATCAAAATAGGACGTACATGGTAAATGGTAGAGAATTGAGGAATGCAGTTGAACAGAGGGATCTAGGAATAACTGTGCATAGTTCCCTGAAGGTGGAATCTCATGTGGTAAAGAAAGCTTTTGGGGTGCTGGCCTTTATAAATCAGAGCATTGAATATAGAAGTTGGGATGTAATGTTAAAATTGTACAAGGCATTGGTGAGGCCAATTCTGGAGTATGGAGTACAATTTTGGTCGCCTAATTATAGGAAGGATGTCAACAAAATAGAGAGAGTACAGAGGAGATTTACTAGAATGTTGCCTGGGTTTCAGCAACTAAGTTACAGAGAAAGGTTGAACAAGTTAGGTCTTTATTCTTTGGAGCGCAGAAGGTTAAGAGGGGACTTGATAAAGGTCTTTAAAATTATGAGCGGGTTAGACAGAGTTGACGTGGATAAGCTTTTTCCATTGAGAGTAGGGAAGATTCAAACAAGGGAACATGACTTGAGAATTAAGGGACAGAAGTTTAGGGGTAACATTAGGGGGAACTTCTTTACTCAGAGAGTGGTAGCTGTGTGGAATGAGCTTCCAGTGGAAGTGGTGGAGGCTGGTTCGATTTTATCCTTTAAAAATAGATTGGATGGGTATATGGACGGGAAAGGAATGGAGGGTTATGGTCTGAGTGCAGGTAGATGGGACCAGGGGGAAGTATTTATTAAAAAAAAAATTAAAAAATGTTCGGCACGGACTTGAAGGGCCGAGATGGCCTGTTTCCGTGCTGTAATGATTATATGGAAGTGTTGTAATTTGGCATTGTGATCAAATAACGTCATAAGGAATGAATAGTTAACCTGAATGTTTTGTTATAGACATGGGGCAAAAATGTTGGCAGGAATCTGGTTAAATATCCCCCATTCTTCATTGAGCATTTTGGAATAAACTTAAATCAAAAATATATATGTAAGGTCACAAAGTGCTGGAGTATCTGGCGAACATGGATAGGTGACGTTTCAGGCCGAGACCCTTCTTCAGACTGATTGTTGGGGGGAGGGAGATGGCAAGAAAGCTGAGAGAGGGAGAGGAGAGAGGTAGAACAAAGCGTGGCAGGTATTAGCTGGACCCAGGAGTGGAGGGGGTTTTGCTAGGCAAATGATTTCAACATAGGTCCGAGATTAAAACAGAAGGTGTGAGATGGAAGGATTGAAGAGTTGCAAATAGTGAAGCTAGAGGAAAGAATGTAGGAGGAGGGGAGAGATAGGTGCGAGTCCCGGTGTTAATGAAAACCATGAGCATTATTTTCCTTATACTATAAATTCTGTGACCCAATTGTAAGATATGATGATGTATAATTCACATACTTGCAAGTTTATGTATAAAATATCATTTAATAATGACTTTCTCCAATGTATGGGGAATTGAGAACAAATGCAGTCTTCGGACAAAATTATTGCTACGTAGTGTCTGCAAATGTTCAAGAGAACTCATCATTTATGTTTGTCCATTTGGAATGTAACTTGCATTTCTGTACATTTTCTCTCGAATTTTTTGGGAAATTTACGGCAGAAATGATGCATGTAATTCTCATATTTATGCAAATTGTTTACTTTTTCCCCCCCCAATTTTTAAACAAAATCTGCTATTAAGCCTTTAGCATTACTGGTGGTGCAGCTGGTAGAGCTGCTGCCTCACAGCACAAGAGACCGAGGTTCAGTCCTGTCTGGACTTTGCAAGTTCTCACTGTTACCGCGTGGGTTTCCACCCCCTGCTCCTATAACCTATGAACTATTTTATGTTGAGGCATGCAACTAGGAAGGGGATGGATTAAATTAACCAATGTTGGTCATATCTAGCATTGTGTTAAAATATCATTGTTTTTAATCAACTAAATATTGGTTTATTTTTTAAGTCGGGTGGAAGATTTTATGGCTTGATTTTTGTTTTGTTTAAAAAAAGAAAATCAAGTTTCTAACAATTTCCTCAGGAAGTCAGCGAATTCATAAAATGGTTGATTCAGGCTTTCAGTTGATCCATCTGAGAGAGGTTAGAGCAAAAGCAAAATGCTTCTCCATAGATGGGAAAAGAAAAGTAGAACAAATAGAGCCCTGCCCCTCCTGTAGTCTGTTTGAGAACGGCACAAGCCTGAGAACTGGTGACTCACTCACCCAGTGTCGGGGAAACTGGAGGGAGGCTATGAAGAATCTGCTATAACCTTTATATTTTGCATTTTTAACCTTTGCTGATTACTAGTTTGCCAGTCAAATCTTATCAACTCTCTTTTAGGTCGTGAGCAGAAGTACGAAGAAGGTATAGCTCTTCTGCGAAATGCGTTGGCAAACCAGAGTGTTTGTATTCTGCATCGGATGCTTGGAGATTTTCTGGTGGCTATAAGCGATTACCAGGAAGCAATGGACCAATACAGCATTGCATTAAGGTACACAGCATCTTGCCAGCCGACTGGTTTGTTTAGTTTAGGGATACAGCATGGAAACGGGCCCTCCAGCTGACCGAGTCCATGCCACCCATCGATCACGCGTTCACACTAGTTCTATGTTATCCCACTTTCTCTTCCCTACATAGTAATGGCAATTTACAGAGGGCCAATTAACCTACAAACCCGCACGTCTTTGGTATGTGAGAGGGAACTGGAGCATCCGGCGGAAACCCGCACAGTCTCTGGGAGAATGTGCAAACTCCCCACAAACAGACCTGACGACAGGATCGAACCTGGGTCTGGTGCTGCGAGGCAGCAGCTCTACCAGCTGCGCCACTGTGTCGCCTTTAAATAAACACCAGTATTTTTAACAAAACACAAAAGTGCTGGAGTAACTCAGCGGGTCAGTCAGCATCTCTGGAGAACATGGATAGGTGACGTTTTGGGTCTGGACCCTTCTTCAGTCTGATCTGAAACATCACCTAGCCATGTTCACCGCAGATGCTGCCTGATCCACTGACTTATTCCAGCATTTTATGTTTTGCTCAAGATTCTAGCATCTGCAGTTCCTTGTTTCACCTGTACTTTTATAAACCAATAAAAAGGTCTGTAGAAAGTGTATGTGAAGTTGAGCACAAATGAATTGAGTGCATTTTCTGAAACCAGCCCAGCTTGAGCACATGTGTGACATCCGTCTTCCTCTGCTGCTTCTCGGGAAGTTGGGTCATCTTTGAGCCTGGTGAACAAATCTCGGATGAGTATATTTTGTTGTTTGCAGGACACATGTTTAAAATAGAGGTTTCATGCCTTGGTCCAAAATACCTTCAGATTATGCTATTTAGAAGATTTGCAATTGACTGTCAGTTGTTGTAAAGAGTATGGAGTAAAATAGGATTTTTCATTCATGATGTATTTGTCCTTTAATACAAGTTGAAATTGATTTGATTCTTGGTTGCACGTTCTCCCTGTGACCGTGTGGGTTTTCTCCAGGTGCTTCAGTTTCCTCCCACGCTCCAAAGCCGTGCAGGTTTGTAGGTTAATTGGCTTCGGTAAAAATCGACAATTGCCCAAGTGTGTAGGATAGTGTTAGTGTGCAGAGTGATTCCTGGTTGGTGCGGACTCAGTGGGCTGAAGGACCTGTTTCGATGCTGTATCTCTAAAGTTTAAAGTAAAGTCTAAATTGTACCTTATTTAGAATTTGTTACTTTTGTTCTTTGTTGTTCTTGACTAGATGTTTGAACTCTAATCAATAAACATATCTCTCCCTCTCTCCACACTCATATTTTGACAATTTCATAATGAATGGAAATGGGCCTTGATCTCTTATCCAGAAGGTATTACTTCTAGAAGTAACTCATGTTATCTTTTGCAGCTTGGATCCCAATGATCAGAAGTCTTTAGAAGGCATGCAGAAGATGGAGAAGGAAGAAAGTCAGACTGAGGCAGCACAAGAGGAGGATGTGGATGACATGGAAGGTAGTGGAGAAGAAGGAGACCTGGAGGGGAGTGACAGTGAGACTGCACAGTGGGCAGATCAAGAACAGTGGTTTGGCATGCAGTAGGAAAAGCACTGAAACTGCCCAAATAACACACGGGCATCTTCAAATGAACTTCTCATGTTTGGAATCCATGGTTCTGTTAACCAGGTACCTTGGATTTTATAATGAATTGTAATCATTGCTTCATATTACAGAGGGAAATACTTTGTCAGATATCTGTTATTACTTGTTGTGTTTCAATTATAATTGTACATCATTGTACTATTTTCTTTACAGAAATACTCTTCGCTTCCATAATGTATATTCAAGCCAGTTAACTGATATGGTGACAACAGATTGAGTTTGTGTGACTGTTGTGACGCCACTTATGTCAATTTGAGATTTAATTTTCCAAATTTATGAAATCTATACTGTGAGCCTAATGTCTTGGGTTTAGGTTTGCATGAATTAAGGCCAAGCTGAATTCCAAATGCTGAAATATTTTTCTAATTGTCTTTGTGAAAGCTGTAAAATCCAAGCAGGGCGACTATGAAACATTTAAACTGCTTGAATCCTGAAGTTGGATTGCAGAGCAAGTGATAGATTTCATCAAATTGTGTTTAGAAATTTACACTGAACTGACTACTGTAATTTTTTAACCTTGAAACATCTTGATTTAGTTCTCCTTTGAATCTTTTTTTCCAATGGCCACATCCACCAAAATAGGATTTGAAAATAGGATGATTGGCTTGGACTCAGTGGGCTGAAGGCTCTGTTTCCATGCTGTATCTCTAAATTATTCTCAGATCCATTGCCAATTCGATCTATTACCAATTTTGCTTTATCATTAAGACCTGGATTTGCTCCAATCTTTGGTGCTGGCTAGCTCTTTGTGCTCGATGCAAGTATTACATTTGTACATTGCTGAATCACCAGACATTGTGGGTCATAATTTATTGTTTGTATTAAATCCTTTTGACAGCTGTGATGCTCTACGCTGTCTCACCAGCTCGTTCTTACAATAACTGTTTTGATAGCTGTATTGTGTATTTTCTAACGAATAGAGGTAAAATGACATTTTGCAGTACTAATTGAAATGTATACAGTGTATACACTGTAGTTGTGAGCATCATTGTATATGAAATGCATGTTTTTTCCTTTAAATAAAAATTAATGTCCTCTGTTAGAAACTGCTCGTTCTTGTCTTGTTCACAAGTGAATTACATGGCACTTAAAGTAACTTTTGATTAGTATATCAGAATGGGATGATTTGTTTTAGATGTGCAATGTAGTCTGCAAGGAATTGTATTTCAAAATGTGTGTCAACTAAACTGAATGACTTTTCTTTTGGCTAACAGCTTATCCTTCCAAATGTACCCATTTTGTGTGGCAGGTTCATGAAGCCAATAAGGAGAAACAAAAAACTACAGATGCTGGTTAATACACAAATGGACACAAAGTATAACTCAGCAGGTTAGGTAGCATCTCTGGAGTACATGGTCAGGTGATGTTTCTGGTCAATACCTTTCTTCCGAACCTTCAGTCTGTAGAAGGCTCCTGACCTGAAATGTCTTCCATCCATGTTCTCCAGAAATGCTGCCTGACCAGCTGAGTTACTCCAGCATTTCATGTCCTTTTATGAAGCCAGTATCTGGGTCATGTTGCTTATGTCCCGATACTGACTCCATGATCATATATTACCCACACACAAAAACTGATTATGAAATACCCCTGCTGCAAATCAATCGGTGGGTAATTCCTGTTTATGCAATAACTTCAGTTCCTAAATTCAGTCCATATTAATTAGATCTTAAAAAATCCATAGCAAATAAATTAAGTTACACAAACACATAATTGTTGTAGTTTCAGCATCCTATTCCTTACATATTGATGTTATCCAGTATTTGCTGTGTCTGGATCAAACACTAAGTCAGTTGCAAGCAGCTAATTTTGCCCTTGCACCCAATGTTACAAAGCTTTTATTTGCCCTCCATCTAACTGCTGCCAATCTTTGGTTTTCTTTTCAGTTTCCTTTACTTCTGTTTGGGGGGGGGGGGGGGGAAGCCCACCATCTGTTTCTTGTATTATCTGAGCTGAGTTTGTGACCACATTGTGTCACATTTTGTAGCTTGACACTCGCTAGCTGGCTCTACCCATCCCATTGAAAACTGCTTTCACCACTCCCGTGGCAAGAAACCCACTCAAAAATAGTTCACTCAAATAGTTCACTCCAAGTGTCTTGTCACAGTCTCTCCCACTGAAGCGCTGGGACATTTCTGACAATTATGCCTTTATTGAAGCGTAAATCTGATACCTGCACGTGCTGTAATTATACTGAATGCATTACAACATAAATAACTCTGGCTCCCTGTCTCATTATATTTTGTGACCTTTTGTTTCCCTTCAAATCTTGTCTAACATTACACTGCTTCAAGGAGGAGATTTATTGCTTTATCCCGTTTCCACTCCAGACTTGCTGGTCATGATTTTATTTTTATCATAGGTTTATAAGAGCTGAATTAGGCCATTCAGCGCATCAAGTCTATTCTGCCAGTCAATCATGGCTGATCTATGTTTCCCTCTCAACCCCAGTCTTCTCCCCATAACCCCTGACACCCCTAATAATCAATAATCTGTCGATCTCTGCCTTTAAAAAGATCCAATGACTTTACCTCCATAGCCATCTGTGGCAATGTATTCCACAGATTAATCACCCTCTGACTAAAGAAATAAAATAAACTCCTTGTCTCCTTTCTATAGATAGGTCCTTTTATTCCTTTTAGTCCTTTTATGTGGCCTCTGATCTGAGACTCTCCTACTAGTGGAAACATCTCCACATCCACTCTGTTCAGGCCTTTCACTATACGGTAAGTTTCAATGAGCTCCCCCCCTCATCTATTGTGGATTTACTTACCAGGACCGAGAATTTATTGATGTACATTTATCTAAAGGGGGAGCCTGGTTGGTTAATATTGGAGGTGATGATCAGTCATTTAGACACTAGTGTAACACAACAACATGCCATAGGCACTTCAGTGTGGCTAATACATGCACCGTTAGGAGTAATTGGGGAAAATTATAAATCCTTTGAGTTTTTAATAACAAATAAAATGAAAAAGAAATGGAAATAAAGAGATCATAATACAGAAAGCAGTTGTAGTTTGGATGCCCTTTGGAACTGTGACCAAAATGTGGTACAAACTAAATAAATAGTTAAAGATTGAGTAATGATCTGGATGAGGGAATTGAATGCAACATCTCCAAGTTTGCAGATGACACGAAGCTGGGGGGCAGTGTTAGCTGTGAGGAGGATGCTAGGAGGCTGCAAGGTGACTTGGATAGGTTGGGTGAGTGGGCAAAGGCATGGCAGATGCAGTATAATGTGGATAAATGTGAGGTTATCCACTTTGGTGGCAAAAACAGGAAAGTAGACTCTGAATGGTGGCCGATTAGGAAAAGGGGAGATGCAACGAGACCTGGGTGTCATGGTACACCAGTCATTGAAAGTAGGAATGCAGGTGCAGCAGGCAGTGAAGAAAGCAAATGGTATGTTAGCATTCATAGCAAAAGGATTTGAGTATAAGATCAGGGAGGTTCTACTGCAGTTGTACAGGGTCTTGGTGAGACCACACCTGGAGTATTACGTACAGTTTTGGTTTCCTAATCTGAGGAAAGACATTCTTGCCATAGAGGGAGTACAGAGAAGGTTCACCAGACTTATTCCTGGGATGGCAGGACTTTCATATGAGGAAAGACTGGATAGACTCGGCTTGTACACGTTGGAATTCAGAAGACTGAGGGGGGATCTTATAGAAACTTACAAAATTCTTAAGGGGTTGGACAGGCTAGATGCAGGAAGATTATTCCCAATGTTGGGGAAGTCCAGAACTAGGGATCACAGTTTAAGGATAAGAGGGAAGACTTTTAGGACCGAGATGAGGAAATAATTTTTTACACCGAGAGTGGTGAATCTGTGGAATTCTCTGCCACAGAAGGTAGTTGAGGCCAGTTCATTGGCTATATTTAAGAGGGAGTTAGATGTGGCCCTTGTGGCTAAAGGGACCAGGGGGTATGTAGAGAAGGCAGGGATGGGATACTGAGTTGGATGATCAGCCATGATCATATCAAATGGCGGTGCAGGCTCGAAGGGCCGAATGGCCTACTCCTGCACCTATTTTCTATGTACGCACAAAATTGTCTTAATGAAACGATGCAAACGAGTGGCTTAAAATAATGAAATTGTTATTTAAAGTTAGTGCCCTGCATAGTTTTATTTAGTTTAGAGATACAGCGTGGAAACAGGCCCTTTGGCCCACTGAGACTGTGCTGACCAGCGATCATCACACACTAACACTATCCTATTAACCTAATCTATAACTTGATTTATAACCAAAGATTGGTATTTTAGTAATGGTCAAGTCTGACCCCTGTGAGTAAACTGACTTAATTACAAGTCATTGAGGTAAGCTTTTTTTCTAATTAAGAAAGAACCTGCAGCCATTAGGCATCTGTTTTGGCCACAGGCTGTCCCCAGAGCTTCACAATGAAATATCTCCAGTTACTATTGTAAAGGATCAATTCCTCAGTTAATCTGTTTAAACTGTGGGATAACTATCCTGTCCATCTTCGAGTTCAACACTCCTTTTCCATTCACCTGAAGAAGCAGTAGTTTAATTATTCTATGAAAATTGGCACTCTCACCAGTGATGGGCTAGATATGTGCCCAAGATGGGTTTAAATTCACAATTTCAGATATACAAGACTACTTCTCACACTGAAATGGTTTTAGAAGTATAATCTATGCTTGTTTATTTTAAGGTCAAATATGTTAAAAATATATGTTTTCAATCATTTCAATTGAGTTAATGGCATAATTGCAGTAACAGTCCAGCTGTTGTGTTTAGCATTTTGTGGCATTAGAGATTGCTTTTAAGCTCAATGAGTTTAATCTTCAATTTAAACTGTTGAAAAATTAATTACTTTACATCAATTACATGTATTGAATTGAAATGTTGCAATTAGAATTATTTTTGTTTTAAGGAAAGGGTCTAAACTTATTTCCAAACTGAAGTGATTCGCTTTTTTTAAGGTTAGGAACAGAATCACATTTCTAAAAGGTCTTTTATTGTATTGATACTTATTGTTTGCGTAAAATCTATTTTGAAAGCAGAATCAAAATGTCCAGGTAGACTTGCAGTCCAAATAGATCGTGGGCCGAGGTGCTTTTTCGTTTCATTTCGTGACCCAAATCATGTATCTACCTGCATTTATAACATATTGTGTAAAAAATATTATAGAAATCATACCTGAAACTTGTCACGAACAAAACCTGCACATATTTTTAAAATATGAGAAAAACCTCCAATTTTCCGAGTCATAATTGTCCAATCAAAGTACGTTTGAGTCGGACGCCAATTGACCAATCACGCGCTTTGTTTCATGCTCGTTAGGCAGCGAGCCCACTGGGATCATGGCTGCCTCCTAATAACATCACAACAATAGCAAGGTTTCGAAGGAAGAAAGGTAACGCTAACCACTTGCTGATAATTTTGTTTTACAACTGATTTATCTTTGTAAAGTTATGATGTTGTGAACTGAAATAATAATGATAAATAAAAATGTAGAGTTAGGGTTAGTGTCAGGGTTAGGTTTAGGCATTTTCCTCTCAGTGGAAGAGGGTTAGTGATAGGGCAGGGGTCGGCAACCTACGGCCCACAGGCCAGATCCAGCCCGCAGTCTGAGGACATCCGTGACGGAGCTGGCGTTATGGGGGTGTTGATGGCGGCCCTGGGCCGAGCTGAGCAGTAGGGGAGAAGAGACGGAGTCGGTCGGGCTGCCGGCCGGCTGGTGGGTGCAGTGAGGGGTAGGTCAGGCTGCCGGCCGGCTGGTGGGTGCAGTGAGGGGTCGGTCGGGCTGCCGGCCGGCTGGTGGGTGCAGTGAGCGGTCGGTCGGGCTGCCGGCCGGCCGGTGGGTGCAGTGAGCAAGTGGGCGGACTGACGGAGCCGGCGCTATGGGGGTGCTGAAGACTGAGCCCGGGCGGCTTGCAGGGCAGTGCTGCCTCCCACCATGTTGACATTCGGTGTAATCGTGGCTTCGGGTGGGCTGCTGCTGATGATCCAGATGAGCATGCTGGCCGTGGTGGCGCTGAGCAGCCACACGTATGGAGCCCGCAGCATGTCCCAAAGCAGCTCCAGCTCCAGCCGTGGGCAGCTCTGGAAGGGGGGACAAGTTAGGATTACGGTTAGGCATTTTCCTCTCAGTGGAAGATGACTTAGCCTTCCCCCAGCCTGGCACTGTCCCAGTCCCACTATGGCCGTGACCCCCACTCTGCACACTGGCAGTCAGTGGGGTTCAGTAAACTGGGGAACACATAGAATCTGCCCTTACCCATTAATTAGGTGGGTTCAGGAGCCGAAACCCTGGACCTCTGCGGCAGTCCCGTATTCAATGTTCCCATATACAGCTATATATTATTGAGCACCTGAGTGCGCTGTTACTTTTTCTAATTAGCTTAATTAATTAGTGTGCGACTTTTTGCACTGACGAGTTATTAATTCCTTATCAATTATGTTTTATCTAAATCTGTGCCAAATTTCAAATAGATACCAGACATGGGTCACGAAAGTTAAAATCTAGAGGCCTTTTGGCTCCTCGGCCCACAGCCTAAAAGTACTAGCTCATTTGCAATTATGCACAAACAGCACCCGTTTGTCTTCTCCACTTGTTACCTCCAGCCTTGGTTAATATCTCCACCCATCTCTTCCCCACCTGACTCATCAGCCAATCAACTCCTCACCTGAATCTACCTAATGCTCGCTAGTTTTTGCCCCATCCCTTCCCCTGGCCTCGCTCCTTACCAGTGGAGCAGCTGGTAGAGCTGACCTCAGGTGCTGTCCAGCTGGAGTTTACATGTTCTCCCTGTAACTATGTGGGTTTCCTCTGTGTGCTCTGGTTTCCATTGACACTCCAAAGATGTAGAGAGGTTTGAAGGTTAATTGGCTTCTGTAAATTGTCCCTTGTGTGTAGGATAGAATGAGTATAATGGGAGATTGCTGGTCAGTGCGGACTTGGTGGGCCAAAGAGCCTGCTTCCACTCTATCTCTAAAGTCTAAAGTAAAATCTAAAGTCATAGCTTCTAAAAGCGTAGAAGGGTCATCTGGGACAGTACTGGGCACTGCAAGTTTGTGCATACAGTGCCAACAGTGGTCCTTCAAGCAATAGAAGGAACAACCCACCACACAAACTCTCCACCCACTCCAGCAGCCACTTTCTGCTCCCTCTTTGGAAGAGTCTACAGTTCCCACATTGACCCCATTAGCCATCTCAAAATCCACAGAACTGAGGTGGAAACAAGTCACCTTCAGTCCCAAGGAACTGTCTAAGAGGAGAAGACATTTTAATATATTAACAATCCTCAACAAGTTCTTGGATTAGTGTTAATGTGAGAATGGGAAGCGTTTGGGGGCAGAGGGAGTATTGCTAAGATAGGGAACGAGCACATTGTAGACTTGTAAGTAGCAAAAAATTACATGACTCTAAAAACACACAAAATATATAATTAAAAGTACAAACAATTGACTGACAACAGCACAGTCCAACTGATACTGTGTAAATGATGCCTGCAGTCATCTAACAGAATAGTTCTCCAGTGTGAACCCTGACAACTATTCAGTGCTCCAGGTGTTTTGTAAATGTATTTTGATGTGCTGAGTTGACATTTTAAAAATCTGAATGAGGTCGCTGCTAAAATAGTGTTTTAATGTTATAGCAGAGGATAATGATGCTGTTCCAAAACAAGTCCAATGGAGACTTTTTCAGATGAATATGTTCTCTAGCTGGCTAAGGAGTTGCACTGGGCAATGGCCTATATTCCACGAATAGTTTCACCTGGGGACAGTTCAGAAGTACAGCAGATTTTACTGTTCAGAACACCCAAGGACTCTGCCACAACTATCGCAAGACTAGATACATGTCCCTAATGTGGACACTGATTTAAACATAGAACATAACATAGTGTGGTGCAGGCCTACAATGTCTGTGTTGAACAAGATGCCAGGTTAAACTAATCTCCTGTAACTGCACATTGTGTCATACGGCACAGAAACAGGTCCTTTGGCCTAACTCATTCATGCCATCTAAACCTTTCCTATCCACGTGCCTGTCCAAATGTCTTTTGAATCTTGTCATTGACCTTGCCTTAACTGCCTCTGGCATCTTGCTTCATGTACCCAACACTTTCTGTGTGAAAAACCCAGCATCCTCCGTGCCCGATAGCTCATGCCCTCAAGTCCTGGCAAGATCCTTATAAACATGATGTATATCCATCCATTCCCTGAACACCCATGTGTATATCTACAGGCCTCCTAAATGCATACTGTATATCGGCCTAGGCAGCATGTTCCAGGCACCCACCACTCTGTGTAAAAAAAACTTGCCCTGCACATCTCCTTTAAACTTTACCCCTCTTACCTGAAAGCTGTGCCCTTTAGTCTTTGACATTTCCACTCTGGGATAAAGGTTCTGGCTGTCTACCCTATCCACGCCTCCCACGGCTCACCCCCTCCATGACACACTGGTCAACCTAAGGAGTGCCTTCAGCAACAGACTGATTCCACCAAGATGCAGCACAGAACACCACAGGAGATCCTTCTTCTGTGTGGCTATCAAACTGTACAACTCCTGCCCCTTCTGTCGTAGGGTAGACAGACAGACCCACTCCCCCAACCCCCCAATCTTTGCATATCCCTAATCCTTTCCACTCATCACTTTAATTTCATCTTTCATGTATTTTGTGTTTTCATGACTTGACAGATCAATTTCCCTGGGATACATAAAGTTCTATCATATCATATAGTATATACTTCTATCAGGTCTCCCCTCACCCTCCCAAGAAAATAATGCAAGTTTGCCCAAGCCCTCATAGCTGATATGCTCTAATCCTGGCAACAATATCGTTTTTTTGGGCTGCTCATTTCAGATAGGACTACTATTCATTTATTTGACCAGACTTTCCGTCTTTTCAATATTTCTTAGAAATGTAATGGCAAAAAAAATGAAGCGTCTTGACTGTTTTTTGCATTAAAAGCTGCATATAAATGCAATTGTTGCTATTAATTGAAGTGTATTGGAAAATTGGGTGAGAAAGATAATCAAACATTACAGTGCAGCACCACAAGATGGCAGTATAGGGCCCTCACAACACCACGCACTAGTTGATAAATACAATGCAACCAAGTCCCACACATTATGTAAAATATTATAGATGGTGAAAGCATGAAATATAAACACCAAGTACTGGGAATACTCAATATGTCAGGAAGGATCTCTGAAAAGAGGAATAGAATTTACTTTTCAAACTAACAACTTTTTTGCCAGTTCCGTTGCCATAATTTTAAAACAATGACTTTAATTCTACATTCTCCCAGAAAATATCTTCTCCGCATCTATCCCTGTTAAATGCCCCCAAGATCTCATATGTTCAATCAAGTTCACTCTCATTCTTCTAAACTTCAGGCATCAGTGCATGTGAAGGGTACCATGGAGATAACAGTGTAGGGTACATATAACTTGTATTTACACATTGACTTTAGGGCAAATGAAGGGTGGCAGGTTGCTCTGCAACGTAGGGCACATTAAACTTGTGGAAGGGTCTCCACCCAAAACATCACCCATTCCTTCTCTCCAGAGATGCTGACTTACTCCAACATTTTGTGTCTTCTGTGTAAACCAGCATCTGCAGTTCCTTCCTACATTGTATTTATGCATTACCTTCAAAACAGACGGTGGATTAACAACGTTGGGTACATATGACTTGTATTTATATATTATCTTCAGTGCAGATGAAGAATGCAAGTTCGCTGCACTGTCCAGAAAACTCCCATTCAACATTGAACCGTTTAGCAGCATCTGGAATGACTCATCTCTCCACTTACTGAGTCTGATCACAGCTCGGATAAAACCTCACATCCAGCGTTAATTTGAGATAACCACACTTTTCACATCTTGTTAATTATGTGCATGACTTTCAAAGAGAACAAAATGGAGATTATTTTATTTGAATAAAAAGACTAGTGAATAATTAACTTTTTTTTAATTGCAATAAATAAATTATTTTCCATATTGCAAAACCCCATTCTAGGATGGCACTTTATTTAAAATAAATAGTTTGGCAATTAATTTACTGAAATGCTTGAATTTAATTAATTCACTGGTTGATGTGTCAGGGTTTAGTTTCATCTTAACTGCTGAATCGATATTCTAAAGTGATTAGAATCACTGAACCATACTCTAGGTTTCTTGTGGAATGGGAGAACGAACTGCAGATGCTGGTTTAAACCGAAGATAGACACAAAAGAAGGGTCTCGGCCCAAAACGTCACACATTCATTCTCTCCAGAGATGCTGCCTGTCCCGCTGATTTACTCCAGCCTTTTGTGTCTATCATCGTATTTATATGTAAGAATAGCAACCAGATGTTTAGCAGGTCACCTTCTGATCACCAGAGTTGCAAGTTGCAGAAGTTCTTCATTTATGTCTGGGTTAAACTATCTGCTGTTTCTGTAAAGGATCACATTTTTTATAGACCTATGTGGCATAAATATTAGATCCTGTACCCCGAACGTCAGAATTGTGTGGGAGTGCAGATGCTGACCTCTTTCCTGAGCTGATTGACATAACTCTCCATATTTCTTGAGTTAACAAAAATCAAATCACTCGGATTTAACATTTGCATAAATTGTAATTTGCGGTCTCAGGTCAGCCCATTACAGTGGTGCAGCGGGTAGAACTGCTGCCTCACAGAGCCAGGTTCGATCCTAACCTCGGCTGCAGTCTGTTCACTCGGGTGAAGTTTGCACATTTAATCCCGTGACTGCGTGGGTTTCCTCTGGCTTTCTCTAACATCTCAAAGACGTGCGGGTTTGTAGGTTAATTGGTCTTCGTAAATTGCCTCTAGTGTAGGATGTGGATGAGAAAGTGGAAAATAGAACTTGTGTGAACGAGTGGTTGATGGTCTGCGTGGACTCGGTGGGCCGAATGGCCTGTTTCCATGCTACGTCTTTCAATTAAGGCTCTGACCCCCCCCCCCCCCCCATCTCCACTGAAAGCGCTGCTTTGATAAACCAGCCTATATCATCAAAACCCACACCACCCCTCATTTCATGCCTTCCATATGGTCTCATTTCATGCCCACCATCAGGAAAGTGGTACAGGAGTCTGAAACCCTGACCTACCAAGTTCAAGAAGAGCTTCTTCACAACAACCTTTTGAACGCTACACAACACTAACCTCAACTAAGAACTTTGTGGACTGTCATTGGTTGTATTAGGGACTTTGGATTTTTTGGTTCTGTATTAGTTATCAAATTGTAGCATTCGTGATTATTAGACATACATTGAACAGACTGGAGAAGCTGCAAGAATGTCATTTTCATAATATCAAGGACAGAACATGAATAAACTCATAAACTGGCCATTCTTTCCCAATATCTGAAGGAACCTGCACTAAATTTTAAACCATAACCCAGGTTCCCCAACAGAAGAATATTTTCACTTTATCCTAAATATCTCAGACACATCCATCGAATTGCCTCCCTCCCGTTTTCCAGGGAATACATCTCTCGTTCATGTCATCTATCTCTGTAATTTTACCCGTGGATTCCAGGAATTGTTCTGGAAAATCAACATTCCCACAAAGCCAATATATCCTGCTGAAGTTGTGGTATGTGGAACTATTTACAGAATGCAGATGGGCTTATTATAGCGATATCCTTTATGGGCACTTCACAAGCTGCAAGGTCCATCATTTAATTAATCTTTGATTTTTTTTGTTTTGCACCCCCCAATAGCATCTTGCATATTTCCAGCATTTTGTTTTGATTTATGGCATTTTAATTAATTTTGTTCATGAACTCGCCAAATCTTTTCATGACATTTAAGCATTTCAGAAATAACATTGTCCTATTTTTAAAACCCAGAACCTATATTTGAGCTGCTGACAATTCAGTCTGGTTTTGCATCAATAGGAGACTTGGTTATTTAACTTCCTATTCTGTGCGCGTTATTTGTAAAACCCGGTAGATATTTGCTGCCTCAATGGCCAAACAGACTCATAAAGAGAAACTCTGGGAAAAACTATGCCACGGATTTGCTTACACACCCATAACAATAACTGATGAGCTGACAATGTGGTTTTTTTAAACAGGTGTAATGGGCCATGTACTGTTATATGTATTGAACATAGTTTGCCACTCAGTACATATAACTTTTAAAAGTACAGCACAGAAAAAGGCCCTGCAGCCCACAATGTCTGTGCTGAACATGATAAACTAATCTCATCTGCCTGAACATGATCAATACTCTTCCATATCATGTCTATTTAAAAGTCTATATGAAAAAGGTCTGAAGAAGGGCCCTGGCCCGAAACATCACTTATCCATGTTCTCCAGAGATGTTGACTGAGCCGCTGAGTTGCTCCAGTATTTTGTGTCCTTTTGTGTAAACCAGCATATGCAGTGCCTTGTTTCTACATAAAAGCCTATCGTATCTGCCTCCACTACCACCCCAGGCAGCACCTTCCAGGCACCCAACAACCTCTATGTTAAAAAAAAGAATTGCCCCACACATCTCCTTTAAACTTTTCCCCTTTCACCTTGAACCTTGAACCTAGACCCGGCAGTCTTTGGGATTTCTACCCTGGCACTTAGTATTAATTGGTGGCTCATTAATTATGAGGTAGGTACTCGATGCACAATTGGGAGTTGCTTGAAACAAAAGGCAGGAGGGAAATCAAATATCTCACCATCGCCAGTAACCTATTTTATGCTCTGTTACGATTATTGGAGAAGAAAGAGTTATGCTTCATTCATTACATTTTAAAAGAAAAAACAGATAAATAAATAAATAAATAGATAGACACATAACTCTCCAATGTATTCAAAACAAATTTAAACGAGTACAACCTACTTGTATCTTGCCCCAAATCAGTTTTATTTTTGTTCATGCTTCCAAGGTCTAGTACACTGGTCCCTAACTTCCAACCAGTCAGGCAGTGAAGGACAGAGGAAGGTCCAAACATTTATATTTCGTGCTTTAATTTTGTTTTCAATAATTTAATTTGGTTTTTAGTTACACAATAATTTTGAGATTACTAAGTACGGCTAAAATAAAAATGAAATAATTTTGACAATCATCTAGTCTGTTATTGTGCCATCTTAAAATGTGGACGGTGAGACCAAATGTCTGATTAATTTTTAGCTGTGGGTGGGCAGGTTGGGAGTCACTCGTCTAAAAGAATAAAAAGGAAATATTACCATGTAGAAATATGATTGAATCTGGTTGAATCTTTCTTCTAGTTCTACAGCACGAAGAACAGATGGACAGCACAGTGACAGAGTTGCTGTCTTAGAGCGGCAGAGACCCGGGTTTCGATCCCGACTACGGGTGCTGCTGTGTGTACGCTCTCCCTGTGGCCACGTGGGTTTCTTCCGGGTGCTCCAATTTCCTCCATAGACTTACAAGTTTGTAGGTTAATTGGCTTCAGTAAAATTGGAAATTGTCCGTATTGTGCTAGTGTACAGGGTGAAAACCGTTCGGCGCAGACTCGGTGGGTCAAAGGGCCTATTTCCGTGCTGTATTTCTAAAGTCTAAAGATTATTTTACAAATTAAAATTCTGCAAAGTAACTGGCTGAACAATTAAATGAAAGGTGATCTAAAATTAGGATCTCATTAAATTGACAATTACCTGTAAATTCAAATCTGTGGGAGGAAAGGGGAGGTAAAGTGCCCTTATTACAAACTAATTTAAAGAATACTTCCTTAAACTCGATGCATTTCAAAGTTTAAAAGCACTTACAGCATCGAGCCAATGATTCTGATGCTGCAATAAAGTGGGAATATTGCCAAAGACCAAAGTCATTGACTGAATGACTTTGATTCCACTTTGAATATTTTCTAAAATATCACTAACATTCATATTTTAGGTAGCACACTATTTTATATGCTGACATTAACCTGTTCTTGTGCACTATGATCCACCTTCAGCCATTTCCTGCACATCCGTGTTTCCCCAATTGCATTACACACTTAAAATCCCTATTTTCCATCCAACCCTCCCCCTCACCCTACCCTTTTTAAACTTGCATGTAAGGAGGAAGAGAATACGACTCTGAAGAAGAGTCTTAACCCGCCTGTCCATTCTCTCCCCAGATGCTGCCTGATTCGCTGAGTTCCTCCAGCACTTTATGCTTTTTCTCAGGGGAATACTATACATTGGATTGTGGTCAAGTAGGAAATAGTACAGGAAATCATGTAGAGTAACTTTATTTACCTGAATTTACGAAATGTGTGTGTAGCATGTTACAATGTCAGCACTGAAATAAACATAAGATCTTATTTACAGTTTTCAACATTAAACATGCTGTGTTCTGGCAACTGAAAGGTTCTTGTTATATCTGCATCACAATATTCCTAATGCACTAACAGTTCTGTTAATGCAATACAACTTAAAATTGTTAAATTACAGTGCAAGAGGGAAGTCTCTCACTTTGCCTCACATCGAAGAGAAAAAAAAACTTTCCTTAGAAAAAAATACATTGAAGTTATGAAATTGTTAACCTACAGGATGTCATTTACAGTTCAAACATTCATGATTTGTATCTTTTCTCTAAGTTTTTCATAAATATATTTGCATTTGTACATAGCCATTTTTATAAAGTAGTTCTTTGTCCCGATGACCTAATACACAGACTCTGTTACCTAACAGAAGGCGTGCATTTCCATAATGTACAATTTATAAATTCAATAAAATTTTACACATAGATCGAGGATCCTCCACGATTGTGAGTCATCGTCATAACAAAGAACATATCTTCTCTGGGAGTACTGTAAAGTTCATGAGGATGTATTGCACAAATTCAGAGTAGGTTTCTCTGAAGTCCTAAATTTTAAACACACTTTTCCTCCAAATAGCATACTATTGTTGCACATTATACATGCAATGGTCTTGGTAGTTGTGCTTAAAAACACACATGCACGCAATAACAAAAGAACCTTAGTTTTCTGAAAATTGTTATAACGGAATTACTTCTCCTCTTCATCTTCCATAGCTGTTGAGAAAGTGGAAAAAATATTCAGATTGGATGCTCAAATAATGCATTAAAAAAAAAAAGATAAGAGTCACCAAATTGGCTCCAGAAAAGAAAGTAAAGAAAGCGCTAGATAACTGCTTACTGACAAGTAAGAGAAAGCATTTCCAATAGAAGATGAACAAGCCATTCTGAGGAACATGAATTACATTTAAGGAACAGGCAACTTTGGTTTTGTAAAGACTTAAAGCAACCGTGCCACAGATAGACAGCACATATACCAGCTGTGAAAGAAACCGTGAACATGAGTGAAACATGCACAAAGACTTGCATTAATACGGTGGGAGTGGGGAGACAAGAACGATAGAGTAGACACAATGTGCCAACACTGCTGTTAATAGTTACCCAGTTGAAAGCAAAGCCAATCAGAACATTGATTCCTTCTTCCCCACCCTCCCCCTACACCCCCAATCCCGCCGTGTCAATAACAGTTTCAATCAATTTGAGCACGCCAGTTCTTCCATAGATTTTTTCTTTCAGAATTATGAAGCTTTTGACACTTTTGTCAAAATGTGTTCCTTACGACAATGTGTAGCCAAATAAGCAGTGTGCTGAACACCATCTGCTGGGCTTACTGCCTTGATCACCTCTCCGACTGAAAATGCTTTGCATTTAATATAACAGGGATTAAAAATAGGAAATGGCCGATGGAGGATCAAAGGATTGAACGGCTTCCTTATTGCTAGAGCATGAACATCGCTGATGTGCCCTCTTTAACTCCTCCCCAACACCACGCAAATTGATTCTTTGGCTACTATTCTATAAATTTCAGTTGTCCTCAGTAGAGCTAATAGGACTTGATGTTTCAATCCCTGTAATAAGTCGGCACTCTTGATATTTGCAGTGGGATTGGAGTGGTGAAAGGTAGGGTAGGTACGTCATCAGGTGGGCACCCTCCTTCTTCGACGTTTCATTGATAAGCCCACAACATCTCCAGAGCGCTCAACGTTGATACCTGGCGTCCCAGTTACACCCCCTCAATTCCATACCCTCCTGTCTTCATCTTGCAGCCCAATTGTTGTCTCTTCTTTTGATCCAAATCCAATTGCTGCTTTTTTCTGCAGAATTTGATAATGATTTGATTGCTTGTTGGAGGGAGCGACTTTCTCACTCAGTCCTTTGCATACAAAAAGTGCTGGAATAGCTCAGCAGGTAAGGCAGCATCTGTGGAGGACATGGATATGCGACATTTTGGGCCAGGAACATTCTTCAGACTGTAATAGGGAGAGAAAGCTGGAAGAGAGGCGAGAGCGGGACAAAGCGTGGCAGGTGCTTGGTGGATACAGGTGTGGGGGGGTGGGTTGATAGGCAGAGGGATGGACAAAGGCCAAAGATGAAAACCACCATCTGCAGTTCCTTGTGCCTACATGCAAACTTAAGTTTAAATATGATCTTGGTTTCAGCTGACATCCAGTATTATTGACTTAGAGGCCTGACAGACTTGCCCCAAGTAATTTAGAGCACACAGACATCATCTGATAAAATCAGCATGTAACGTCCATGACTGAGCAGGTAACAGCAGGGCATTGAGAATCTTTTAGTCAAGCATGAAATTGACATGTTTTATGAAATTGTGTATGACTAATTACCATTTTACTAAATTGTGTGACAAATTTGGCAGATTCTTTGAGGATGTTAAGAAAGTGTGTAAAGCGGAACAAGTTGATTTGGATTTCCAGAAGACATTGGAAAGGTTCTCTCTTAAACAGTTAATGTACAAGATAAGAGGACATGGGTCAGGATAAGATATTGCCAAGGAAATGGCCTATTACCAGAAAACAGATGTATAGATAATTTTCAAATTGGCTCCTAGTAATCTGGGACACCACGGATCAAGGCAAGATAGATAGATTAAAGGAGGCTGATGGGTGGAGTATAATGTGGAAGGAAGTGAGGTTATTAATTGGAAGAAAGAATGAGAAAGCAAATTTGTTAAACAGTGTGAGACTACAAAATGTTGAGTCAAAGGGACCTGGAGCCCAAGTACATAAAACCAGAACTAGCACTCGAGGAATACACAAGTCGGGAAGTTTTGATGCAACTTATCAAGCGCTGGTTAGACTGTAGCTGAAGACTGCATTAGATTTGGTCTCCATTAGATACTTGCATTAGATACAATGCACAGAATGTTGCTTTCTGGATTTGATCTGTGAATAATGTTTGAGTATTGCCCTAACCAGTTCATTAGTTTAGAAGGATGCAAGATTTTATTTTAATTTATAAAATTAAAATTCTATGGGGTGTTGACAGGGTGGATGCGAAGAGGTCTTTTCACTCAGTGGGACTCTAGAAATAGACATGGTTTCTGAATAAGTCATCTATCAAGAGAGGAGGAGGAATTTCTTTATACAGATGATTGCAATTCTTTGGAATTCTCTACCCAAGACAGCCATATTTAAGGGGTTTAGGAGAGAGTGGTGCCCAGGCCAAGACTGAATTGGTCATTGGCAGGATGCAGCTCAAGAGGGGGGAATAGATCATTCCTGTTGTTCTTTCATTAGTTTTCAAATACAAATCATCATTCCAGGTCAACCTTTTCATTGGAACTGCCTAATCTGAGTATTTTGGGCACATTTTTCCCCTCAATTTCCTGCATATGCTGTTTTTATTTTCCTGCTTTTTGACTGGAATCGAAGAGTTGTTTTCATTAAGCAAACATCATCCATGGGCAAAGCTGCCTTCCCATGTCACTAAATAACAGATCTAACTTTCAAAGTTATCTCAAGAAATGTATCCTTGGTTTTCATTAGGAGTATTGACAATATTGCTGTTGTAAGGTGCAGATGGCATTCAGAACGTAGGAATGGTTGAAGTTCCAGCGGCAATCCTTTAGAACCTCACATTTACATTGAGCCACATTTCAATAAAACAAGAGAGAATAACTGAGACTTCAGAATAAACCCAATGTAAGCACGGCGTATCATTTAGTGACACATGCCATCTATGTTACCATTTAATGTTGAAAGCAGCTGATGAATGGACTACCCTTTTTCAACTGTGGAATGTCGAAATGAATATATTACAGTAAAACCAAGTTTCTTTTTTAAAGTTACTCTTTTTTTTTAAACAAAAATATAGGATATTTAATATTAAAGATCTCAACTGCTTTCATCTGATTTCTCCATCTGGATTAATGTGTTTACAAGCAACTTGTTACCAGACAGGCATGCTGAAGGCAGTCTGATCCAGGATTCAGATACAATCACTATTTGTACATTCAAAATGTGTATTTTAGTTTGCTACCGATGAACTACTAATTGTACAGCGGAAATCATATCTAGTCCTAAAATCACATCTTCCCAGAAGAGTACTGCATTAATTAACACATCAAATTTCACAATGAAAGGACTAAATTTTTTTTAATGATTTTTTACATTTATTTAAACAATCCATCTAATCACTTGTGTTGGTCTAATATACCAGAATCCTGGACTAAACTCAGGGTAATGATCCAGAACTGGAATGAGGCAATTAAAAATTAAAATATACTCACTTTAATTGATGGGTTTTGGAAGGCAGTGAAGAAAACACTGTTTGTTAGGCTTGTTAACACATGTAAAAACCACCTCACTTAAATTTCACTTTAGAAAACATGCTTTAGAACACTATTATCCAACATTTAGATTATTACAGCTGTAATAAGTTAGTATGATGATAGTATGTTAAAATTTACTTTTAGGTCTATACATTATGTCAAATGAGTATTTGGCTGTGTGCTACTAACAGCTTGCGTTTACATTTTCTAGTTTTAAAATATCGCTGTGGCATATTTGTGTTCTGCTTCAGTGTCTAAACATAATCAGCTTTCGGCTACTTACGAGTTTTCAAATGAGCACGAGTAAAATATTTCTTCAAACCTTGTTCAAATTTATGTGAAAATTAAGAGTAACAAATAAGGCCTAAGATTCAGGGCTATTGTTTTGCATTTGAAGGAACTAAATGAATCAGCCTAGTAAAAGAGACATTGAGAAATTCCTCTCTCAGTCCAACATATTTTATTTTTCTCTCGACATGTGCATTAACCCTCGACATCCAAGTTGAAGTGGCAAAAAAAAACGTAAAGAAATCTGCTAAGACCATTACAATATACAATTAGTGCTTTAAATAAATACTCCTTAGACTTACTGGGAGAGAGAAAAAAAATAAAGCAATAAGAGGCTGGGTGAGGGAGTGGTGGGAGGGGAGGGGTGGGCAAGGGTGGTGAAATAGTGTGTTCTGCACAGGGAGAAATGAGCATACCTCAAGCACGTTTGGACTGTAAACATGACAGAGCCGGGAATACAGGAATGATTATGAGAAATAAAACAAATAGCAGGCTGAGGTAGCAGTAGTCTGCTGAGGGCAGAAATTAAGAAGTTTGGAGTAAATTAAAAAAAAAAAATCAAATGACAGAAGGCACAAAGACTAAAACAGAACCCAACGAAAATAGCCATGAGGTGACAACCTATGGAATTATTTTTAAAATTTTTCCAAAGAATTTAACATTCTCAAGTAATTGTTCCATATCCGCAGCCAAAAAAAATACATCCGTGGCTTACTGGTTCTTAATTTATACACAAAAGATGAACAAATTAGTAAACAGAACACATTTGTACATGCCGTTTCATCTACAAAAACAAAATACTACAGAAAATAGTATTAATCTCTGTACACACGCAATGCACAGCTTAATTTTTTTTAATGTTTTTTTTAAATTGTGTAAAAATCAATCCCGTTTCATTTGAGTTCAGGAAAAAATATTAACTTCATCCATACATGGGTCATATGAAATTCAGCAGAAACAGACTCTTGGAATCAGGTGTTTAAATGATAAAAATTTTGGTAATATTAATCAAATGCCATGTCTTTTCCTTGAGACTATTCCACGACAGATCTAGTTCAGTCAAGACCAGAACATTTCAGCAACATTAGTGTCTGTGCTGTAAAGCCAGATACCCAGAGGCAGGGAAATGAGCACAAATGGCCAGGATATCCCCTCTGTGCATGCTGAGAAACCACACTGTTTGTCACTAGTATACTCTTTACCCGGTTCAAGGTAGTTACGAGCAATAAATTTGAGTGTCTCATCCAGCAGAATTACAGGTAGAGAGATTTTCAGCACCATCAGCCACTGCGTTACATCTAATGGCGTGATTTGGAAGATGAGCTGAAATGAGAAAGCAAATGTCACATTACTCTCTTTGGAGAGTCAGAGTCATACAGCAGAACAGCCCAACTTGTCTACACTGACCAGCATGCCCCATCTACCCAAGTCATGCCCCATCTACCCAAGTCTCACCTGCCCATAACTTGGCCAATATCCCTCTAAACATGTCCTACCCAACTGTTATCAGGCATCTGAACCATCCTACCAACAAAGGAGATCAGTTCTGTACTATATACGTAATTGGAAATAATCTCACTACCTTTGATTGGAGTTTACTAGACTGTATCTTGTACTAAATGTTATTCACGTTATTCCCTTTATTATGTATCTGCACACTGCGGACGTCTAGATTGTAATCACGTATTGTCTTTCCGCTGACTGGTTAGCACGTAACAAAAGCTTTTCACTGTACCCAAGTACATGTGACAATAAGCTAAACTAAGCTATCCATGTACCTGTCCATGTCTCTTAAATATTATGAAAGCACCTGCCTCAACTACCTCCTCCGGCAGCTTTACCATACAACCACCACCCTTTGTGCAAAAAAAAGTTACCCCTTGAGTTCCTATTTAATCTTTTCCCCCCTCACCTTAAACCTGTTCTCAGACTTCAGTAAAGGTGGAGGAGAATATTAGTAGAGACTTAATTGAAATTACCCACAAAAGTACCCAAATTAAAACGTAATTTACAGTCCAGTTTGCTAATACAGACACAACGTGCTAGAGTCACTCAGTGGGTTTGGCAGTATCTCTGGAGAACATGGGTCAGGACCCTTCTTCAGAATGAAGATTCCTGATCTGAAACGTGGCAATACAAAGTAAAATAATTGCAACTTTAAAAGTGAGTTCCTGCAGAGCAGACTGATCCGGTCCTGCCTCTCCCCCTTTCCAGCATTCTTCTCCCGTGTTACAATCATTCTAAAGGGTCCCATCCCAAAACGTCACCTATCCACTTTCTCCAGATATGTGGCGTGTCCCGCTGAATTACTCCAGCATTTTGTCTTTTTCTGTAAACCAACATCTGCAGCTCCTCGTGTCTACCAATTACTAATACGCACATTATTATAATAAGCCTTATGTGGGTGGTTTTAAAATCACCTGCAGACAGTCAACATTTTTAACTCTTACATAAATAAATAGATACATAGACAATAGGTGCAGGAGTAGGCCATTCAGCCCTTCGAGCATGCACCGCCATTCAAAGTGATCCCCGTTCCTGCCTTCTCCCCATACCCCTTGATTCCGCTAGCCCTAAGAGCTCTATCTAACTCTCTCTTGAATGCATCCAGTGAATCGGCCTCCACTGCCTTCTGAGGCAGGGAATTCCACAAATTCACAACTCTGTGTGAAAAAGTTTGTCCTCATCTCAGTTTTAAATGGTCTAACCCTTATTCTTAAAGTGTGGCCCCTGGTTCTGGACTCCCCCAACATCGGGAACATGTTTCCTGCATCTAGCGTGTCCAATCACTTAATAATTTTATGTTTCTATAAGATTCCCTCTCATCCTAAATTCCAGTGAATACAAGCCCAGCCGCTCCATTCTGTCATCATATGACAGTCCCGCCATCCCGGGAATTAACCTCATGAACCTACGCTGCACTCCCTCAATAGCAAGAATATCCTTCCTCAAATTAGGAGACCAAAACTGCACACAATACTCCAGCTGTGGTCTAACCAGGGCCTTGTGCAACTGCAGAAGGACCTCTTTGCTCCTTTACTCAACTCCTCTCGTTATGAAGGCCAACATGCCATTAGCTTTCTTCACTGCCTGTTGTACCTGCATGCTTACTTTCAGTAACTGATGTACAAGGACACCCAGGTCTCATTGTACTTCCCCTTTTCCTAACCTGACACCATTCAGATAATAATCTGCCTTACCGTTCTTGCCATGAAAGTGGATATCCTCACATTTATCCACATTATACTGCATCTGCCATGCATCTACGCACTCACCCAACCTGTCCAAATCACCCTGCGTTCTCGTAGCATCCTCTTCACAGTTCACACTTTCACCCAGCTTTGTGTCATCTGCAAATTTGCTAATGTTACTTTCAATTCCTTCATCTAAATCAATTATGTATATTGTAAATAGCTGCGGTCCCAGCACTGAGCCTTGCGGCACCCCACTAGTCACTGCCTGCCGTTCTGAAAGGGACACGTTAATCACTACCCTTTGTTTCCAGACTGCCAACCAATTTTCTATCCATGTCAATACCCTACCCCCAATACCATGTGCTCTAATTTTGCCCACTAATCTCCTGTGTGGGACCTTATCAAATGCTTTCTGAAAGTCCAGGTACACTACATCCACTGGCTCACTCTTGACACACCTCTCTTCAAATTATCAAAGGCTTAATAAGTATAGAATTTTAAATGGGAATGGTTTGCGGGGCAGGAGATTTTATACATGTCTTCTGTCAACTGCATCGTTTAGAAAGGGTAATTAATGCAAAGTTGCTCGAGGGGTTGACAAGAGAAAAAGCAGCACGTCTAGTTGCCACCAGTAGAATGAGAAATTAGTTGCTTTCCTTTAATAGTGATGATTTATTGAATTAAATGTTCTGCTGCACAATGATTCAAAGAGGAAGTGGATAAAATAACCTGAGAATTACACTGGAAAATGACCAAATTTTTCCAGTTTATAAACTACCATTGTCTTGAGTATGAATGGTGCTTCTTCATAGAAAGAATCAAATACTGTAAAATGTTACATTCTGAAATTCTTATCTCCCCCTTCACTCCCTTCTCCATGACCAACTACACCGGTAATTACAAATAAGGACCTAACATTGAGCAGCAATCTGCATCTGCATCCAGACTGGAAAATAATTAGGTTATACAAGATAAATGAATTGGCAACTTAAAGATCGATTATCGTGCTGGACTCGTGGGACTGTAGTGAAGATTTTCAAAATTAAAAGCTAAATGGGATTTATGTTTTATACAACAATATCAAATAAAAACCAATGCAGTGTTAAGAGAATATCAAACCCAAAAAAACAAAATTGTAACACCATGGAGAGAATAGAATAAAATAAGAGCTCTGAACTAGGAATGTATTCACTAGAAGTGGGATGGTTAACTAGAGACCATTGAATGTAAAAAAAGTCAAAGTGCGGGAGTAACTTGGCAGGTTTGGTAGCATCTCTGGAGAACACAGACAAGTGACGTTTCGGGTCGGGACTCTTCTTCATCTGTATGTCTTGTTTTGTAAACCAGCATCTGCAGTTCATTGTTTTGTCAGAACTGAACACAAGTGGTTGACGGAACACATTGAGGGTTTTCCACCAAATACCCTGTGGCTGGTGCTGGAACTTCTGGTAAACCAGATTACATTGCAAAATGCTATTGGATATCAAGCAGGTGTTGTAATCGAGATGCTCATTTTCGAGAATGAGATCAACATGGGTAAAGACAGGGGCAATGGTGACGAACTGGAGTCTTTTCCAATGTAATTTTCATGTTCTTTTATCCACTTCCTCTTTGAATCATCGCCTCTGGCACATCAGAACATTTTCATTCCCTAAGTTAGGCAACCAAAGTGTTTGGAAAAGTGAACACTCCTAGTGTGTGTACAAACCTAGTGTGTGAAGTATTGTTGCAGTAAAAATACATTTTGTAAGGTATCCCAGAACAAAGGAGAGGCTTACACAAGTTAAAACTATTACTTTTTCAGAAAACAGAATACTTATAAGTGCCCAAGAAATGACAAAAAAATGTAATGTCGTCTGACTAACCGGTAGTGGCTCCACATATAAAATGAGGAAATGAAGTGACATTGACAGGCAAATTGAACCCAATAACCAAACATTCTCCCAAGGAGGCATCTTCAGGAGTGACTGATTCTCCGATAAACTGAAATAGAAATATGACAGAGATAAGTTTCTGAAAGCCACACTTGCTTGCATTGCTTACTTAAAATTAAACCCTTGTCCTCCCACTAGACCTTTCTGCATCATTAAACGTACCAATAGCAGTGTTGGTTTAAACATTATAAAAATGCACGGAATTCTGCGAGACATCGGGTTAGTATTTATAGTCATCTTTAGACTGAATTATTCATTTTCTAAGGGAGAAGTTCTCTTTAGATAGACAAAATGCTGGAGTAATTCAGCAGAATAGGCAGCATCTCTGGAGAGAAGGAATTGGTGACGTTTTGGGTCGAGACCCTTCTTCAGACTGAAGGGTCTCGACCCGAAACATCACCCATTCCTTCTATCCAGAGATGCTGCCTGTCCCGCTGAGTTACTCCAGCATTTTGTGTCTATATTCGGTTTAAACCAGCATCTGCAGTTCCTTCCTACAGAGTTCTCTTTAGGTTTTATTTGTTTACAATTAATCTGTTGGACGCAGTGTCACATGTCATTGCAGAGTACAGACCAGAAACATGCTCTTCTGCCCAGGCCCACCATTGTAATTATTTATCCTATTTACCAGCATTCGGTTCATAGCTTCACCATGCCGACTCATCTGCTTGTCCACATGCTTCGTTCCACCAACTGCCCTGGCAGCCTGTTCCAGATACCAACCACCCTTTAAGAAAAAGTATCCCCCTCCCCAACAAAACTCAATACGTGTTGTAGGTATTATCAAGCAAAAGGTATAAAAGTGTGTAAACACACCTCCAGATTCAGGGGGTTTCTTCCCAACTGTTATCAGGCAACTGAACCATCGTACCAACAACTAGAGAGCAGTCCTGAACTACTATCTACCTCATTGGAGGCCCTCAGACTATCTTTGATTGGACTTTACTGGCTTTATCTTGCACTAAACATTATTCACATTATTTCCTTTATTATTTATCTGTACACTGTGGATGGCTCGATTGTAATCATGTATTGTCTTTCCGCTGACTGGTTAGCATGCAACAACAAAAGCTTTTCACTGTACTTTGGTGCACGTGACAATAAACTCCACTCAAACTAGATATCCCCCACCATGGGATGAGGCCTATTACTCATCTACATTTTCATCCCCTCCCCTCTCATAATCTAGTATATCGGTAGCAGGTCTCTCCTCAGCTTCCCCTCTCCGACCCTGGAAAAACAAATCCAGTTTGTCTCAAGTGTCCTCACAACTGAAATGCTCCAATCTAGATAACAGCCTGGAGAATCCCCTCTGGACCTTCTCCAGTGCATCACATCATTCCTATTGTGTGGTGACCAGAACTGCACATAATACTCCAGGGGTGGCCTGACTAAAGATAGACAAAGTACTGGAGTAACTTGGTGGGTCACGCAGCATCTCTGGGGGGAAAAAGGATGGGAGACGTTTCGGGTCAGGGCACTTCTTCAGACTGAAAGTAGAGGGGAGGGAACTGGAGGTAGGAAATGTCCAGAACAAAGCAGGGCCAGCAAAAGATGGATAAGGAAGGATGGAGCCCATTGTTAGCTGGGGAAGAGGTGATAATGAAGGGATACAAGGATGTGAACAGTGGAACTAACAGTGTAATTAGAGAAATCAATGTTCATACCGCTGGGTTGCAAACTGCCCAAGCGAAATATGAGGTGGTGTTCCTACAATTTGCATGTCACTCTTAACTGACCAATGTTTTACAAGTTGAGTACTTGAGTTTGAACTGATTATCTATGCATGGTATTATCTGATCTGTTTGGATAGCATGCAAAGCAAAGCTTTTCGCTGTACCTCAGTACATGTGACAGTAATAACCTAAAATAAAGTTACATGTCTTCCCTCGGTTATTTTCTATGCCGTGGCTGTTGAAGGCTGGCATGCTATGTTAATTATAGACACAAAACGCTGGAGTAATTCAGCGGGTCAGGCAGCGTCTCTGGAAAAAATGGATAGGTTAGGGTCGGAACCCTTCTTCAGACTCTGAAGAAGTCTTCCGACCAGAAATATCTCCCATCAGTCTGAGGAAGGGTCTAGAGCCAAAACATCACCTACCCATTTTCTCCAGAGGTGCTGCCTAACCTGCCGAATTACTCCAGCATTTTATGTCTATCTTTGGTATAAACCAGCATCTGCTGTTCATTTTTATTACATATTATATTAATTCCTCATCACCCCTTCTACCTGTACTGTCACTTTCAGGGTTCTATGGACTTCAAAGTTGCTCAGCTCACCAATTCTCCCTGGGACCCTACGACCTACACAGTGAAAGTCTGACCTTTATCTGACCTACCAAAACGCATCATCTCAGTTTAAAATTCCATCTCTGTCCAACATGCCAGATGATTAATATGTTGTAGTTTAAGACAAACCGCTTTGCCATCCACAACATCACAACCACTGGGGAACCTGTATATACTGCCCACCCCTAATTACCCAAACTGAAGAGTTTGCCAGGGCAATAAAGATGAAGGGTAGAGAATCACAGACTAGTCAGAACAACAAATTATGTTTCCTCAAGCGAATCAGTTAATCGCACAGGCTTTTAAATCAATGATCTGATATTTTCCGTGTCAACCATATATTTAAAAAAAAAAGATCTGTTCTCTTAAGTTCCCATCTCAAGATCATTAACTGAGTCACAGAATTACTAGTCCAGAAAAATTATTTATCCTCCAAAATGTTCAGTCAAAGCTTTTGCCAGCCAGCCTAGTTCTAAATATGCGATAAATGCAGGACGACTAATCTTTCATGTTTTTTGCCATCTAGAGCCTGCGGAAACGCCTAAACATTGAGTAATGTTTCCACCTCATTTCTACCACGGGAGCAAGCTAAAACATCACCGTGGGCCAGATGAATCAGAATAATTCTGCAAGATAAATTAAATAGATCAACTACCCAACAGATCATTTGCAAACTCCAACGGTGTGGTTAAAAAAAAAAATGTTGAGAATATTCATATGGGCATTATTCACTTCATATGGTCATAAATTAATCAACTAGTTCTACACAGTTGTTAGGATAAAAATGCAAAGAAAATGGATGGGATTCCTCATGTCATAACTTTAATTACACATTTGATGCTTCAAGCACTTTAAAGTGGTACATTCTAGCTAAAATGACCATTTATCTGTCCACAGAACAAAGATAATGAAATAAAGCATCTCCTTGAAAATGATAACTCATGCAATTATATAAATATATTATTTTTTTATGAACATCAGTATTACTGTCCACTATTCAATGACCTGCTTCGCCGTAACAAATTGTACATATTTTAACATAATTGTGTTTTTTCCTCCCACATTAGTAATTATAAGCAGAAAGCACATAATTTCAAGGTGAGAGAGCAACATTTCTAACCTGTTAAGAGCATTACACATCTCAATGGTCACCAAGACAGAGAGTGCCATTGTCATGGGATAAGGGGATTCAAATATTCCACACTCAATGCCATCATAATCCGGATTTTCTGCACTGCATTGCAAAAAATGGCTCTGCAATAAAACAATGAGAAAATAAACGACAGATAAAATTGTAATGCTTCCATTAGGCAAATGCGTTTTGCCATCATACATTTTCCTGCATGGATAACAATTCCTGGTCGAGCCGTTGCCTCACAGCGCCAGAGACACAGGTTTGATCCTGACCTCGGGTGCTATTTGTGCGGAGTCTGCAGGTTCTCGTGTGGGTTTCCTCCCACATCCCAAAGACGTGCGGGTTTGCAGGTTAATTGGCCTCTGTAAATTGCACCTAATGTGTAGGGAGTGGATGGGAAAGTGGGATAACATAGAACTAGTGTGAACGGGTGATGGCCGGCGTGGACTCTGAGGGCCGAAGGGACTGTTTCCATGTTGTATCTCTAAATTAGAATTTCTGACTTAATCTGTAGTACGATTCAATTAGTCAATTTCAGCAGTGTGGATAAACCTTGGCCTCAATGCCCTGAGACTTGGAGAAGGGGAAAAGGAGGATCATTTGAAATCTCTCTTAGGGCTAACAGAATCAAGGGATATGGGGAGAAAGCAGGAACGGGGTACTGATTTTGGATGATCAGCCATGATCATATTGAATGGCGATGCTGGCTCGAAGGCCCGAATGGCCTACTCCTGCACCTATTTTCTGTTTCTTTTTCATTATCCAATGACATGCTAAAATTAGGACACATTTTAAAAAGTGGCATAACAGTGATGCGGGGGAAAGCCTATCAATGTTTATGATCCAAGAAGAATGAGTTACTTGGGTACAGTTTGGGAAAGTCACCTGCAAACTTGCTCCCTCATATTTTTTCAATTTCATCAGTAAAGGAACAACATGAATTCTAAGTCATTAGGTTGAGAGAACAGGTCTTTGCATTGTGTGCCTTGGTTGTAAGAAAAAAGGAGCACAGGCATTTACATTTTTTTTTCAAACTATTCTAAATACAACAGTTTTAGTTTATTCAAAACACAAAGTGTTGGAATAACTCAGCAGGTCCAGTAGCACCGGTGTAGGGAATGCACAGGAGATGCCTTGGGTCGGGACTATAAAATCGGTCTGAAGAAGGGTCCCAACATGAAATGGATAGGTGACATTTTTGGTCGAGACCCTTCTTCAGAATCAGGGTGTCGTTTTGGGTTGGGATCCTTCTTCAGAATGAACCTCCCAGCTTTAGTTTATTGCCTGGCATTACTTTTACATTTTGAGTTCTCAAATATAAAATAACGAGATGTGCGCTGTTATTTGCACCAAGTTAAGATGAGCATTGTATTTCTACACTTGCATAAAAGCTACTGTCTAAAAATAGTAAAACCGGGATCCCAATACATCAGATTTATGTGCACATGTGCGCAGGCAAAATGTGTAATGAAGAGCTTCCATGTTATAGGTATGTTACAAAACTTACCTTCAGTCGCGCTGTAATTCTGCCACTGGCCGTGTGCGCGATTTTGGCGCCTTTAAGGGGGGGCGGGGTTAAAACGCGGGTTTCTCCTCCCTTGTCCTGGTTAATTTTTGTTGGAGTACAAGCCTTGGCTGACAATTCATTCCTAGCGGCGTTTTGTGAATTTTTAATTTTTATTAAATCGTCGATGTCAGCGCTAGAGTAATTTTAAAAGCAGCTCCTGAAGCGTCAACGCCGATAACGGGGACGGATTTCACACACGGGACAGGTAAACGAAAGTGGTTTCTTTAAATGTATAAAAGTGCTTCTTAAGAAGCCTTTAATTCACATTTTTTCATGCGACACGGTGATTTTATTCCCTGAACTAACGGCAGTATTTTTCATGCCAATACAGGGTTAAATTCACCGCAAATGAACGTTCCAAAAGATCGCGTTCCAGAAATCCTCTCACAAGATGATTTAAATGCCCATTAATTTACAGGTATTAAACATTCAATTCCTTCCATTTGGCCTGTAAATTCATGAAAATTAGATTTAAAAATTATGTTATATTGTGAATTATTGTGTGAATGTTATTTGGACACTTAGGCTATTTAAAAATGTTAATCTATTCTTAAGAAATTGATAAGATGTTTAGATCTAGTAATTGAATTTTGTAATTAGCTACAATTAGGTAACTAGCTAATTATATGCTTTACTTTCATGTCTTCGAAGTAAGATTGTTTCATATTTGTTTAAGAATGCTTCAATCTATAATAACTGAAAATTTCTTTCAGTTATCATAATTTTTAAGAAAGTTATGGGCTTTTAACTGTCCTCGATCACAGCTTTTGTGTTAAGTCAATGGAAAAGCAATAGGGAACTAGATGCTAATTTCTGAGTATGATAATGGCCACAACTTTTTTAATACTGAAGATATGAAAGTGAATTAAGTGTCAAATTAAACTTCTTTTATGCTTTATCTGATGGGATAAATTTCAGACTTTATTTTTAAAATCTCAAAATTTTGTTAACAATATAACTATACGTTACCAGCTGGTAGTAAGTAATCCTAGGTCCATCCTCAGCAGCTATAAACCACCAGGCAGCAGCTCCAACGGTAGCAGCACCCACATAACCTGAGATTAGATGAAAGAAGAAAATAATTCCCATTAGATCATTCCAAAATATTGATTTCATGCTTTATGGAGTCACACAGCGTGGAAACAGGCCCTTCGGCCCAACTTGCCCAGGCTGACCAACATGTTCCATCTACACTGGTCCCACCTGCCTGCGTTCGACCCATATTCATCTAAACCTATCCTGTCCCAGTTCCAATGTTTCTTAAATGTTATGATAGTACCTGCCTCAACTACCTCCTCCGGCAGCTCGTTCCATGCTCGTTCCATGTGTGAAAAGGTTATCCCTCAGGTTCCAATTAAATCTCCCCCCCCCCTCACCTTAAACTTATGCTCTCTGGTTCTTGACTCCCCTACTCTGGGCAAAAGACTGTGCGCCTACCCGATCTATTCCTCGTGATTTTGTACATCGCTATAAGATCATCCCTCATCCTCCTGCATACCTTAGAAGAGAGTCCTAGCCTGTTTAACCTCTCCCTATTATCTCAGGCCTTTGAGTCCTGAAATTGTTAACATCATTATAGGAACTACAGACTTTATAACTTATTCCAGACACCCACCACCCAACTTGCCCCACACATCTCCTTTAAACATTTCCCCCTCTCATTTTAAAGCTACGCTCTCTAGTCTTTGACATTTCCAACACAGGGAAATCAATCTGACTTGATTTCCCACATCATCTTCTGTTTAAGCCACCCCTCAGAATCAAGAATGATTTGCCTCTATTCCGGTTCAGTATCAAGTGGTCGAAGAATTCTCTGAGGGACCCGGCTAAGATGTGCATTCTATTTCCACAACTGCAATTTGTTGAAAATATTAGAACTGGCATCCAATGCATCGAAGTGCAACTTTATGCATCGATGTTCCTCGCTGTCCAAGTTCTTAAATGAGCTTAAGGCCAAGTTCTTAAACCACTTTTAAAACCTAACATAGCTCATGGAGGTATGCATAAAGAGGGATTTTCTGGCTGATTGTGACCCTGGCCCTTTTTAGCTTAGCTGAGTTTATTGTCATGTATACAGAAGTAGTGAAAAGCCTTTTTGTTGCGTGCTGTCCAGTCAGCGGAAAGACTACACCTAATTACAATCCATCTGTAAACTATGGACAGATATTGGATAAAGGGAATAAGGTTTAGTTAGCTATGTTTCTATGTTTCTATGTTTAGTGCAAAATAAAGTCCATCAAAGTTCGATTACAGATAATCATAGGATCTCCAACGAGGTAGATATTAGACAGGACCGCTTTCTAGTTGGTGATAGGATGGTTCAGTTGACTGAAAATAGCTGGGAAGAAACTATCCCTGAATGTGGAGGGGTTCGTTTTCACACTTCTGTACCTCCTGCCGCAGAAGTTCAATTCACTGGATGTTTTCAAGAGAGAGTTAGATCTAGCTCTTGGGGCTAATGGAATCAAGGGATATGGGGAGAAAGCAGGAATGGGGTACTCATATAGGATGATCAGCCATGATCATATTGAATGGCTTTGCTGGCTCAAAGGGCCGAATGGCCTACTCCTGCGCCTATTGTCTATGTTTCTATCTGTACTCACATCCGATCGCCATGTAGCGAAAGAAGAGCCAGCCACTAATCAGCGGCTCCTTGGGGCTGCGCGGTGGCTTATCCATGATGTCCAGATCAGGTGGATTGAAACCTAGAGCGGTGGCAGGCAGTCCATCAGTCACCAGATTCACCCACAGAAGTTGTACAGGGATCAAAGCCTCAGGAAAGCCCACCGCTGCTGTTAGGAAAATGCTGTGAGAAAGGAAAAAAAAAAGAATTGTAATTTCTATCAGTTTTCATGCAGTTGCCAACTTGTACAACTTTTTTCTATTATCCTTGCTTTCAATTTAAGATACGTTTATGTAAGAGGACAACTTACCAGGACAATCTTTGTAGGAAGGAACTGCAGATGCTGGTTTATACCGAAGATAGACACAAAATACTAGCATCTCTGGAGAAAAAGGGTGACGTTTCTTCCGTCTGAAAAAGGGTTCCGACCCGTAACGCCACCTACTGCTTTTCTCCAGAGATGCTGCCTGACCTGCTGAGTTATTCCAGCATTTAGTTGTGTGTTTAGTTTAGATTAGAGATACAGCCCGGAAACAGCCTTTTGTCCCACCGAGTCCGCGCCGACCAGCAATCCCCGTACATTAACCATATCCTACACACACACTAGGGACAACTTACATTTATAGAAAGCCAATTAACCTCAAAACCTGTACGTCTTTGGAGTGTGGATCAAAATCAGGTCTCTGCTGCTGTAAGGCAGCAACTCTACCGCTGCGCCACAGTGCCACCCATGTTGCATCCATCAATCAGGACTATCTGATGAACTCCGTATTATCGGAAATAAAGTAACAATAAGGATGTCTATATCAATGCTTACTTGAAGGACTCTTGAGATTAACACAGTGCCTTACCCTGGACTCTAACCCATAAAAAAGGCTGAAATGTGGAATTTAGTGTAGCAAAATAATAACTCCACAAGTTACATTGTTACATTCAAGTAAAAACAATCTATAATATACAGTAGATGGGATTGTTTCTATATTCATCTAAACCATTTCAAATTATTAGTTTTCCGTCAGCGTCATTGCAAGTAAAACTGATTCCACAATCCCAATAGGAGACACTTAAAAAAGAGTTCCATTTAATGAACAAGATTAGTTATACAGCATGGAAATAGGCCCTTTGTTGCAACTTATCTCTTCCACTGCCCCATGTACTGCTGCCACCTGCCATATCCCTCCAGACCTTTGCTATCCATGCACCTGTCCAAGTGTACTTTAAATGTAGTTATAGTACCGGCCTCAACTACCTCCTCCAGCAGCTCATTCCATATACTCACCACCCTCTATAAAAAGTTGTCCCTTAGGTTCCCATTAAATCTTTCCACGCTCACCTTACACTCATGTCTTCTGGTTCTTGATTCCCCAACTCTGGGTAAAAGATGTGCATTTGCCCCAAGTATTCCCATGATGGTCTTATACATCTGTACAAGATCACCCCCTCAGCCTCCTGCACTCCAAGGAATAACGTCTTAGCCTGACCAACCTCTCCCTATAGCTCAGGCCCTCGAGTCCTGGCAACATCCTTGTAAATCTTCTCTGCACTCTTGAGTCTGAGAAATACAATGTATGTTTATTTGTGAAATAGCCAGATAGGAGAATGATAGATGTGTACCAGCAGTATCTCTTACCAAACTACTTCCCCAACATTGGAAGAGATGAGGTAGCGAATGAATTGTTTCATGTTGTTGTAGATAGCGCGGCCTTCCTCCACTGCCGCCACGATAGTTGAGAAGTTGTCATCTGCCAGGACCATCTCAGAGGCAGATTTTGCTACAGCTGTACCAGATCCCATGGCAATTCCAATCTCTGCCTTCTTCAAGGCCGGTGCGTCATTCACACCATCACCAGTCTAAAGATGACACATAAAATTAGCTGAGATTAGGAACATTACCACCTCCAATATTTATTGGTTGAAAATGAAGAGAACAAGCTGAAGACAGAAGTAGACTCAAGGAATGCAGACAAAAAAAATGCTGGAGTAACCTAGGCATCTTCTCTGGAGAATATGGCTAGATGACGTTGCGGGTCTGGACCCTTCTTCAGGCTTAGCATGGCTAGGCGATGTTCTTCTGACCGTATTAATCGTTCTGCCCTGGGCCTCCTCCACTATCAGAATGAAGCCACACACAAATTGGAGGAACAACACCTCATATTTCGCTTGGCCAGCTGACAACCCAGAGGTATAAACGTAAATTTCTGTAATTTCAAATAACCCCAGCATTCCCTCTCTTCCCCGTGTCCCACCCTAGTCGTCCTGCTTGTTCCACTGTCTGCATCCTTGTATCCCTTTGTTTTCACCTCTTCCCCAGCTAAAAATGGGCCATTAGATGACCAAGGAATCTACCCTTCCTTGGTCATCTGTTGCCAGCCCTGATTTGTTCTGGCCTTTCCCTACTTCCAGATCCTCCCCCCACCCCCCTTCTACTTTCAGCCCCAAAACGTCACCCATCCTTTTTCTCCAGAGATGCTGCCTGACACGCTGGGTTATTCCAGCAACATTGTGTCTATCAATGTTCTTCTGCTCTCTCTTCAGTCTCTGAAAGGACCAGACCTGAAATATTGCTTATCCATGCTCTCCAGAGATGATGGCTGACCCAGAGTTACTGCAGTATTGTCTAAAGACAAATGTTTGAATATCTGAAAGACTTCTACTGAGATCCAAATACTTGACAGACTTAAATGAGGCAAAATATCATGAGAAACAATGTATAAAAAACACAATGCATTATTTTCCCTATTTTCACCTTGGACTGGTGAACTAGGTAGACATTTGGTAGATTAAAAGTTAAAAACATGTGAAATTATTTTGTTTAATGGGAAGAGTGGACAGTGCCAATACAAGTTAAAATAATTACAATATAAAAACTGTTGCTGCAGAGCCAACTGATCTAATCCTGCCTCTCCCTTTCTCCAGTTTTCTTCTCCCTCCCCATCATTCTGAAAGGGAGTCACGACCCAAAACGTCACCTACTCATGTTCTCCAGAGATCTGCCTGACTCCAAGTTACTTAACACTGTGTTCTTTTGTCTATTAACCAGCACCTGCAGGGTTTTTTCTACCAGTAATGTATAGCACTAAATGCAAGATAGTTCCCATTGGCCAATTTTCCATCTTAACCCATCCTCTATAATATCAACTAAAGGTTAAGAGTCTAAAGGTTTGGGGCGGCACAGTGGTGCAGTGATTGAGTTACTACCTTACAAAGCAAGACACCCAGGTTCAATCCTGAGTATGGGTGCTGCCTGTACGGAGTTCGTACGTTCTCCTTATGATTGCATGAGTTTTCTCCAGGTGCTCCAGGTACACAGTACAAAGACGTACAGGTTTGTAGGTTAATTGGCTTCAGTAAAATTGTAAATTGTGCTTAGTGTATAGGTCAGTGCTAGTGTACGGGATGATGTACGGCTAGTGTACGGCGTGGACTCGGTGGGCCGAAAGACCCGATTCCCCGCTGTATCTCTACAGTACAGTCTAAAGTCACTCCTAATTCAAGCATCTGCAGACACCTGTTTGTTCTTTCTATCTGTCTGTCTATCTATCTATTATTACTAAAACTCTCATCTTGTTTGTTTGTATGTCTGTGTGTGCGTGTCTGTGACGAGTGTGATCCTGAAATTACGTCAAAACGGTACACGATAGCTCTACAATTTTTGGCCCACTTTACTCGCCATTGTCCTGTGGTGTGCTGTATCAAGTTTCGTTCAGATTGATGGTATATTTTACAAATTATTGACATTTTAAACTTTAAAACAATTTTGGGGGAGGGAGAGGAGCGGCACTGGTCCCACGGGGAGGGAGAGGAGCGGGACCCGGGACAAGGAGTTGTAGCCGGTGCGGGGTCCGGGGAGAGGCCGCGACGGCAACCTGCCCGCGGGGAGGGAGAGCGCGGGGAGGGAGATGAGCAGCACCCTCGGATCCGCGCGGCCCGTTCTCTCCCCCCCCCCACCGACAGCCCTCGCCTCAAGTACAACTTCATCACCGACGTTGTGGAGAAAACGGGGCCGGCGGTGCTTTACAGCTAGATCCTGGGGAGGTGAGGAGGGAGAGTGGGGGGGGGGGGGAGGGAATAGAGGGAGAGGGGGAAGTAGAGGAGGGGGTAGTGGGGAGTAGAGGGAGAGGAGGGCAGTGGCGGAGGGGAGGAGGAGAGGGGAAAGAAGAGGGATGGTAAAGAGGAAGGGGGGTTCTGCAGAATGAGGGGGAATGGAAGAGGATAGGGGTAGGAAGAGAGATGGCGAGGTATAGGGATGGAGAGGTAATGGAAATTTTAAACACAAAGTTATTAACTTTAACTTAACTTCTGCCATCAGCAGAGCATGCGCAGTTGGGGGCTATGGCTCAGTGGTGGAATATTGCGTTGGGAGACCAGGCCTCCCGTGTGACAGAGACCACTTGGTCTAATATAATAATATAAACCCTCATCTTGTTTGTATGGGTGCGTGTGTGTTAGTGTGATCCCGAAACTATGCCAAAACAGTACACGATAGCGCTACAATTTTTGTCCCACCTTACTCACCATTGTCCTGGGGTGTGCTCTGGCAAGTTTCGTTCGGATTGATGTTATATTTTACAAGTTATTCACATTTTAAACTTTACAAAAAGCACTTTTACAAAAATAACTTTTCCACTTGCCCTGCGCGTCAGCAGCGAACGACGTCATGATGTAACAATGGGATCCCAAATTTCATATTAAATAAATTGGCATGTTTTTTTTTTAGCATGTACTTGCCTGGCCTCACAACGGGGACCCAACGGATCCACGGGTAAGTTTCCTTCTACTTTACAAACGCCTCCACGGGGCCTCTATTCACATTATTAACTTTAACTTAATTTCAGCCGACAACGGCACGACTTTGAAGGTGGCAGCCCGCCTGCGCAGTTTGGTGGAACATCGCGATTTTCATTGTGAGGGGGTGGGATAGGGGGGAGGTGAGGAGTGGGGCAGCAGGGGGTAGAGGGGGTGGAGAGGGAGGGGAAAGTGGGGAGGGGAGGAGGGAAAGTGGGGGATTGAGGGAGGAGGGTGTAGGGAGGGAGAGGAAAGTGGGGTAGGTGAGGAGGGAGTATGGGGAGGGGGATTGAGGGAGAGGAGGGGGGGGGAGTGGTGGAATATTGCGTTGGGGGAACGAGATCCACACTTGCTCTAGTATCAATTAAAACTTACAAGGAACATGAACAATCATTTCAGAAAAAGCATCTACAAATATTTAGAATATAAAAGTAATTATAATAATAATAATAATTAGATACGATAGTTGCGTTTACAAGGCTTTTAGTTCAGCAAATGGATACGCACCGAATGGGCCGGGAGGGGGGAATATGGATTATGTACAGTCAGAGATTACTTTACCTTGGCATCATGTTCAGCACAGACATTGTCGGCCAAAGGGCCTGTTCCTGAGCCACACTGTTCTATGTTCTATGAATAGGTTTCAACTTGGTAAAGTAGCAGAATGATGAACCATTTGTTAGCACAAATCTGATCAAGAACTCCACCCCTATTTATCACATTTTTACATGAGGGTATAGTTGGAATAAGGTCTTGGATGCTTCAAGCACAGTGCAGTTTGTCCAACAGCCTCTCTTTAAAGAATTAAACTTGGGTTATAAATATTATTTTATCAAATGAATGTCACAGTCAAGTCCAATGCTGCTTCTTCGCACTATGTCTAAGCATGGAAAAATTCAGTAGGATCTACAGCTTAGTGACCAAGAATCTTGGCTGAAAGTCTCTTCCTTAATCCTGTGATGCTGAAGCCAATTCCATTACCCCTCTTGTGGCACTCTCAATATTTAAAGATTAATTAACCTCCCAGTCTTTGTTGCTCAGTCGTTAGGAATTCCACGATCTTAAGGTTCAACATCTTTGAACAAACAGTCTTTACACACAACACTAAAGGCCAAATCAATTTGAAAACGAATTTGGCATTTCAAATGCATTATTTTGACATGATTTGTTTTAATGCTAAATGCCTACCATCTTCATGAAAAGGTTCAGCAAGGTATATTTAAAGGATGGAGAGAGAGCAATGTTTTATTTAATTGAATTACTATGCAAAGAGGTGCAATAATCAAATGTAGAGAATATGGGTAGCTTATTCACAAACACATTCATCTTTCCGCGTAGTCAATCCTTTTTAGTCTGCTCATCTGCGAGATAAATATTGAATCACTTACCAGGAATGAACTAAACAGTTTCTATGAGTATTGTGTTGCAAGGCCTGTTATACTGCTGCAAGTAAGAATTTCATTGTTTCATTGTTATTACATTTGCAATTTAACGCACTGAACTCGCTTGACTAAGCAGTTTAAAAAGTAAAACAGCAAAAGGTTATTGGAAATTGTACTTCAAAAGGTAGAGTTCCTACCATAGCAGTGATTTCATCAAATGCTTGCAAAAACTCCACAATCTTGGACTTGTGGGAAGGTTCTACTCGAGCAAAACAGCGACCAGTTAAACAAGCTTCTCTCTGTTCCGCCAGAGGAAGTTCATCAAACTCACGGCCAGTAAAAGCCTTTTTGTCCACATCTTCCCTTTCTCCAAAGATACCAATGCGCCTGCAAATGGCTACAGCAGTGCCTTTGTTATCCCCGGTGATCATGATGACACGGATGCCAGCGTGCTTACACATCTTGATAGAAGCAGCCACCTCTGTTCTTGGCGGGTCAAGCATACCAACACAACCTACAAACGTGAGGTCCACCTGGAATGGGAATCAATGGTTGCATCAAACAGATTGCTGCATTTGTCAAAGATTAATAGCATTGTAAAGTAAATGCCACATATTTGTAATGTTAAACCAAGGAAATGCTTATATAAATGTACACTTATTTTTGGCAGACAGGAAAAGTAGATTCCCTCCGAAGATAGACACAAAATGCTGGAGAAATTCAGTGGGACAGGCAGCAGCTCTGGATAGAAGGAATGAGTGACGTTTCGGGTTGAGACCCTTCTTCAGACTGAGAGTCAGGGGAGAGGGAGGCACAGAGGTATGGAAGGGTAAGGTGTGAAAACGAGAAAACAAATAGGAAGTTGATCAAGGAAAATGTAGAATAGATCATTGTTAGCTAGGGAAAGGTGACATCGAAGCATACATAGATAAAATTCAATCAGGAGGACTGGTCGGAGAACTAGGATGGGGGAGGGATTGAGAGAGTGGGAATAAAAGGGTTACTTGAAGTGCCTTTGCTACTTGAAGTAACCATTGCTTACCCTCTCTCTCCTCCCGGCCCGATCCCACCCAACCCAACCTTAACCATTCCCAAAATGTTGCAGGAACCGATTTACTGGACAATACCCTATTATTCTAGGATCAAGTTAAAGTCATAGCATCAGAGAAATTTTAAGATACATGGCTGTTCATTTTAACTTACTCCCTTGTTAACATCTAGTCTTTGTGAGAGCTGCCAATCCAAGGAGGAGTTGATGAACATCAATGAATAGATGTTTATTAAAACATTTACTGAATCCTGTAAATATTCTCTTTCTAGGGGGCACTGCAGTTTAATTTACTCCCTTGCTTTGAGCAAGTAGAAAATGAGCAACGTCTGCAACAGGATGATGTAATGAGCTGCAGCCTCAATAATACGGACAGATCCAATTACATGCTAATCAAAATAATTCAATTATGCTGCTTCTAAAATTGGAAATTTTAGAATGCATCAAGGTTAAAGTCAGACACAAAGTATTCAAGAAAAATGTATTTTCAGCAATTCACGTTAGACGCTGCAAACATGGACACCCAAAATCTAACCACCTGACTCAGTTTCCACACCAAACAAAAAAGCAAGGCATGCAGTTGGATATTCTTCACTATGGAGTACATCCTCTAAACCTAAACCTAGTGGCGGCGCCTAACGGCAGAGGCTCGACTGCAGTCAGTCTGTCTTTTTTTTAATTTTTGTCTAGCTAAATGTAGTTTGTGTTTTTTTATATTGTTTTTAACTGTGTATATGTGGGGGGCGAGGGGGGGGGGGGGGGACTTTTAAAATCTTTTCCCTGTACGGTGGACCCGACCTTTCTCTGTCGGGTCTCCGTTGTCGTTGGGGCCTAGCACCGTGGAGAGGCCTCCAACCGGAACGACCTGGGGCTCCAGTCGCGGAGCCTGCGGACTACTCACCATCGTGGAGCTGGCCGAGTTCGGAGCGTGGAGAGCTGCGGTGACGCGCGGCTGTGACCCGACCCCGGAGATTCAGAGGCTCCAGCCGCAGATCTGGTGGACGGTAACATCGGGAGCTCGCGGGTCCATGGTGGGAGACCGCTTTTCGGGGCTCCCACAACGGCAACTTCTCCCGCCCGAGTTGCGGGGTTGAAGATGACCTGGAGCTGGGTCTAACATCGCCCGGCGCGGCTTTAATGACCGCGGGACTTGCTAGCGCTACCGGGGGCTCCAACATCAAGACCCGGAGCGCGGCCTTGCATCGCCCGGCGCGGCTTTAATGGCCGCGGGACTTATTGACCATCGCCCGCCGGGGGCTCTGACTCTGACATCGGGCGGAGAATGGGGAGTGCAGGGGAGAGATAAGACTTTGCCTTCCATCACAGCGAGGAGGAGATTCGCTGTGATGGATGTTTGTGTAAATTGTGTTGTGTCTTGGTTCTTTTTACTTGTTTGTATGACTGCAGAAACCAAATTTCGTTTGAACCTCATTTAAGGTTCAAATGACAATAAACGGTATTGTATTGTATTGTATTACCTGGTCCAGAAATCGGAAAACAGACATTTGTTTTCATTTTTATTGGGAAACATAACCTAATCATCTACGTAACCAAGGCAAGGTAGTTTACAGAGGGTGGTGGGTATATGAATGAGCTGCCAGAGGGGGTAGTTGAGGCAGGTACTATAACAATATTTAAAGGACATTTGGACAGGTACATGGATAGGAAAGGTTTAGAGGGATACGAGCCAAATGCATATCAGGTGGGACTAGCGTAGTTGGGGCATCGTGGGCAAAATGGCCTATTTCCATGCTATATGACTAGTGAACTGCCAGCAAGGATCATTCCAATACAATTTCAGAAGAACGAGTGTGCTCAAAAATGCTCTATTTTGAGATGTAAAAATCCTTCCTAGTTCTTGTGATATTCTAAAATTGTTTCATGTAACAATACAAATGGTTTACCTTATCACATTGCAAGGTTACCTAGAGCATGCTACCAGCAATGACGTTCAATAGCAAATCACATTAATCAAATCATCTAAAGAACTGCAGGCCTGCCCTGCCAGTAGGGAATATTTTCCTTCCAACTTTCAATTGCTTGGCGCTCTCACACTGGAATCATGTTCACTCCAAAATAACATTTTAGTTATCTGGAGAAAGTATGCATTTTACACCCTGCCGAGTGTGGTTCTGAGTTCTGCACACAAATTAATATTATCAACACACCTTGCAGGTATCTACGATTTTTCTTTTGATGGTTCTGGGCCTGTTCTTGCTGGACTTTAGAAGGATAAGGCGGAATTTCATTGGAATATATACAGAAATAATAGGCCTAGATAAAGTGGACGTATAGAGGATGTTTCCCGCAGTGGGAAAGTCTAGGACCAGAGGGCACAGCCTCAGATTGTCAGGATACATCTTTAGAATAGAGACGAGGAGGATTTACTTTAGCAGGACAGTGGTGAATCTGCAGAATTCATTGCCAGGCTGTGGAGGACACGTCATTGGGTATTTTGAAAGCAGAAATTGATGTTTCGGGTCAAGACCCGTCTTGTCAGGTTCTTGATTAGTAAGGGTGTCAAAGGTTATGGGTAGAAGGCAGGAGAATGGGGGTGAGAGGGAAAAATAGATCAGCCGTGATGGAATGGCGGAGCAGATTCGATGGGCCAAATGCGCTAATTTTGTACCTATGTCTTATGGTCTATGTTTTATGTTCTATGTATCAATACCGTATAGATACTTGCCCATTACATCTAATTATATTTTTGTGACCCACAACCCAGCTGATAAATTCATTATAACACCGTGGAATACTGACCAGAGTCCATTGGTTACTGAAATGTTCAAGTTAGCCAACAATGCATAGTGAATTCTCAGAAATTAATAAATCTTAAATGGTGAAATTCTCTCAGGATGAGAATCTTTGAGCCATAAGGAATGACCTTCACCACCAAGGTAACATTTGACTTCCAAATACCTGTAATTAATTGACAGCATTTCCTTTTTAGTACTGGTCAGCACAAGGTGTTTTTTTTCTGATGATTACTAACCTCATAATTAAGGAAATTTGATGATTCTTCCAAATTCATATCTTCCTTCCTGATCGGATTATCTCGTGTGGCCAGAGCCAGACATCGCAGGGTGTCCCTGCCAGATCCCCAGTCTTTCACAACACTCAGAATCTTCTCCTTGATGCCCTTAGTGAGGGGAACCTTCGCAGTTCCAACACGAATATAAGTACATCTGTCAATCACACTCTCGGGTGCACCCTGCAAATGCAAAAGATAAACAGTTCCTGTACCTTTACTACATCTTGGCCACAGCGAGGTTTAGGCTTAATATTGCCACGAGTACCGAGGGGCAGTGAAAAACTTTGTTCTTCATGCTATCCAATCAGATCAGATAATGCTATACATAAATACAATCGTCAAACTAACACATAATTAATAGAGCAAAGGGAAAGATTCAGAGTGCAGGATATAGTTCTCAGCATTGTAGTGGATCAGATCCATAGACAAAGTGCAATTTCCACAATGGGGTAGAGGTGAATCGGTCCGTACCCTAGCTTGTGGAAAGACCGTTCAGAAGCCTAATAATAGAGGGGAAGAAGTTGTTCCAGTGTCTGGTGGTTTGCGCTTTTAAACTTCTGTACCTTCTGTTGGACAGGGGTAGAGTTAAGGAATGACCGGGGTGGGGAAGCCTTTGATTATGTTGGCTGTTTTTCCAAGGTAGCGTGAAGTATAGATGGAGTCATTGGCTTGAGGTCTGGTCTGTGAGATACCAACCATTCTCAATGATTTTCTAACAGTCTGCACTTTCACATTTCATAATCTAAAGCAGGGTTTGAAGAGATTGATTTTTAGGGAGAAGGTCCATCTTGAATAATGGGCAATGGTTGCATGTGCCAGGTCTGCTCAAAGATATCGACAAGACAACATAAGATTATAGCTCAGTTAGCCAATGGACTCAATATCTTCCCCTTCGCTCTACCAATTGTACTCGAGTTTGAGTAGTCGAGTTGAGTAGCTCCAACCCGAAACGTCACCCATCATTTTTCTCCAGAGATGCTGCCTGACCCGCTGAGTTATTGCAGAACTTTGTGTTTATCGAGTTTGACTTGATTATATTCATGTATGGTATTATTTGATCCGCTGGGAGCATGCAAATAAAGTTTTTTGCTGTACCTCAGTACACATGACAATTTAAAAAAAAACTTAAACTACTAAGTTGCAATGATACCAACATATTGTTCCCATGGTGAAACTAAAAGGCGCAAAGCCAAGTTGCAGAAGGAAAATAAAGTGGAATACATTTCAAATTTTACCTTCACAAACATCTTGTTGCCCACGGATGACCGAGTGGGCTTGTTAGGGGTACAGTACACTGACATAGACTTCCGATCTCTCGAAAATTCCAGAGTGAACTCTTTCTTCATCAGTTGCCTGATGACCTGGGGAATAAAAATATTGGGTTATGGTTCTTATTTTCTACCCCCCTTTCCCCATACAAAAATTCTCACAACAAACCATGTTTAAAATTAAAACTTACCGCGCAGCAAGCATTGGCACGTTCGATCTTGGTTAGACTCTTTAAGTCTGTGTCAAACACATTCATTTTCTCCGCCAGGCAACACAGTGCAGTCTCCGTAGCTTCCCCAACTTTCTCATAGATTCCTTTAGTCTGAAACATGCAGTTAAAATATATTAAACAAATCATATTTGACCACACAAAAAAAATTAAAAACTTCATGCTGGGAAGGAAAAGATTTATTTTGTTCATTTAAGGGGCAGTGATAGAAATACATTATTTTGAGTGATTTTTCATGAGAGCATATGACAACTTAAGTACTTTCTCTACACCCCCAGTGTCAAAATCAAAGGTGCATTAGAGACTTGGATTATAATGCAACACAATTACCAGCATTTCCAATTAAGCAGAAATGTTTTACGCATGGTTTTATGCTGATTTAGTCATGCCAGAGAGACACATTTAGATCGCAAGAAAAGTGCTGACAAAGATTAAGTTGCTCTTGCAAGTCTTTCATATCCTAAAGGACAAAATAAGGAACTCTCGGCAATTTGTCCCCTCTATTTATTTTTGCCTTTGAACTTGCCCAAGATTGGTGAGGTTCCATCATCTTTGCCTTGCCAGTGCATTGAGGTCCAAAATTAACCAAGCATAATTTTCTTTTTACCATAAATACCAACCTACACTCTGTGAGAGACAAAGGAAATGCAGACTCTAGTTCACAAAAAAGGACAAAGTGCTGCAGTAACTCAGCAGGCCAGGCAGCATCTCGGGAGAATATGGATAGGTGATGTTTCTGGTCGAGACCCTTATTCAGACCGATTGTGGTGGGGGTGGAGGAGAAAGTTGGAAGAGAGATGGGGGGGAAGAACAAAGCCTGGCGAGTGATACAGATGAGGGGTGCAATTCCCTCTCAGTAAAGAGGTCTCCTTCATCTACAAATGTAGTATGCCGCAGAGCAGTAAAATGTGTTTAAATGAGCTACAAACACACCATTCCTAGTATCTTTTTGCCTCTTCTAATATACCCACACTGCCTTGTTGCACCATCTTTGGGAAGGCAAGTTCCGAGAACAGGGCAGCACAGTGGCACAGCAGTTGCCTTACAGCACCAGACACCCAAGTTCACTCCTGGCTTCAGGTGCTGTCTGTATGGAGTCTATACGTTCTACCTGTGACCGTGTGTGTTTTCTCTGGGTGCTCCGGTTCCTTCCTACATGCATTTTTGCAGGTTAATGGGCCTCTGTATATTGCCCCTAGTGTATAAGAAGTGGGGGCAAAACTGGGATAACATAGAACTAATGTATGAGGTGAGAGTTGGTCAACGCGCACTTGGTGGGCCAAAGGGCCCGTTTTCATGCTGTATTTCAAAACTAAGCATATACAGAACTCTGTTCATTGGCTCCAATTTACTTCACCTCACGTTTGCATCCTCCTTGTTCCCTCCTCCCCACCCAGGTCATCTTCTAGCTGCATTTCATCACCAATCAGTCCAGTGTAACAAAATACAACATAATGTCATAGCATATTTGAATCATACCTCATTAAAATCCAAAGAAGAATCATTGCAAAGTGAACATATGGTTGCTAACTCAATCAGGCCATCGTATTCAGAACACTTGATCACTTTGTTATCCAATTCCCTGCAAGACAGAAATTAAACTTAACTTAGACATTTTTTTATTCAACTAAAGATTTGTATAATATTGTGTAGAATAGTGGAGACTGATTTGATATCACAAGCATTTATTTTGGACAACACCACGGCTAAGCTATGACACTTAGATGAGTAAAATATCCCATGGAACTTCAGAAATCACCACAACACAGTAGATATATGTTTGGAAACAGGGGAGGGGGGGGGGGAATCAAAATATTGGATCACTATTGAAGGGTCAGGAGTTTATTTTTTTATTGAGGGCGACAGTGACAAACGTGTAGCTGGGGGAGGGTGGCTGAAAATGCTAAGAAAATAAGTTTTAGTTTAATGCTGAGAAGTAGTTTTAGTTTAAAGATTAGTTCTAGGATGCAGCATGGAAACAGGCCCTTTGGACCACTGAGTCCACACCAACCATTGATCACCGTTCACACTAATTCTATGTTAACCCGCTTTTGCGTCCACTCCCTGCACACTAAGGGCAATCAACCTACAAACCCACACGTCTTTGGGTTGTGGGAGGAAACCAGAGCACGGTCACAGGAAAAACGTGTAAACTACATACAGATAGCACCAGAGATCAGGCTTGAACCCAGGTCTCCGGAACCGTGAGGCAGCGGCTCTACAAGGTGCGCCACTGGGCCTCCCCTTATTTAGATTATCTGGTGCAAATCAGGCAGAGGGCCTATGGCCTTACTGTCTTCTTGCACCACCCTTTGGGAAGACATGTTGTGAAGGAAGGGTGGCACGGAGGCGCAGCGGTTGAGTTGCTGCCTAATAGCGCCAGACCCGAGTTCGATCCTAACTATGGGCGCTGTCTGTACGGAGTTTGTACATTCTCCCCATGACCACATGGGTTTTCTCCTACACTCCAAAGACGTACAGGTTTGTACATTAATTGACTTAGGTAAAATTGTAAATTGTTCGCAGTGTGTAAGATAGTGTTGGTGTACGGGTTGATCGCTGGTCGGCGTGGACTGGGTGGGCCAAAGGGCCTGTTTCCATGCTGTATCTCTAAAGTCTCAAGTCCCAGGAACTTGTACAGAAGTCTGTTCACTGGCTTCTGTCAGTGATTATTTTTGAGAAACAAAATTGGTATATTCATTACAAATCAACATGCATGTCTTACAACTATTTTTAAGCAGTCAGCTTTACATCGGTGCAATAATATTGGAACACCCCCCCCTCAGTTATTGTCAAGGTCTTCAACTCGACCTACCAGAACTGCAAAGTCCTACATAAACATTTCTCTCAGTAGAAGTCCACTGCTCTACAAGATCAAATCTGCATTGATAAATGGCATTTAATTCCATAGTACAGGAAATATTCAACTCAAATCTCATTCTGGGGCATTGCAAAAGACCAAGGCACACAACTAATTTAATGTTTGGTGCTGTAATCGCAACACTTGTTTGCAAACAACAAATTTTAAACAATCAATTGGAAAAAGAGCAGAGAGAGCAAGACAAAAATGAACCATAACTGGCGCAAAATTAACTGGGCTTGCAGGTTGCATGCAGCAAAATCCCAGTCAGCTGGTTAGACTGTTTGATGTGTACTTTGTTACAGCAGTGCTATTTCTCTATTTCCTCTGTCTGCATCATGCTGCAAGACAGAATGTTGAGAATATGATTTCCCCTCCAGAGACACAGCGTCATCGGTAGTCTCATACTTCAGTATTGGATGAACACGCACTTCAAGATCCTGTCATTCAGATGTGACATTGAACCAAAGTGTTTTCGTGCCCTTGAGAAAGATGTAAAAGATCACATGGCACTGTTTGAGTGATTGTCGGACCATTTTCTCCATAGTCCTATGTATCCTTCACTGAACATCACATTCGAAAATCTAGTAATTATCTTATTATTGTTTGTGGCTTCTTGCTGTGCTGTGATTCATTATATTAGAGCTTGAATTTCATCAGTACATCACTGATTGCAAATAGAATTAAATTGCCCAGAATTTCTGCATGTTACATAAATGCAACTACTTTATCTTTCATGGGGTGTGACAGAAATCATGCAACCAGAAAATGATTTTTTGTTTGCTTTGCTATTTCTATTTAACCAAACATGAAGAGCACCTTTAAAAAGGCAAGTAATCAGGCAGATTCAATTTTTAAAAATGTAGAGTTAATATTATAAGAAGTGTGTTCAATTCAAATCATTAGACTTCAAAAAGAGAGAAAGACAAAACAGCTAAGATTTTCGATTTAGGTTGAATTGCATGAAATTTGGATTCATGGTTGAACTGCATTCAATTAATCAATTCCTAACCACAATAAACAGGACAACCCCAGAATAAGAACAATGGGAAGCATTCAAACAGGAATATAAATCAAGGGAGAGAACTTTGACGACAAAAAAATCACAACCCATGGGTGAGCAAAGGGACAGGGCAACATGAAGTTTAAAAACAAATGAAGTCAAATTTTGCTAAAGGGAGGAATACAGAGAAAATCAAGAAATGACACAGCATATTTTAAATGTTACAAGAACACGGATGGTGGATGTATGGAACAAGCTGCCAGAGTAGGTAGTTGAGGCAGGGACTATCCAAACATTTAAGAAACAGTTATAGACAGGTACATGGATAGGACAGGTTTTGAGGAATATGGACCAAAACGCAGGCAGGTGGGACTAGTGTAGCTGGAACATGTTGGCCGGTGTGGACAAGTTGGGCCGAAGGGCCTGTTTCCACACTGTGTCATTCTATGACACGTTTGTCACTTGAGATATGTCTGCACATCGCACTGTGCATTCCGCCACAAAAACAGCACTGGACCAAAGAGTGATACATATTTGGAACCATAGTTCCTGAAGCAAGATTTAACAGTACAAGACAAATATATTGGAACATTATAATTAGGAAAAAAAAGGGGGGGGGGAAATTCTCCTGAAAGAGGAAACATTCTTCTGGAAAATTATAAATAGTTCAATCATTTCAGAAAGATAAAAAGCAGAGAGCAAGCAAAGTATAGATTAGTTGGCCTAATGTCTGTTGCTAGTATGCGACTAGAGAACATGCCTAGAATTAAGGAGAAGATAAATGAATATTTTAACTAATTCAGCGTCAGCACATACTTGAGACGAGCAAGTCACAACCTGACAAATCAGACAATTTAAAAAAATAAAAGCATCCTTTAAGAGAACAGGGGAACGTCACAGAACTTTAGAAAGTAGTCAGGTTCCTCATAAGAAACAATTAGGTAAAGACAAAGCTCGTGGAATTAGGACACATTATTGACCTGGTTCAGAAATAGGCTGAGCAGCAGGAGAAAGATGATAATTGACTGGTATTTAAATCAGCAGGATATGACGAGCCACATCCCACAACAATCCAGGTTGATGCTGCACCCATTCATGATATTATCTTAAATGAGATATCCACATATCCTTGTTACCCTATCCACCAGAGAGCTTGATCAATTGCTTGCCGTCATAGCAACTCCTACTTTCCCCAATGAGAGATATATCTAATGTCCTATTTAGTCCTTCCCTATCCTTAGTTTAGAGATATGGCATGGAAACAGGCCCTTCAGCCCACGCCAACCATAGATCACCCATTCACAGTAGTTCTCTGTTATCCCACTTTCGCATCCCCTCTCTGCGACACTGGGGGGAATTCAGAGGTCAATTAACCTACAAACCCATTCGTCTCTAGGATGTGGGAAGAAATTGGAGCAGCCGGAAAAACCCCACGTGCAAACTGCACACAGGCAGCTACAGAGAGCAGTATCGAACCTGGGCCTCTGACGCTGTGAGGCAGCAACTCTATCACCTGCACCACTGTAGCGCCCTTAAGCTCTGTAGTTTAAAACAAATTAGTTCTCTCTTTCCCAGTTCTCATTAAGGACCCATGAATGTTAACCCTTTCTCTTATCATAGATGCTGCTGCCTGACCTGTCGAGTGTTGTTAGCACTTGGAGATTAAAATCAATGACACAGGAAGAAGTGTGATCAGTTTAGATGCTAGCAAGAAATTACAAAGATTAATTGTAATTTGACTTGATTTATCCCTCTAATTTGAGGGAAGAAAGATAAAGTTGTGCAAATTGCAATATAGGAAAAATGAGGTCATTCACATTAAATTTTAAAATAATACTAATGAGTATTTGCTAAATGACGTTAGAAGCTGTGGAGATCAAAGAAAACAATGGAATAAACCCATGATAAACTTATACAAAGCCATGGTCAGTTCATGCCTGAGGAAAGGAATGGTTTTGGGCACCACACCTTGAAAGGAGGGTGGGGTAGAAGGGAGGATATTTGATTGGAAGAGAGAGCAGGTTACAAGTTAGGGCTTTGCTCATTTTGATTAATGTGACTAATGTTTTCCAACATATTAGGTGGAACTGAAGGGTAGAGAGAGAAACACTACTGCTGATTATGGGATCTATGAGTAAAGGCGATGGCCTGATAATTAGTGCGGAATTTTGGAAATATTGCCACATGCAGTGGAATTTAGAACTCCCTTCTGAAAACATGACCTAAAGGTTGATCAATCTTATATAAACTTTGGCGGCACAGTGGTAGAGTCACTGCCTTACAGTGCCAGAGACCTTGGTTCGAATCTGACTACGGGTGCTATCTGCAGAGTTTGTATGTTCTCTGTGACCGTGTGGGTTTTCTCTGGGTGCTCTGGTTTCCTTCCACATTCCGAAATCATGCAGCTTTGCAGGTTAATTGGCATCTGTAAATTGTTCCTAGTGTCTAGGATAGAACTAGTGTACGGGAGATTACTGGTCGGCACAGACTCGGTGGGCCGAAGGGCCTGTTTCCACAGTGTAACCAAAAAAACTAAAATAATTACCAAAAGAAATAAGATATATAGGCAGGAATTAGTTTACAAATCTCTGAGAATAACAAAATATTGATTTGAGGAGCTACCCTGACCAAAGTCTTGAAAATACTATCCCTTGTGCAAAATGTCATAAGTGGGTGCATTCACCTCCAGAGGCCTGTTGAAACATGCAGCCAGACGAGAGAAATCTTTAGATTCTGCAGTCACTGCTGAAGAGGCATACGCCACAAAAATATACATACATCCACCAAATATTCTAGTCTTCCCTGGATTTTGCCATTCCCAATAGACAAGCCGCACAAAGATATTTAGAATATTGAAGAGTACAGTACAGGAACAGGTCCGTCGGCCGACCAATGTGTGCCGATTCAGTTGCCAAGATAAACTATCAATTGCCTGTACGAGTCATATCCCTACATTCTCTGTATATCAATGTGCTCGTCCAAAAACACCCCTATTGTATGTTGTGCAGATAGGTTTACAGTAACAGCAGGAAGGAACACAGTGGAGCAGTCTGAAGAAGCGTTCCGACCCAAAACGTCACCTATTCCATTTCTCCAGAGGTTCTGCCTGACCCGCTGTCACTCCAGCATTTTGTGTTGAAATAGTCATGGTATCTTGTTATTGGGCTCTGACACTTCATGGCACAGGGGAACAAATGTGTTTACATCCCCTTTGTTTTTACTACGTGAAAGGAAAATGGCAACAGGCTGGGAAAGCTTCATCTATCGCAAGTAAACACATATCATCCGTTCTGGTAATAACATGGAACTGCAGGTACTAGTTTTAAACCACAGTAAGACACAAAATGGTGGAGTCTGCCTACATCTCGGGAAAATGTGGATAGCTGACGTCTCGGGTCGGTACCTTCAACTTGCTGGGGGGGGGGGGTGGGGTGGGAGTTGTAGAGAGCTGGAAAAGAAGTGGTGCAGGACAAAGCAAAACGTGGTCGGTAATAGGTGGACAGGCAAGGGGGATGGGGGGGGGGGGGGTGATAATTGATATTGGGCAAATTGTTGGGCAAAAGTTAGAGATGAAAAGACAGGTGCGAGCCTGAAAAGGATAAAGAGTTGCAAATTGTGAAACTCAAGGCTGGAAAAGTTGCGAATCGTGTAGCCAATGGAAGGGATGCAGGTGGAGGAGGAGGGGGACGGGGAGAAGTCTCCTTTTTAGTCTCAGAGTGTGGAGTCATACAGCATGGAAACTGGCCCTTCAGCCCAACTTGCCCACACTGACCAATATGCCTGATTTATACTAGTCATACCAGCCTGACTTAAGGCCATATCCTTCTAAACCGGTCCTATCCATGTACCTATCCAAATGTTTTTTAAACGTTGCGATAGTATCTGCCTCAACTACCTCCTTCAGCAGCTCGTTCCATACACCTACCACCGTTTGTGTAAAACAAATTGCCCGCCAGGTTCCTATAAAATCTTTCCCCTCTCCCCTTAAACCCATGTATTCTGGTTCTTAACTCCCCTACTGGGTAAAAGATTCTGTGCATTCACCCAACCTCAAAATAAATGTATTCACATGCAAGCCGCTTCAACAGAGAATAAAGACCATGGCATAAAGACGGGACTCATTTTATTTTGTAACTTGCTGGTCGGAAAAGATTGGAGTACGTGTACTTACACTATTCCCTCGGGACTGTATGTGGAGCCACTGACAGTAAATTCCTTCAGGGAACACTTGTCGTTTTCAGCTTTGTCGACAACGAACATCTAGAATGACACAAAACAGCAGACACTCGATGTGAAGAATGGCACATCAATTGTTGGTCATTGCAAATCAAAGTGGCCAGCAAGGTACAAACTCAAGACAATTGTTGAATCGGCGAACGAGCTTTATGCAACATAACACTGTCGTGTCAGAAGTACGTCAGATCTGAACAATAATGCTTCCTGCATTGCCGTATATCTACTTCTTTTTTTTGACATGCAATAAATGAATTACATTCTAATGCAATATGTACACAAGATTTTAAAAAATGTTAATGCCTCGTGACAGCCGGGAACGCACAGTCGATCGCACTGTGCAGGCCAAGCGATTTCTTTTGAGCAGCGTTGGATTAAAAAAAAAAAATCACACTCCCAGAGGAGTCCATTTTTAGCCCACGATGCAAGCAATCAGGATGCTTTCACAGCCAATTCCAAATATCTGACAGCACACATAAATCTAGCACACATCCCACAAGGTGCAGAAGGTACAGCAAGGACAAAAATATGGAACTTATTTGAACTTCTCAAACTTCATACTTGCGTTAAATATTTAGCTAAAGGTCAAATTATTTAGAACAAAAGAAAGCAATTGCTTTCATTAAATTAAGTTCAAACTCCAAATTGCTTCAAACAAATTGGTAATGCGGAGAATATATGCAAGGCAGCTAATTACATTTACAATGCAAAAAATATTAATATTAATATTCAACGGATAATTTTGATAGAGATGTGAAAAGCATTTTGTCTTGTCATACATTTGCATAATGCCATTGAATCTCTTAAATTTGATTGAGTAGGTAATTGTAAGGCAAAGGGTTTATGCCGGATAAGGCATTAACCACAAGCTGATAGGGGTAAAGATTAGAGACACAAGGAACTGCAGATGCTGCAATCTTGAGCAAAATACAAAAGTGCTGGAGGAACTCTGCAGGTCAAAAGAGCATCCCTGAAGGACATTGCTTTGGGTCAGGACCCTTCTTCAGATTGATTGTAACAGTGGGAGAGAAATTTGGAAAAGAGTTGCGGGTGGGACAAATCCTTCGAGTGATAGGTGAGAGGGGTTTGTTTGGCAGATGGGTGGAGTAATGGGGCACGAGGATGGGAGGGGAGGTGGCAGAAGGGGAGAAAGAGTTTGAGTTTAGTTGATAGTCACGTGTACAGGGAAAAGCTTTTGTTGCGTGCTAACCAGTCAACGAAAAGAGAAGACATGATTACAAACGAGCCATCCAGTGTTCAGAAATATGATAAAGAGAATAACACGAATAACGTTTAGTGGAAGATAAAGTTCAGTAAAGCCCAATCAAAGACAGTCCGAGGGTCTCCAATGAGGTAGATAGTAGCTCATAGTAGAGGCGGGAAAGGGGGAGAAATGGGTGCATGCTGGAGTAAGGGGACAGGAATGAGGGACGGGTGGTGTTACTTAAAATTGGAGTATTCAATGTCCAACATAAAATTTGAGAATTTGTGTAATAATGGGTAAAAATTCTGGAGGAATAAAATGAGGAGATAGAAATCTTGCACACTACCAGCTGAACGATTGGGAATCTTCTCTTGCTACTCCAACAGATTAGAGAAGCAAGCGACACTTTTGGAAAAAAAGTAATTCAAAAATTATTTCAAAAGCGATTGTCAAAGCACTTACCCGGCAGACAGACATCTGGTTAGTTGTGAGAGTGCCGGTTTTGTCAGAGCAGATAACAGAAGTGCAGCCCAGTGTTTCAACGGACGGCAGACTCCGCACAATCGCATTCTTCTTTGCCATGCGCCTAGTGCCAAGGGCCAGGCAGGTAGTTATAACAGCCGGCAAACCCTCGGGTATTGCAGCCACTGCCAAAGCCACGGCAATTTTGAAGTAGTAGATGGCACCGCGAATCCAGGAGCCACCGTGGACAGGGTCGTTGAAGTGGCCAATGTTTATGATCCAAACCGCGATGCAGATCAGCGAAATAACCTTGGAGAGTTGTTCACCAAACTCATCGAGTTTCTGCTGCAGGGGAGTCCTCTCCTGTTCAGTTGCTGCCATCTCATCGCGGATTTTGCCAATTTCTGTGCTCGTACCAGTAGCAACAGCAACCCCAATTGCCCTACCAGCTGCGATATTTGTACCCTGAAGGCAAAGAAAATAAAATATTTTCCTTCAAAAATAAAGAACTGCAAAATCTATGCCTGCATGAGGTAAGTACAGTGGCACAAGCGGTAGAGCTGCTGTTTCACAGCGCCAGAGACCTAGTTTCAATCCTGACCTCAGCTATTGTCTGTGTGGAGTTTGTACGTTCTCCGTGTGACCACGTGGGTCTTCTCCGAGTGCTCCGGTTTACTCCCACATCCCAAAGACAAACAGGTTTGTAGGTTAATTGGCTTTGGTAAAATGGTAAACCCTCCCTAGTATGTAGGATAGTGCTAGTCTACGGGGATCACTGGTCAGCACAGACTCGGTGGGCCCAAGAGCCTGTTTCCGCGCTGTATCTCTAAACTAAACCTAGGTTGGATCCTGACCTTGGCTGCTGGCTGCGTGGAGTTTGCACGTTCTCCCAGTGACCGTATGGGTTTCCTCTGGGTGCGCCGGTTTCCTCCAACATCCCAAAGACATGCAAATTTACGGGTTAATTGAGCTCAGTAAATTGCCCCTAGTGTGTAGGGAGTGGAAACGAAAGAGGCATAACAGATGAACGGATGATCGATGGTTTGCGTGGGCTCGTTGGGCCGATGGATCTGTTTCCACTCTGTATCACTAAACTAAAGCTAATTGCACAGATATCTGGAAATACACCAGTTTAATTACCATGTGTAAAAGTAAGGATGGATTCAAGTTCCAGTTAAAGCCCTTCATCAGAACTGTTCGGCTTTCTGATTTGCTTATTAATATTTTAAATATTCAGAGATTTTCCCTTCAACTTTACCATTTGTCATGCAGATATAGTTACAGGAGCCAAGAAGAATGAGTGGGTCAGATGACACCACAGCAGTAGAGCTGCTGCATTACAGCGCCAGAGACCTAGGTTCAATCCTGACTACCGGTGCTATCTGCATGGAGTTTGCACGTTCTCCCTGTGGCAGCATGGGTTTTCCCCTGGTGCTCTGGTTTCCTCCAACATTCCAAAGACGTACATGTTTGCAGGTTAATTGGCTTCGCTAAAATTGTAAATTATCCCTAGTGTGAAAGGTAGTGCTAGTGTATGGGGTGATCGAAGACTTACTTGTGCATTTAGTTCATTAATAAAGAGAATTGATGAAAATATTACTTATCGTTGAGCACAAAAGTTATCAAAGCAGATTACCTTTTCTCTCAGGTTGGGCGTCTAATGAGAAGTCTACAAGTGACGGAAGCGCCTATTATTTCTAGGCCACTTTCCCTTCATCTTTACGCATTGATGCGCCATATGGCCTAATTCTGCTCCTATTACTTATGACTTGGAAGTTATTTTTAATTATTGGCAAAAGAACCAATGCACTAGTGATTGAATATCAAACAGTTTTACTAATAACCATAGCGCGCTTGTCTCGATGGATTAAATGTGAATGAATCGAACAGTTAACTAGAAACTCATTTATGGTCAGTGACATTGAATTGTGGGTTGAATCGTATGAACCTCAAGTGTGGATCTTGGGAGGCAGACTACAATACACCTAAATTTAACAGGGATGAATTTCTAGGTAAATATTCACATTACATTTTTGGATTGGGCTCTTTTTTAAAAAATCAGTGAGGGTTAAAACAAAAAGAAAATAACAGGGATGCACTTCATCAAATTAAAAACACACCATTTGCACCCAGACATTTTCCCCATCCAAACTTTGGCTACAAAATTTAAGAACCATTTATTTAAACAAGCAGTTAACAATACTAGGATATTCTTGATCTTTATTATTCCACCCCTAAAAAAGGCTTTTGAATCCAAGCAGCCACTCAAAGGTGACCTATAAAACTGTGACGCTGTCCTCCTGCAGTTTAAATCTGCGGCTTTGAAGTCATGAGTTCATCCTCTGGGTTTAATCGTAACATTGTTGACCACAAGCATCCGGCAAGCCTGATCTATAAACCCGAAAACACATCCCTAGGCTGGCTTCATCGTATGATTTTGTTCACCATCAGGCTCCCCTACTTTAATGCAGCATCACCAATGGTTTGGATATGCGATTTCATTAAACAAGTCTTAAACACAGGGCAGCACAGTGGTGCAGCTGGTTGAGCTCCTGCCCAGTGTCAGAGATCCAGATTTCATCCTGACCTTGGGTGCTGTCTGTGTGGAGTGCGCACATTTTTCCCGAGATCACATGGGTTTCCTCCCACTTCACAAAAACATGCGAGTTGTAGGTTAATTGGTCACTGTAAATTGCCCCCAGTGTGTCGGGAGTGGACCACGACTGAACTTTCCTTTCAACACTAGGCTCAAACACAATAGCATAACTTGTTCCCCATTTCTTCCTCAACTTGTTCCCCATTTCCCTGGGGAAAAATGTCTCCAGATGGCACCACCAAAGAGTGTGACATTTTGCAGGCCGCATGCCGGAGAAACTGGTCTACTCATGATCTGACCTTTTAAAGCTAAAATGTGCAGCCAGAAAAAACTACAGCAGTGCAAAATAAGGTTTTTAACACTAGTCGCTTATTTTCCAGTCTTTTTTATTTCACTGACTTACAGAACACTTGTAAATTTATGTACGATTTATCTTTTTGTGTGACGTCTGAGTCTATGATGCTGAAGCAAGATTTTTATTGTACCTGTCCTCACCGTTACCAGTGGATATAACAATAAACTTTGACTTGGCTGCCCCAACCAACCTCAACTGAGACAATGTTATAGTACACTACATAACAGCAGGAACATCCATCCCATTCACCTAGCCTGCACAATGATAGCAAAGAACCAGAGGACATAGGTTTAAGGTGAGAGGAACAAGATCTAATAGAAACATGTGGGGCAACTTTTTCCACTCATATGGATGGGTAGATGGATTACTTGGACGGGTACATGGTTAAGAAAAGTTTAGAGGGTTGTGGGTCAAACATCAGTAAATGGGACTTGCTTAGATGGAGCATCTTGGTTGGCATGGACTCCAAAGACAGGCCAAAAACTAAAGCAAGGTTCAAATCTGCACTTTGTCCTGATTAACTTGGCACAACCCTATCTTACTAAAAGCTAGGACCAAAATCAGTACCACTTAACAGTAATGAAACAAGAGGGTCACCTATCACTTCCCCAGCAAAATGTAAACACAGCAGGATTTAAGTTCTGTAATTCAAGTTCAGCATATCCATGGCCTTTCGCTGCTCTCTCCAACTACCATCAATCATTCCAGTGGTTTTCTTCTGCACAAAATTAGACCTGGTCTTTCACTTGTTTACTATCCAGCGAGGGGTAATAAAGGGTTCTCTGTTAGCTGTTGGGAGTCTTAAAAAGATGCATTTGGGTAGCTACAATTACAGTTCCTGGTGACTGAAATCCAAAAATGTAACAAAATTAATGTTAAAACATTTTTAGTGTGAAGATATCACACAACATATACAGTGATTGCTAGTGGAATGAGGACAGGTTTTCATACCCATAGCAATGGTAAGATTTCCTGAGTCTGACTTGGGTTGCATTCAAATTGTGAATGCTTGAAGCAACTGAATAGAAATCTACACTCCATTTTACTCTTCAATGAAGATCCATACATGGATAAGTTCCACAATAAAACTATTCATATTTTAGAGTTTACTATTTTGGCAGTCCTTCGCAAATGCTGCCTGACATGCTGAGTTTCACCAGCACTTTGTGCTTTACTTCTATGATGTAACTCCATTCCCCTGCAACAGATCTCCAAATGTAGATTTTTGCCGCAAGGTGGATAGGACAAACTGTTTGACGGCTGCCCCAAACAACCTCATCTGAGACGACGTTATACTATATAGTATAATAGCAGGAACACCTTTCCCACTCACTCAGCTTGCACAATGATTGCAAAGAACCAGAGGACACAGGTTTGAGGAGAGAGAGACACAAGATGTATTCAAAATCTGAAGGGTTAAATTAAATTGAAAATCTATGACACCCGGTGTTCTAGATGCGGGCTCCTGTACATCGGCGAGACCAAAACGTAGACTCAGCGACCGTTTCACTGAACACGTGCTCAATCTGCTGAGGCCTAGTCGATTTCCTGGTTGCTTACGAATTTTAGGTAATTTGTACAAACACCACCCACCTCCCTCACACCCCTCCCAATGCCCCCCCCCCTCCCCTCACCTCCACTAAAGGCCGGTTAATTAGTTCCACAATTCACAACTCTGTATCCCTCTTGGGTTCACACCCGTCTCTAGTCAACAGGCAGCCTATCATGGAACCTCCTTGCCTGAGGTCATCTGTTTTTGTCAGCCCCAATTTGTCCTGTTTTTGTTCCAGTTTTATTCCCCCCCCCCCCCCCCCCCCCCCGCAAATACAATCAGTCTGAAGTAGGGTCCTGGCCTGAAATGTCACCTATCCATTTCCCCTGGAGATGCTGCCTGATCTGCTGAGTTACTCTAGCATTTTGTGCCTATCTTTGGTGTAAAGCAGCTTCTGCAGTTCCTTTCTATCACAAAAAATGCGTGTGTCTGATTAATTAAGGGTGATGCAGCGGCACAGCTGGTAGAACTGCTGGCACACAGCCCCAGGGACCTGAGTTCCACCTTGACCTTGGGGTACTGTCTACATGGAGTTTGTGATCGTGTGGGTATCCCCAGGTGCTCCAGTTCCCCCCCCACCCCACACATCCCAATTGGGCTTGTAGGTTAATCGGCCTCTATAAACCGCCCCCAAGTATGTTGGGAACGGATGAGAAAGTGGAATAACATAGAAGACTTGCGATTGGAAAAATCTTTGAAAAAGATTTCTATATTGCTGATTGGCATTCTTATTTAGGAGATGTCATGTTTTGCTGAAGACCAGTGTGTCAGGAATTGGCAAACACTAGCATAACCCCGAGGCGTAACTAGGAAGCAACTTTCAAGCTTCATTTGAAGCCAGAAATATCCAAAACAAAAGCCGCGTCATCATTTTCTTCCCCCTCCCTCGAATAAAATGCAATACCCAACATGTACATTAAAAAAAAAAAAATAACAAGCATATTATTTTGAACGCTGCCCAAAGGATTACAGCATCAGGTCAAAGCAACAGTAGCAAATCCGGAGCCAAACTAACCAGGGCTAATGCCAAGAAATGGAGAGCTACTATCCCCTCCACATGACAGTGCACACACACAGACGGCAATGGTAAGTGCAAGGACCAATATGTGCCATTGATTTCTGTCCACTATGTCAGGGAAATTTTTAAGTCAGATTTCAATTCCACTTAAAAAGCTCCGATCGCTAAGGTACAGTAGCAGTCTACAGGGACTTGTAATAATTGGATAATATTTCAAAACGAATTAAAAATAGACAATGTGTGTAAAAATACAATTTCATGGCAAAGAGGCATCTAATTGTATTGCTTCAGAGTGACTGTGCAGCCTCATAACCTCAGTTTCAACTCGTATTACAAAATAAAATTGAGACAGACAACTTGCTTACTGAAAAGAGCATGTTCTTTTTATCCTGATTCACTGCACGAGGGTCAGGAACGGGGTCGGTGTGTTTGATGATCGACACAGATTCACCTAGGGATGAGAGCACACACAGAGCTGTGTTATTCACCGTCTCCTTGATGCAAGGTCTTTACAAGAGGCAACCTGCACTGAAACACAAAATCACTGCAGCCAGTTTAAGCAGGCTTCAGCAACACATCACATAACCACCGTTTGACCAAATCATATCCTGTTCACAGAGGACGTGAATCTTCTGTGATAAGTTGAAATAATTATTGAATAATGCTAAATCCAATCTAATCTTTTATTTATCTCTCCAAAAAGTAATTAAGGGAAAAACACAATTTTATTCGCTTCAGAATTATTCACAATTTATTCTTGAAGGGCTTTGCTTAAAATGTTCATTTTACAATGATATGAGTGAAGCAATGTGCATTACATGAAATTATGGTAAAATTATAAACTGAATTAGGATAACCCTTTGATTTCCAACTCTTGTTAATTCATGCAAACCTGTTCTTTTAATTGCATTACTGCACCAGTGTGTTAATATCTCAACCAAGTAGTTTGTGGAAAAATGCCTTCAACTAGTACATTGTTTATCTTGGCTGTGCTGAGACTTGGAGAGGACTGTTTAAATTAACTATGGAAAAGTATCCTTGCTTCTAAACTTTAAACCCAAAATAGGGAAACTTATTTTGGGAATAGGGAAAATTTCCCTATTTATAATAGGGAAAATAGTGAAGTTCATTACTTTTATCCACAACATACTCTAGGCAGTCACCAATTAAGAAACCCTAACACCAAAAAAATAAAGAAATCAGTGATTGGAGTTTAGAGATACAGCATGGAAACAGGCCCTTCAGCCCACTGAGTCCATGCCGACTATCGATCACCCATTCACACTCGCATCCACTCCCTACACATTAAGGTATATTTACAGTGGCCAATTAACCTACAAGCCGCACGTCTTTGGGATGTGGGAGAAAACCGGAGGACACCCACACGGTCACAGGGAGTACGTACAAATTCCACACTGACGGCAGCCAAGGTCAGCATCAAACCCAGGTCTCCGGTGCTGTAGCAGCAGTTCTATCAGCTGTGCCACCATGCTGTAAATCCTAAATCCAACACTGATATCATTCACTTTTTACAGTACAGCACAAGAACAGGCCATGCGGCCCACAATCTCTGTGCCGAATATGAAGCCAAGATAACCTAATCTCTTGAGATTTTTATTGAACTGTATTCAAAAAAGGAATATCAGTGTACCTAGGTACATGAGACAATAAAACACCATTGAACTAATGAAAGAAGCGAGATAAAAGTCTGGTGCACCCTAAATTTTGGAACATTTTTTTGAACTCTAAAACTGCTTAGTTGTGACCAATTAATGTGAAATAAGATCAGATGATGAAGAGTCTTGGCAGAATAAAAGTTACCAACACAATTGTTTGGCATGCAGATGCAATTTCACAAAGCATGAGCTACTTCAGAGGTGCCATACTTGATCTTTTTATGTACAATTCCAAAGCACATTGAACGTTGCGCATCACATTTTAACTTTCAGATTTACAAGAACACAGTAGAAAACAAGTCATCGAATGAATGCAAAGTCATTGTAAAATGAAACTACTTAGAGCTGCAAAGGAAGCACGGTTTCAACTCATTACCTGTTAGAATAGATTGATCTACTCTTAAGGTTGTTGACTTGATTGCAGTCAGTCTGATGTCAGCAGGGACCTTGTCGCCAACTGTGTAGAGAGAAAAAAAGACGATTAAATTTCACAGAGACACACACAAGGAACTGCAGATACTGAAACCCTGAACTTGAACTATGCTGAAATCATAGACTGAAGAAGGGCCCGACCCAAAATCAGGACAATCCATTCCTTCCGCAGATGCCACCCGACTTGCCGACTTACACCAACACTTTGTGTTCTGATTAAGTGTCAGAACAATGTCTGTGGCCTCATAGCTATAAGTAGCATGTGGTGAAGTAATCTGTACCTGACAACAGGATGCAGGCAGATAAACTCAGCTATTGCAGAGACCATGATGCATTTATCAATCTTCCATTTTTATTTTCCAAGAAAAGATTTATGTTTAACTTGAGAGATACTGTTGTCAGATGTACCGTTTTGCATGCTATCCAATCAAATCAGATAATACTATATATGAATACAATCAAACTAAAGTACAAAAGGAAGATAGAATGCAGAATATGGTTCTCAGCATTACAACGCATCAGTTCCAGAGACAATGTCCAATGTCCACAGTGGGGTGGAGGTGAATCGAACAACACCCTAACTTCCAGAAGGACTATTCAGAAGCCAGGAAGAGGAACGGGGGGGGGGGGGGGGGGGGGGGTGAGCTGCTCCCGAGTCTGATGGTGCATGTTTTCAACCTTCTGTATCTTCTGTCCAATGGATGCGGGTAGAAGGAATGACCAGGGTGGGAAAGGTCTTCTGCATTGAAAGCACAATTTTACTAATTCTGTCCAAGTCTCAAACATCTCAGTGCTCTGATCAATTTTCCCCTCCAGCTGCACCAGAAAAACAATTTGCCTAAATATTGTTCATCCCTTTCCAGTTTTGCTGTATAGATGATGACTACTCTATTTGTCAACATACTGTATTGGGGACACGAGAGGGAATCACTGACTCTCAAAAGCAGCAGGGTCCTGTACAAAAACTGATCATCTTCTACATGTACAGGATGGAATACACACCCACCTTCCAAAAGCCTGAAGAACAATGTAAACATTTTGTGCAATGCATTATATCTGATCTACAATCTGTTCAAAAATATCCAGCTTAATTATTATCCTACATTAGTCCATGTGCCCACTGGACTCAATATAATTTAAAAGGGGAAAATCTAGAGAATTAAAACTAATACATGATTTGGGGTACAGTAATAACAGTTGTATTCGCATGCTAGAGGTAAAGCTACTGTAGAATAATTAAATTATTAAATTGGAGATGACTAATTTTGCTTGAAACCTTTTGAGAATGCTTGAAGCAACACAGAGCTCTAAAGAATGCGCTCAGAGAAGAGGGCCAATGTAAAAGATATTAACCCGCAATGTCAAAACAAAGGGAGTGGAGGAATGCACTAACGTACGCAACCGAACAATCTGATAGAGAATATAAAATATGGAAGAAATTGAGCAAAGGTGAGGACAAGTCGCACAGGGATAGAAAAAAAGGACAATGGTTTAATGTTGGTGGCTCAGACAAGCAGCAATGATTAGCAGTTCCACAAGGAGGTACATTGTGACCGAATCTGGGCAACATTGCATTTAAAACAAACACAGAAAGTGCAGCAAATAGTTAGCCGGTCAGGATGCATCTGTGGAGAGAGAAAACCCAATGACAGAACTTAAAAGGAGACAATAGCTTGTAAAGTTGCAGGGAGGGTGAGATGTTGAGGTGGGTGAGATGTTGAGGTGGGGGAGAAATCTGAAAGTGTTAAATTACCATCGGTAAACAAGGTCACCTGGTCAATGTGTGAATAGGAGTTAGAGGGAGATATTACAGACAAGAGGACCTGGAGAAGAGAGCGCGCAAGTTAAAAATTTTACAGACTTTCCTCCTCTCGCCTTATAGCTGTGCCCAAAGATCCTATAACGAAGCAAGATAGACCACTCCTAAATACAATGGGCTGACGTGTAGTACGCAACGGAGCGGAACGTGGGCCTTTTTTTCATCCATTTCAGTAACCCAACCCGACCCGACTTGCAGTGTAATCAACGTTGCGGGGGAACAGTTTGTGTTAATAAATTATAATTCTGAAAAGGAGATTTTTACCAAATAAATTTTATTTTTACGAGGATGTTTCCGTATCCGGCTTCCGTCTCCGCACTAGTTTTCTTTGCTCCGCTATGGGATCTTTGGTGCGGAGGCGGAAGCCGGTTATGGAAATGGGGCCGAAAATTACCCCTGAATCTGCCCATGACCGTACTACGTCTTTTTCGCGAGGAATCTATCTTGCTTCCTATAGGATCTTTGGCTGTGCCGTCTAGTGTAGAGGTAGACAAATTCTTGATTAGAACGGGTGTCAAGGGTTATGGGGGAAAAGGCAGGAAAATGGGATTAGGAGGCAGAGATCAGCCATGATTGAATGGCAGACTAGATGGGCTGAATGGCCTAATTCTACTTCTATGGCTTGTGAACTTGAGATATGGAGGAATTTCTTTACCCAGTGGGTCATGAATCTGTAGAGTTTATTGCCACGGCCAAGTGAATGGGTATTTTTAAAACGGAGATCGCCAGGTTCTTGAGTAGCAAGGATGTCAAAGGTTACAGGAAGAAGGCAAGAGAATGAGATTGAGAGGGAAAAATAGATCAGCTATGATTGAATGGCAGAATAGACCCGATGGGTCAAATGCCCTGATTCTGCTCATGTAACTTATGAACTTACGAAGTCTATCCCTGTCGCTAAAACCCTCCAATCCAGGCTAACTTTCTGGTAAAGCATCTTCAGATTTTTTTTTGGTGATTGTTTTATCTGGGTAAAGTGCTATTATTATAAACCAACTACATTCCTTTCTGCTGAAAGAAACGACCAATAACTCAACAAAATTGTGAAGCACATACTGTTTGAAAGAAATATTATGAAAACAAATCCTAAGAATCAAGTTGAATAAAGTACACAAAACCGAGTGTGGAAGATTGATGATAATATCCAACTCCAAGTGGATGGAGGTGCTAACAGAAAGCAAATTTGGTCAATTGGAATTCTTCCATCTAAAAATACACCACTTTCTGCAGCTGCCAGAGAAAGCTGCCAGAATGAATCCAATAAAAAGCATGCTCCGTTTCCTCAAACATAAAATTCCATCGATGGTTCACATGCCCGTTCCCTCAAGGTCGCACAAACATGGATAGACAATAGAGCAGCAAACAAAACAGAATAATAAATTCACCCTTTCCCCTTAATAATTTGAAGAATATTAAAAATAATATTTCCAAAGCAGAGGCAAAGGCGGCTTTAATTGCGTGTTTTTCTTTTCACTTTGCACGAAGGGATGAGAAACTGCTCACCTTGGAGCCCTGAGGGAATTGCCAGAGGGGTCAGACATGATTTCGGAAAACCTACACACCCAAGGTTTCAAAACTGTCCCGCAATGCAGACGCACTGGATTGTGTCAAAGTTTTGCCATGAATAACAAAGAGATTTAAGAAACGCATTGGTGACGAATCACGTACAACTACACGGCAATTGATTTTACAGCTTAATAAGAATCTTGAAGTGATGCAGTCAAATGCATTTAATACAGTGCAAGCAGCAACAATGGTCTAAAAGGAAACAGATCCTCGCTACTACTGGTTACCAATAGACATGGAAATGCACATACTTATGTCACATCTTATGTACAACAATAATTACATTCTCCAGCATTAGTAAATGGTACAGAAGCTTGAAAGCACGTAGCACCAGAAAGTGTGCACCAGCAGCAAACACAAGTCTTGCCCCACCCCAGTCATTCCTTGCCCCATACTCCCATCCGGCAGAAGGAACAGAAGGTTGAAAGCGTGGACTCAAGCGTGAGTCAAGAACAGCTTCATCCCCTCTTATCAGGCTTCTGAACGGTCCTTCCACAAGCTAGGGTACTGTCACCTCTAACCCCTTATGGACATTGGACTGTCTTTGGAACTGTTGCGCCACAATGCTGAGAACTATATTCTGCATATGTGCTATGTTTGGGTAGCATGCAAAAGAAAGCTTTTCACTGTACACATGACAATAATTAACGTAAACCTAAATCATATGCAGAGATCAAAACACTATATTGAACAAGATCTCAACTTAGAAACCTGCAATCTAAAGTTCTTGTATCCAAAACACTTTGTACCCGATCAAAGTAGAACCACAGTATTATTCCTGTGGAGCTTAAAACCTGCACAAAACTAATGTCGGCATATTGCAAAAGGACAATCTGTTCTGCAGCCATTGGCATGAAAATGTAAAACGGTGCTTTTGGAAATCTGGTTTCCATCTCAGAGGTAAGTGGGCACTCTGCACGGCACTGCAGAATTAAGTACAGTACTAAAGTAGCTAAAACACCTTTCAACACTTTGCTGGTTTCACTCTACAATGACCCTCCAACTCCGGGCACTGAATAGAGAAACAATTGTGGATTCCTGCCCTGTGAAAATACTCAAAAAAATGAAAGTAAACTAGCTGTGCTGTTTTAAAATGGGTACAAAAAAATTAACAAATAATGGTAAGTTATTAAACTTTTAAACTGAATTGGGCGCGGAGTTCAGTGAACGTACTAATGTCACATTGGAAGATTAGCACCATCAGCTGTTCCAGCTACAAGACAAAATGTCATTTACATTATGTCATAACCAATACAAAGCAAGCATAAATCTCAAAACAACTTCATGACCTAGCTCCATTAAAATGCTGCAATCAATAGATCTTTCTAATAACTATATTTACAAACATCCCTTTTAAAAAAAACCTCAAACAAAGCCACCACCAATCAGCTCCATACCCTGCAAGACATTTTCCCCAATAAGGTCAAGTTTACTTCAGTAGCATTTTTCCAGAGTAGTTTCTGGTCAAAATTTTAACTATTTTGATTTCTGTGGAGATTATAACGAATTAAGGAACTGAGCGATATAAGTCTAACCATATATAGGAAATACGTCTTTGCATAAATTAGGTTTCGATCTTTGCTCTTTGATGGGAGTTAATGGGTGAAAAGCTAAGCTAAGCTTCTGTGCCCTTGAAGAGAAAACAAATAGCAATAGACAATGAGCACAGCCAAAAATGGGAAAACTATTTGCATGTGCTCTCCTGGTGTCGCAAGGAGCTTTAAATGTGGACATATGATAGCAGCTGGTTTCCAGCAATCTCAATTCTGCAGGAGGAACGGGATGATGCCCTGCAACATAGTTTTACAAGCTGTTGAGACAATTGCTCCAAATGCATTTTCCAATTTACTTTATTTTAAATGTTAAGATGTCTTAATCTCGCTGAGAATTAGACGTCCTGCTGCTCTGTAATTTTTATTTGCATTCCTGCAGGATACATAATCTTAAGATTTGACGTAACTATGCAGACAAGTTTGCAATAAAAGGGACAGGTGGTTGGATTGCTCATCTTGGGGGTGAGTTGACAATACCCTCCCGCGGATAAAGTCATAAACAAAATTGGTTAAAAAGAGACAATCATACAAGCCCGAGAGAAAATCGAAAGCGTTCTGTGCTATGAACAAAATGTGCATTTGAATTCTGTTATAATATGCTGAAATAAATCAGACTATAACAGCTAGTGAAGTCAAATGTTATTATTACCATTGAATTTACAAAGGAAGATAGAAAAGGATATACAAATGGATTGCAAAATGTACACTCCACTTGTTTAGGTGCAATAATATTTAATGTGACAATTTAAATAAATAAACTCAAAGCCACATGCATGGATCAAGATACAATTTCAAAAGGATATTAGACCATGCTGTGGCCCATGCAAAAATTCATTCTGCACTGTGGTTAAAAGGAATATTTTTACAGCAATCTTTAGGCACAGACAAAAGTATTTTAAGTGACAAACAGATGACTGTCTGGACGTCCAAGAACTTTACTAATAGGACTGCATACGGAAAAAGCACCAACATATGCCCAACAGTTGAAACAGGGTTTGCTTGATGGGCACAATTGCTTTTCATTAAAGGCTGCAATCCTGCTTGAAATAAGGCTTCCATAAGTGGAAATAGCAAACAAGATTAGAACAGCTGCCAGCTTCCTTTGGGCATGACCAATATCACTCAATGCTCCTTCTCACCAGTTCTGCTGCTTTCTTATTTATATCCGACATTTCCATTTAAATGAAAATCATCATAACATCCCCTGTAAATACATTTGTGCAAGTTGTATTCTTACATTGCAATCCCTTTATTCAAAGTTGCTTTTGGAATTTAATGTACACGACACTATGGTTTGATTATAATTATCTATAGTCTTTCCGCTGACTGGATTGCACGCAACAAAAGCTTTTCATTGTACCTTTGGACACGTGACAATATACCAAACTAAAAGGATTTCTGCTAATGACCAAGTGAACTTCAGCAGTGTTGTAATTAAATCCAATATTTTAGAGGTCAATGTTGTCTAAAGAATCTGAATCAAAACTAGTTTGTCCATTTCTCTCCACAGATGCTGCCTGTGACAAACTGCATTCTGCCAGCAATGTGTTTTTTTCACTCAAGATTCTAGTGTCAGCAGTCTTTTAGAACTCTAATGTCAGAGGTACTACTGGACTTGGGCTTGAAGATTCCATGACACTATTCTAATAGTTAAATCTATGTTTCAACCGGAATCATTTGCTTATCCGGTGGCGGCGCTGCGTCTGCAGTTTGTCTGTCTTTCTTCCTTCTTTGTCTTATCGTTAATGTCAGATGTATGTAATAGTCTATTTTTAGTTGTGTACTATGGGGGGGGGCACGGGGGGAAGGGGGGAAGGGGGAAACTTTTAAAATCTCTTTCTTCAACGGAGATGCGACTTTTTTCCGTGTCGTATCTTCGTTCGCGCTGCAGTCTAATTTCGAGGAGCTAGGCGACCTCCAGCTGGGATCGACCTTGAGGGCTCCGGTCGCAGAGCCTGTGGGCTCGCGGAGCTGGCTGACTTTTGGTGGCTGTGGTGATGCTGCGATTGCGACTGTACTTTCAGAGGCTTCGGCCCCGGGCCCTGTGGTCTGTAACATCGGGAGCTTGCAGGTCCCTGGTTGGCCACCGACTTTCTGGCAGCTCCAGCCACAGCAGCTTCGTCCGGCTTGAATCGGCCCGTTCGCAGGACCTTTCATCACCCAGCGTGGCTCGGCCACGGGATCTGCCATCAATAGCAGTTGGGGTCTCGGGTGGGGCCTCGATAGCAGTTTGACTGCCTGACCGCGAGAGAAGAAGCAAGGAAGAGACAACACCTTTTTTACTTTCCATCACAGTGAGGTGCCTGGAGGAGAGTCACTGTGATGGATGTTTATGTTAAATTTATGTAATTGTGTCTTGTTTGCTTTTTATTGTTATGAGTGTGACTGTATGGTAACATTTCATTCAAATTTTTTCAAATGACAAATAAATTCAATTCAATCAATAGAGAGAGAAGCACCAAGGCTGAACGGTGGCTGGGTGAGCAGAGGGACGATGGTTCGCTGGCTGATCAGGATCAAAGCAACTGCTGGGTGGCCCTGCAATGGCCTGGATCGGGTCCCGCTCTAGGACCAGATGCAGCCTGATGCGGCACGGAGAGGACACCTATAGCCTTGCTTGGCCAGGCCGACCCTGCAACGTCGCCAGGACAACGGGCCTTTATGGCCAGCTGCCTGTAAAGCAACCTTGGACTTTGAAAATGACACCAAAACCTGGCGACTCTTCTATATGGTCTCAGTGGACTATTTCTATAAACTTTGTACTTAATCTGGGATGGTTCTTACGCATAGTGAACCGTATGCAAAAGAAGAATTTCCATTGTGCCTAAAGAACATGTGATAAAGAATCATTGTTACTTTGTTACCTCCAAATTTAGGGACAGTTTATACCCAGCTGTTATCAGGCAACTGAACCATCCCACCACCAACTAGAGAGTGGTCCTGATCTACCATTTTTACCTTATTGGAGACCCTTAGACTATCTTTAATCAGACTTTATCTTGCACTAAGGATTATTGCCTCATCATGTACCTGTACACTGTGGTCGGCTTGATTGTAATCATGTATAGTCTTTTCGCTGACTGGATAGAATGCAAATAAGAAGGCTTTTCACTGTACCCTGGTACACGTGGCATTAATAAACTAAACTAAATTATAAACTAAAACTTACTGAATGTTTTGGCACAATGGCTATTGCTTTACATAACGGATGCATGTTCACTACCAAATTCATAGTATGAAGTTTCAACAAAATGGCATGGTAGTGATCACACACAAACCGCACAGCAAAAAGTGGCTTTCCATGCCGAGTGTCTGGTTTAATCCAGACTGGTGCAATGACCTCCTCTCCATGGACGTTAAGCAGCCACGTGATACAGCCGTACATAATCTTTTAATGGATGTAATCCTGCTGTATTAAGATTAATTTATTGGCACTCGTGTATTAAGGCTGGAGAATTAGAAACAAAGCTATTATTAATCACCAATTTCACAGATACAAATTAAAGACGTTGAATGCTTAATACCAATTAATAATTGAATAGTTGATATTGCACCAAAGGATTTAATAAAAGTAATTTTTAAGAAGTTATATTTACATAGTGGTTTTCATAATCAGGAACTTCACAAACAATTAATGTTACAGTCAATTAGCACATAGAAAAAAACCTTCTTGCACTAAATGTTGTACCTTCACTGATTATCTTGCACTGTGGACAGCTTGACTGTATTCATGTATAGTCTGTGCTTTGACTGAATAGCACACAAAGAAAAGTTTTTCTACTGTACTTCAGTACATGTGACTAAAATAAACGAATACACTGCAGTTGCTGGTTTACAAACAAAAGACAAAGTGCTGGAGTAAGACAGCGGGTCAGGCAGTATCTATGGAGAACATAGAATAGGTAACGTTTGGGTTTGGGACCCTTCTTCAGACCTAAAACAATGATGTTGTTTGAGAAATGTAACATGGGTCAAACAGTAGGGGCAATCTCCTGCTCTTTTACTATCATTGTGGCAATTACTGCAGCCACCGGAGAAAAAAGGCCTTTATATAATACCTCATTTAAACTGACTACTACAGCAGTGCACAATCTCCTTTAGTGTTGAAACATGCATCACCTCCCACAGTATTGATAGAAAGCCTAATTTATACACTTAGATCCCTGGGAATGATTAGCAAGCATGATGTGACTCAATTGCTAAACCAAGCTTAAATTATTCCATTGAAGTGCACTGGACACATACAACAATGGCCCAGTCAAAAGAACCATGGATAATTTTGATGTTACTGTGACAGTATGCAAATCCTAAATACATCATTCATAATATTTAAACCAGCATCTGCAGTTCCTTGTGTCTCCTGTCAAATGTGCCGAATTTGGATTGTTCAGCTAATGTCAATATAAGCTGTCGCTTGAGACCCATATCACTGAAAACAAGCCATGAACATTGATGGACTTCAATCTATTTTAGTTCACAGCTGAATTTGACATGTTCCACATACAGTGCCCTCCATAATGTTTGGGACGAAGACCCATCATTTATTTATTTGCCTCTGTACTCAACAATTTGAGATTTGTAATAGGAAAAAAAAAATCGCATGTGGTTAAAGTGCACATTGTCAGATTTTAATAATGGCCATTTTTTAATACATTTTGGTTCCACCATGTAGAAATTACAGCAGTGTTTATCCCCCCCATTTCAGGGCACCATAATGTTTGGGACACAGCAATGTCATGAAAATGAAAGTAGTCATGTTTAGTATTTTGTTGCATATCCTTTGCATGCAATGACAGCTTGAAGTCTGTGATTCATGGACATCACCCGTTGCTGGGTATCTTCTCTGGTGATGCTCTGCCAGGCCTGTATTGCAGCTATCTTTAGCTTATGCTTGTCTTGGGGGCTAGTCCCCTTCAGTTTTCTCTTCAGCATATAAAAGGCATGCTCAATTGGGTTCTGATCGGGTGATTGACTTGGCCCTTCAAAAATTGACCATTTTTTAGCTTTGAAAAACTCCTTTGTTGCTTTAGCAGTATGTTTGGGATCATTGTCTTGCTGTAGAATGAACCGCCGGCCAATGAGTTTTGAGGCATTTGTTTGAACTTGAGCAGATAGGATGTGTCTATACACTTCAGAATTCATTATGCTACTACCATCAGCAGTTGTATCATCAATGAAGATTAGTGAGCCAGTACCTTCAGCGGCCATACATGCCCAGGCCAAGACACCCCCACCACTGTGTTTCACAGATGAGGTAGTATGCTTTGGCTCTTGGGCAATTTCTTCTCTCCTCCATACTTTGCTCTTGCCATCACTCTGATATCTTCAACTCATCTGTCCACAAGACCTTTTTCCAGAACTGTGGTTGTTCTTTTAAGTACTTCTTGGCAAACTGTAACCCATCCTATTTTTGTGGCTAACCAGTTGTTTGCATCTTGCAGTGTATCCTCTGTATTTCTGTTCATGAAGTCTTCTGCGGACAAGGTCATTGACAAATCTATACCTGACTCTCTGTCGGACAGGTGTTTGGGGATTTTTCTTTATTATAGAGAGAATTCGTCATCAGCTGTGGAGGTCTTCCTTGGCCTGCCAGTCTCTTTGCAATTAGTAAGCTCACCAATGCTCTCTTTCTTCTTAATGATATTCCAAACAGTTGGTTTTGGTAAGCCTAAGGTTTGGCTGATGTCTCTAACAGTTTTATTCTTGTTTCTCAGTCTCATAATGGTTTCTTTGACTTTCATTGGCACAATTTTGGTCCTCATGTTGATAAACAGCAATAGAAGTTTCCAAAAGGTGGTGGAAAGACTAGGTGCTGAGAGTTCTCTTATACCTGCATTAAGGAGGCAATTAAACACACCTGAGCAATTACAAACACCTGTGAAGCCATGTGTCCCAAACATTATGGTGCCCTGGAATGTGGGTGGGGGGGGGGGGGGGACACCATGTATAAACACTGCTGCAATTTCTACATGGTGAAACTAAAATGTATAAAAATGGCCTTTAATAAAATCTGACAATGTGCACTTTAACCACATGTGATTTTTTTTCTGTTACAAATCTCAAATTGTGGAGTACAGAGGGAAATAAATAAATGTCGGGTCTTTGTCCCAAACATTATGGAGGGCAACTGTGCTTGAAACTTGACCTCGTTCTGATCTTCTGGGCAGTTCACTCATTACAAACTACATTCTGCCTAATGTTAAAATTGAAGTGTGCTCCATTTGAAAAGTACAACTAACATAAGTTTCTTCTACGTTGTGTAGTTGAGAAGGAATGATACAAACTCCGTACAGACAGCACCCGTAGTCAGGATCACACCCGGGTCTTGGTGCTGTGAGGCAGCAACTATACTGCTGTGCCACCCCAATGTACACCAAGTACATTCTGTTTCTATTTCAGCTTCACTGTCTCTGCTTTTTTTTCCTTTTTTTTAAAAATAGGTACAACAGGACAGACCTCAAATTCACACAAAAAAAAGCTTGTAAAAATCAGATTTAAATAAGTGACTGAGATGCTAAAGACCAAACGTTGGAAGCAACACCTTCCCAAGCTCCTGTCAATCTCACTTTTAGCTCAGCTGCCAACTCAAGCTCTTCAGTTCCCAGTGACAAGCTGATGACTGTTTCCAGTTTAAAGAGTCACTGTGGATGAGCTGAGAATTTGGCAGAGAGAAAATGGTGAAAGAACAAAGCTGCAAATAGCCAGAGGGAGAAGCTGAGGAGAAATCATTGAGACAGTGCATCCATTGTTGAGCAAAAAAACATTGAGCAGGATACAGAAGCACACAAGATGAAAATGTTTGCAAACATACGCCTGCCTTGCTTAAGGCTATACCATAACAGTGCTGGACCCGAATCTTACAATAAAATAATGGCCGCCATTTTATCAAACTGGAAGATACAAGGAACTTCATGTGCTAGTTTACAAATGAAACTGCAGATGGTACTTTACAAAAAAAAGACAGTGGTAAAATAACTCAGCGGGTCAGGCAGCATCTCTGGGGAACATGGATAGGTGACGTTTTGGGTTGGGACCCCTCTTCAGACTGAAGGTCCTGACTTGAAACTTCATTTGTTCATGCCCTCCAGATATGCTGCCAGACCCACTGAGTTACTTGAGAACTTTTAAAAATCTTACTAAACTTTCTGGTCCCAGGAAGTCACATTGCAGCTTTATTGTCCCCTCCCCTCACTCACCACTAAAACCACCACAGTCACATCTGTGGAGTCATTTAAGTTCCTTGGAACCATCATTTTCAGGGATCTTAAATGGGAGGCAACCATCGATTCCTAGGTCAAAAAGGCCCAACATAGGATGTACTTCCTACGGCAGGTGAGAAAACACAATCTGCCATAGGCAATGATGTTCCAGTTTTATACTGCCAGAGTCTGTCCTCACCTTCCCCAACATGGTCTGGTTTGGCTCAGCCATCAAGCATGACATCCGGAGGCTGCAGCGTATCATTCGATCAGCTGAGAAAGTTGTTGGCTGCAACCTTCACCCTCATTGATGAACTTTGCACTGCAAGGGCCAGGAAGCGAGCAGGTAAGATCATCTCTGACCTCTCTCACCCTGGCCACAAACTCTTTGAAGCACTTCCCTCTGGAAGGCGACTCCGAACTGTCAAAGCCGCCACAGCCAGACATAAAAACCAGCTTTTTTCCATGACCAGTAGCTCTACTCAACAGCCAAAAGTCTATAGCCTCCTTTTCCTCTGGTATTTTATTTCATTCGTCATGTTTAAATTATAATGTTTTATTTTGAATCGTCATGTTGTTACTTGCGAGCAAAGCACCAAGGCAAATTCCTTGTATGTATACATATTTGGCTAATAAATTCTATTCAATTCAATTATTGAACTTCGTTTAGCCGCATTTGGCGTATTGTGTGTAGTTCTGGCCGCCCCATTACAGGAAGGATGTGGAGGCTTTGGAGAGGATACACAAGAGGTTTGCCAGTATGTTGCCTGGATTAAAGGGTATTAGCTATAAAGAAAGATTGGACAAACTTGGATTGTATTCTGTAGAATGATGGATGTCGAGGGGAGACTCGAGAAGTATATAAAATAGAGGGAATAGCTTGAAGACAATAGACAATAGGTGCAGGAGTAGGCCATTTGCCCTACGAGCCAGCACCGCCATTCAATGTGATCATGGCTGATCATCCCCAGTCAGTACCCCATTCCTGCCTTCTCCCCATATCCCCTGACTCCACTATTTTAAGAGCCCTACCTAGCTCTCTCTTGAAAGCATCCAGAAAACCTGCCTCCACCGTCCTCCGAGGCAGAGAAGGTGGGAGGGGCAAGGTTTAGATTAGATTAGATTCAATTTATTCTTGTCATTTGAACCTCAAAGAGGCTCAAACGAAACTCCATTTCCACAGCCATACAACAAAACAATTCCTACACGACACACAAACAATTCAATTTACAGAAAAAACATCCATCACAGTGAATCTCCTCCTCACTGTGATGGAAGGCAAAGTCTTTTCTCTCCCCTGCACCATTTTTCTCCCGATGTTGATGCCCCAGGCGGGCAATGTTAAGTCCCCACGGCCATTGAGGCCGCGCCGGGCGGTGTACTGCCTCGCTCCAGGCCCAAAAGTCACAAAGTTGGAGCCCCCGGCGGGTGCTGGAATGTCCCGCGGCCATTAAAGCCACGCCGGGCGATTTACGGCCCCGCCCCGGGTCGTTCCAACCCCGCGACACGGGCGGGAGAAGTTGCATTGCGGGAGCTCCGGAAAGCGGTCTCTCACCCGGACCCGCGAGCTCCCGATATCACTGTCCACCGGTCTGCAGCTTGAGCTCCGGAGTCGGGCCGCAGCAGCGAGCCACCACCGCTCCTCACGCTCCGAGGACGGCCAGCCCCACGATGGTAAGTCCGCAGCTCCGCAGGCTCCGCGACTGGAGCCCCCAGGTCGTCCCGGTCGGAGGCCGCTCCACGGAGCTAGGCCCCAAAGACAACCCGACAGCGAAAAAGTCGGGTCTCCCGTACAGGGAAGAGATTTTTTTAAGTTTCCCCCTCCCCCCACATATACACAGTTAAAAACAGTACAAAAAACTCACAAACAACTACATTTAACGAGACAAAAATAAAAAAAAGACAAACGGACTGCAGTCGAGCCGCTGCCGTTAGGCGCCGCCACACCCACAGGAGGTATGCAGGGTATTTTCTTTTTACACAGAAACTGGTGGGTACCCAGAATGCACTCTAGGGGTGATGGTGGAGGCAGATATGATAGCGACATTTAGGAGGCTTTAAAATAGATGCACGGATATGTTGGGAATGGAGAGATATACAGTGCCCTCCATAATGTTTGGGACAAAGACCCGCCATTTATTTATTTGCCTCTGTACTCCACAATTTGAGATCTGTAATTCGAAATATCACATGTGATTAAAGTGCACATTGTCAGATTTTAATAAAGGCCATTTTTATACATTTTGGTTTCACCATGTAGAAATTACAGCAGTGTTTATACATAGTCCCCCCCCCCCCCCCATTTCAGGGCACCATAACGTTTGGGATGCAGCAATGTCATGTAAATGAAAGTAGTCATGTTTAGTGTTTTGTTGCATATCCTTTGCATGCAATGACTGCTTGAAGTCTGTGATTCATGGACATCACCAGTTGCTGGGTGTCGTCTCTGGTGATGCTCTGCCAGGCCTGTATTGCAGCAATCTTTTGCTTATGCTTGTTTTGGGGGCTAGTCCCCTTCAGTTTCCTCTTCAGCATATAAAAGGCATGCTCGATTGGGTTCAGATCGGGTGATTGACTTGCCCACTTAAGAAATTATAATTTTTTGCTTTGACAAACTCCTTAGTTGCTTTAGCAGTATGTTTGGGATCAATGTTTTGCTGTAGAATGTTTTCGAGGCATTTATTTGAACTTGAGCAGATAGGATGTGTCTATACACTTCAGAATTCATTATGCCACTACCAGCAGCAGTTGTATCATCAATGAAGATAAGTGAGCCAGTACCTTCAGCAGCCATACATGCCCAGGCCATAACAGGCCATCATCTAAATATACATGAATGATTTAGATGAAGGGATTCAAAGTATCATTAGCAAATTTGCAGATGACACAAAGCTGGGTGGCAGTGAACTGTGAAGACGACACTATGAGGATGCAGGGTGACTTGGACAGGTTGGGTGAGTGGGCAGATGCATGGCAGATGCAGTTTAATGTGGATAAATGTGAGGTTATCCACTTTAGTGGCAGAAACAGGAAGGCAGATTATCTAAATGGAGTCAAGTTGGGAAAAGGGGAAGTACAACAGGACCTGGGGGTCCTTGTTCATCAGCCGATGAAAGTAAGTGTGCAGGTACAGCAGGCAGTGATGAAAGCAAATGGCATGTTGGCCTTCATAACAAGAGGAGTTGAGTATTGGAGGAAAGAGGTCCCTCTGCAATTGACCACACCTGGAGTATTGTGTGTAGTTTTGGCCTCCCAATTTGAGGAAGGACATTATTGCTATTGAGTGAGTGGAGCGTAGGTTCACCAGGTTAATTCCCAGGACGGCAGGACTGTCATATGCTGATAGAATGGAGCGGCTGGGCTTGTATACTCTGGAATTTAGAAGGATGAGAGGGTAATTTATTGAAACATATAAGATTATTAAGGGTTTAGACACACTAGAGGCAGGAAACATATTCCCGATGTCAGGAGAGTCCAGAACCAGGGGCCACAATTTAAGAATAAGGGGTAAGCCATTTAGAACAGAGATGAGGAAAAACCTTTCCACACAGAGAGTTGTGAGTCTGTGGAATTCTTTGCCTCAGGCTTTCAAGAGAGAGCTGGACAGAGCTCTTAAAGATAGCAGAGTCGAGGGATATGGGGAGAAGGCAGGAATGGGGTGCTGATTGTGGATGATCAGCCATGATCACATTTGGCTCGAAGGGCCAAATGGCCTACTCCTGCACCTATTGTCTAAAACCCCCACCACCGTGTTTCAGATGAGGTGGTATGCTTTGGATCTTAGGCAATTCCTTCTCTCCTCCATACTTAGCTCTTGCCATCACTCCGATATAAGTTAATCTTTGTCTCATCTGTCCACAAGACCTTTTTCCAGAACTGTGGTTGCTCTTTTAAGTACGTCTTGGCAAACAGTAACCCGGCCATCCTATTTTTACAGCTAACCAGTGGTTTGCATCTTGCAGTAGCCTCTGTACTTCTGTTCATGAAGTCTTCTGCGGACAGTGGTCATTGACAAATCCACACCCGACTCCTGAAGAGTGTTTCCGATCTGTCGGACAGGTGTTTGGGGATTTTTCTTTATTAGAGAAAATTCTTCTGTCATCAGCTGTGGAGGTCTTCCTTGACCTGCCAGTCCCTTTGCGATTAGTAAGCTCACCAGTGCCCTCTTTCTTCTTAATGATGTTCCAAACAGTTGATTTTGGCAAGCCTACGGTTTGGATGATATCTCTAACAGTTTTATTCTTGTTTCTAGGTCTCATAATGGTTTCTTTGACTTTCATTGGCACAACTTTGGTCCTCATGTTGATAAACAGCAATAAGAGTTTCCAGATGGAAAGACTGGAGGAAAGACTAGGTGCTGAGTGCTCTATATCTGCATTAAGGAGGCAATTAAACACACCTGAGCAATTACAAACACCTGTGAAGCCATGTGTCCCAAACATTATGGTGCCCTGAAATGGGGGGACTATGTATAAACACTGCTGTAATTTCTACATGGTGAAACCAAAATGTAAAAAATTACCCTTTAATAAAATCTGACAATGTGCACTTTAACCACGTGATTTTTTTAATTACAAATCTCAAATTTTGGAGTTCAGAGGGAAATAATTTTTGTCCCAAACATTATGGAAGGCACTGTAGATCAAATGCAAGCAGAGGAGATTAGTTAAATTTGGCATCATGTTCGGCACAGACATTGTGGCCTAAGTGCCTGTTCCTGTGTTGTACTGTTCTAAACCATAGCAATCCCATGGTAATGGAAACATTCCATAACTCTCCCTGCAACTCTAACTCATACAAGGCCTGGTAACAACTCTGAAGTGGAATCAAATTTGGGCGACATGGTGGCGCAACGGTAGAGTTGCTGCCTTACAGCACCAGAGACCCGGGTTTGATCGTGACCACGGGTGCTGTCTGTACAGTGTTTGTATGTTCTCCCAGTGACCTGCATGGGTTTTCTCAGAGATCTTCGGTTTCCTCCCACACCCCAAAGACATACTGGTTTGTGGGTTAATTGGCTTGGTGTAAATGCAAATTGTCCCTAGCATGTGTACGATAGTGTTAATGTGCGGGGATCGCTGGTGGGAGCGGACTCGTTAGGCCAAGGGCCTGTTTCCGTGCTGTATTTCTAAACTAAATGTAGTTGTGGACTTTGGGTACAAGTTATGCTGCAGCATCAATAAACCTGATTAAATCATACATGTAGCATGGTTTGTAGTTCTGGAATCTTCAGGTTCAGGTAGTTACCCACCTCATTAATCAGAATGCTACTGGATTCCAAGAATCAAATTATGAATGAGTTACAGAAACCAAGCTTGTATTCGTGGAGCTCAGAAAGCCTATTTGACGTGTGGGGTGATTTTGCACAATTTCTCTTAAAAGGCAACAGATGAGACAGCATGCAAAGAAAGGGAGACACAAGGAACTGCAGGTGCTGAATTCTTGAGCAAAACACAGAAGTGCTGGAGGAACTCAGTGAGTCAGGCAACATCTGTGGAAGGAATGGACAGACGGTGTTTCGGTTCAGGACCCTTCGGCGGCGACAGGCGAGAGAGAAGCTTTCTCCTATTGATATGTCCACGGAAGGGTCTAAAACTAGATGTGGCTTAGGAGCAAGATTAGAAAATATCTACATATGTTTGTAGAAATTTGAACTCTGTTAATAGTAATTGATGCCAATAGATTGATATTATTAAATCTGTTTTTTAACCCAAGGTATTAAATAACATTGAGGCAAGGCTGCCACATGGAATTGGGACACGTGATATACTTGAACGGCGGAACAGGCAGAGGCTCAGTATTACTATTTCTTACTCTTACAGATTTTAGTTTTGAAAGACCGAATCATTCTGTGGTTTCTAATGCAGTAATTTTCCCTCCCTGGGCTTACTGCTCTATTCATAAATCAGGAACTGAAAAGCACAAATGTGCAAACAACTACTCTGTGGGAAAAGTTAACACTTTAGGGCTACACACATGCATAACAGTAGAGTTGCAGCCTTACAGCACCAGAGACCCTGGTTCAATCCTGACCTACGGGTGCTGTCTGTACAGAGTTTGTACGTTCTCCCTGTGATCATATGGGTTTTCTCCGGGTGCTCCGGTTTCCTCCCACATTCCAAAGACGCGCAGGTTTGTAGGTTAATTGGCTTCTGTAAATTGCCCCTAGTGTGTACGGTGCAAAACTGGGATAACATAGAACTATTGTATAGGTCGGCACGGACTTAGTGGGCCGAAGGGTCTGTTTTCACACTGCATTTCTGAGACTAAATTACAGGAGTAACCACATGGCTTCTGATTAATGCTCTAATTAATCTCCTTTACATTAAATCCCGAAAATTTGCTTAGGTATTTTTAGTTGAAAAAAAGTGCTTTGAATCATTAGCTGTGGGGTGGATGGGAAAGAGGAATTAAGTTTGTAAAATAAGTCACATTGATCCATTTGTGGAAACTCACAGGAAGATGGAGTAATGGAAACCAACATTCACCACCAATCTAGGAATGTGTGCAAAACGCTACATTCCTAAGTTTCAGTGGTCATAAACTCCAGTCAACACACACCAAAATAACATTTTGTTCGTAAATAAACATTTAAAAAAGGGACTGGCACGTTTGCAGTTACCAACAATAGTCACTTAAGTCGCGTATGCAAAAATAAAATTTGCTCTTCAATGCAGCAAAAAAAGTGACATTACCGTATGTTCCACATCTTGGAACACATGCGTGAAATAAAAGGCAGTCTCTACATCACTGTTGCAGTATTTTTGTATTTTTGTAACTTGACATTTTGTTGAGCACTGGTTGTGCTATCAATAAATCCCTGATGAGACATCCATCAGAGCTATTTGAAAGCACAGCTCAGATATTCTACAAATTCAAATAATGGGAATCCAAATCTGGTTCTTTCATCAAGGCAGAGCTTAATCTAACTAATTAACCATGCAAACGCAGAAAGCAGTGATACTGTGCTAATCAGGTTTACCTTTGTGGGGGGGAGTGTGTTTCAATTCCAAAATACGAGCAGCACAATGGTGCCTTACAGCGCCAGAGACACCGGGTTAGATCCTGACTACCTGTGCTGTCTGCACAGATTTGTACGTTCTTCCCGTGAATGTGTGGGTTTTCCATGGGTGCTCCGGCTTCCTCCCACACTCCAAAGGTGTACAGGATTATAGGTTAATTGGCTTTGGTAAAGATTGTAAATTGTCCCTAGTGTGTAGGATAGAGTGCGTGTATGGGGTGATCACTGGTTGGCATGGACCGAAGGGCCTGTTTTTGTGCTCCGTCTCTAAAGTTTAGTTTGAGCTGACCATTGATCCCCGCACACCGACGATATCCTACACTGGGGACAATTTTTACATTTATACCAAGCCAATTAACCTATACGTTTTTGGAGTGTGAGAGGAAACCGGAGATCTCGGAGAAAACCCACGCAGTCACGGGGAGAACATACAAACTCCGTGCAGACAGCACCCGCAGCCAGGATTGAACCCGGGTCACTGGCGCTGTAAGGCAGCAACTCTAACACTGTACCCCCTTCAAAATATCACCACTTTCAAAGCACCCTCATGCAATGTATAATTGCTTCTCAGATTTTCTTTTCCACAAATGTTATACGACAGGTGATACTGATGCAACTGCAAGCTGCTGTTATTTTTGTACGGTGCTCTGTCAATTACGAGGATGGTTTGCAATCACTTGCTGTGACACGCAGATGAAACCAGCTGGGCAAATACTTCCGGCAGTGTCTCTGGTGACAAAGGCATTCATCAGGACACACAAATGTCATTGGAGGGCTGCCTAGAATCCTAGACCCAGAGACGCATCCTGCAGCTAGGTACTAAGCTACTTCCCTACATGGGAATGCCATCCACAGCCAGGAGAGCCAGAGATGTCACACTGCACACACCTGCTTCAACACTGCAGCACACATTCACGCACAACTACGGCTTAAAAACAATGAATAGTAAGGTGCCGAGCAAGTGTTCAGCAACGGTGAACTTTACTTTAGACTTTAGAGATGCAGCACGGAGACAGGCCATCCGGCCCACTAAATCCGTGCCGACCAGTGATCTCCCCTTACACTAACACTACACAATAGGGATAATTTACAATATCCAATTAACCTACAAACCTGTACGTCTTTGGAGTGCATGCTGCATCTTTAAACCCAACCAAACGCATGGAAATGCTGGCAATTAAAAATAATCCTGCAGCAGACTTCAAAAGAAACTGGCATTCAAGAAAGCAGCTTTGTTTCTGTATTCCACACCCATGCCAATGTCACCTCTGGACTTGCTTCCCTCCTCCTCTCACTGGGAAACGCAAAGTCATGCAAAATAATTGCTCCATGCATCCCATGCCACATTAACCCCATTACGAACAAACATCAGCTGCTGGCTAAAAAACGACTTTATGCTCTTTCCCAAAATGTTGCTGCCTACATCGCTGTTTTTAAAAATCCTCCTTAAAACTGTCCCCTTTCACCAAGCTTTGGGCCATCTGCACTAAATTAGACCTATATGGTGTTAAGCAAAATTCAAATGCGAGAAACAGAAACAATCAAGAACCAGAGGACGTAGGTTTAAGGTGAGGAGAGGAAGATTTAATAGGAACCTGAGGGGCAACTTTTTTTTTTAAACACACAAAGGGTGGGAGGTATATGTAACAAACTGCCAGAGGAGGTAGTTGGGGCAGGTACCATCACCATGTTTGAAAAGGCATTTGGACAGGCACATGAATAAGATAAGTTTAGAGGGATATGAGCCAAATGCAGGCAGGTAGGACTAGTGTGGACAGGACATGCTGGGCCAAAGGGCTTATTTCTCACCTTTCCCTGTATATCCATGTTTCTATTTGAAAACCTCTTAAATGCCACTATTGGATCCAACCCCACCACGACCCTTGGCAGCATGTACCAGGCATCTACCATTGTGTTAAAAGAATCCTTTGAACTCTACCCCTCTCACCTTAAAGGTATGTCCTCTAGTATTTTGAAATTTCCACCCTGGGGAAAAAGGTTCTGACTATGTACCCTATCTATGTCTCTCAATTTTATATATTTCTACCAGATCTGCCCATAACCTCTGGCATCTAGAGAAAACAATCCAGAGGATCTTTACTCTTCTACCTCCAGTGCCATTAGAAGAAGGAGTTTAGTTTATTGCCACGTGTACCAAGGTACAATGAAAAGCTTTTGTTGCGTGCTAACCAGTCAGCAGAAAGACAATACGTGATTATAATTGAGCCATCCAGTGTACAGATACATGATAGGGGGAATAACGCGAATAATGTTTAGTGCAATGACGTTCAGTAAAGCCCAAAGATAGTCCGAGGGTCTCCAATAAGGTAGATGTAGCTCAGGACTGTTCTCTGATTGTTGGTAGGATTGTTGGTTTAGTTGCCTGATAACAGCGGGGAAGAAACTGTCCCCCGACTCGAAGGATCCGGACCCGAAATATCGTCTATCCATACCCTCCACAGACGCTGCCTGTCCTGCCGAGTTTTGCCATTTTCAATTGGTGAGATTGTAAAACATGCAACAAAACATTCATCATGAGTTCCATTGTAGTTTCCATCTGGATCCATGTACTTGTGCAGGTCGTGCCACATTTCATGCAGTTGGGCAATGCAGTGGAGTAGTGGGTAGTCCTAGTTTCCCAAAATCCACCCATCTGAACATCGATAATCTCTGACACTCTCCAAGGATGAAGGATTCATGCGCTCTTCAGGAATATGACATTCAACATGAGAACATTCTTCTCCTGGTCCACAATTCAATCGAGTGAAAATCTTTCCTCTTCAGCAAATGCACCAAGTTATTAATGCAAATCCCATGCAAGCTCAAGAAACAGCTCCTCGTCTTACAACTTGGCTCATTACATGAAGGGAACAATTTAGACCAATTGTTTTTCGGAACTGGCCTATTCTAAAGAAGGGTCAGTTGTAAGATAAGCTCTGCTCTTCTCTTGCCACAGATGTTGGCCGGCCTGCAAAATATTTATAGCATTCAGTTTTATTACAGATTTCTAGCATCTGCAGTGTCCTGGCTCTGTTCCAGCAAAGTTCATCTCTCCTGTTTCTGTCCACCTTTCTATTAACACCCCCTTCACACAAAGCAGCAGTAATGACAATAAAACTCTTGACTCTCGGCTAATCAACAAGCTTTCAGCACCCGCTCTAAGTTGGACATCATTCAGAGCCATCTCAACAACAATCAACAATCAGTTTTCTTCGTCACATTGCACATAAAGTGCAAGTGAAATAAATTTGCCAGCAGCGGTACAATGAAAAAGAACACACAAAAACACATTAAAAATTGAACACAAACATCCACCATAACAGCATTCATCACTGTGGTGGAAGGCACAAAAATTTGGCCTCCACCACAATAACAGACAATTCCTTTGCTTCTTGCATCCACAAACCCTTCCCTTTTCTGTCTTTGCATCCTAACTATTCACAGCTGCGCATCTCGACCATCTACATCGGCACTAACTAAATTAACTAATATCTTTGCACGTAGAGAGCTTGGATCACCACTCAGACACAGTGAAGACCCACAGCATGGGCAAAGATGTCTGCAAAGAATAGCAAGTGCCTTAGTGATGACAGCTTTGCAAAACTGAGCGAGACGGTCCATTGCTCATGAGAGGGGTCTGGGTAAAATGAGGCTTCTCTAATGATTCTAGGGAGAAGCCTCTTTGCACATCTTTGTCTCCCCACCAAAGAGATCTACAGGAGTCACTGCCTCAAAAAAGGCAGCCAGCATCAGAGTCCCACATCACCCTGGCCACACTCATTTCACTTCTGCCCTCGGGAAGGTGGAACAGGAGCCCGAAAACTAACTTCCAAATTCAGGAGCAGTTTCTTCTCTACGACCATCTGGCTATTAAGCATTACATCACCTTCAAATAAGCTCCAAATTACACAGACTTGGGGCATTGCTTATGGTCTTTACAGAGTACTATGTTTACAAATCTGTTGTGCTGCGGCAAGCAAGAATTTCATCGTTCCATTTCAGGACATATTACTATAAACAATCTCCTTGAGATTTCTAGCCCACCACCGAATGTTGCCTATGGAAGGAGCATCTCACCAGCTATGTTGGAAAATACACTCATTTCCTGCTCTCTACAGACTTGAGTGCATTTGAGCGACCCGTCTTGAGTCTTGAAGATGCAATGTTAAGTAGCCCAATGTTTGCATTGTCTCATTGGAAATGAACATTAAATTTTGGAGATGGCTGGAGGCCTGCAACATAAGAATGTGAATTTTGAAAATGGCGTAAAAACATGGTGCCTCTTGCCTGCAGGCTCAGTAGATTTTTTTCCTGTAAACTTGCTAATCAAGGATCCGTGTACGGCAATACCCTACTGGACTGTTTGTAAGAAAGAGAATTTCACTGTGTTGACACTTTGTACACGTGACAAGCACCACTGAACCATTGTCTTATGCTTTAATGCAGGGGTGTCAAACTCAATTTAGGTCTCGGGCCGGAATGGGCAAAATGCAACTTCATGCGGGCCGGATCAGTTGTGCACGCGCGTGTGCACAACAAGCTGCCAGCGCAGCAGGCGGCAGGAGATAGAGCGGCGAGAGAGAGAGAGCGACTGCCTTACAGATACATAATAAATGGTCGTGAATATACTCATTTTCCCCCAAATCATCCCACGGGCCAGAGTGGAGCCCTTCGCGGGCCAGTAGCTTGACACCCCTGCTTTAATGTCTCAAATTCTACATTGTCAAACTCATCTAGGATAATTTAAACAAGGCTCACGCACAATAATCTAAACATCAAGAAAGACACCCCCTTGGGAGGACAACTCCCTCTTTACAGGAATTAGCCTGGTTAATCTCCTGTGCACTGCCTGAAATGCTACTATATCCTTTCTTTTTATAAAAAGGCAAAGTGACTACAACTCTGCACATATTCCAACTATGGTCTCACTAACACCCTGTGCAACTAACAAATCTCCCTATTCTTAAACTGCAACTCCTTCGCAATAAAGGTGGAACCAGCCTCTTACCGAAGATTGTGACCTCAAGCTTCCCCACATTAAACTCTATTTGTCAAATCTTCACCCAATCTACATCCTATAGCAGATCACAATGCCCTGATCACAACATTGTATTGTACATTATATTGTATATCTTTGTCATTTCCTGAGTATTCGCATACCCAGAGGAAACAAAAAAACGTTCCTCAACCAGTGTCCATTTCAGTGTGCAGTAAAAAATAAATAAAAGTAAAATAAATATATCATGAACAAATTAACACTCTACTCTACTCAACATCAACAGGCGTTCCGATCGGCAGCGGCACGACAGTGGCTCTGCTGCAGTGTGTCCAGGTTGGTGCACGATACTTTGGCGGGGGCAAAGTCCGTTTATCAGTCTTATAACCTGCGGGAAGAAGCTGAGGAGCATCCTGCTGGTTTTGCACCTAATGCTCCGGTACCTCTTCCCAGATGGCAAGATGGAGAATATGTGATGCGATGGGTGGTAGGGGTCTTTGATGATGGAGATGGCTCTGCTGATACATCTCTTTCTGTATATGTCCAGCAGGAAAGGGAGTGGAGCACCAATAATCCTGCTGGCGGTCTTCACAATCCTGTCTAGTTGGTGCCGCTCGTACGCCTTGCAGCTCCCGAACCAGGAAGTGATGCCGTAGGTTAATGTGCTCTCGATTGTCCCCCTATAAAAAGTTCGTCGGTGTGTAGTTGGGAGACCTGCTTTACGTAGTCTTCGGAGAGGGTGTAGTCGCTGCTGGGCTCCCTTGACCAGTGCTGTGGTGTTGGTCGTGGACGTCAGGTCATCTGACAGGTGGAGTCCTAGGAACTTCACGCTGTTGACCCTTTCCACATCAGCTCCATCGATGTGCAGAGGTGTATGGTGTTGTTTTCCCGCCCTCCTGAAGTCAACCACCATCTCCTTCGTTTTTCCCACATTGAGAATGAGGTTGTGGGATTTGCACCATCCTGTGAGCAGCTCCACCTCCATCCTGTACGCCGACTCGTCATTGTCACTGATGAGACCCACCACTGTCGTGTCATCAGCGAACTTGTTGATGAAGTTGTTGTTGAGTCTAGCAGTACAGTCGTGTGTTAGCAGACTAAACAGCAGGGGGCTTAGGACACAGCCTTGGGCGAGCCAGTGCTCACGGCTATGGTTTTTGATGTCCTACTGCCCACCCTGACTGTCTGCTGCCGTTGCGATAGTCTGCATGCCCTTCCACTTACTTTGTATCAATTTCGTATCATCACCGTAAATAATAAACAGTTGGGGGTCAGGAACTGACCCCCAGGGTACTCTAATAGTTACATCCATCCAGTCTAACAAGGGGTGGCGCCATCAAGTGTGGCTGCCACGCCTGCAGCTGTCTGTCCTCTCATCCTTTTTGTTGTTTTTAGTCTGTTTTAGTCTGTTTTTGGAGGTCTTTAGTCTTTTCTATGTGGGGGTAGGGGGGAAGAGGGGGAAACCGTTTTTCTAAGTCACTTCCTGGTCGAGGATGCGTCTATTCTCCGAGCCGCATCTTCGCCCCCTCCTCGCGGCCTACCATCTGGATTGGCGCGGCCTTTCCTGCCGGAGACCGGCCAGAGCTTCGGCAGCGGCGCAGCACGGGATTCCATCGCGGAGCGAGCGATGACTTGCCGGGAATGGCCGTGTTGGAGTTTCGGAGTGCTGTGACTGCCGACTTCAACACCGTGGAGCTGTGGTCTGTGGACCTTCCAGCACATCGCGGAGCCTGGGATCTCTCGCCGAGGTCGCCAGCATCGAGTCTCCGCCCAGCTCAGCCTGTGGACTTCGGGAGCCGCGGTCTCCGGTAGGAAGCAGCCGATTCGGAGGCTCCGGGCCACTGAGAGTGTTCTTCCGTTCGAGGGCCTGAAACACGGCGACTGCGGAGGCCTCAATAGGCCCCGACCACGGGTGAACAGAGGTAGAGACTGAACTTTGGTGCCTTCCCTCAGTGGGAAACACTGTTTCCGTTGTGAGGGGATGTTTTTTATGTTTTATGTTAAATTCCAAAAGTGTTGAGTTTATCTTATTTGTGTGCTGCATGGTAACTCAAATTTCACTGCACCAATTGGTGTATGTGACAATAAATGTCCTTTGTCCTTTGAAAGAACTTATTAAACACAGAACATGGAACAGTACAGAACAGGAACAGGCCCCTTGGCCCACAATATCTGTGCAAAACATGTCAAGACCAACTGTCATCCGCCTGCACATAATCCACATCCCTCCATTCATTATATATCCATGTGCCTATCCAAAAGTTACTTAAATGTCACCACCGTATCTGCCTCCACCACCATCCCTGGCAGGGCATTTCATGTACTCAACACCCTCTAAATAAGTTGCCCCGCCCATCATTTTTAAACATTGCTCCTTTCACCTTAAAGCTAGCCTCTCTGGTGATTGATTTTTCCATTCTGGGAAGAGGGTTCTGACTGTCTACTCTGCCTTTCATAATTTAATATACTTCTACCAGATCTCCCTACAATCTCTGGCATTCAGAGAAAACAATTCAAGTTCTCCTTACAGCTAATACCCACTAATCTGGTAAACTTTCTCTGCAACATTCTCAAGCCTTCACAGCCTTCGTCCAATGGGGCGACCAGACTGCACACAAAACTCTAAATGCAGCCTATCCAAGATTTTATAAAGCTGCATCCTGACTTTTATATTCAATGTAGGGAAGATTTACCACTCTATTCATTCCAATTTTGTTTTCTTCCCGACAGTGGGCATGTCAAGAAGAGTAATGCCAGGCACTGCCCTGTCCAGTTTTGTATAGGCACAACGTCACCTGGAAATGATATCAAGTGCAATCTATTCTGAGAAATAAACAGGTGCTCTGTGTTCCAATTTCCAGAGCACAATTCCTTTGAGCAAGTCTATTCTCTGCACAATGCACGGCCATTTCAGGCATCCTTCATTCACCAGCGGCTGGGCAGCGAGAACTACTTTTGGATAAAAAGATCACCCCGAGCTCTCCTGGGGAATTAAAAATAAACTACAATCCTCAGAAGTTGCACACGGTTAGAGAGAGTGAAAACAGTTAATGGTGACAATCAGGATCACAAAACATCCGCAAAATAAAAGTTTTTGAATCATAGTGCTTGCAAACTGATACCAAACATAAGCCTTCTGGGAATAACCCGTTGCTGTGGGAAATCTTCAATGAAGTTTTGCAAAGGAAGAATACATATTTGAGGGCAAATAAATTACAGGAATACTCTATATTGTTCTCTAATTTACATTCTAAAGTAGCTGTTCAAGTCCCAAACAGGAATGGAAAGCAAGTCCCAAGACAGAGTAAGTAAATAAGTAGGATATTTATGCATGCATTAAAAGGGCAATATCTGTGCTGTTTTTCCCTAAATAACTTGCATGGTGAAATTCGATATTATAAAAAAATGAAATTCTCAATTTTCAAATCCTCACAAATGTCATAAAGTGAGTTTTGCAGCAGGGAAACAAAGGCACAAACTTGCACAGAACCCATTTCCTTGCAGACACAAGGAACTACTGATTTACCAAAGTGATAGATTAACTCAGCAAGTCAGGGAGCATCTCTGGAGAACATGGATAGGTGACATTCGGTTCTGGACCCTTCTTCAAACTGATTGTAGTAGAGGGGGAATAAAAACTGGGAGAAATGGGGTCGGGACAAACAGGGCTCGACATTAGCAGTTGCCCGGGTGCCATTGACCACAGAAAGTGCCCCCGGGCAACCTAAACACCGACTCATTTTGCCCGGCTTGGCACCCAAATACTGGTTTATACCGGCAGACGCAAAAAACTGGAGTAACTCCGCGGGTCAGGCAGCATCTCCGGCGAATAGGAACTGACGTTTCGGGTCGGCGGCTGTATTCCTCTAGTATCTATGATTGCGGGGCAAAGATACTGGGTGCGTGGGTCGGGGCAAATGACGGGCCCCGAACAGCAGCAACAGCGGCTCCACCGCCTCCTCCTCCCGCACCCCGCCAGGCGGAAGGAAGCCTCCCTCTCCCTCCTCCTCCCGGCCTCGGCGTGCGAGAGGGGTTGTTTGAAAGCGCCTTTTGCGGATTTGCCATTAGCGACTCCTATCGCCCTGATAATCGTCGCTGCTTGCAACTCCGCTAACGGCGCTTTCAAACCAACCCCTCTCGCCGCCGAGGCCGGGAGGAGGGAGGGTGGGAGGGAGAGGGAGGTCTCCTTCCGCCGTCTGAACCAGCTGCACCAAAGATCCTACAGCTATAGGATCTTTGAGCTGCACCGCTCGGCCCCGCACCTTCCTGACGGAGGCGGTGGCGAGGAGGCGGCGGCACTTTGGCGTTGGACAGGGACGGCCAAGACAGCAGGGCGATGTTGTCCGAGGAGCGCTGACCTTCCTTCCTCCCCTGCCCCCCCTTTCTCTCTCTCGCTCTTGTACGCCCCCCTCCACCCCTCTTATCCTGGGACCCCTCCTCTTCATCACACACTGATCCCCATTCCCTCCTCTATTCAGTCCTCACTGACATCCCCTGTGCTCCCCTCCCATCTACCCCCCCCCCAATCTATTCATCACCCTACTCACCTCGCATTGATTCTCCTGCCACCCCCCCATCCATCCTACACTGGTCCCCCAATTCATCCTGTACTGACCCCCCTTCCCATCTATCGTGCTCTTCTCCCCCCATCCATCCTGTAGTGATCTCCCCATTCATCTTTTACTGAACCCCATTCATCCTGTACTGATCCCCTCATTCATCCTGGAGTGATTCTCCATTCATCCTGCATAGACCCTCCGATCCACACTGACCTGACCCCCCCCCCATTCATCCTGTACTGATCCCCCCCATTCATCCTGTGCTGATCCCCCATCAATACTGTACTGATCCCCCATTCAAGAAGAATGGGGGGAACAGTCTGAAGAAGGGTCTCGACCCGAAACGTTGCCTATTTCCTTAGCTCCATAGATGCTGCCTCACCCGCTGAATTTCTCCAGCATTTTTGTCTACCCCCATTCATCCTGTACTGAACCCCCATTCATCCTATACCGATTCCCCACCCATCCCATACTGATCCCCCCATTCAACACCACTGACATCCCCCATGCTCTCCCCTCACAATTTTACATACTCCAACCAACACGTACTAATTCACCTGCCTCAATCCATCCATTCCGCACCGATTGCCTTCTCAACCTCCCCCCCCCCCCCGCCATCTATCCACCCCGCACTGATTCACACACCCCCTGACCCTATTGTGCTTCATGGTCTTCAGAGCGAACATTGATTATGTTTGATAACGGAATGTAATCAAATGTGTTTTAATTCCCAATGTTATTATTTGTTTTGACACCTTTAAACATATTACCAAAAGAACATTTGCTGCAGTTATGTCCTTTGGCCATCTCTTGTCAGTTAGTGTAATGTTTAACCTGTCAGATGGGTATAGTCGGTTTTAACAGCTATTATCATAAAATGCCTTTAGAAATTTCCTTGCAACCTGTATATTTTGTTATGGATAAATTATGTGGGAAGCCAGAGTGTTTCTGTGCCAATAGCAATAACGACCCATGCTATGGCCATGTCATGGTAATTTTCGGTCCTTCACAGAAAACATGCTTGCATCAATCTGTAGTGTGTATGGTTAAGCATATATGTTACCATGGTCCAGGATTTATTGACGCAGGTTGATCATATGCTGAATAATCCAACCACATTTTTGTTTGGAATTGGAAAGAACTAATAGAAATTGCATTAATTGCAATGTGTAAAAAGAGTTGAGATGTTGTATTATAATTTTGCTGCATGTCATTGTGGTATATATCATGTCTTGATTGGTGAATATGTTTAGTTTGTGAGTTATTTGAAGCAGAAATAATATGTGAATGTAGACAAAAGTGCTGGAGAAACTCAGCATCTATGGAGCGAAGGAAATAGGCAAAGTTTCGGGCCAAAATCCTTCTTCAGACTGATGGGTTTCGGCCTGAAACGTTGCCTATTTCCTTCGCTCCATAGATGCTGCTGCACCCGCTGAGTTTCTCCAACACTTTTGTCTACCTTCGATTTTCCAGCATCTGCAGTTCCTTCTTGAACATAATATGTGATTGCTTCATTGAGCATAATTCCGACTGGTAACTACGCACTTCGTCCGAGCACATTATCGCACGCGTCATGCAAACCGTCTTCAATGACCACCTAAACTGTCGTTTGGCAACCTAAAAAGCTGTCAAGGTTGCCCGGCTGGCAACAGGGGAAAAAAGTTAAGCGAGAGCCCTGACAAAGCTTGGCAAGTGATAGGTAGATACAGGTGTGGGGGGGGTGTTGATTGGAAATTGGGGTGGACTAACGTTGGATGATAAGACAAAAACATGACAGGAAACAAGGATAGAAGGCGTTTGAAATGTGAAGCTAGTGGAAGGAATATGTGAAAGGGGGAAATGGGTGCATATCTAGGTGGGGCACAGGGAAGGGGAGGGTGAGTGGGAAAGGGGATGTTTGTGGTTACCTTACTTGGCACTCAAAGTGTCAAAATTGGCTACCAGATGAATACGTCAACTGATCCACTGTTTTACCTCTTGTCCAAGGCACAGACACTTGGACAAGATGAATTTTTTTTAACCAGTTCAGCATAAGTAAAGGAAAAGATTAATTACAGTTTGAGATAATGTAGTAAGGACCCTTAGAAAGAGATAACTTAAAACTAAACAGTCTGCAGTGATTGTTTTAGTTGACCTTTTTGGTCAGTTAATTGGTGATAGTGCAGTTGCTGGAGCAATGCTTGTTTACAGAAGGATTTCTTTCCCCCAGCATGCAGCAAAGGGAAACAGCTGTAAGAACTCAGCAGCTTCTACGATTACCAAACAAGGAGATAAAAGTTTTCATAAAATTGTGCCTCTTGGCTTGCAAAAACAAATGTGGTTATTCTAAGTGGCAAAAGAAATGGTGGCAAGTGGAGTTCGGCAAAGTCAAAGGTCAGACTATGGAGAAGCAGGTAATGTCATTACATAACAAATTCTTATGACAGAGCATACAGGACGGAAACAGGCCCTTCAGCCCAACTTGCCCATACCAGACCAAGATGCCCCACCGAAGCTTGTTCCATTTGCCCACTCCTGGCCCATATGCCTCTAAACCTTTCCTATCCACTTACCTGCCTAAGTCTCTTAATACCTGTCCAAATCTCTTAATTTTATTGTACCTGCTTCAATCACCTCCTCTGGCAGTTCATTTCATGTACCCATCACCCAATGTGAGATAAAAAGTTGCTCCGCAGATTCCTATTAAAACCTATGCCCTCTGGTTCTTGATTCCCCAACTCCACCTCTTGCATTCACCTTATCTATTCTCCTCAGCATTTAGAATAGGGCAGCGTAGAGATTGATCTTGTAGCAGATGGGTCAGTAAAATCACCAATTATCAGCTGTCATAATATGTAAAATGTTCAGTTTGAAGACTTGCAAATCTAAAGAGGTGTCGTTAAAGTTGGATGATATCCAACTGTGAAGTAATGTTTTCAAATGTTGTTCCCCATGCAACAAGAGAGATTTAGAATTAAAGTAGTGATCCAAGAAAAACAAAAGCATTTGATCGGATTAGAGGATTGAGTTGAGGAAAACCTCTCTAGTTTGGGATTTCACCTGGTAAAAGGGAAGTAGTTTGACCGAATGAAAAAAGTTGGATCCAGGAAAATTCTGGAAGGCACAATATTTGTTGACTACTTGGACAGAGTTAATGGCTGTGTACAAAACAATAATTAGGCAAGACAAAAATGCTGGAGAAACTCAGCGGGTGAGGCAGCATCTATGAAGCGAAGGAAATGGGCAACGTTTCAGGCCGAAACCCTTCTTCAGACTGATGTGGCAAGATTAGGCAAATTAGAATTAAGGAACAAGTTATCATGGAAATGACAGATTCAAAAGTCGCCGCAGGTATTTGAAAAGACACTTTACTTGTGGTTAAGGGAAACATTAAGTACTAAAATCAAATCAATAAAACACGAGTGTCAGGTAAATACAGCAGAATAACATTTTGACCTCAAAACATTAACTAGAATTCCCTTACTGATCCATAGATACATAGAAAATAGGTGCAGGAGTAGGCCATTCGGCCCTTCGAGCCTGCACCGCCATTCAATATGATCATGGCTGATCATCCAACTCAGTATCCCGTACCTGCCTTCTCTCCATACCCCCTGATCCCTTTAGCCACAAGGGCCACATCTAACTCCCTCTTAAATAAAGCCAATGAACTGGCCTCAACTACCCTCTGTGGCAGAGAGTTCCAGAGATTCACCACTCTCTGTGTGAAAAAGTTTTTCCTCATCTCGGTCTTAAAGGATTTCCCCCTTATCCTTAAGCTGTGACCCCTTGTCCTGGACTTCCCCAACATCGGGAACAATCTTCCTAGCCTGTCCAACCCCATAAGATCCCCTCTCAATCTCCTAAATTCTAGCGAGTATAAGCCAAGTCTATCCAGTCTTTCTTCATATGAAAGTCCTGACATCCCAGGAATCAGTCTGGTGAACCTTCTCTGCACTCCCTCTATGGCTATAATGTCCTTCCTCAGATTTGGAGACCAAAACTGTACGCAATACTCCAGGTGTGGTCTCACCAAGACCCTGTACAACTGCAGTAGAACCTCCCTGCTCCTATACTCAAATCCTTTTGCTATGAAAGCTAACATACCATTCGCTTTCTTCACTGCCTGCTGCACCTGCATGCCTACTTTCAGTGACTGGTGTACCATGACACCCAGGTATCGCTGCATCTCCCCATTTCCTAATCGGCCACCATTTAGATAATAGTCTGCTTTCCTGTTTTTGCCACCAAAGTGGATAACCTCACATTTATCCACATTATACTGCATCTGCCAAACATTTGCCCACTCACCCAGCCTATATCCAAGTCACCTTGCAGTCTCCTAGCATCCTCCTCACAGCTAACACTGCCCCCCAGCTTAGTGTCATCCGCAAACTTGGAGATGTTGCCTTCAATTCCCTCATCCAGTTCATTAATATAAATTGTAAATAGCTGGGGTCCCAGCACTGAGCCTTGCGGTACCCCACTAGTCACTGCCTGCCATTGTGAAAAGGACCCGTTTACTCCTACTCTTTGCTTCCTGTTTGCCAGTCAGTTCTCTATCCACATCAATACTGAACCCCCAATACCGAGTGCTTTAAGTTTGTATACTAATCTCTTATGTGGTACCTTGTCGAAAGCCTTCTGAAAGTCCAGATACAACACATCCACTGGTTCTCCCCTATCCACTCTACTAGTTACATCCTCGAAAAATTCTATAAGATTCGTCAGACACGATTTACCTTTCGTAAATCCATGCTGACTTTGTCCAATGATTTCACCACTTTCCAAATGTGCTGCTATCCCATCTTTAATAACTGACTCTAGCAGTTTCCCCACTACCGATGTTAGACTAACTGGTCTGTAATTCCCCGTTTTCTCTCTCCCTCCCTTCTTAAAAAGTGGGGTTACGTTTGCTACCCTCCAATCCTCAGGAACTACTCCAGAATCTAAAGAGTTTTGAAATATTATCACTAATGCATCCACTATTTCTGGAGCTACTTCCTTAAGTACTCTGGGATGCAGCCTATCTGGCCCTGGTGATTTATCGGCCTTTAATCCATTCAATTTACCCAACACCACTTCCCGACTAACCTGGATTTCACTCAGTTCCTCCATCTCCTTTGCCCCCTGCTATTTCCGGCAGATTATTTATGTCTTCCTTAGTGAAGACGGAACCAAAGTAGTTATTCAATTGGTCCGCCATATCCTTGTTCCCCATGATCAATTCACCTGTTTCTGACTGCAAGGGACCTACATTTGTTTTAACTAATCTCTTTCTCTTCACTTATCTATAAAAACTTTTGCAGTCAGTTTTTATGTTCCCTGCCAGTTTTCTTTCATAATCTATTTTCCCTTTCCTAATTAAGCCCTTTGTCCTCCTCTGCTGGTCTCTGAATTTCTCCCAGTCCTCTGGTATGCTGCCTTTTCTGGCTAATTTGTACGCATCGTCTTTTGCTTTGATACTATCCCTGATTTCCCTTGTTATCCACGGATGCACTACCTTCCCTGATTTATTCTTTTGCCAAACTGGGATGAACAATTTTTGTAGTTCATCCATGCAGTCTTTAAATGCCTTCCATTGCATATCCACCGTCAACCCTTTTAGAACTAATTGCCAGTCAATCTTCGCCAATTCACGTCTCATACCCTCAAAGTTACCTTTCTTTAAGTTCAGAACCGTTGTTTCTGTATTAACAATGTCACTCTCCATCCTAATGAAGAACTCAACCATATTATGGTCACTCTTGCCCAAGGGGGCACGCACAACAAGACTGCTAACTAACCCTTCCTCATTACTCAATACCCAGTCTAGAATAGCCTGCTCTCTCGTCGGTTCCTCTACATGTTGGTTTAGATAACTATCCCGCATACATTCCAAGAATTCCTCTTCCTCAGCACCCCTGCCAATTTGATTCACCCAATCTATATGTAGATTGAAGTCACCCATTATAACTGTTTTGCCTTTGTTGCATGCATTTCTAATTTCCTGTTTGATGCCATCCCCAACTTCACTACTACTGCTAGGTGGCCTGTACACAACACCCACCAGCCTGTACACAACATCCCACTAAGGGATCCTCTCCATCCCTTCCTGCAAGACACATCAAAAATTAGCCTTCATGCATGTGCATAAACATCATAAAATCTTATGCAACTTGGCATCAAATTTTGTTTAATAAATTTTTGAAAAGCTATAGTACTTCCCACTATGGTAAAGGGCTATATATTTAACTGTTAAGGGCTCCACATTTAAGAGGCATTTTAGGAGACAGTCATGAGGAATAAAGACCATGTCTAGGTGCAGGCGATTAGTTTAGTTTCATGGATAGGCAGACATAGTGGGAGAAAGCGTCTGTGTGCTTGTGCAATACTGTACTGTTCTATGTTAAAAATGCTATTTGTTGTTTTTACATATATCCATACCTAGAGTAAACCCACAAAAATCAATTGCCCCAATGGAGTCCCTGGCCATGTCCTCAGTACCCACATAGACCATGGTGTTAGGAGCATTCACGGATATCATTAAGTCTCTCCTTACTCCATTCTGGTCCCCACCTGCTTTAATATCACTATCCAATATCAGTGCCAAAGAAAAACAAAGTAATGCGCTTTAATGACTGCTGTCCGCCGGCTCTAACATCCACCATGAACACCTTCGTGAGGCAGGTCATGGCGCACATTAACTCCATCCTCCCAGACAGTGTTGATCCACTGCAGTTCGGAAGTGGCGGCGCTGTTGCACAGCTGCGGCTCGCCTGCAGTCCGTTTGTTTTTACTTTTTTTTTGTTTTCTTTTGTCCTGTTTTAGTCGAATTTCAGTTTATTGGGTTGTGTACGTGTGGGATGGGGTGGGGGGGGATGAAACATGACTTTTGTCTCTTCCTTCGGGGGAATGCGACTTTTTCTTGTCGTATCCCCCTTCTCTGCCTCCGTCTGCGCTGAGGCCAAAATGGCGGAGCTGCTGGCCTCCAACTCCAACTGCGAATGACCGACCTCGAGGCTCCGGAGGCAGAGCCAGGACTTACCAGCGCGGGGCTGGCCGGCTTCGGGGCTGCGGTGGCTTTCCGGCGGTGGCGACCGAGGACGCTGGTGGCGACCTGAGTCCGGAGGGCCCGGTGGACGACATCGTCGGGAGCTCGCAGGTCACAGGTGGGTGACCTGTTTTTCTGGGGCTCCCGCAACTACAGCTGCATCCGCTGGACTGGAGGGCGGCAGCTTCAGCCACCCCGGGCCGCGGAGTTTAAACCGCCCGTCGCGGACGGAGCACGGATTCAGCCGCGGGACTGACTTACCATCACCCGGCGGGGTCACAACGTCAGAAGCCTGGATCGCCTCAGCGCAGAGGGAGAACAAAGAGGGAAGAGACAGAGACTTTAAGACTTTTGTCTCCATCACAGTGAGGAGGTGCCTGGTGAACTCACTGAGGTGGATGTTAATTTGTGTTTATTGTGTGTTTTGTCATTTATTATATGTATGACTGCAGGCAACGAAATTTCGTTCAGACCGAAAGGTCTGAATGACAATAAAGGAATCTAAGTCTAAGTCTAAGTTCGCTTACTGATGCACCAGGTCCACAGTAGACACCATCTCCATGACCCAACACTCATCCCTGGAACATCTGGATAACTCGGGCACCTATGTCAGACTCCTAGACCTGGAACTCAACATTCCCTCTGCAAATGGATCTTTGACTTTGACCCATAGACCATGATCAGTGAGGATTTAGAAACATAGAAAAAATAGGTGCAGGAGTAGGCCATACAGCCCTTCAAGCCAGCACCGCCATTCAATATGATCATGGCTGATCATCTAAAATCAGTGCCCCATCCCTGTTTTTTCCCCATATCCCTTTAGCCCCAAGAGCTAAATCTAACTCTCTCTTGAAACCATCCAGTGAATTGGCCTCCACTACATTTCAAATGTGCTATATAAATAAACTTATTATTATTATTATTCTGTGGCAGAGAATTCCAGAGATTCACAACTCTCTGGGTGAAAATGTTTAACCTCATCTCAGTCATAAATGGCCTACCCCTTATTCTTAAACTGTGACCCTTGGTTCTGGACTCCCCCAACATCAGGAACATTTCTCCAGCATCTAGCCTGTCCACTCCTTTAAGAATTTTATATGTTTCTATAAAATCCCCTCTCATCCTTCTAAATTCCAGTGAATACAAGTCCAGTTGACCCATTCTTTCTTATGTGACAACACATCCTCCACAATAATTCTCAACAGTGATGCCCTGCAAGGATGTGTTCTCAACCCTTCATTATACTCCCCTATCCCAGAAGATCCCAGAAGATACAAAAGCTTGAAACTATGTGCCGGAACAGCTTCTTCCCCACTGCATCAGACTACTGAAGGCCCTTCCATAAGTTAATTGTGCAGTCCTGATCTCCCAAACTACTGCATTGCAGCCCATTCACTTTTTAAAACTGCACCCTCTCTGTAACGCACAAATGCTTTAATACTATATCGTGCAGCTTGGTATTTTTCTCTTTGCATTACCTGTTGTACTTGTGTATCGACACTGAGATATCGTGAGAAACTTTTTGACCCTGTCAAATCATACTATATGCGAGTATAGTATGATTTAACTGGAAGAAAAAGCTTTTCACTATATTGCAATACACGTGACAATAATAAATCAATATTTTGATGAATGTACAAAATCCTCCTTTGGAATTTTCTTCTGTATTTGCACATCACTAGAAGTTTTAGCAAAATTCACCATTTGATGCACAATGCAAGGTAACATGTCATAATTTAAATTAAAATGGCCAGTTTAAATATAAATTGCTTATTCACAAAGCCTTAAAATCTCTAGATTCCCACTAAAGTGTTTACCTTTATCTTTTATCAGTTATTATTCAACACAAAGTTAAGATAGAGAGGGTGAAAAAGAAATGAATTGAATAAATTCAGTTCCTGGTTCGTTACAAGAAAATTAAATGCTTAGGAGAATAAAGGCTTGTTGCAGGTCATCAAATGAAAATTAGGTTTGTACTAAAAACACATGTCATCGCTCCATAAATGGACTAAAAACCCCCATAGTAAAAATAACAATTAAATCCTATTCTAGCTTCTCATGTTGATATCTCAAATGTGACGGCATCACTGGTTGAAATAGTATGCTGATTATGAAATAACTTGGGACATTTGTCCCAGAGAACATTAAGAGCTTTGATGACCAAGAACCTGTGAAACATACATTTCAAAGTTAAAACCTTCAGTTGGAAAGAAACACAGAGAACAGACCAGCATAAGAACAACTCTTTGCACAAGTACAGATTAGGGCTTATGCTCGCTCTTGACACCGGACTGGCAACTCCAGTGAGTTTCTTTATTTCACGTAAGATAACAGAAGGATGGGAAAACAAGGAGGGGGGGAGGGGGGAGAACAGGACATTTTTAAATTGTGCCATGAAGCATACTGTCCACGGATTGTGTGGATGTTGAGAAGTAACAGTGCGATTACATTTTAAATATTATTTATTTTCATTCAACTTTTAGATTTTCTTCACCCAATATTCCCCGAGAGAGTGGAGAAACTGGGTCACTGACAGGGTTTAACATGCGTCTAGATGAACACTTGTGTTGCTTAGGCAGAGAGGGCTGTGGGGCCACCCACTTGTCAATGTGGAAGCGTTGGGCCGAATGGCCTTTTTCTATGTTGAACAATTCTACGATTCGCAGAGGTAACTAAGTAGTATAAAGATGTAAGCAACACACTTGTAGCCTGTCAGGTAATTGCGTAACTAGCTAGAATTGCTGACTCAGAACTTTTGGGATTCAAGAAATACAAGTATTATGTCTGAGAAAGCACACATTCTGTCACAGCAGTGTCTATGAAGTGTAGACTTTGGTTAGTAAGTAGAGTGAAGCAAGCTAAAGGCAACAGTTTATCTTTGTGCCCAAATTAACGTGTTTTGGTTAATTTTTACACAAATCATGACAGAACATGCACTACAACTGTATTGCACGAGACCATTGTGACCTAATGTCACCATATCTGCTGGTCAAGGTTTTATGAAGCACCCACTTCCCTTTCAATTGCAAAATTTGTCAATTAAGAGACACAGGAGCCTGTGGAGCCAGGTGTGGGGATGCAGAAGGTAAGAGTTGGATGCGCCTCAGCCCCTACACGTCCAACAGGTACAAAGATCTTGGTGCACAAGTGGCCAAGAGTAAAGACTGAATGGAGGAAGATCAAACTAATCATAGAACAGAGATAGTCAAGTCAAATTCATGGTCATATGCATATGTACAGTCTTCTTCCTGCGTATGGCGTGCACAGCCTAAAGTTGCAGGACAACTTGTTCTATTTGATCTTATTTGATTGTGCACGCCGGGTTGATTGCATTCGGCGAAACAGGGCTACATGTACAATGAAAAGCTTACTTGCAGCATACAGAACAAAATTATATATGGTGTACGAGTCTTGTCGACATTGAAAAGGATAAAAATTGCAAATAAAACATTAGTGCCTTTCACATCACAGGAAAAGAGAGACTCACCCTATCCCCACTCGTTCTATGTTACCCTACTTACGCATCCACTGCCACACACGAGGGGCAATTTTATGGAGGCCAATTAATCGACAACCCACACGTCTTTGGGTGGACACCTGTGCAATTAGCTTTAGGTTAGAGATACACCATGGAAACAGGCCCTTCGCCTCACGTCAACCATAGAGCATCCGTTCACATTAGTTCTATGTTATCCCAGTTTCGCATCCACTCCCTACACACAAGGGGCAAATTTACACAAGCCAATTATCCTACAAACTCGCACGTCTTTTGGGATGAGGGAGGGAAACCGGAGCACCTGAAAGAAACCTAGGGAGAACATGCAAACTCCACACTGGCAGCACCCAAGGTCAGGATCGAACACGGGTCTCTTGATTCTGAGGCAGCAGCTCGACCAGCTGTGCCGCAGTGAAGGAAGACAAATCATCATCAAAACCCAACTGGGATTAAAACCACAATATGGTACAATTAAATATTGCTAAAATCAGAGATTGCTTCTCTTTTCCATATTCATTTATATTAAAAGTTTAGTTCAGCCTACTGGAAATTTCATTTGAACACCACCTATTCCTCACCTCTTCAATGCCCAAGTTCCTCCTTGAGCAGCGGACTGAAAAGCAGTTACATTTCTAATTCCGCAGTCTTAGATTATGTCCCACATTTTAAGCCAGCAACCTGGGATCCTCAATCAGTACCAGTACCAATCAATTTTCTTTTAAATTCAGCTTAATGTATTTAGCAGAGACCGTGAATATCAGGAGCATAGGTACAACACCTTTGCCCTTGGCTGATCTTCTTGCCAGTCACACGTTACCTTCACTGAAACAAACAAGGCAACAAGCAGCTAATCAATGAGCTAAATTATATTAGATATCATCAAAAAGGGTCTGCAGTCCACCAGGAACTTTATTGATCAGTTTGAACAACTTTGATTATTCACCATTTACCCGTGGACTGTGCTACAAAAAATCTAAACAAGAATTAACTGCTACGAGCAATTAAGATTCCCAACAAAAGATGCGGATATCCCAGCAGAAAATCACTAATGTTAAATAGAGGCACAGCGACAAAGCTGGTAGAAATTCTGTTTCGATCCTGACCTCAGGTGCTGTCTATGCGGAGTCTCTGCATTCTCCCAGTGACCACGTGGGTTTACTCCCACATCTTATAGACATGTGGACTCAGTTTAATTGGCCTCTTTAAAATGCCCCTAGTGTGTAGGGAGTGGATGAGAAAGTGGGATAACATAGAACTAATGTGTACGAGTGATCGATAGTGTGGACAGTGGGCAGAAGGGCCTGTCTCAACTAAATCATGGTTGAGTTCCAATTCAACTTAATTTACATCCTTCAATATTGTTGCTCAACTAAATCCCCAGTCTTGCACATTTCAAATGACTCGGCATCCAAATTATCTTTGCAGTTTTCCAACCCCTCTTGTGTGAAGGAGTTTCCTGAATTGTATTCCTCATTGGTCAATGTTAATTACGCCCACTTCTATCATGCATCAATTTTAATAATTTAAATAATTCAATTGTCCTTCAACTTTGCAATTCGAAGGGATCAAGATTAAATTCATACCACCTGTCAGTCTTTTCATCCCCAGTGAAATGCTAGCAAACTTATTTTACCCACTGCCAACGTCTTTCCTGATCGGCAATATTTAAAATTGGAAGCTTCCCAAAATTTTTTTGGAGAGAGCAAAGCATCAATATACCTTCCAATATTTTATACTCAATTTGTTATATATTTCTTAAAACATGCAAAAGGATTTATGGACAATGATACCCACGTAACTTTGTTCCTAGACTAACAGCAGTAATTATATTTTAATCTGCCACAGATCCAAAGTAATGAATTATAATCACCCCCCACACCGAACTCCATCTGCCACAAATTTTGCCCATTCAATTACTGACTGTCATCACCTTCTAATTTAATGCTTTTCTCTACACAACTTGCTGTGTATTATGACAACCATTGCACAGAACCACATGACATAACACAATCTGTCATTGTGAAGACGCAAGAAACTGCAGATGCTGAAATCACGAGGACAAAACAAAGTGCTGGGGGGGGGGGGGGAACGGGACTCAGCTCAGGCAGCACCCATGGAGAGAAAAGACTGTCCGAAGAAGGATATTGACCCAAAACATGGTCTATCCATTCCCCACCCCACAGATGTATAGGAAGGAACTGCAGATGCTGTTTTATACTGAAGACAGACACGACATGCTGGAGTAATTCAGCGGGTCAGGCAGTATCTCTGGAGAAAAGGAATACGTGACATTTCGGGTCAGAACCCTTCTTCAGTTTTGTTTCCGAAACATCACCTATTCCTTTTCTCCAGAGATGCCGCCTGACCTGCTGCTGAGTTACTCCAAAACTGTGTGTGTCTCTCCTCTCTCCTCACCTCCCTCCCCTCCACACAGCTGCTGTCTAACCTGCTGAGTTCTTCCAGCAATTTGATTTTGGCACAAAATATCTTGGTATTCAGCCCTGCTTGGTTTAGAAACATGAACCAAGGCTTGATGGATTCTAACTGCAATAGATTTGATGTTGGATGGCAATACAAATACATGGCATGACAATACACATGAATACTGTATATCGGACCACATGGTTCCATTTTCTTAACTTCCTAAGTTATAGGAGCAGAATTAGGCCATACGCCATATCAAGTCCTCTCTGCCATTCAATCATGGCTGGTAATCTTTCCCTCTCAACCCCATCCTCCTGCCTTCACCCCATAACCCCCGACAACCTTACTAAGAATCTGTTAATCTCCACCTTAAAGATATCCATTGACTTGGCCTCCACAGCCTTCTGTGGAGAAGGCTCCACAGATAATTTATTGAAGAAAATATTCAAACACAGAATCATCAGCATTTCAAGAGATTCATTAATATAATGTCTTTGACATACCTGCAACTTCCACTATATCTCCAGGGACAAGATCTCTGGCCTTAATCCGTTGTACACTCTTTCTGTCTTGTCGATAAACCTTTCCCATTTCCGGTTCATATTCTTTAAGGGCTTCAATAGCATTTTCTGCATTTCTTTCCTGAAAGGGCAAGCGAGAAGTTGTTTCCCATTTAGAAAAAGTCAACAATAGATTTCCAGCATATGAAGCATCTTTTTTTTCCCCCTGTGGAAGGAAGAATTGACAATTGCTGTCCACTCAGAGGTTGTAACTTAATAATATGGAATCGTGCCAGCAAAAATAACTACAAAAGTCTCTTTCTCAAAATACATCCTCAGCGGCAACTGCCTTTACAAGTGAACACGAATCAGGAATACAGAAATAGCCAAGAATTGTAATGGATTTCCTGTTGAATCCAAGAATAACTCAACCAACAAAATGTAATTTTCAATCCAAAAGTACATTCCAATTTGTCATCTCTCAGGACTCCTGGATCATTAGTTCTTGTAAGAGCAGATTATAAAACTGCTAAGTTTGTCAAATCAATTTAAGAGTTTCACCATTCAGCAGTTTACACAACATCCATCTTCAAGGCATAAGCTTAATTTTACCATAACTGCACTGAAGCTTAAACTTTCAAACCCACAGTAACTTGGATAATAATCACTTGGACATGTTCTGGGAGAGGGAAGGTTATGAGGGATATTGGCCAAACATGGGCAATTGGGACGAGCTTAGATGGGCATCTTGGTCGGCATGGACGAACTATACCGAAGGGCCCATTTCCATGCTGTATAACTATAACTATTATGTAATAAGCAAAAAAATCAACAAATAACCCCAATATTAGTGCATAAAAATCCTAAAGTCTAGATCATAGTTGAGGTTAGTGTTGTGCAGTGTTCAAGAGCCTGGTGGATGATAGGAAGAAGCTGTTCTTGAACCTGGTTATTCTTGAAGCTGGTGGTCAGTTTTCAGACTCTTGTACCTTCTTCCCAATGGTAAGAAAATAATGAGAAAATGCAGGCATCTTGGTTGGCATGGATGAGAATTACTTAGTTAAATGATGCTGTTCGAGTGGGTTACATATGGCAAAGAAACAGGCCTCCTCAGTGCTGTACGACTCCAGTAGCCCTGACAACCAACATCGTTTGAGCAGTTCTAGCCACCACAGCCGTCTGTGGCAATGAATTCCACAGATTCACCACCCTCTGACTAAAGAAATTTCTCCTCACCTCCTTCCTAAAGGAACGTCCTTTAATTCTGAAGCTATGACCTCTGGTCCGAGACTCTCCCACTAAATACCTGGAATTTAATGCTTAAACCAAATAGTTGGAAAATAAGCGAACTGATTCAGTGTATCATTGTTTGGTGCATATATTCCTAACGTACACATATGGCAATAATTATATTTTGGTCTTATTTTCATTCTTTTATTTCCAATGTAGATGGCCAGAGTGGCAGAGGTTGAGAAAAGTGCATTAAAACAGAAACCCGATTGATCCCAGACTTTGAATTGAAAGATATGCGAAGCAGGCCCTTCGACACCACACAGTCTATGCCGACCAGCAATCACCCGTACACCAGCACTATCCTACACACTAGGAAAAATATCTAATTTTACTGAAGCCAATTAACCTACAAACCTTTGGAGTGTGGGAAGAAACTAGAACACACAGAGAAAACCCTGTTCTCTATTATCCCACTTTCACTCCTCACACACTAGGGGGAATTTATAGATGCCCATAACTTCTTTGGGACATTGGGGGTAACTGGAGCACCTGGAGGAAACCCATGCTGCCACAGGGAGAACTTGCAAACTCCACACAGACGGCACCAGAGGTCAGGATCGAACCCGGGTCTCTGGCAACGTGATGAAGCAGCTCCACCAGCTGTACAACTGGAATAAAGTTCCCAAACAGCCTTCAGCTTACGTGGTGTCCATTGTGTTAAACATTTAAGATTAGGTAGCAATTGGAAAATAAAGTAAACAGAGAAAACAAAGAGATAATAGAATGCACACTGCATCATTCTACCTCTATGTTTTAACATGTTTTCCACCTATACTCTGTATTTGATACCATCCCACTAGCCTTCCAAAAAGCCATAAAGCTTAGTTAGTACCAGTAATGTTGAGATAAGATTTTTTTAAACAAAAAATACTTCAAAATAAAATGAAGCACCTTAGCTACCCAGAAAAGTAGACTAAAATTGGCTCGAGTGAAGGTTTACCAGTCAACCTATGGTATCTAATCCTTTTTCCCCCTCTACACCTACTAAGAAAACAATGTCAAAAGAACATCAAGAGTGCCTTGCTGTGGATACAAATTTGACTTCTCAAATATCCAAAATTAAATTGTATGCACCATGTTAAGAATAATCAATTCATTGATTTCTGGGTGTGATTCTTGATCACAAAATCTGCTGGAAACCCCATATAAAACATGTGAGAGCAAAAGTAGCACAGAGTATTGGAGTGATGGGGAAAGCAAGGCATGTTTTGAATGAGAGAGCACTGTATATTCTGTACAGCTCACTTGTGTTACCGTATTTAAATTACTGTGTGGAAGTATGGGGCAACACCTACAAAACCACCTTACAATCACTAAGCACACTACAAAAAAGAGCTATTCGTATAGTAAACAATGTACACACCAATATACTGTATTTAAAATTACACACCTTAAAGATTAAGGATCTGGTAGAATTTAAGACTGCACAAATAATTTATAAAGCAAAAAATAAACTGCTTCCTGTAAACATACAAAAACTGTTCAGAGACAGAGAGGGGGGTTATAACTTTAGAGGGAAACTAAACTTGAAACAGCATTATGCTCGGACCAATTTAAAAAGTATGTGTATTTCCATTTGTGGGGTGGTTTTGTGGAATGGTCTTGACGAAACGATTAAACAAAGTATGAATATAATGCAATTTAAAAAAATGTACAAAAGATATATCTTTGAAAAGTACAGTAATGAGGAAGGAGAATGTAAATCTCACAGATGTTAATGGTGCTTGTTCTTTTCTTTTTTTGTTCTTTTTTCTTAATAGCTTGATTGGAGTAGTTTTATTTGAATTGTCTGTTTAGTTTATTTTATTGAATTTTGCATTTGTTAATGATGAAGAATGGGGGTAGGACTTGACAAGCATAGGCTTCTTCCTATCCCTTTTCGAACGAGTCTAATGTGTATTATGTTGAAATTGGCTTTTGATTTTTTAATTTATGTATGTACATATATGTTATGTATATGTGTATGTGTATATGTATGTATGTATATATGTACATGTATATGTATGTATGTGTGTATGTATTTATGTATATATATATATATATATATATGTCTATATATAATTTTTCTTTATTTATTATTCATTTTCATCTTTTCTTTTCTTTTTTTAATCGTTCGTTCGAAATAAAAGATATCAAATCAAATCAAAGAACAGGTTCTCTTTCCCCAGCTCAAAACAATGCAATGACATTAACCCATTAACATGGAACCAAGATACCAAATAAGAATAATTAGGTAACAAGTATTTTTAACTTAAAAAAAACAAATTGCTGGAGTAAGTCAACAGGTCAGGCACCGTCCCTGGAGGGAATCGTTACGAGTGGTTTCGGGGCAGGACCCTTCCTCAATCTGAAGAAGGGTCCCAACCCGAAACATCACCTATCCATGTTCTCCAGAGATGCCGCCCGATCTGCTGAGTTCCACCAGCGCTGTCTCTTTTGGTAAACCTGACAAGACTCCTGTATTACCTGACAGACAAGTTACCAAGTTCATTGATCCAGAGTGACAATTGGCTTCTACATAAAGTCCAAGCTAAATCACACCATGCCACTTAATCAAATCATCACATTTATATGACATCAACACAGATGCCAAATAATGCAAAAGGAACAATATTTGTTTGCATGCAACATCAGAGCGGACGTGGAGAGGAAATTGGCCTATTAATAATAAAAATGGGCTGCCTTTATTTTTACATTCAGTTTCCACATTTATGAACTGATTTCCAACATAGCAAAGAACACCAAATAGTTGACAAATCCCAAATGAGTAAAACGGCACACTTTTTGTTCATTAACAATCAACTACTTAAAAGGCAAATAGATTTCCTAGCTCACGATTTAGGTTGATTCACCTAGCTACCTGGAGTCATGGCAAATCCTCGAATAGGCACCCAAAAATCACCTCAAAAGCAAATGAAAATGACAATACCCCTATTACCCAATAGTCAGAGGCGTACATAACAGCCTTCAGCTTATCATGTCCATGCCAACCTTTTTTGCCCATTTACACTAATCCTAATTTATCCACATTGTGACTGTCCTTCGATATCTTGTAGAAACAAAGAACTGCAGATGCTGGTTTATACCAAAGATTGATGCAAAGTGCTGGAGTAAATCTGCAGGTCAGGCAGCATCCCTGGAGAAAAAGGATGGGTGAGCTTTCGAGTCGGGACTCTTCTTCAGACTTACTGAATAAGGGTTTCAACATGAAACATCACCCATCCTTTTCCTACAGAGCTGCAGCCTGACCCACTGAGTTACTCCAGCACTTTGTGTCCATCCTTCTCTACCATGTCTATTTAAATGTCTCAAACACAGTAAATTATATCTAATTGCATGACCTCCTCCAGCAGTGCATTCAAAAGATCGACCACCGATTAAAAAGCTTCACCCTCAAATCCCCTTCCTCTCACTTCACACCCTACCTTCTTGTTTTTGATGTCTATCATGGAAAAGAGATTTTGACTACCCTAGCTACGCCTCTCTTAATCATATATACTTATGTTAGATCTCCCCTCAGACCACTTCACTCCAAGGAAAACAAGCCCAGCCCCTCCAATCACTCCCCATAACTTAAATCTGCTAATCCAGGCAACGTGCTGGTGAATCTCCTCCGCAATGTCAACAGCATAATTACATCCATGCTTTAGTGCATTGCCCAAAACAGCACACACATCACTTTAAGTGCAGCTTAACCCTGTTTAGCTACGTAACATCCCAACTCTTATATTCTACGTCCTGAACATGACAAGCATAGTATATGCATTCTTCACCACTCCATTGACTTGTGGTGCCACTTTCAGCAACATATGGACTTGGGCTGCCAGATCTCTTTATTTATTAACATTCCTTAGTACTCCACCATATACTAGAAATATCCTACCCCGTTCAACTTTCCACAATGCTTCACCTTGCATTTTTCAGGATTAAATTCCATCTGCTATAATGCCCTGCCCAGCTTTCCATTTAATCAACATTCTGCTGAAGATTTAGACAACCTTTGCCACTATCCACACCACCAACAATTTTAATGTCATCTGCAAAATTACCAATCATATCTCCCATATCTCATCCAAGTTGCTATTATATATACACACCAAGAGCAATGGTCCCGGCACCAATGCTTGTGGTACATCACTAGTCACAGACTTATAGTGAGAAGAGCATCCTTCCGTCACTACCCTCCGTCTACTATCATCAAGCCAACCTTGGATCCAACTAGTGAAACAAGCAACTGCAGATCTGAAGATCTCCAGCAGTCTGAAAAAAGGTCCTGCCGAAACGTCGCCTATCTATGATCTCCTGAAATGCTGTCTGACCCGCTGAGATACTTCAGCCGTACGTGTCTTACTTTGGATCCAATGATGCAGCTTGCCTTAGATCCCATGTTCGTTAACCTTGATGAACCTACCATGCCAAAACTTGTCAAACCAAATTTGATGGAATGCATGCACTGGTGAACAATAAGTCATTAAAAAATATAACTTGCTATGTTTTCTCAAAACCATTGAGAGTTCTGCACTGAACTCTGGGTCATTAAACAAATATTAATTTTGGAATGTAAATAAACTGAAAGGCTAAATTAGACACCAGTGTTTGCTCATTGGGTCCATTATTCGTTGTCCATATTTACGTGCCTCAATTTATTATATGCCTCAAATCTTGCTGTACAATGAACAAACATTCTTTCATGCAACTCACTTTAGGCCAGTGAGGCAGTTATTCCTCATATGACTTAAGAAAATCCAATCGATTCAACAGCTTGTAAAATAATTTGCTGCAGAAATGTGTGCAAAAGATCCAATTTATTGATGGACACATAAAACATTCGTGAGAAGACGCTCATTCAACCTATTACAGTAAATTCATCCATTCCACCCACCCTGCCCATTGTCCATCACCGACTATCTGATAAAATTCCTCTCTCCTCACTTGAGCAACTAAAGTGGAAACAAACACTGTGGCACAGATCCAAGATTGTGTTTAATCAATCCCATTACACGCATTGCATTCTTCCCCAGCCATGCTGCTACAACTTGTCTCAATATTTGCTGCAATGTCAACATCTCACATTTCCTAAAAATCCAACTGCTTTCTGTTTAACTGCACAAAGTTCCACTAAAATCAGTTAAAATCAGTGATAATCCATGCTTTTCAAACTCAGATAAACTGCACATATTTCCAGCCAAGCTGTAAACACTTAATATTTACGTACAACTTCCTGGTTTACTTTTGTTAGTGAACATATGCAATGACTTCAGGCAAATAGAGCCAGCCCAGATAAGAAGCAGCTATCCGTTCCAGAGGTAAAGCTGCTGTCTCAAAGCTCCTGAGCCCTTGGTTCAATCCTAATTGCAGGTGCTGTTTGTGTGGAGTTGGCACATTCTCTGTGATGACGTGGGTTTCCTTCGGCCACACCAGTTTCCTCCCACATCCCAAAGACGTGCCGGTTTGTGTTAATTGGCCTCTGTAAATTTGCTCCTAATGTGCAGAGAGTGGATGAGAAAGTGGGATAACATACAACTAGTGTGAAGGGGTGATCGATGGTTGGCATGGACTATCTCTAAACTAATTACCATGCAAAGAACCTCTGCTCAAAGAGTGTGATAGAGAGAAATGGATGGTAAAAGGGATGAATACACAGAAAACAAGTGAGGGAGAACATGAATTTGTTTATACTTGAACACTCTCAGATATGTGGCACTGGAAGTAAACAGAAACCTTGGTTGCAGATCAGCAATTTTGCATGGAAAATAGGAGGATCAATATAAAATGAGCTGCCTAGCATTCCAGAGACACAGATGAATACAGACAAGCTGAAAATACTTTAGCTGAATGGTGCCCTGCTGCTAAACTAACCCGAAGCGCGTCCCTAATGTTATTAGTGTTCCAGTGCTTTTAAGTATCTACCACCTCCTTTGTTCAATTGAAACTTGCCCATTCACCCCAAAGTCCGGTCCTGACTGCAATGTACACAAGCTTCATTGATCCTTCTGTCTCCCAAGATACCACCACTTACAATATTCTATTAATTTCAATTTATACCTTTTTAAATTATTTACCCATTGGACATGGACATCACTGGCAATATCAGCATTCAACACCCATCCCTGACTTCCATCAAACGGGGGAGATAGTTAGGAGTGAAAATGTTGCCGAGTTTAAAATCAATCATGGACTAGGCTGGATAAAGATAGTAAACTTCTCCCCCTGAATTAATTACTGAACTAAATGAGATTTTATAGTAACGATCCCTAATTCAATGATCTTTGTCATTGTGGTAACTTGCCCAGCATGCTGATGTGCTCTTTTTGAGTCTCAGTCCTACAGCAGTAACAGGCCCTTTGGCCCAACTGATCCATGCCAACCTGCATGGCCATCTAGGCTAGTCCCATTTGACCGCATTTAGCCCATATCCTTCTAAACCTTTCCCAATCATGTACTTGTCTGAGTGTCTTTTAATGCTGTAATAGTACCTGCATCTACTACTTCCTCTGGCAGCTCGTTCCATATACCCACCACCATCTGAGTGGGTATAATTACCAAAATAAATATGCACAATAAAAGATCTTAAGATTTACATTGCTAAATTATAAACTCAGTATTATAAAAATGCCTGGCCAAGAAACAATTGATTGATTTCAATACATGGCAGGTAAATGTATTTCTACTGCTGGGTTTCTGAATAAGGTGGCCATGACATTTTTTTAAGACAGACAAATTGATGATATGCCAATATTTTATGAACAGAATCACAATAAAACTTCACTTGAGCACTAAAATTAAATGAAAATGCAAAGCTAAATGTTCCTAAATACGCACTTAGTGAAATAATTTCTAAAAGATCACCTACCTGCCAAACACCAACAATAGCGTTTGCTATTAGAATTAATAATATTACAAAGGGCTCCACAAAGGCAGTTACAGTTTCTTCACCTTCTTCAAACCAGGCCAGAACCTGTAAATGAACAGATATAGGTTTGTGAAGCATACCATTTCCAATGCACAATAACATCATTTTATTTTTACTTAAGAAATATCAACATACATTTATCGGAAAAGAGTACATTATGTTTAAGAGCTTTCCTTTGAACAAAGACAGTGCCCACTGCAAAATCTCCTCAGGGTATGTCTACTTTGAATAAGCCCCTTATCTATGTATCTCCCTCTCCCTGATATCAGTCTGAAGTGGGCTCTCAACCCGAAACGTCACCCATTCCTTCTCTCCAGAGATGCTGCCTGTCCCGCTGAGTTTCTTCACAAGAATTAAACAGTTGCACTCCTAGGTCAAAGATTTTTGAATAAATGTTTAGAACTTTTTATATTTCAGTGCATTCTTTGCATTTATTTCCTGGTTAAAATAGATTTTAATTAAAATATCTGAAAGTGAATCAGGAATAATTCTTTGTATTTATGTTTCACAGTTTGGTCATTCCCTTTTCTCTCTACCTTCTGGGAGAAAGTACAGGAGCCTAAAAACTCAGATGCCAGGACTTAACAACAGCTTCTTCCCCACTGCTATCAGACTCTTGAACCAAACACCTTGCTCACACCCTATTCCTGGAGGTACTGCCTCAAACTACTCTTAACTCTACCTCATTCAGCTATTCCAATACAATGCTTTACCGTTCCTTTCTGGTACAAGATTTCACACTACAAACTTGAGCCATTCCACTATTTGCACACATATTTATCATCACTATTTATACCGTTTACAAGGAATTTCATAGTTCCCTGCTGTATGTGACAATAAACTAATTCAAATCCAAAAAGAAGGTCAATTCTTACAGAAGATTCACTTTCAGGACCATTGCCTACATTCAAGGTAAACAAATTATACAAGATTAAAAAGTGCTCATAATTGAAAATAATAAAGATAATGTCATCTCAGGATGACAACATCCTGAGAAAACTGACACATTAGTTCATGGTAGTTATTTTCTAATTGATTACATTTTTAAAATGGAAATTAGAGATCATAAAAGCAGCATAAATTCAATATTCTCTAGTAATCTAGGTGTCTGTCTTGAGAGATGACAAATTGATTTTTAGTTATAAAACTTCCAATTAGAGGTTTAATAGAAGATTTATTCCAAATGGAAAATTTCAAAATTGAAATAGAGAACTTGCCTGGGATAATGTACATCAGTTGACAGTAAGCAGAGGACAAAAATGACTTATCCTACTGGTGCAAAACTACACATAATTTAATGAAGAATGGAATATGTGCTCAGTTTCTCCATCAAACTCTCTTAAATGGTAAAAGTTTTCAGTTGCAAGAACCTGAAATTGTTTAGTTTAGAGATATAGCATGAAACATGCACTTAGGCCTACCAATTCCAAGCCGGCCAGTGATCACCCCATACACCAGTACTATCCAACACACTAGGAACAATTTACATTTTTTTCTTTACAGGCCAATTAACCTACAAACCTGCCAGTCTTTGGAGTGTGGGAGGAAACCTTGAGCACCTGGAGAAAACCAAAGCGGTCACAGGAAGAACATGCAAACCTCATACAGACAGCACCCGTGGTGGGTGCTGTCTGTACTCCACCTGTGCCACCCCTTCACAATAGTGCTATGTTCCCTGCACACAACGGGCAATTTTACAGAGGCCAATTAACCTACAAATCCGCACGTCTTTGGGATGTGCGAGGAAGCCCAGGCAGTCCCAGAAAAAACGTGCAACCTCCACATGGACAGAACCCGAGTTCAGGATTAAACGCAGGTTTCTGGTGCTGCGGGGTAGCAGCGCTACCAGCTGCGTTTCTGTGCTGCGTAATAGTGCAGCACGAGACTGAAACATTTTGGCCACTGTGGTTTTAAGAATATTGTCGATTTCGTGCCGTCAAATTTATTATGACCCCATGTTCACGAGGAACCTCGAAACTCAAACTACAGAACTCTGACAGACTTGCGTACAATCCAAATTAAACTACCAGCTCTACCTATTTAAAATGCAAATGGTGTAATAAAGAACTCAAAAGCAGGGAGGATGCCTATGAATTATTAAACCCACACAAGAGCCTATTGCAAGTTCCATTTAGAACTCCTAATTGCTTCATTTCTGATTGCAGTCTCACAACAAACATGAACCATAGATTCTCCAGAACAGGAAGCCTATAAGCAAAGCTACTACCCCACTAGTAATGACAGCAGCTATCTATCCACTTTGTATGTTAAGGATCTGTCATTCACAGAGATATAAGTGTGAACCAACCACAGAATAGCAATCTTGCAAAAGAAGACAGAGTACTGGATTAACTCAGTGGGTCAGGGAGCACCTCTGGAGAGATGTAATGGACAGGAGACATTTCGCGTCGGGATCCTTCTTCAGACTGATTGCAGTAGCGGGACGAAAGCTGGAAGAGAAGTGGGTGCAGGACAGTGTGGCAAGTTATAGGCCAGGGTGGTTTTTGATTGCCAACGGTCAGACAAAGGCCAGAGATGAAAAGACAAAAAGTGTGAGATAAGGAGAGCAGAGCGTTAAGGGCCTGCCCACTTGGGCGTCATTTGCGCGTCACGCAGATGGTGAGCGAAGATTTTGTACATCCCAAAACCCTGGGGCGCCGTGTGCCACAGCCTACGTCGCCATGCGCGCATCACACGTCAATGATGTAGCGTAAATGACGCCCAAGTGGGACAGGCCCTTAACAACTTTGCTGAAAAGCAATCACCAGGCTGGAATACTGCTGGAGAAGACGAATTTGCCGACCAATCGTAATCTTACTGCATCAGACAAATCTCTCCAGGGAGGAAAAAAAAATCTGATGAATCATCCCATGAATAATTTAACCAATGAGATAGGAAGGAAAAGGAGGAGACCTGCACAGGTATACGTGGCTCAATATACCCAGAGAGCAAATAACATGCAACTGAACAAAGACTGCACCAGCTCTAAGGCCACATGTTGGGAGTAACCAACAGTTCAGTGTGGAATCAAAAGAAAAAAAGCGAGTTAAAGCAAACTACTAATACTGTATAATCACAAGGAAATGCAGATGTTGGTTTACACAGAGTGCTGGAGTAGCCACGTACGTGTGAGAGACATGGATACGTGACCTTTCGGGTTGGGACCCTTCTTCGGTTGATTGTGTGTGTGTGTGGGGTGGAGGTGTGTGTGAAATGAAGTGGGGGCAGGCCAAAGCCTGGCAAGTAATAGGTGGCAAAGAGAAGACAGACACAAAATGCTGGAGTAACTCAGCAGGACAGGCAGTATCTCTGGAGAGACCTGAAACATCACCCATTCCTTCTCTCCAGAAATGCTACCTGTCCCGCGGAGTTACTCCAGCATTTTGTGTCTATCTTTGGTTTAAACCAGCATCTGCAGTTCCTTCCTACACAAGTAATATGTGGATGCAAGCAACGAGAGTTTAAACTGCACGATTTATTCTCCCGGATTGCAGCCTATTTTCTACCAATTTTTATCTAACTTTGAAATCAGGACCGTCTCAGATGAAGCTGCAGAACAGAAATTTGGTATCGTTTCCTAAAAAAAAGTACCAAAATGACCAGCGTTGGATACCTCCATACTTCATTTGATGACACTTCATTTTGACTGCTCTGCCACATTTCTGATGAGATTTATGACATTTGTCATTAAGCGCAAACAGAATTTTTTTATTACCATATTTCCCGGCAATGAAGACGCAATTTTTTACCCTAAAATAAGACCCGAAAATTTACCAGCGTCTTGGAGGCCGAAGGTTAGATTGTTAGCCAAGAGAGCTAGACTATCCCTCAGTACAGCAGCTGTAAAAGGACAGCACCGCTTGGGGGGGGGGGGAGAAGAGAGTTCCTTCCGCAGCATGTGGGGAGTCTGGCCCGGGTCAGCACGGCTGGGCCGCCAGGGGTAAAGTTGCGGGGAGGGCAGGAGCGTTGAGAAGGAGGGGGCGGGGATCATGCCAGCAACTCACTCAGTAGCTCGGGTGGCTGTGAGCGGCTGCTGGAACCGGACAGCGGAACTGCAGCTAGTCCCGGGACTCGCAGGCAACCCGAGCACTACAGCCCAGTCCTGGGGCTAGCAGGCGACCTGGGAACTACAGCTACTCCTTGGGACGCGAGGGATCTGGGAACTGCAGCCCGGGTCAGCACGCAGGCGATCTGGAAACTGCAGAAAACTAATTTAAATATCAACATGCAATAAAGCAGCCATAGGTTCTGCAGTGTTTTAAGGTGCTTCATAGGTTTTCCTGTGCTTTTGTAATCTCCCCCTTCCTATTTCATTGACTTTAGGTAATTTAAAATTCAGCAGCCCATAATATAATTTGAACCAAGACACGATACCGGAGTAACTGAGCAGGTCGGGCAGCATCTGTGGAGGGAATAGATGGGCAACATTTTGGGTTGTGGTCCTTCTTAAGACAGTTTTAATGTGAAAACTATGTATTATTAGTATGTATTATTACTAATTACTAATTTAGTTAGTATGTATTATTACCTCCATTTATTAACTATGGCGATAGAAGTGGCCCGCCATCCACTCACAAACATGGGTCCTGGCCCCTATGCAAAAAAGGTTGCCGACCCCTGGACTGAACCAAATCTTGATCCTGTCCCGCCAGCCTTTTTTCAAAATTTAGCAACTCAAAATGGGGGGTGCGTCTTCATTGTCGGGAAATACGGTAAATCACAATTTTTTTCAGGATTCACCATATCTAAATTAAGATAAAGTCTAAACCAATTTGTTTTCCAATGAATAGATATACATGTCATCTCAATGGTTCGATGGAACTTTATTATCACATGTACTGAGGTACAGTGAAATTCATTTTTGTATACAGTTCAGTCACCCACCCAAAACTAAACTTCAGTGTTCAATAAACCATTAATACATTCCAGGGTAACACCTGATTAACATGTACATATTAATCAGTAAAAATATATTTTCACATTTACATCATTAGATTTGTGTGCGGCGATATGTGGGATTCTCCTCTCCAAAGAGTTAACAACCAACAACCATTTTCGAAATACACAGTGGAAACGGGACCTTCGGCCAACCGAGTCCGCTCCGACCAGCAATCACCCCGCACACTTGTTATACCCTACAGACCAGGGGCGATTTTTTACAGAAGCCAATTAACTCACAAACCTGTACGTCGTTAGAATGTAGGAGGAAAACAGACCACCTGGAGAAAACCCACACACAGGGAGAACGTGCAGACTCTGCACAGACAGCAACTATACTGCTGCGCCACTGTGCCGCACATTTAATACCAGTAACCTTCATTCAACCTTCAAAATACCAATAACATCTCAACTTCTCCTCACTAGCATTCAACAAAAACAAAATTATACAGAGCCATAAAGATAGTAGGAGAGATAACTACAAGCAGAAATCTCAAGTGTCAGTGTCAGGGAAGGGCAAGACTAAAAACGAATTAAAAAATAAGCATGAGAAACTTAAAACTAACAAAGTGCTTAACGGAGAGTCAAAGATGATTGGGTACAAATTAAAACTGTCTGAAGAAGGACCCCAACCCAAAATGTTGCCCATCTATTCCCTCCACAGATGCTGCCCGACCTGCTCAGTTACTCCGGTATCGTGTCTTGGTTCAAATTATATTATGGGCTGCTGAATTTTAAATTACCTAAAGTCAATGAAATAGAAAGGGGGAGATTACAAAAGCACAGGAAAACCTATGAAGCACCTTAAAACACTGCAGAACCTATGGCTGCTTTATTGCATGTTGATATTTCTGTTTAGTTACTAATCCAGAGTAAGTATCTCTCTCAAATGCAAACTGAAGTGTTTTAAATTATGTTGGACGATTTAATACCATAAAAGGCAACAACCCAAAGCACCAGGAAAAAACAACAACGTAAAGGACAATTAAAGAACCACCAATGCATATGAAACAGGGTTAAATGTGTCACCTTGCACGTCAATTTATCCAGATAACATTCTTATCTTGTCTTTCCGTTGACTGGTTAGCAAGCAACAAAGACTTTTCACTGCACCTCGGTACATGTGACAATAAACTAAACTCAACTCTATGTACAGATTTGCCACTTCTACTTGAAAGTAAACTCCTGAGCAAAGACAGTGGCGATAGAAGACACTGCAGATGCTGGAAACTTGGGCAAAAAAAAACACACAAAAAAACTGCTGGAGAAACTCAGTACCTCAGGATCTGTGGAGCAAAATGGACGGGTGACATTTGTCCATAATGTTGTCTATCCATTTCATTCTAAAGAGGCTGCCAGACCCACTGGATTCCTCCAACAGTTCATTTTTGCTCCAAGGATATTAGTGCATACTTTTATCTTCACATGTAGATGTAGAGAGGAATTAAGAATTACAGCCAGGCAGTTCTAGCAAAGTGTCGTTTGGATGGGATCCAGGCCCGAGACCAACAACTGCCACATAAGTGCTTCGAGTGTATAGTAGTTTGACGACTAGTTATATTACATTAACCAGGTACAGCTAGAAAAATAGCTTAAAAATATTAAACCCTGAACAGATATAACCACCCACAAAGTGCACAAACAAGAAGGTTAAGAATGTAAAAGGATTACAGATAATCCTTGATGAATAATCTTCATAAGCATCGAGCCATACTTCAGGTTGCAGCTTCTTCACCCATCTCTAGCCAACAGATGCAACAAATTCAAGAGTAGACACAAAGAACTGGGCGGCACGGTGGGGCTGCGGTGGAGTTGCTGCCTTACAACGCCAGAGACCCATGTTCGATCCTGACTAAGAGCGCTGTCTGTACGGAGTTTGTACGCACTCCGTGTGACAGTGTGGGATTTCCCCAGGGTGCTCCGGTTTCCTCCAAAGATACACAGGTTTGTAGGTTAATTGGCTTTGGTAAAGATTGTAAATTGTCCCTAGTGCGTAGGATAGTGCTAGTGTATGGGAATCGATGGTCATTGCGGACTCAGTGAGCCAAAGGGCCTGTTTCCGCACAGTATCTCTAAACTAAACTGCAAATGCAGGTTTACTAAAAAAAAGACAAAGTGCTGGAGTAAATCAACAGCTCAGGCAATATCTCTGGAGAACGTGGTTAGGTGCCCTATCCATGTTCTCCAGAAATGCTGCCTGACCCATTGAGTTACTCCAGCACTTTTTATTTGCAGCAACTTCAATATGGATTTATGAAGTCCATATAAATGCAGTGAACAAACCACGGATGTAGTTATTCCTCCATATATCAATATAAAAAGTCAATTTTGAGAATTCTATAAACAGTGTTTTCACCCTTCTTCCCATTAATGCTACCAGATCTCCATCAATATACCCTTAATCATTAACTGATAGAAACTGAAAGGGCATTAGGGTCTGCCTAAACCACAACATCAAATCTTGACTGCATTGGACCAATCTGCTGTTGAGGTCTCTGGCCTCTCTCTTGATTTGCCAAAGATTCGCCACCTGCTCACTCAAAGGTCCAGGACTTGTCCGTTTCTGCAGCAGACCTCCATGTACCATGTATAAAAAAAGGATCTCACTTCCATCAACCCCACCCCAAGAAGAAAGCATGTTGTACGCACGTTTGCAAGTTCCTGCTGTTAACACAAAGGTAAATATTACTTTTCCAAAGCAATATCTTTATCTATCATGTCTACAATTTTTGAAAGATAGACACAAGTGGCTGGAGTAACTCGGGTCAGGCAGCATCTCTGTAGAAAATGGATAGGTGACGTTTTGGGTTGGAACCATCTTTAGACTATCTTCAGTATAAACCAGCATCTGCAGTTCATTTTTATAACATTTTGTCTGCAATTTAGGTCGGATCTTATAAAAGTCACTAAATTAGCATGCTGCCAAATCTTCCCCATGCACCTTGAGGCACTGAAGCCCATCAACAGATTGACCATAATAGATACTATACTGCAAAGCAAGTCTGTGCAACTTCAAAAACAAATTAGAAATTTGCAAACATTGTAATGTTCCTTTTGGGCTAAAACAGTTGAAAAACAAATATTGTAACGATGCAGCAAAAACATTCATACGACTCCAACCGATCACGTTTTTCCTGGATCTCAACATAAGAGATTATCAGACAACTATTCAAATTTGAACTAATGTGTTTTAGTAATGGAAACAATTGATTAGTTTAACCCCAGGTCAAACATCTCTACTCGAGTCAACGTCAGACGGGGCAGTTTTCTTTGGACTGAAAGACTGAATTACATCACATTTGAAATGAAAAGTGTTAGAACATCTCATTTGGTTTATTTTCAACTTTCCCATTACATTCAGGGCTCCAGGTTATTCTCCAAAATCCCAATTGTATTTGCTGTAGCTCCAATATTAGTTTGAAAACACTGCAGTTTCTCTCGATTTATTTGGCCAAATTTTGATTGCAGATCCAAAGAAAAATTCCTCAGGTGGGAAGTATTTTGATCAAAAACCACCAGGAAGGAAGAAGCTAATTGCAATTTAGGATTATTATTAATTATAATCATTGAATAGCTGTTAAATCTCTCACGTTGAGATAAATTGTTATATAATTGTTATATAAATGTTTATTAAGACATTTTTTAAGCATCACCGAGGGATGATCTCAATGCCTTTATAGGAAAGCAAAGTTCAACCAAGGTGCATCGATATTCACAGGTAAGAATACAAAACCGCAATAATGACATCAAAAAGATACCAATGGACCCATTTTTGCCCAGAGCTCCAACATCAGAACTGTAGTAGCCTTGCACAAGACACAATTAACACCAGAACTGCAATACACAACCCAATACTGCCAACAATGGAAGTCAGAATCGTCAAAAAACTGCAAATCCTAAAAAAAGATACCAGCATTCTGTGATTTATAAGCAACAATAAGAGTCAGGTAAACAATTTCAGCACAGATAACAGAGCATAAACAGAGTGTAGAGGTACATAACACTGGTCTATTGGGAGCAAGCAGCACAGAGAGGAAGAGTGGGCGGGAGAAAGAGAGAGGAACACTAGTGGCAGGTCGGAGAAATAAAATACACGTTAAAACGTGCTTTCAAAGAGTCATACAATTGGTTTAGGTTAATTATTGTCACGTATACCCGGGTATAGTGAAAGCTTTGTTTTGCATGCTATTCATTCAAATAATACTATAAATCAACATAATCTATCCAAAATAAAGGAGAAGATACAGAGTGTAGAATATGGTTCTCAGCATTGTAGCACAATAAGCTCCAATGTCCTCAATTGAGTCGAGGTGAATTAGACTGTACCCTAGCTTCTGGAAGGACCATTAAGAATTAAATAAATGTTAGTAGATGCTTTCTGAAGAGCCATTGAATTGCAAAGAAACACAATTATTTCATAATACAATTCATAAATGTTGGATGGAAGTTTATTTTCAGGAAATAGGCATTGTCGACAAGGTAAACATATTACCCATCACTAACAGTCCTTCCGAAGGTGGTGGTAAGCCAATATCTTAAACTTCTGTGATCCACCTGCTGAAGATAACACTTAAAAGGCTCATGAATAGGAAGTCCCTGCATTTAGAACCAGCTGCAATGCGAGACTAGCATAAACTTCCAAGTGAGGATGGTATTCAACTTGGTTGGGAATGTGCAGGTGTGGTGTTCCCATGTACCAGTTGTCCTTGTGCTTGTTGGTACAGGGCCTGGGAGGTCCTGTTACAGTGACCCAGGCAAATACTAGCGGATTTGGTAGGCAGTGCTCACTGCAGTCTCTGGGAATCACCAGAGATGGTTCTATAGATACATACATAGATACATAGTAAATAGGTGCAGGAGTAGGCCATTCGGCCCTTCGAGCCTGCACCGCCATTCAATATGATCATGGCTGATCATCCAACTCAGTATCCCGTACCTGCCTTCTCTCCATACCCCCTGATCCCTTTAGCCACAAGGGCCACATCTAACTCCCTCTTAAATATAGCCAATGAACTGGCCTCAACTACCCTCTGTGTCAGAGAGTTCCAGAGATTCACCACTCTCTGTGTGAAAAAGTTTTTCCTCATCTCGATCTTAAAGGATTTCCCCCTTATCCTTAAGCTGTGACCCCTTGTCCTGGACTTCCCCAACATCGGGAACAATCTTCCTGCATCTAGCCTGTCCAACCCCATAAGAATTTTGTATGTTTCTATAAGATCCCCTCTCAATCTCCTAAATTCTAGCGAGTATAAGCCAAGTCTATCCAGTCTTTCTTCATATGAAAGTCCTGACATCCCAGGAATCAGTCTGGTGAACCTTCTCTGCACTCCCTCTATGGCTATAATGTCCTTCCTCAGATTTGGAGACCAAAACTGTACGCAATACTCCAGGTGTGGTCTCACCAAGACCCTGTACAACTGCAGTAGAACCTCCCTGCGCCTATACTCAAATCCTCTTGCTATGAAGGCCAACATACCATTCGCTTTCTTCACTGCCTGCTGCACCTGCATGCCTACTTTCAATGACTGGTGTACCATGACACCCAGGTCTCGCTGCATCTCCCCATTTCCTAATCGGCCACCATTTAGATAATAGTCTGCCTTCCCGTTTTTGCCACCAAAGTGGATAACCTCACATTTATCCACATTATACTGCATCTGCCAAACATTTGCCCACTCACCCAGCCTATCCAAGTCACCTTGCAGTCTCCTAGCATCCTCCTCACAGCTAACACTGCCCCCCAGCTTAGTGTCATCCGCAAACTTGGAGATGTTGCTTTCAATTCCCACGTCCAGATCATTAATATAAATTGTAAATAGCTGGGGTCCCAGCACTGAGCCTTGCGGTACCCCACTAGTCACTGCCTGCCATTGTGAAAAGGACCCGTTTACTCCTACTCTTTGCTTCCTGTTTGCCAGCCAGTTCTCTATCCACATCAATACTGAACCCCCAATACCGTGTGATTTAAGTTTGTATCCTAATCTCTTATGTGGTACCTTGTCGAAAGCCTTCTGAAAGTCCAGATACAACACATCCACTGGTTCTCCCCTATCCACTCTACTAGTTACATCCTCGAAAAATTCTATAAGATTCGTCAGACACGATTTACCTTTCGTAAATCCATGCTGACTTTGTCCAATGATTTCACCACATTCCAAATGTGCTGCTATCCCATCTTTAATAACTGACTCTAGCAGTTTCCCCACTACCGATGTTAGACTAACTGGTCTGTAATTCCCCGTTTTCTCTCTCCCTCCCTTCTTAAAAAGTGGGGTTACGTTTGCTACCCTCCAATCCTCAGGAACTACTCCAGAATCTAAAGAGTTTTGAAAAATTATCACTAATGCATCCACTATTTCTGGAGCTACTTCCTTAAGTACTCTGGGATGCAGCCTATCTGGCCCTGGTGATTTATCGGCCTTTAATCCATTCAATTTACCCAACACCACTTCCCGACTAACCTGGATTTCACTCAGTTCCTCCATCTCCTTTGACCCGCGGCCCCCTGCTATTTCCGGCAGATTATTTATGTCTTCCTTAGTGAAGATGGAACCAAAGTAGTTATTCAATTGGTCCGCCATATCCTTGTTCCCCATGATCAATTCACCCGTTTCTGACTGCAAGGGACCTACATTTGTTTTAACTAATCTCTTTCTCTTCACATATCTATAAAAACTTTTGCAGTCAGTTTTTATGTTCCCTGCCAGTTTCCTTTCATAATCTATTTTCCCTTTCCTAGGATGGATGACGGGGATTCGAACTGGATGGCATTGATCCTCTTCAGGTATTGATGCTGCACTAATCCAAGCAAATGCAAATGATCAATTCCATCAATTTTTTTAATAGATTTGCTGCCTCGCAGCACTAACGACCCAGGTTTCATCCTGACAACAGGTGCTGTCGCTGCAGAGTTTGTATGTTCTCCCTGTGACTGCATAGATTTTCTCCGGGTGCTCCGGTTTCCTCCCACATTCTAAAGATGCAAAGGTTTTTAATTTAATTGGCTTCTGTAAATTGGCCCTGGTGTGTAGGATGCGAAAGTGGGATAACATTGAACTAGTGTGCCGGTGATTCATGGTCGTCATGGACTCTGAGCTGAAGGACCCGTTTCCACACTGTATCTCTGAACTACAAATGGAAATATTCAGGCTGTCAAGATACAAGCCGCTTGCTGAGGGATACCAAGCCTCTGTCGATACAAGGAACTGCCAGATGTAGCCACGTGTAGACACAAGGAGCTGCAGATGTCAGTTCACCAAAAGACAAAGTTCTGGATTAACTCAGTGGATCAGACAGTCTCTCCGGAGGACATGGATAGGTGATGTTTTGGGTTTCTCCTGCTCCATCTCTTTTCCAGCTACAATCAGTTTAAAGAAGTCTCTCAAGCTGAAACGTCACCTATAAATGTACGCCAGCACTTTGTGCGTGCTATTGTGACCACATTATTTCTGTAGTTGATCCAAAGAGTTTGCAATCAATGATGATGCTGATGGTGGGTGAACATCTGATTGTTATGCTATGGAACATCAAGGATAATGCAAAAGTGATCTTGTGTGCTACCCTTATTTGAAAATAGTTCTAACAAATAGTCCACGTCTCAAGGACTATTTTACGACTAAATCATATACTTTGTTCTTCAATAATTTTCCATTGAGTTGAAGATCTTTTGTTCCTGTTAACCTCCAACATGATCAGCATGGGTTTTCACAAAAAAACTTTAAAATCTTCCTTTGTCTCACTCCTTTATTCAGGTGATTAAAGTCTTGACTTTGTTCAGTTTCATGCAACCATTTAAGACCAAAACCACAACTGCATTACCTCTTTTATAAATGCAGATAGCTAATCTTTCTCTATTTGGATTTGAAGGCAACAGTATATTCCATTAATAGATGGTTTCTGGGAAATCTTCCCCCCCCCCCCCCCCCCCCTCACTAACAGCCTTCGCCATGACTATTTTCAGAAGGCTGCAATCGTTTTTCTCATTGGATGAATACCACAGACAACAATCATACCACAAACATATTCCAACATTAGTTGGTCTTAACTGGATTGAGAGTGAAAGTCTACAATTAGCCAAAGTTTGAAATCAAAGCCAAGGTACCCTCTGAGCAAATTCTAGATTTAGACAAAATGCACAAACAGCTCAGTTCTGGTGAGTACTGTAGTTAAATGTTCTATCGAGCTAATTGGGTGGTGGTGGTAAAACATTGTGGTGGTAAATCTGTGGAATTCAAGTGAGGCCAAGTCAATGGATATTTTTTAAGGTGGAGAAAGATTCTTGATTGGTCAGGGTATCAGGGCTTATGGGGTTGAGAGGGAAATATAGATCAGCCATGATTGAATGGCAGAGTAGGCCTGATGGGCCAAATGGCCTAATTCTGCTCCTAGAACTTATGAACATTAGTGCCACTACTGCACAGTCCCAGTGACCTTGCATAATCTCAACTTTGGGCTTCATCCACGCTGTTACACATTCGCCCTGTGACAACCTGGGTTTCCTCTAGGTACTCAGATTTCTTCCCATACTACAAAGTCTTGATTTTAAGATTAAATTAATTACTGAAAATAAGTAGTTACGAGGCCCGGGGAGAATTGGATGAGTTGATGGACATGACAGAAAAGGTTACAGGGAGTTGGTGGGCGGGGGAGGACGATGGAAGATTGAATCAATGGGAATGCTTAGAGTGCTGGTATAGACTTATGTCAACATCTTGACAAAGCCCAGCCCATTCTCTTTGACAACGGTAAACCATCTACTCCAACCCTCTGCCCCCTTCCCACCTTCCTTCCCTCCTCCCTCTCCCCGAGTTCTTCCAGCACTTGTCCCACAAGGGCTGTTCCGGATTTTGTACTGTAATTATGAGATGTTTATGAGATGATTCCAAGAAGCATAGATTGGATAGATAGACATTTCCACCCAGTGGAAATGTCAAATACTAGAGGGCAGAGCTTTAGTGTAAGAGGGGAGATTATTAAGTTTAAAGGAGATTATGCCATGCAAGTTTTTTTCAAAGCATAGTGTGTGGTAGATAGCTAGAATGTGCAGGAGCGATGCCCATGTGGCGATTAAAGCAACTGCAAAGTTTAAAGGCATGTAGACAGATGTATGAACAGGCAGGGAACCAGGAGATACAGACCACGTGCAAACATCCAGGATGTTAGACTGACATTGTGGGCTGACGGGCCAGTTCCTGTGCTATGTTCTATGTAAAAAAGGAGATGTAAAAATAATGATCAATTTGTAAATGCTCTAGTGAATGCTCATGCAGGATACCTAGAAGGAAAGAAAACAGAAATAAATGGGGAAGTGTGAGAGAGCAATAGTGAGGCTTCCTCTCCAACTTTTCTTTCTTTCCTAGAAAATCCAGGAATGGCAAGATCCGCCCAGCATTAGAAAGTGCAACCTAAAACCATTCCCAGTTGAAAGTCCAATCTGCAACACAACTGCCCCACCCCAGCATGAACCAAAAGTACACTTCGATTTACACAATGCCTGGTTCTCAATATGTTTCTTGTGCTTAGCACTTCACATGACATCCTCACTCTAACTTTTATAGCTTATGTGGCATTTAGAAAATCTTCCACATTGCATTAGCCTCTATAAACCTATCTACGATACAGCAAGCTGTATAGCATGCAGCGTCCATCTCGGTTTGTGTAAAAGTAAACAATTGTTCATGAATTTGTGTTAGGGGCCCATTGTGCTCAGACCGTTTCCAGCACCACTACTGTCCAAAGGACCTTATCCCTCAGTTACATGTTATCTCATTCAATGGTCATTTGACTGACAGTCCTTATGTACAAGCCGAATTCCTTAGTTTAAATCAATGAATATTATGCCATTGATCAGAATTATTCTCAGTAAACATATATTTTAAAAGTTAGAAACTGCATTTATCCTCAGACATAATTTCAATCAACCCAACAAGGGCTTAATGTGTTGAACTTTTCTATCTGTTTTTTGAGCATTAACTAAAATAGACAATTAATCAGTATCCACACTAAAGCAAGGCAACCAATTCAACTTGGGGACTTGGAAATTATACACCCCAACCCTGCTTTTGTGATTTACAGGAAAATCAATGTACTCTACACTCAGACAAAAGTATTCAAGCTAATTTTTCTACAAACGTTTGATGACGTGCAGAAATAAGAGATCTTAGGCGAAACAAAGTGCACAGCAAGATGTCTAACCTATTTGTGTTTCATTCTCTTTTTATAAAATGAAACTATGCTATTAGTACATGTATGTAAACACCTCAGGAAGATTGTGCTTTGCATCTTAAAGTAGCAACTGATAACTACTTCAATTAAAACTCAATTTAGCAGAACATTTGGTACTCACACGTGTCTAGAACATTTATTTCTGTCTGCCATTCGGTAACCATTACAACGAGAACAGCCACTGCATTAAGTACTGTAACCCAATCCAGGACTGAACATTGTTTTCTATTATTGTCATGCCGACCCAAAACCATTTTAACTTGCGTCCTATAAACCGTAAAAGTCAAGGAGAGAACAGATACCACACATGTCCCTATGAAGGTCATTGGCCAAATTTGGTCAGAAGAAATGTACCATCCTTGCAGACATCAGTCTTGTCCCCGTCAGAAAGCTGCAATTGTCACCTTTCTTTTATCAAGACAGACTGGCTGAAAATTCCACACACCATTCCATGCATCGTTACCGTGCAATAGGCTGTAGATTAATTTGCATTCAGCTCACAGGACCGAATTTCCTAAATATAGGAACCGTACAAATAACACCAGGTGGGAGTACGTGGGACAGTGAGATACAATTTGTTTAAGTACTCACAAATGATATACAAGCTGCCAAGAGTAGAATTCTGACCAACAAATCTTCAAATTGTTCCATCACCAGCTCCCATAACGATTTGCCTGCAGAGGGGGAAAAAATGCCAGTTCAACATTAAAGACAACTCGATTGCACAATGAAAAATTAATGGTCTTCTAAAAATTACTGTCATCTACTGTACCTTCTTCTGCCGGTAGTTCTGTTCACGAGTGGCGCCGCCATGGAATATGCGAGAAAGAAGAAATATCTATTAAAACGTGCAACATCATTGGACTTATGCACAAGGGCACAAAGTCACGCTTGTAACAAAAAGAATGGTCATTGTTGGGCGCAGTGATGCAGATCGCCTTTAAGGAGGAGGGCATTTATAAAATTAAACTGGAATAATTACATTCTTTATTATCACATATTACCCGAATATAATTACAATATTTATGTGAGCAAAATTGGCGGTCGTGTGTGGTTTTGGTTTCTAATGCCCGGGAAAGCTGTGTCATCCCCCATTTTGTTTTAATTACAAGACATTTTAGATGTTTGCTCCATTCCCGCTGCCAAAGACACAAAATGTGACTTCCATTCAATTTATAAAACCCAGTCACGGCGGCGAGTCAGCCATGTTCGGCCTCCCTCACGTACAGAGACATGCCGGCTTCACACATTGCGACAAGGCCGCGATGCAACACGCACACACACAAAAAAAAGAAAAATGCAACTGGGAAAAAGACGAACTACATCCGACGCATCGAGGGAAGCGCTGCGGCGGGATGCACACACACATACCATTAGGTCCCCATCTCTCCTTGTGTTTCTTCACTTGCTCCAGGCTCAGACCCGTCGTCTCGTTGACGTTAAAATGGGCTAAAACTTCATCCACGGTCTTTGTGTGCGCATTCTCCATGGTGTCACTCCAGGTTTCCTTCCTTGAACTGCTCCGGAGAGGGAAAGGAGGAGGAGGAGGTGGAGTGGAGGGGGTGGGAGGAGGAAGGAGGCAGGTAGGAAGGACAAATGAGGTGGAAATAAAAGATCTTCTTCCCTCACACGAGAAACAGGCCGGCACACACTGTGAAGCGAGGGGGGGGGGGGGAGGAGGAGGACGAGGAGGGAGGGAGGGAGAATTCAATCTCGTGTAGTAAAACAAAAAACGTTTCTTTTTGTTTTGTAACACTGAGAATGTATCTCTTTTTGATGCTTTGCCTCTCAGCGATATAATGTAACTGGTGATCAGCGTTCTGGTCTTCGTTCTGTGATGTGATGTGGGGTGTGATGGATGGATGGATGGATGGATAGAGGAGGGGGAGGGGGGTTCCTGGTGGGGCAGGTTATGCCGAGACACAGAGAGAGAGAGAGAGAGAGAGAGGAGCCGCAGTGGCTGGGCTGGGCTGGGCTGCGACGCGGCGGCAGAGAGAGTGAATGAGAGAGAGCGGGCGGGCGGGCTCCGGCAGCAGCGCGTTTATCAGGGGCCTGGGCGAGCGGTGCTACCTCCAGCCGCCTCATGTGGAGATAGCTCATTGGGCCGGCAACACCGCCGTCAGCACACACGTCCCCCGTCCCCCCCCCCCCCCCGGCCGGCCGGCCGGCTCCTCCTCATGTTCCTCACTTCCCGGGAAAAAGCCAGGGAGAAGGAGTCCGAGCTGGAAAAGGATTATGTTCGCCAAGCACATTGGCAACTGTGGCATGCAATGGTATCAATTGTCTCGGGGTTTGCCCGTCGTTACAATGAAAGGGATACTATATATATAAAACTCTTATATAAGTTAACGGGGGGGGTGAGGTTAAAAAAAAAAGAGAGGGAGAGTAACTTTAACCCATCTAGAATTACGTAACTTCTACTTATTTCTTTGTCACAGAGCAGGTGGTTGCTTAAATCCCATTAATCCCTACCACCCCCCCCCCCCAACCCAACCTCCATTGTAACCGGAAATATATTTAATTAAAATCAGCAGGATTTCTCATTTCCTGGATTAATGCAACGAATCCTTGACTTTCTTGTTTTTTGTTTCTGAGTGTCTCGAGAAACAGGTTTGAAACGTCACCCACCCTTTTTTTTTCTCTCTCCAGAGATGCTGCCTGACCTGCTGAGTTACTCCTGCACTTTGTGTCTAATATCTGGTATAAACCGGTATCTGCAGTTCTTTGTTTCCTCATTTTTGCCTTAAAGTGCATTGAACTGATTGAAAGAAACAGTGAGAATTTTGATCAGGCAGCCAGATGAATCCTTTCATGGCAGAAAAAGAAAACAGCAGTGGGGAAACAGGTGCCACACCAACCATCGATAACTTGTTCACATTTGTTGTATTTTATTCCACCTCCTCCAAGGGGTAATTTGCAGTGGCCAATTAACTTGCGGTTCCCTCGCCGAAAGTCATCTATCCATGTAGAAATAAGGAACTGCAATTGCTGGTTTACGAAAAAAGGACACAAAGTGCTGGAGTAAGCACTCGGGCAGCATCTCTGGAGAACATGGATGGGTAATGTTTCAGGTCAGGACCCTTCTTCAGACTGTCACCTATCAGTGTTCTCCAGAGATGCTGGGTTACTTAGTTTTTTTGTAAACCAACATCTGCTGTTCCTTGTGTCTTCAACCTCCAAACCCCGCACGTCTTTGGGATGTGGGAAGAAACTGGTTCCCCCAGAGGAAACCCACACAGTCACAGGGAGAAAATAAAATATATATTTTTAAAATATCAACAACAAAAAAACATTTTTGCAAACAATTTAAGGTACGCAAGAACTTAACTTTAGTGCGAGTGTAATTGTTTCATCTAACATTGCCAACCTATTTACACAGACCATTTTCTTACCAGTACCCCACGCCAGCATGTACATGCATCTCGTCACATCTCATGTATCACATTCATCTCTTCAATGGAGCATAGTGGGCACGTTGCTAGATTAGTGTTTAGACGCCTAAACCTTTAATCTACAAGCGGAATCAAGGGATATGGGGAGAAAGCAGGATGAGGTACAGATTTAGGATGATGAACATATTGAGTGGCGGTGCTGGCTCGAAGGGCCGAATGGCCTACTCCTGCACCTATTTTTCGTGTTTCTAAGCTCAAATCCCCCCCTCCCTTGGTTACCTTGTATTACTGATATTTAATTTATTGCATATGTATTTGCTGTGTTATGAAAATTACCTGTTAAGCTTTACTTTGTTTTACTTTACATTAATTTAGAAATACAGCTCAGAAACAGGCCCATCGACCCATCGGGTCCGAGCTGACCAGCAATTACCCCGTACACTAACACTATCCTACACATTTAGGACAATTTTATCATTTCCAAAGCCGATTAACCTACAAACTTGTACATCTTTGAAGTGTGGGATGAAACTGGAGTACTCTGAGAAAACCCACGCGGTCACAGGGAGAGCATACTTATGGCGAACAGGCAGAACCTGTAGTCAGGATCGAACCTGGGTTTCTGGCGCTGTAAGGCAGCAACCACCACTGTTCCGCCATTCTGCAGCAAGTAAGAATTTCATTGTTCTATGCCGGTACATTTGACAATTAAACATTTTTGATTCAATTCAGCCAGGGATGTAAATTTGGAATAAAGCACTGGTATCATTAATCATGACTGTATAATCCATTTGTCCTTCTTGCACAGTAAAATGCTGCTTTTATCCAAATTAGTCTCCATGTGACTCCACACTCTCAGTGCTTTTACGCCAAAACTGACTTCAGTTAATGGATGTGAGCATTGCAAGCAATGTATGCATGCTGGGAATACATTTTTTTTAAATCTTTTGCTTGACTTTAGCAGAGTATTGTTTCACTGACACTAATCCCATTGTAGCTCCCTCAAGTCCTCGTGAGTCACTGGAATGAATTCCTTTGGGTAATTTACCCACATGAAGCTAATCCTGTCTTCATTTAAAGTCCACACACTAACAGCGTTGCCATTAGGAATGGGAACGCTGCCCATTTTATCTCACACCCATTGTCTAATCTTTTATACTCCAAGATGAACGACAGTTAGCTAACTTGATGGATACGCTCTCCGGGAACTTAAAAACCTTTCTGTACATGCATATGGAGCAACCACTACAACTTATATTTTTACAATGGCATTTCTGTAAAACATCTTTTGATGCCAGAAGAGGTACAGTGCCCTCCATAATGTTTGGGACAAAGACCCATCATTTATTTGCCTCTATACTACAACTTGAGATTTGTAACAGAAAAAAAATCACATGTGGTTAAAGTGCACATTGTCAGATTTTAATAAAGGCCATTTTTATACATTTTGGTTTCTCCATGTAGAAATTACAGCAGTGTTTATACATAGTCCCCCCCATTTCAGGGCACCATAATGTTTGGGACAGCAAAGTCATGTAAATGAAAGTAGTCATGTTTAGTGTTTTGTTGCATATCCTTTGCATGCAATGACTGCTTGAAGTCTGCAATTCATGGACATCACCAGTTGCTAGGTGTCTTCTCTGGTGATGCTCTGCCAGGCCTGTATTGCAGCCATCTTTAGCTTATGCTTGTTTTGGGGGCTAGTCCCCTTCAGTTTTCTCTTCAGCATATAAAAGGCATGCTCAATTGGGTTCAGATCAGGCAATTGACTTAGCCACTCAAGAATTTACCATTTTTTAGCTTTAAAAAACTATTTTGTTGCTTTAGCAGTATGTTTGGGATCATTGTCTTGCTGTAGAATGAACCGCCGGCCAATGAGTTTTGAGGCATTTGTTTGAACTTGATCAGTTAAGACGTGTCTATACACTTCAGAATTCATTATGCTACTACCATCAGCAGTTGTATCATCAATGAAGATAAGTGAGCCAGTACCTTCAGCAGCCATACATGCCCAGGCCATAACACCCCCACCACTGTGTTTCACAGATGAGGTGGCATGCTTTGGATCTTGGGCAGTTCCTTCTCTCCTCCATACTTTGCTCTTGCCATCATTCTGATATAAGTTAATCATCGTCTCATCTGTCCACAAGACCTTTTTTTCCAGAACTGTGGTTGCTCTTTTAAGTACTTCTTGGCAAACTGTAACCTGGCCATCCTATTTTTGCAGCTAACCAGAGGTTTGCATTTTACAGTGTAGCCTCTGTATTTCTGTTCATGAAGTCTTCTGTGGACTGTGGTCATTGACAAATCCACACCTGACTCCTGAAGAGTGTTTCTGATCTGTCAGACAGGTGTTTGGGGATATTTCTTTATTATAGAGAGAATTCTGTCATCAGCTGTGGAGGTCTTCCTTGGCCTGCCAGTCCTTTTGCGATTAGTAAGCTCACCAGTGCTCTCTTTCTTCTTAATGATGTTCCTAACAGTTGATTTTGGTAAGCTTAAGGTTTGGATGATGTCTCTAACAGTTTTATTCTTGTTTCTCAGTTTCATAATGGCTTCTTTGACTTTCATTGGCACAACTTTGGTTCTCATGTTGATAAACAGCAATAAAAGTTTCCAAAGGTGATGGATAGACTGGAGGAAAGACTAGGTACTGAGAGCTCTCTTATCCCTGCATTATGGAGGCATTTAAACACACCTGAGCAATTACAAACACCTGTGAAGCCATGTGTCCCAAACATTATGGTGCCCTGAAATGGGGGGACTATGTATAAACACAGCTGTAATTTCTACATGGTGAAACCAAAATGTATAAAAATACCTTTTAATAAAATTTGACAATGTGCACTTTAAACACATGTGATTTTTTTCAATTACAAATCTCAAATATTGGAGTACAGAGGCAAATAAATAAATGATGGGTCTTTGTCCCAAACATTATGGAGGGCACTGTAGTTCAGGCAGGTTCTATAACAGCAGTTAAAGATCCTTGGATAGATACATGGATAAGAAAGAAATAGATAGATATGGGCCAAACGCAAGCAAATGGGACTAGGGTAGATGAGTCATCTTGGTCAACATGGTCCAGTTGGGTAGAAAGGTCTGTTTCTGAGCTGAATGACTCTATGGCTCTCGTACCAATTGAGGGGTGCCAGTATCGATATTTGTACTGGGACGAACTTTGAATCTTGTGCCTTGGTCTATCATCTATGAGGTGGTACTGCTATGAGTTACTGCTTTGAGTCATGTGCCTTGGTCCGCTATCACCTGAGATACCAGCTGTGTTAAAGCAAGTGCCTAAATCATTGTTAGTCACTACAATATCAAATATAATGTGTCACTAAGCAATAGAGGTATTCGGGCAAGACATACAAAATCTTTGCCCAAAATAAGTAATTTTAAGGAGCCTTAAAAGCGGAGGAAGATCCAGGTGGAGGTGTTTAGGGGTCAATAAAGGGGTGTAAGCCAGGCCATTGTTGGAATAGGTGAGTCTAGATTTTACAAATGTGTGAATGGGTTAGAATGCAGACAGGGATTTTAAGATGAGCTCACATTGTGGAACGTGCAAGGGCAGAGCCAGCCAGGTCCCCATTGGTATTGCTCAGTCAAGATGCTTCAGATGCAATGGATTAGGGCCTTTTTTTTAACCCCTTAACATGGAGATTTTATTTCATAATTACAAAGTACTGGAAAGATCAAAACTGCCCAACTGTTTGCAAACATCAACCGATCAATCATCAAATGACAATGTTATTGTCCATATCTACAACGCACTCAACCCCCTGCAGCGACCAGCGTGCACGGAAGGCCTCCAGAGTCCCCGTGGACACCGCATGTTCCTTCTCCAGGGACACGCGGGCTCAGACGTAGGCCTGGAAGAGGGGCAGGCAGTCGACTAGGGCAAAACCCTCGACTGCCCGCTGCCTGGACCCATGAATAACCATCTTGGCCATGCCCAGGACCAAACCAACAGTGAATTCCCTCTCTGTACTGGCTGACCATGGATTAGGGCATTGGTAGCAGGTGACCAGTAGCTGAAGGCAACTTCAGCTGAAGCTGAAGGTTCATGGCAGAACTGAAGGGTTGGTTTGGGATTGTAGCAGTGGATGAGGATATATAGGTAGGGAAAGTCAGGTCTATTAGGGGTTTAAAAATAAGGATGCAAATTGTACAAGAGAGGCTTTGGTAGAATACAAGGCAGGTCAGCATAGATGGTGGCAATGGGTTAGGGTACAAACACAAAAGTTTTAGGACAAACTCAAGTTTGAGGAGCATGCAAGGGGAGAGATCAGAAATGCCACAAAAGCATGGATTATAATTCTGGCAGCAGATGAGCAAAGATAGCAACAAAGATACAAAGCTGCAGATGTCAAAGTTGGCAGGGCAGTGCATGGACAGGAATTTGGATGTTCAACTTTACAGCCCTGATTTAGAAATTACTGCTGATGATGGCAAAAAGTTGAAATGCATTGCCAATTACATGCAGACTTGATAAGCTTTTACGGCGGCGCGGTGGTGCAGCTGGTAGAGCTGCTGCCTCACAGTGCCAGAGACCTGGGTTAAATCCTGACCGTGGGTGCTGACTGTGTTGCGTTTGCACGTTCTCCCTGTGACCATGTGGGTTACGTCCGGGTGCTCTAGTTTCCTCCCAAATACCAAAGGGTTTGTAGGTTAATCAGCCTCTGTAAATTGCCCCATGATGTGTAGGGAGTGAATTTTCTTATCGAGTCCACATCACAAGATTTAGAAATTGTGCAGCCAGAGCTGAACATACTTCTTGGCATCTGCATACAATGGCGTCTTGCGCTTCTAATGCTTCTTGTGCGTAGTGGTGGAAACAAGACCGCGATGTGAATGCTCTTTCCTTGACCCCAGGGAGTGGATGAATAAGAAGTATAACATAGACCTAGTGTCTATGTGCCGATGGTCGGAGCGGATTCAGTGGTCCAAAGGGCCTATCTCCATGTTGTATCTGTAAAATCTATCCAAACTCTCCACATAGATGATATCCTCTAACAGAGTTACTTAATTTTTATATAATTTAAAGTGCATTATGTGAGACATCAGCATTTAATTCATTATAAAGATAATAATCATTAAGAGGCTTCAATAAACATAGTTGATACAGTGTGTGTATTTTAGGGGCTTCCATAGGTTTGTAAAACTTCATTAAATTGCTAACTTAAACTGAATTTATTTTCCAGTCCTCAGACATCCAGGATGATGGAATTCCTAAATTAAAAAAGGATAAATTGTAAGCAATGAGCCGCATTTATGGAAGTTCCAGACAACGAATGTGTTCAAGGTGAATACCTAAATGAAATCTTAAAAAAATTAAAGACCCTTTTTCCCCCCAGAATTGTCACATATGTGAGATTCTATTTGGCATCAGTCTTGTGGTTGATCTCAAGCAGTTGAATGTGTATCTTGCAGAATAACATTCAGTGCCAGGCTATGGGATCCTACAGCTTCATAAGTGCATGTCATAGGAACAGAAGTAGGCCATTCAATCCATCGAGTCTACTCCGCCATTCAATCGCGGCTGATCTATCTTTCCCTCTCAACCCCATTCTCCTGCCTTCTCCCCATAACCCTTGACACCCTAATGGGCCTGCCCCACTTAGGCGATTTTCAGGCGACTGCCAGCGACTGTCAAGTCGTAACAGGTCGCCGAAAAACCAGCGACTGGAATAGCGACTGTCAGAGTGGAACACATACACACACACACACACACACACACATACACACAGTGTATAAAGCACAGTGTACGGGAAGGATCACTTAAGTCCTTTAAAAGAGGGGGGGAGACGGGGTGGGGAGAAGGAGTGGAGACACCTTTTAAGAAGCCAGAGATACATGACTATGAAGTTCGGCGGACATTAACATTACCGGTCGGTTATCCTTGGTTCTGAAAATGACTGTTTCCTTTTTTTTTCCCCAATGAGCCAATGAAATTCACCGGTCAGCACCGGCTACAACCTACGACAACCTACGACCTCCTGGCGACCCACTACCACTGCACCTAAGGCATGAGAATTCTCGCTACTCTCCATGGCGGCTTCAATCTGGTCTGACCAGAATGAAGCCATGACTAGTTACGAGAATGCGGGAACTACTCACGACCATGAAGGCAACCACCCGCGAACATGTGGCGACTGCATAGTCTCCTGTAGTCGCCTAAGTGGGACAGGCCCATTACTCACCAAGAATCTGTCAATCTCTGCATTAACAATACCCAATGACCTGGCATCCACAGCCAACTGTGGCAAGGAATTCCACAGATTCACCACCCTCAGACTAAAGAAATTCCTCCTCATCTCCTTTCTAAAGGAATACCCTTTTATTCTGAGGCTACGCCCTCTCGTCCTAGACTCTCCTACTAATGGTTTGAGCATGTTCTCCTCCATTTATTGTTTTTGCTGTACATTTTCGCATCTACTAGACCAAGTGGGACCTGTTGGGTCCCAGTCACACGGGAGGCCTGGTGCCCTAACGCAACCCGATCCCCAATGCAATATTCCACCATGGTGTGGGGGAGGGGGGAGATGGTGTGAGGGAGGGATGGCGGTGTGGGGGGGTTGGGGAGAAGGGGGAGGGACGGGGAGGGGTAAAGGGATGTGTGGGGAGGAGGGGGGAAGGGGGGTAGGAGGGGGGAAGGTGGGGGAGCGGGGGGGGAGGGGGAATGGGGGAGCTGGGAATGGGGTGTGTGTGTGTGGGGGGGAGGTATTCCACTCAGCGGCCGCGGCACCACACAGCACCTCCCGACTCCACACAGCGGCTTCCCCGACTCCACACTTGCGGGTTCACTCAGCACGGCTTGTGGACTCAATCAGCACAACTCCGGGGTTTTATTCTCCTTGCCCCGGTGATTGACACCAGGTGCCGGAAGGGGCGTTACCTTCATGGTAAATGACAGGCGAGAAGACCAATCTGCTGATCTCATGATTTTTTTTTAATTCATAACTTTTGTAATATTCCACCGATCGGAACAAAACTTGGTGCGTATGGAGCAGTGGAGAACAGTGAGTAATGTAGCGATATAGGGTACCGTTTTTGCGCAAATAAAAAAAAACGCAAACCGGAAGGGGACAAGATGAAAGTTTTAGTAATAGTATAGATAGATTGTGGAGTACATGCCCCTAGCATCATCAATGGTGTCGAAGTAGAAATGATCAAGAGCTTCGGGTTCCTTGGTGTTAATATTATCTACGATCTGTCGTGGACCAACCACATTGATGCAACAGCCAAGAAAGCACACTAATGCCTCTATTTTCTGAGGTGACTGGGGAAATTTGGCATGTCCTTAGTGACTTTTATGAACCTCTACAAATACACCATGGAAAGCATATTGTCGGGTTACAACACAGCTTGGTTTGGGAGCAGCTCTGTCCAAGACTGAAAGCAATTGCAGAGAGTTTTTGATGTAGCCCAGTGCATCACATAGACCAGACTTCCCACCATTGATGCCATCAGCAGAGCAGCCAATATAATCAAAGATGTCCCACCCTGGTCAGTCTTTCTTCTTCTTGCTCGCATCCGGAAGAACGCGCAGAAGCTTGAAAGCGTGCACCAGGAACAGCATCTTCCTCTGTTATCAGGTTTCCGAGTGGTCCTTCCATAAGCTAAGGTACTGTCTGATATACCTCTACCACATTGTGGACATTGGACTTTATCTATGGAACTGATACACTAAAATTCTGAGAACTATATTCTGCACTCTGTATTTTCCCCTTTGCTCTATTGTACTTGAGTTTGATGATTGTACTAGACTAAGTGGGACCCGTTGGGTCCCAGCATCACACGGGAGGGCTGGTCCCCCAACGTAATATTCCACCTCTCCACCAATTCCAATATTGGTGGCCGGTGGGGGCTTTCTGGAGCGCTAGTATGGGTGTTGTGGGCTGAAGGGTCTGGTTTCCAGAGGGCTAGTTTGGACATTGTGGGCCGAATGGATTCTTGGGCTGGCTGCTAAGTCACTCACTTGCGGCTGGTGGGCTAGCAGTTGACTCACGGCTATTCCTTGAAATTCCATTTCAAGCAGGGTTCAAGGCCACCAAATTCAAGTGCAGTTTCATACCATTTCAAGCAGGGTGCAAGGCCACTAAAGACAGCGAGTCGTGACCTCTCCCTCCTCCATCTTGCAGAGACTGAGCCACGCCCACATTTCTGGGTTTTATAGTCCCTCCCACCAGAAGGGGCGTGATTGACAGGAGAGAGAATCTCAGCATTTTTTTAACGCTAATAACTCTTTTATTTTTCATCGATGGGAAAAATCCTCAGCACCTGATGAGTGGAGGGGGGACTCTGAGTAAGATGGCCAAAAATCACAGCCGTACGTAGTAGTGTTTTTTCTAAAATCAATATAAAGCGCAAACAGGAAGTAGTCAAGATAGATAGAAGACAAGGCAACTTTAATTAGCCAAGGCAACTTTAATTAGACAACACAGCTTTAGCATTTCCAAACCAAAGGCCACGCAGCTTTAGCATTTCCAAACCAAAGGCAACACAGCTTTAGCATTTCCAAACTATATTTTCAACCCACATTAAGGGCACTGACAGGTCAGTAAAACCACTCACAGTTTAGTGTTATTCACAGCTCAGACTGAGAGACGTGACCCTCTTGCTCCCCCATCTTGCAGAGACTGACTTGTGAGTTGATTTTGAAATTACAAATAGATACATTTGATAAAATTAAGAATGACTAGGAAAGATAACTCCAAATTTCTTTATCTATAGAGAAATGGGAGAGGAATCTTCAATTAGTTAATACCTCTTCAATGTGTGCAAGACATGCTTTGATACAATTCAAGGTGGTTCACAGAGCTCATATGTCAAAAGGTAAGTTCACTCATTTTTATAGTCATATAAATCCTACCTGTGACAGATGTAACTCTGAAGTGGCCTCACTGACCCATATGTTTTGGTCCTGCCCTCTTTTGGAAAAATATTGGAAATAAATTTTTGATACTATTTCTGTAGTCTTAGGTGTAGATTTACAACCTCATCCTATTACTGCAATTTTTGGGTTACCAATGTTAGATTCTATTCATTTGTCCCGCTCCGCCCATTGGTTGATTGCTTTTACTTAAATGTGGTATTGATTTATTTTATTTAAATGGAAAGATTCCAACCCTCCGACCACACTCCAGTGGTATTCTGAAACAACGATATCATGTTTAAATGTAGAAAAAAATCAGAAGTGACATTGTTGAACCCTTGGTTAAATTTGATAAGACTTGGGGAAAATTTATTGAACACTTTCATACAACATAAATTGCTCCCTCTTTAACCGTTATAAAAAATATTTTACCTCCATAGGGTGGAACGGACTTGACGACAAACAGACTTAAATTGTTGAATTTCTCAGTTCAGATTCGGTTTTGCTTTTTTTTTATTTTTTTATTATTTTATTTTTATTCTTATTTGATTATCAATTTTTCTTTCTTTTTTTTCTTCTTTAGTTTAGGGGGGTTTTGTTTTTTCCTTTTTTCTTTTTCTTTTTGTCTTTTTATCTTTGTGTTTTTTTTTACATTTATAAGTTTCCTTTTAAAGATTTAACTATATTTACATAGAGACCGGGAGGTCTATATTCATTGTGTATTTTGACACTGGTCTCATATTAGGTTATACCTGTTATTAATGTAATCCTGATCCCTATGTATCAATACCATTGTTATGTTTATCATTATTCTTTTTGCTCTGTTTTTTATGTTTTATTTTTGTTTTTTGGGGGGGAAAAAACAATAAAAAGATTTTAAAAGAAAGAGACTGACTGAGGCACTCAACACTTCCGGAGTTTATAGTCCCTCCGGAAGGGGCGTGGCCTTCAGGAGAGAGAATCTCAACATTTTTTAAACACTAATAACTCTTTTATTTTTCATCGATGGGAAAAATCCTCTTGTCCTGCGCAGCGGAGGGGGACTCTGAGTAAGATGGCCAAAAATCACAGCCATAAGTGGCAGCGTTTTTTCTAAAATCAATATACAGAACAACAGGAAGTGGTCAAGATCAGACTTTTAGTGATATAGATTTAGCATCCTGCTACTTTCCTCCCTCTGGTTTCTCAATTCGCAAATCTTCAATTCTGTTTCACACTTGCCTTTATCTCTGGCCTTTTTTCCAACCATCTGCCTATCAAAACCCTCCCTCGCCTGTGTCCACCTGTTAACTGCCACAGTTATGAGCAAAGATTCTAAGATCTTTGGTTTCTCCTGCCTATCCCCTCTTCCAGCTTTCTTCTCTTCCCCTAAATCAGTCTGAAGAAGGATCTAGACCCGAAATGTCACCTATGCATGTTCTCCAGAGATGCTGCCTGACCTGCTGAGTTACTCTTGCACTTTGTGTCCCTTTACCCTATTTCCATTGTTGATCTTACATTTAGGCTTATTATTGTCATGTGTACCCAGATACAGTGAAAAGCTTTATTTTGCATGCTATGCAAACAGATCAAATAATACTAATGTATACTGTACATAAATACAACCAAGTCAAAACTCAAGTAGAATAATATAGATAGAAATGACGCCAGATTTACAGGTAGAAAGGGGTGGCGCAGTGGTAGAGTTGCTGCCTTACAGCGCCAGAGACCCCAGTTCAATCCTGACTACGGGTGCTGTCTGTACAGAGTTTGTACCTTCTCCCCGTGACCGTGTGGGTTGTCTCCAGGTGTACCGGTTTCCTCCCACATTCCAAAGACATGCAGGTTTGTAGGTTAATTGGCTTCTGTAAATTGCCCCCAGTGTGTAGGATAGAACTAGATTGGTATGGGTGATCACTGGTTGGCATCAACTCGGTGGGCCGAAGAGCCTGTATCCATGCTGTATCCCCAAACTAAAGCTAAACTAAACTAGAGATTTAAACGAATATAGACCAACTGTATAGGATGATTGCAGATCTTCTGGGAAGAACAGACAAAGAGTTGCCAAGCTCTGTCTCCATCTTGCCTCAGACCTGCCTGTTCTGCTTGTTTTAATAGATGAATCAAAAAAGTTGTCTTTGACTGCTGCCATTAAATGTGGTGTTGGTATTCTCACCCACCTGAGCCTGATGTGTCTCAATTTGACTTTAATGGAACAAAATGTGCAGACGTTGAGAACAACTTGCGGCCAATAGACACAAGGAACTGCAGATGCTGATTTACCAACGAAAAGACACAAAGTGCTGGAGTAACTCAGTGGTTCAGGTAGCATCTTCGGACAATATAAATAGATGATATTTTGGGTTGGGACCCTTCAATAATTTATTTATTATCATGTGTACCAAGGTAGAGTGAAATTATTTTTCAGACATGCTTCAGACATTGTGGAGGGGGGGTAGAATGGGGGACGTTGCAGAGGGAGGAGACGGCTGGAAGAGAGGATAAAATATGGTGAGTGATAGGTGGATAGAACTGAAGGGGGGTTTGATAGGTAGATGGTTGGACAAAGGCTAAAGATGAAAAGACAATAGATATGAGATAAGGATTGAAGAGGTATGAATTGTGTGGCTGATGGACAGCCTTGGTGAAAAAGGATCAATTCTTCCAACTCTGTTCACATTCAAAGATCTCTTTCACTTCAATCTTTGCCATTTTGATACCACACAAAGAGTACTTCAGTTAAGGGCCTGTCCTACTTGCCGATTTTTTCGGCGACTGCCGGCATCATTGACGGACGTGTCAGGTCACCGAAAAAGTCGCGGCGTGATGCGGCGGTGATGCGGCGTGATGACGTATTGACGCGCGGTGTTTTTTCACGTGTTGCTACATTTTTTTGTTGCCGCTGGATTTTGAAATGTTCAAAATCATTTGGCGACCCTGATATGACGCCGACAGTCGCCGAAAGAAACACCAAGTGGGACAGGCCCGTTAATGTGTAGGAACTAACTGCTGATACTGGTTTGTACTGAAAGTAGACACAGAATGCTGCAGTAACTCAGCGGGTCAGGCAACATCTCTGGAGAGAAGGAATAGGTGACGTCTCGGGTCGGACTCCTTCTTCAGTTAACAATTTTTTCATCTGATGTCCCTTACTTTAAATTTCATCAAATATTATTCTGTTTGTTTCCATCAGATCATTTTGTAACTTCTGCAATCAAATTCACTGCAAAGTGTGTTATGCCTAGTTTACTAATTTGATATTTAATAATTCAATTAATTATCCTAATGGAAATTTCATCTTGGTCACAGTACAATATTCTGGTTCATTTTCCATTCCCAAATTTGATGCAACTATTCTAATAAAAAAAAAAGTTTTTTACCATATTGCCAATTTCTTTATTTCCTAAGATTACTTACTCTAACTGCCATTAAAGGGTTGCTGAAGTACCTCTTACCAGTAAACATGTCACAGAATATGCTACAATTTCACTTGCAATGTAGTAAACTCTTGCAAGTTGTCCACTTGGAAGGGCCGGCAGAGCGGCACAGCAGTGCTAGAGACCCGAGTTCGATCCCGACCTCAAATGCTGTCTGCATGGAGTCTGCACGATCTCTCTGTGAAACCACGTAGGTTTCCTCCAGCTGCTCTGGTTTCCACCCACATCCTAATGATACCCAGGTTTGTAGGTTAATTGGCCTCTGTAAATTGTCCCTAGTGCTTAGGGAGTGGATATAAAAGCGGAATAACATAAAACTAGTGTGAACGGGTGACCGATGGTCGGTGTAGACTCAGTGGGTCGAAGGGCCTGTTTCCATGCAGTATCTTTCAATCAATCAACCAGTCACTTGTATACAATTAGAGATTGGTCAGGCTGAATCCTTCTCCCCCACCTCCTATCCAAACCATTATTGAAAATGATTTGTGTAGGAAGGAACTGCAGATGCTGGTTTAAACCGAAGATAGACACAAAAAGCTGGAGTGATTTGCTGCCATTAAACGGCAGATGGGTTTATACTTGATAATCAGGCTAATAATGTGATATTAATTCAAATGAACTAAAGAATGAAAACGTTTATAATTGCCCCTTCTCGCTGAGTTAACATGCTGTGCACTATTATGTCATAAAGATATATTACGCCCAAGAATGATAATTAAAGGATCAGTCTGGAGCAGAGGTTTATTTTATTTTCTGGCCTGTTCTAACGCTCTAACCTTATTGAAAAAATGTAACAAAAACACAGTTTTATAATTCAGCTCATCTTTTAACTTTATTACCCTTCCCCCACCACTACTCGGGACTGTCTCTGAGTTTTTAAAACTGAAACTCTAGAGGAACAAATATATCCTCTGAATAATGTTACTATGTCATTGAAGTAAAGACTGCATTTATTCCTCATTCTTCTGAGAAAATACATGCCTGCACTGGTGGACTGTGTTACGGATGAGTCATCAAAAGTCCCTTGCTGTGCTTTTTTTTCTGACTGGCAACTCTAGACAGGATTGTGAAGACCGCCAGCAGGATTATTGGTGCTCCACTCCCTTTCCTGCTGGACATATAGAGGAAGAGATGTATCAGCAGAGCCATCTCCATCATCAAAGACCCCTACCACCCATCCCATCACATATTCTCCATCCTGCCATCTGGGAAGAGGTACCGGAGCATTAGGTGCAAAACCAGCAGGATGCTCCTCAGCTTCTTCCCGCAGGTTATAAGACTGATAAACGGACTTTGTCCCCTGCCAAAGTATCGTGCACCAACCAACAACCTGGACACACTGCAGCAGAGCCACTGTCGTGCCGCTGCCGATCGGAACGCCTGTTGATGTATACTAGAGTAGAGTGTTAATTTGTTCATGATATATGTATTTTTACTTCTATTTATTTTTTACTGCACACACTGAAATGGACACTGGTTGAGGAACGTTTTTTTGTTTCCTCTGGGTATGCGAATACTCAGGAAATGACAATAAAGATATACAATACAATACAATACAATACAGTAGTGAATAGTGTCATGCAAACCCACGCGGTCACAGGGAGATCGTGCAAACTCCACACAGACGACCCGAGGTCGGGATCGAACCTGGGTCTCTGGCGCTGTGAGGCAGCTGCTCTACCAGCTGCCTGTGCCACCCACTGCAGAGTAATATAATTCCATTGTATATAATACAATTACAGTGAGCATCCAATTAAACCTTCTCTACAACCTGCACATCTTTTCATTATGTGTCTTAAAGCCGATCACAATATATTGGGGTCACCAAACGTTAATTATCAAATAAAATAAAAGGTATCAATAAAACCAGCAGAGTTACTGTAACCTTTTTTTTTTAAATCCAAGGAGTTTATGATTATAATCGGTACCTAGATTATGATCATGAATTGCTTACTGATAGTAGAAACTGAGAACTACAGATGCTGATTTATACTAAAGATAGACACAAAGTGCTGGAGTAACTCAGAGGGTCAGGCAGCATGTATGGAGACATTTCGGGTCAGGACCCTTCTTCAGTCTGAGCTAGTTTATCCTTTTTCTCCAGAGATGCTGCCTGACCCATTGAGATACTCCAGCACTGTGTGTATCTTTGCTTACTGATAGTGTTGAGAATACAAACACTGGCCAATTTACTTGCAATACATACAGATTAGGAAGTTGCAAACCTATCAATTGGTTTACGATGAACCATCTGACTTTAACCAACTGCCTTGCTGTTCTTGATAAGAAAGGGGAAGTAAAATCACATGATGTTCTGACTCCCATTTATTATCCTATAATCGCTGTTTAAAAAAGAGAACCGTGAATATTATGACAGAAGAGAATTGTGCTTGGCTGTGATACCTTCCAAGATCATACACCTCCTATAGTCAGGCAACACAAAAATAATCTGAAGAAGGGTCCTGACCCATAACGTCACCTATCCATGTTCTCCAGAGATGCTTTAGATTTTAGCGATACTGCGTGGAAACAGGCCCTTCGGCCCACCGAGCCCGTACCGATCAGCAATCATCCCATACACCAACACTATCTTACACGCTAGGGAAATTTTACCAAAGCCAATTAACCTACAAACGTGTACATCTTTGGAGTGTGGGAAGAAACCGGAGCACCTGGAGAAAACCCATACAGTCACAGAGAGAACGTACAAACTCCATACAGACAGCACCCGTAGTCAGGATCGAACCAGGGTCTCTGGAGCTGTAAGGCAGCAACTCTACCACAGAGCCACTGTGCCGCCCTAAGATGCTGCCTGACCTGCTGAGTTACTCTAGCACTTTATGTCCTTCTTTTTGTAAACCAGCATCTGCAGTTCCTTGTGTCTATAAGAATAATTACCCGGCACGTTTGAAATTTTATGCTGTGTCATCAGGAGAGAAAAATGAGAATAAATTAAAAAATATCGTTACAAACAACATTTAATGGACTATAATAGTAATTGATTGTGGATAACGATAGAGGATTTTTTAATGTTGTAATGTAGTCAGAGTTCCTTTTCATTTATCACTATCCAGTACTGAGAATTGAATAATTTACAGTTCAGTGCAATATTCTTCTTGCCTGTGTCCCAGTTAACTCATTGTCTAAAATACCTGTGAAGAGAGTGCTGATGAAAAATATCATCTGCCTCATCTACACCAGAATTGGTAAAGATCTGAAATCTACAGAAATATTATACAATGTCATCACATTAATGTTCATTGTACAGGAAAAATTCTATAAATGAAAAAAACTGACATTCATAGAAAAATGATTCCTACAGAACTTTCTTGGGTTTTAGTATTGGATAAATATATTTTATCCAGTGTCAGAGGTTATTGGGAGCAGGAGAATGGGGTTAGGAGGGAGAGATAAATCAGCCATGATTGAATGGCGGAATAGATTTGATGGGCCGAATGGCCTAATTCTACTCCTATCACTGATATGATCTTTTTATACACATGGTGTGTGGTCACATATCCCCCTCCTTCATCTCTCCTCCTCCCTTTCCTCTCGTTTCTCCCACCTCCCCATCCCCCTGCCCCTCCCCTATCCCCTTCCATTTCCCCTTCCCCCTCTCCCCCCTTCCTGCTCTCTCACCTCCCTCGCCTTCAAACCTGTGCTCCTGAATTCAATCTGAGCCTTTGTCTTCCTCACCCTCTAACATTCTCCTTCCCCTACTCAGACCCCTTCCCTCTCTGGACACATCTGAATTCATGTCCTTTTTGTTTCTCAACAACACGCAAACAATATTTCTAACCTACAGGGTCCATGGCAGTTGCAATCTCAATATAGACGGGTGTCTGGCAAGACTACATCATCGCCCCCAAACTATATTCAGACTTTCGTACCGCAGTGCGCACCTTGTCTCCCACAAGGCTTCTACCAGGTTGAAACGTATCTGCAAAAATAAACGGGAAAACATTCAACCTACGTCACCTCCACTTCAGAACCAAGGTCACCCCAACCTCGGGACTGCTGTATACAATGCTTAGGCTCCAAGTCATTGTTGACCTGTTCATGGAGGTGCACACGGGTGGGTCCTTACATTCAACATTTGCAAAACAAAAGGCCTACTCCCACAGTTAACACCACCCTCTGTCAATAAAGGTCAAATGATAAAGCCTGCACAAAACTTGGACCACTCTTCATATAACAGGAGTCATACAGCAGACCCTTTGGCCCAACTTGTCCATGCCAACCTAGACACCCCATCTCTGCTAGTCCCATCTGCTTAAATTTGGCCCATATGCCTCTGAACCATTCCTATCCATATACCTGTCCAAATGTATTTTAAATGTTGTGATAGTATCTCCCTCAGCTACCTCCTCTGGCAGCTCATTCCATATACCCATCATCCTCTGTGTGAAAAAGTTGCCTCGCAGGTTTCTTTTAAATCTTTCCCCTCTCACCTTACATTTGTGTCCTCTGGTTCATAGTTCCCCCACTCTGGATAAAAGACTGTGCAATCACCCCATCTATTCCCCTCGTGATTTTATACACCTCTATAAGATCACCCCTCAGCCTCCTGTGCTCCAAGGAATAAAGTCCTCGCCTCCTCAACCTCCTACAGCTCAGGCCCTCAGGTCCAGGTAATATCCTCATAAATCTTCTCTGCACTCTGCTTAATGACATCCTTCCTAATGCAGGGAAACCAAAACTGAACACCTTATACTCCAATTGTGGCATCTTGTACAACATTAACATTATATCTATACTCAATACCCTGACTGATGAAGGCAAATGTACCAAAAGTTTTTTTAACCAGACTATTTACCTGTGATGCCACTTTCAGGGAAAATGGTCTTGTGAATTTAAACCATGATGATTCTTCAATTTGGGCAGAGAATAAATTATTTTCTAATAATAATGTACCTAAAGAGAATTGCAATTTTGTGTCGCACATCTATTGCCTCAAACTCCATCAGTGGCTCTTGACACATCTATGTTAGCCAAGTGTGCACACGGAATGTGGAGAGAGAGAGGGGGAGAGAGAGGGAGAGAGAGAGAGAGAGAGGTGGAGGGAGGGGGAGGGGAGAGGGAGGGGGAGAGAGAGAGAGAGAGAGAGAGAGAGAGAGAGAGAGAGCTTGAAAATGGAGAATTCAGTGGGAAGAAGGGTCCTGACCCAAAACATCAATTTTCACTCCTCCGTTTGATGTTAACATAAAGATGAACTCGGTTTCATACTGTGTAAATTCAGCCTGACCGTCTCAGTATTTCCAGTCTCGAGAAAAGAGAGGAGATTGGGCATAAGAATACGGGTGGGAAGAAATGAAGTTTTAATATGAAGAGTTGTTGAACCTAACAATTGCTGACATCTAAAAGATTGAAAAATAATGTTTTCTGTTAACCCTCCAGGGCAACAAGAAACTGTAGACTAGTACAATTGGAGAAAGGATCAGTGCTTCTGAGAAAGAGGTCCAGAGCTTATTTATGATATTGGACCCGGAGATGCAATGAGAATACTGATTTCAGGTATATCTTGGGAGGTAGACACAGAGCGCTGGAGTAACTCAGTGGGTCAGGCAGCATCTCTGAAGAAAAAGAATGGGTGATGTATCAGGTCAGACCCTTCTTCAGACTGTCTGAAGAAAGGTCCCGATCCGAAACATCACCTATCTTTTTTCTCCAGAGACGCTGCCCGACCTGCTGAGTTACTCCAGCACTTTGTGTCCATCTTTGGTATAAACCGGCATCTGCAGTTCTTTGTTTCCATATGTTAGGAGGTTTTGAAAATACTGGGTGAAGCTGCAGAATGAAAGGTGGGATTTCAATTGCAGTTGACGGTGGAATAAATGAGAGCCAGGAAGAGAGAGAAGGAGTGGCTGAGAAAACTGGGGAATTTTGATGAACATATGATCGAAGAGAGAAAAAGTAATGAAGGTGAAGAAGTAAAACACTCACCAATATCCCTTGAGAAAGAAGAGCAGAACTTCTCCAAGCTGGGCATTGCTGGGAAAGAAGTGATTGAAAAGCAATGCACAAGACTAGAACGCCTGGCTTTAATGTGAGAGGGGCAAGGTTTAAAGGATGTGTGTGGGGCAAGTTCTTTACACAGAGAGTGGTGGGTGAATGGGAGGCGCTGCCAGGGGTGGTGGAGGAAGCACCATCGTGGCATTTAAGAGGCTTTTGGATAGGCACATGGATATGCAGGGAATTGAGGGATATGAATCACATGCAGGCAGAGGAAATTAGTTTAACAGCATTATGTTCGGTCTGGATATTGTGGGCCGAAGGGCCTGTTCCTGTGCTGTATTGTTCCATGTTTTATATATGTGGAAGCGTGCCCCTTCAAAAGCATCTACATTTCCTCAATGTAGTTTATCAATAAGTCGCGTCAAAATAGTGCAACGGATTTCATTGCATCAAAGAGATTGAGTGGGCCCACAAGATTCTACAATGGAAAAGATTTCACTAAGCTGTGTCACCTTATAATTTGCAGGTAGACACAAAATGCTGAAGTAACTCAGCGGGACAGGCAGCATCTCTGGAGAGATGGAATGGGTGACGTTTCGGGTTGAGACCCTTCTTCAGTCTGACCTGTCCCGCTGCCTGTCCCACTGAGTTAATCCAGCATTTTGTGTCTACCTTCGATTTAAACCAGCATCTGCAGTTCTTTCCTACACCTTATAATTTGCTTTGGTTTTGATGTCAAAGTGCTTTGAAATCTATCAACATATAAGTTTGGAGTGCATTTTATAAGGTTATGGAATGTAAACTACATTTCATAAGCAACTTCTTCCCCTCTGTTATCAAACTTCTGAACAGTTCTCCCATAAACTAGGGTTCGTCCCGATCCTCCAACCTACCTCATTGCAGACGTGGAGTTTTTCCCTGTAACATTACAAAATTCTGCACTCTGGTATTTTTCTCCTTGCTCTGCCTGTTGTACTTGTGTTTTGCTTAATTGTATTCATACGTAGTATTATCTGATTTAATTGGATAGCACACTAACAAAAGCTTTTCACTGTATCTTGGTACACACAACAATAATAATAAACCTAAACCAAGTGATCACCTATCCATGTTCTCCAGAGATACTGCCTGACCCACAAAATTACTCCGGCACTTTGTGTCTTTTCTTATAAACCAGCATCTGTAGTTCTTTGTATCCATTATCTAATTTGATTGGATAGCATGCAAATGAAAGCTTCTCACTGTATCTCGGTACCTGTGACAATAATAAATGGTTCGATGTTTTTTTAGTATAATAAGTACCAACGTAGAATAGTTTTTTGGCATACAGTTCAGAAAAATAAGTGCCAAACAGATTAAGTACAGAATGTATAGAAACAGCCCACTGAGACCATGTGCAAGAGTGCCCAGGTTTTGACGACAGTTTCAAAGTCCCAGCTGCAGTTGGCTATAAAGGCCTTTGTAGTCATAGCCTTGATCTGGATCCTCCAGCGAACCGTCGTCCCTCTCCTCACCCGCCCACTTCAGCCTTTGTGCCCCAGGGGCACCTCCCGCAGCCGACCTTAAGTGAGCGGAAGGAAAATCCCCGAAGATAGACACAAAATGCTGGAATAACTCAGCGGGACAGGCAGCATCTCTGGGTGACGTTTCAGGTCGAGATCTTCTTCAGACCCCCGTTCTTCTTACCAGCCCCTGTTCTAGCGTCAGCTGTCGTCGCCGACTTCGTCCACCCTCCTCACTGGTTCTCGGGGAGAGCAGGGGGCAGGCTCGGTGGCTTCCCTCTCCAGGCAGGTTCCAGGCCTGCAGCGGGGTTTAGAAACATAGAAACATAGAAAATAGGTGCAGGAGTAGGCCATTCGGCCCTTCAAGCCTGCACCGCCATTCAATATGATCATGGCTGATCATCCAACTCAGTATCCTGAACCTGCCTTCTCTCCATACCCCCTGATCCCTTTAGCCACAAGGGCCACATCTAACTCCCTCTTAAATATAGCCAATGAACTGGCCTCAACTACCTTCTGTGGCAGAGAATTCCAGAGATTCACCACTCTGTGTGAAAAATGTTTTTCTCATCTCGGTCCTAAAAGATTTCCCCTTTATCCTTAAACTGTGACCCCTTGTCCTGGACTTCCCCAACATCAGGAACAATGTTCCTGCATCTAGCCTGTCCAACCCCTTAAGAATTTTGTGAGTTTCTATAAGATCCCCCCTCAATCTTCTAAATTCTAGCGAGTACAAGCCGAGTCTATCCAGTCTTTCTTCATATGAAAGTCCTGACATCCCAGGAATCAGTCTGGTGAACCTCCTCTGTACTGCCTATATGGCAAGAATGTCTTTCCTCAGATTAGGAGACCAAAACTGTAGGCAATACTCCAAGTGCGGTCTCACCAAGACCCTGTACAACTGCAGTAGAACCTCCCTGCTCCTATACTCAAATCCTTTTGCTATGAATGCTAACATACCATTCGCTTTCTTCACTGCCTGCTGCACCTGCATGCCTATTTTCAATGACTGATGGACCATGACACCCAGGTCTTGTTGCATCTCCCCTTTTCCTAATCGGCCACCATTCAGATAATAGTCTACTTTTCTGTTTTTGCCACCAAATTGGATAACCTCACATTTATCCACATTATACTGCATCTGCCATGCATTTGCCCACTCACCCAGCCTATCCAAGTCACCTTGCAGCCTCCTAGCATCCACGTCACAGCTAACACTGCCCCCCAGCTTCGTGTCATCCGCAAACTTGGAGATGTTGCATTCAATTCCCTCGTCCAAATCATTAATATATATTGTAAATAGCTGGGGTCCCAGCACTGAGCCTTGCGGTACCCCACTAGTCACTGCGTGCCATTCTGAAAAGGACCCGTTTACTCCTACTCTTTGCTTCCTGTTTGCCAGCCAGTTCTCTATCCACATCAATACTAAACCCCCAATACCGTGTGCTTTAAGTTTGTATACTAATCTCTTATGTGGGACCTTGTCGAAAGCCTTCTGAAAGTATAGCTGTGGCCCAACGGGTCCTTATGCCACGTGGCCCAACAGGTCCAATTCTACCTGGATGTTATTACATCCTGCAGCTAACAAGGCTTTTGAAATTGTTAAAGTAATATGCTGCTAGTGATAACCATATGGTATTATGGTTGCCATATTTACCATATGGTAAGGTACAGAAATATTTAACTGTTTGCTGATTGACATTAGATTGAACTTTACAGCTCCGTTACAAGTTAGTCTCCTTGCCATGCGGTTTCTCGACAAATAATATCATAAATGTTCACCAACCACAGAACTTGGTAATATGCAAATAATGTCCTGTTCCCTTTAGAGTAGTTCATATTGCCAAGTCCTAATTGCTAGATTAGAAATAGATAGAAAACCATCTTACACTCACGGGCGATGCAGCGGGTAGAGTTGCTTCCACACAGCGCCAGTGATCTGGGATCGATCCTGACCACGGCTGCTGTCTGTGTGGAGTTTGTACATGCTCCCCATGATCTCATGGGTTTTCTCCGGGTGCTCTGGTTTCTTCCCACACTCCAAAGATGCACAGGTTTGCAGTAATTGGCTTCGGTAAAGATTGTAAATTGTCCCTAGTCTGTAGGATAGTGCGAGTGTACCGGGATCGCTGGTCGGTGCGGACTCAGTGGGCGGAAGGGCCTGTTTCCGCGCTGTATCTAAACTCAACTAACCTACACTAAAACACTCATGAACCATGCTTGGGGAAAAAGAGATACAACAGAGATGATATTTCTGGTCAATGTAAAGCAGCAAAGTACTTGAAAAAACATTTTCAAGTTAGTATGATGAATGAATAGGGAAGTTGTCCCTCAGCAAAGTGTAAAGAGGAAGGATGTTTAGCAATAGGATCCACATGTACTGTAAGTTGTAGAATTTTTTGTTTAAAAAAACGAATACATCAAACACTGAATCAACAGGGAAAAACAGTTACATGGAACTGCAGATGCCGTGTTATTAAAAAAACACAAAGTGCTGGAGTAACTCAGCAGGTCAGGCACCATCTGTGGAGAACACGGACAGGTAATGATTCGGATCAGGACCTTTCTTTAGGCTGAATGTGGTGGGGGGGGAGGAAAGCTGGAAGGGAGGTGGGAGTTGAACAAAGTCCTTTGGTGGGGGGGGGGATGGGGGAAGGTAGGGAGAAAGCTGGAAGAGAGGTGGGGGGAGGACAACTAGATTTCTCACCACAATCACTGAAGAAGGGTCCCGGCCCCAAACGTCACCTACTCATGCCCTCCAGAGATGCTGCCTGGCCCGCTAAATTACACCAGCACCTTGTGTCTATTTTAGGGGGGGAAAAGACACAGCAGCTTTGACTGTGACAGCTGCAGAAATGAGCTTGTGTTGTAACGTTATACAGCATGGAACCAAGCCCTTCAGCCCAAGTCGTCCATGTCAACCAAGTTAAACCAGTTCCATTTGGCTGTATATGGCTCATATCTCTCTAAACCTTTGCTATCCATGTACCTGTCAAAATGTCTTTTAATGTTGCTATTGTACCTGCCGCAACTCCCCCCTCAGGCAGCTTGTTCCATATAACCACTGCCCACTGTGTAAGGTTCCGATAAATCTTGCCCATCTCACCTTAAACCTATACCCTCTGTTCTTGATTCTCCTACGCTGAGGAAAAGATTTCATGCATTTACCCTATCCCGCTCATGATTTAATACACCTCTATAAGATCACCCCTCAGCGTCCTGTGCTGCACAGAATAAAGCCCTAGCCTGCCCAACCACTCCCTATAGCTCAGACCTTCAAGTCCTGGCAACTTCCTTGTGATGGCATGTCAAGTCAAGTCAAGTGAAGTCACTTTTATTTCTATAACAACTCTCGTTGACCAAAGTGCTATACATTGGTGGAGGTACTAACGTTATACCACATTGGTTCATAGATTAAAGTACATAATCTATTTAATTTGTGTTTATTGTATGTTTTGTTATTATTGGTTCTGTGTATGACTGCAGGCATCACAATTTCGTTCAGACCGAAAGGTCTGAATGACAATAAAGGAAACTTGAAACTTGAACTTGAACGAACTTGATACATAAATATATACGTATAGCCCTCCCTCAGATGACGTCTAGAAAGGCTTGAGAGTAAAGATGAGTTTCAAGTCTCGACTTAAAAGAGTCGATGGAGGGGGCAGTTCTGATGGGAAGAGGGATGCTGTTCCACAGTCTAGGAGCTGCAACCGCTAAGGCGCAGTCGCCCTTGAGCTTATGCCTAACCAAAGGATGTTCAGTAACCCCAAGTCGGCCGATCTGAGGTGGTGTGGTGGGTAAGCAGACTTTTGATGTAGGTGGGGGCAAGCCCGTTAAGGGCTTTGTAAACATAAAGAAGGATCTTGAAATTTATTCGGAACCGCACAGGGAGCCAGTGGAGAGAGGCCAGGATCGGGGTGATGTGGTCCCTTTTTCGGGTGCCCGTCAGGAGTCTCGCTGCGGCGTTTTGGACCAGTTGCAGGCGGGACAGGGAAGATTGGGAGTTGCAGTAATCTAGGCGGGAGGAGATAAATGTGTGGATGATCTTTTCGAGGTCATCAAACTGGAGGAATTGTTTTATTTTAGCTATCGTCCGAAGCTGGACGAAGCTAGCTTTTACCACGGCATTGACTTGTTTGTCAAATTTCAATGCTGAGTCAAATATCACGCCAAGGTTTTTGACGTGAGGTTTGAGTAATGGGGTAAGGCTGCCAAGGCTGCCTGCTATCATTTTGATTGAGTCCGAGGGGCCGAGAAGGATGACCTCAGATTTACTCTCGTTTAGTTGGAGGAAGTTCTGGACAGTATCAAATGCTGCGCTGAGGTCGAAAAGGAGCAGGATTGCACAGTGGCCGGAGTCAACGTTGAGAAGGTCATTATGTACCTTCAACAAGGCAGACTGTGCTATGGTGAGCCCTGAAACCTGATTGGAATGTTTCCAAGATTGTATTTTGGTGAAGGTAAGGCATAAGTTGACTTAAAATTACCTTTTCAAGGGCTTTTGAAAGGAAAGGCAGTTTTGAAATAGGTCTGTAGTTGCTTGGCAAGGTGGGGTCAAGGTTAGTTTTTTTCAGGAGGGGCTGGACCACTGAAAGATTTGATAAAATTTGGTAAATATACAATATTTTTAGATGTATTGAGTGCTGTTGTAGTGAGAGTTTATGCACTATAGATTAACTCACAGATCACCACGTAATTTCTATATATAAATTATATTTGGTGATTTTTAACAGATGGACATTTACATTTTATATATAATAATAATCTCTGATATTTTAACAGGCTGTTTATTTTGTACACTAAAAAGAGGGCGTGGAATAATCCCATAAACAAAATTAAATATTTGCTCTGCACTGTCAACAATATATATCTTTGTAACATCAGATAAATCATAGAAACCAGATGCATGTAACTTCCTGGTGTAAATGAGGTGGATCATTTTTAAATACTTAAGTACTAATTTAACTTTTTCTTTTGCACAATGGCGTTAGAACATTTGTGGACTATAGCTAAATAACTTTCCCAGTCAGTATGACATAGGAGGAGGCCATTTATCCCATTGAGTCCATGTAGGTCGACTGATTACGTTTGCAGAGAACACAGAAACCAATGGAGTTGTGGATCATGAAGAAAGTTGTCAAATGATTCAGCAGGATATAGAGCAGTTGGAAATATAGGTAGAGGTTGGGAGATAAAATGTAATCCTATACAAAAAAAGACACAAAGTACTGGAGTAACTCAGTGGGTCAGGCAGCATCTCTGGAGAACATGGATTGGTGACCTTTCAGGTTGGGACCCTTCTTCAGACTGATGTCGAAAAGTGCCAGTTTCAATCCCAACCTCAGATGATGTCTGTGTGGAGTTTGCACGTTCTCCCTGTGACCTCGTGGGTTTCCTCCAGATGCTCCGGTATCTTACCACATCCCAAAGACGTGCGGGTTTGTAGGTTGATTAGCCTCTGTAAATTGCCTCTGGTGTGTAGGGAGTAGAGGAGAAAGTGGGATAACATAGAACTGGTGAGAACGGGTGATCGATGGTCGGCATGGACTCGGTGGGCTGAAGGACCCGTTTCTATGCTGGTTTCGGTCAATCAATTCAATCGGTTACCTGGAAGATGTTGGGTTGAAGAGAGCAATCAAAACTGCCATACACTGTAAGTTTGAACCAGAAATTGAATTACTGCCTGCTATCTGTTTGTAATTAGTTTAGAGGTACAGCGTGGAAAGAGGCCCTTTGGCCCACTGAGTCCATGCTGACCAATGATCACCCATACACTGGATCGATCCGACACACGAGGGACAATTTTTTACAGAAGCCAATGAACCTACAATCCTGCCGTCTTTGGTATGTGGGAGGAAACGGGAGCACCTGGAGAAAACCAACATTGTCACAGGTAGAACGGACAAACTCTGCACAGACAGCACCTGTAGTCAGGATCAGTGGTGCTGTAAGGCTGCAGTTCTATCGCTGCGACACTGTGCCGCCCCGAAGCACAAATTATTTTACATGATTTTAAAACTGGCCAGAGTTAATGCTTGGTTACGATTCCTGGTATTGGATCACTGTACAAAATTACATAGTGGAGTACGAAGTTCTTTTGATCACGAAAGCACCGACTATCTTCCATGTTATTATTTTTCTCCTCTTTGATTCTTTGTACTCAGCAGGAAACCAATAGCCACCGTCATTAAAATCCAATCACGTGGGGAGTGGGCTGAACTGGTGACTTCCAATCACACTGATTTTTCTTAAAAATATAAATGCACTTAATCCTGTTTTCACGTAGATTTAACTATTCTAGTATTGCATTTTTAAATCTATTCGGAACTAAAGGAACGTATGTGCAAGTGATTTAATTATCTCCGAAACTGAGTGGAAGGTGTTTTATGCTTGACTAGCGCACGCCCATTATTTCTGTAGCAAGAGGCATGTTTATTTTGTAAACAGGAGGAATGGCAGATACTGCTTTACAAAAAAACACACAAACTGGTGGTGTTTAAGAAGGAACTGCAGATGCTGGAAAATCGAAGGTAGACAAAAATGCTGGAGAAACTCAGCGGGTGAGGCAGCATCTATGGGGCTAAGGAAATAGGTAATGTTTCGGGTCGAGACCCTTCTTCAGACTGATGTGGGGGTGGGGGGGGGGGGGGCGGGAAGAAGAAAGGAAGAGGCGGAAACAGTGGGCTGTGGGAGAGCTGGGAAGGGGAGGGGAAAGAAGGAGAAAGCAGGGACTACCTAAAATTGGAGAAGTCAATGTTCATACCGCTGGGGTGTAAACTACCCAAGCGAAACACTCCATAGATGCTGCCTCACCCGCTGAGTTTCTCCAACATTTTTGTCTACCCACAAACTGCTGGAGAAACTCAGCAGGTCACGCAGCATCTCTGGAGAACATGGATAGGTGACGTTTTGGATCGGGACTCTTCTTCAAATCTGACCAGAAACATTCACGTCAATCCACGTTGTGTCTGCGGAAGGTTGCTTATCCATGTTCTCTAAAGATGCTGCTTGACTGACTGAGGTATTGCAGCACTTTGTGTCCACGCTAATTTGTGCTGGTTGCAGATTAAAATGATTGCAACATGCAATCATCCCATCTGCACTTTTAAAAGGCTGCTTTTCCCTGCTAGTCTGCTCCAGTTAACCTGGACCTATATCATTTAAATGAAGGAATTAACTGTAAAGTCATTGTGATTTGGAAAATAATTACATTGAAAAGTCAAAGATTTCATCAGAGTCTCGGCGGAGTGAGTGGGGAGGAGGAAAGATATGCGGGGAATGCAGGGTGTATCCGTCTTGCGCCAGAGACCCGGGTTCGATCCTGACCTTGGGTGCTATCTGTGTGGAGTTTGCACATTCCCCCTGTTGTGCATGCGTGGGTTTCCTCTGGGTGCTCCGGTTTTCACCCACACCCCAAAACGGCGCGTGTTTGTTGGGTAATTGGCCCGGGTGTGTAGAGAGTGGATGAGAAAGTGGAATAACAGACCTAGTGTGAACGGGTGATCGATGGTCAGCGTGGACTCGCTGGGCTGAAGGGCCTGTTTCCATGCTGTATCTCTAAACTAACAGTAAACTAAGGGGGATAGGAATGCCATCCAGCTAAACTGAACAAATGCCTCGAGTCAAGCTGTGAAGACATCGAGATGGTGTTGTGAGGAATTCAGAGACCACACAGGCACTGTACTGTTCAAATAAGCATTTTCACACAGTCCATTTGTTACCTACTACCTTCAGCAACTGCTCAGTCTATCCCAGCCCCAACACTCACACTGTCATTCACAATAGCCTCCCAACATTTACATCATGCTCGATCCTCATAGAGCCCCACATTACTTGCTCATAGGTGAGCCACTGAACCATAACACACACTTGGCCACTTGTAGTCACTACAAGTGACCAAGGCCACTTGTAGTCGGCCTCTGCCCTATTCTGAACCTGCAGTTGTGTTTGGAACAGGTGGCAGATTTCATTGAAGAGATTCTTACTGAAGTCTCATTATTCCTCCCTGTGTGATGTGGCTACCAGCTCAGAGTTCACTCGCTCAGTGCGTGAGCTGTGTTGCTGAATGCTCTTGGCTCATTCCCTCAGCCATGTGGGCAAACGCTTGCACCCAGGTCTGCGAGCAACTGGTTTGTGCAGGAGTCAGGCTAAGTCCCCCAGCACCTGCCATAACAATCACCACCGATCTTAACAACGCTGGAGAATTCAACAAAGCGGCAAAACACTTGTACCAACAGCCATAGGAATCAATCAACAAACCATCTTAAAGCAATTGAAGAATCCCTTTAAAAATAGTGCTGACGGAGGGTTTTCCCTGTTATTGAATGTGTTCAGCTGTGCAAGGTTAAGGGAGGATGTTAATGGAGCAATAGGTGCCAAAAAATGGCCTTGCTGATGCTAAATAGGCATTGTATGCTGATTGATGCCATCAAGTGCCATTACGCCTGCTTCTCGTACTGTCTCACCAAGCAGGCATCAGGCTTGACTTGAATCATACATTAACCTCTATGGAACTGATGCACTACAAAGCTGAGAACTGTATTGTTATCAATTGGGAGGGGGAAGGGTGGGGGTGAGGGGCTGAATGGAAAAAGAAACAAAAGAACATAAGCGGAGTGGCACAGTGATGCAGCGGTAGAGTTGCTGCCTTACAGCGCCAGAGACCCGGTTTCGATCCTAAGGGGTTGTCTGTACGGTGTTTGTGCGTTTTCCCTGTGACCGCGTGGGTTTTCTTTGGGTGCTCCGGTTTCCTTCCAAACTCCAAAGACGTACAGGTTTGTATATAAACGGCTTTGGTAAAACTGTAAATTGTCCCCAGTGTGTAGGATCGTGCTAGTGTACGAGGTGATCGCTGGTCGGCTCGCACCCGATGGACCGAAGGGCCTGTTTCCGCACTTTATCTCAAATCTAAAGTATTCTGCGCTCTGTATTATCCCCTTTGCTCTAGCTGTTATACTTGAGTTCAACTTGATTGTATTTATATATAGTCTATCTGATCTGTCTGGATAGTAATACAAAGAAAGATTTTTGCTGCACCTCAGTACATGTGAGAATAAGAAACCTAAACTTAAACATGAGCCTACAGATATCAAATGCTGTTCTGGAAAAAAAGAAACATCCGAATTGCCATAAAAAGCCCAAAAGTTGCATCCTTTGTCATTCCATAGTGACCAGCCACTTCTCATGGATTGTCACCTTGTCGTAGTGGAGAAGCTTGTGTGGACCTGAGATCTGGAGAGCGTTGCTGTCTGGAGCTATGCTCCTGGTAGGGCCAACCCATGGTGGTAAGGTCGAGGGGGAGGTCCCTGACAAAGAGCAATCCAACCAAGACCTCAACGGTGGAACACAGGCGGAGGAAGATGGCTGACTTTAGTGGAGCGTCACAACGGCTCGGAAGGCGGATGAAGGCTGCAGCAGAAATGGGTCCCCGGCCGTCTTGGACTCCATGCCACTGGATCCTGACCCAGATCTGTCGAGAACCGTGTGGTGGCTGTCTGTGCACCAATCTCCCCACGTTAAACAAAGTCACGCACAGGCATCCTCCCAAAAGAGGACAGTCATACTCGTTTCGAGCGACCGTCGATGATGATGATGAACCAGCGCAACTTTGTCTATCTTTTTACGTGAACTTTTTCAAAACATGACTATTAAAAAATATGTCATGTAGTTTCTTTCAACATAAAGATCATCCACTAATAACTACTTGCCAACATAATACAATGTAATTTATACCAATGATTTTGAATGCTGGTCACAAGCAGGGCATTTGGTCCTTATAACGAACATATTTTGTTAAGCTCTTTCAAATAAATTAACATTTTTTAATATTGTGTATTCCGATGTTGATTTAACATTATAGATTTGTAAATATCTCAATGGAGACTTACTCTATGAAATAAAACTAACTAATGTTTGTTATTTCATTTATTTAGTACTGAATGTGAAGGTTAAACAATTAGTAATTTTCAAAGTTGAGGACATCTCATGTGTATTATCTTTGAAGCCAAATTGTCAGCGATGTTCCTCTCTGGACTGGACACACAATAAAATGACTTTCCCAAAGCCTTTTTACTTCTGTAAACTTTTATTTAGTTGGAAGGAAAGAAATGAGTGGCATTTTCCCCACAATATATATAAAGTTTTGGTTCACTCTGCTTTATATTGAGAGTATTGAAGAGACATTGAATAAGTTTTATGAATAAGTTTAATTGGCCAAGTATCACATACAGGAATTTGCCTTGGTGCTCCACCCGCAAGTGACAACATGGACATACAGTGACAGTTAGGAATGGACATATTAAACATTAAACATTAATAACAAAACATTATTGATTAAACATGTGAATTAAATAAAATACCAGAGCAAAAGGAGGCAACAGATTTTTGGTTATTGAGTAGAGGCTACTACTCGTGGAAAAAAACTGTTTTTATGTCTGGCTGTGGCAGCTTTGACAGTCCGGGAGTCGCCTTCCAGAGGGAAGTGATACAAAGAGTTTGTGGCCAGGGTGAGAGGGGTCAGAGATGATCTTACCCGTTCGCTTCCTGGCCCTTACAGTGTACAGTTCGTCAATGGAGGGAAGGTTGCAGCCAATAACCTTCTCAACTGATGGGCGATTCGCTGCAGCCTCCGGATGTCGTGCTTGGTGGCTGAGCCAAACCAGACCATGAGAAGGTGAGGACAGACTCTATGATGGCCGTATAGAATTGGACCATCATTGCCTGTGGCAGATTGTGCTTCCTCAGCTGCTGCAGGAAGTACATCCTCTGTTGTGCCTTTTTGACTGTGGAGTCGATGGTGGCCCCCCATTTAAGGTCCTTGGAGATGATGGTTCCCAAGAACTTAAAAGACTATGGTATGGTTGATGGTGAGTTGGGTGAGGGGAGGGGAGCTCTCCTTAAGCCTGGAAGAGATAACACCAATTTCCCTCAGGCCAAGATGGAGAAACAAGGAACTGCAGATGTTGATTTACACCAAAAGACACAAAGTGCTGGAGTAACTCGAAAGGACAGGGAATATCTCTGGAGAAACATGGACAGGTGTTGTTTCAACTCTAGACCCTTCTTCAACCTGAAAGGTCCCAACCCAAAACGTCACCTATCCATGTTCTCCAGAGATGCTGCCTGACCCGCCAAGTTACTCCAGCACTTTGTGCTATTTTTGTGCATAGGTAATGGAAAAAATGTGTTTATTTCATTTTAAAAAACTGTTTTTCATGTGTACAGTGGCCTGCATTTGTATCTCGATTATTCTGTTTGAATCGTGAAGTTATGCTGATAGGGACTCAAGTAGAAATTACTGTGTATATATACATTTCAAATCTGGTAGTTATATGACTCATCGACCTATTTTCACTCATCAGAGCCTTGACTAGTGGTGTCAGCCCGCTCTGATTACCAACCCATTGGTAGTTAGATTTATTTTGTTTAGGTAGTTAGTTCATGAGCAAACTTTGAGCTACACCACAAGCTTTTCCTTATTTGTGCTATAAATAAAATGAAGTTTGATTAATTTGTAATCCCAAAACGTCACCTATCATGTTCTCCAGAGATGATGCTTGACCACTGCGTTACTCCAACACTGTGGGTTTTATTGTAAATTCAGCATCTGCAGTTACCTTGCATCTCCAATTTTGTTTTACATAATGCCCAAGAGTATTGTATCTGAGATGCTTATCTAATCTATATCTAAGTGCTATATCTATATCTATATCTATATCTATATCTATATCTATATATATGTAGATGTATAGTGATACTTATACTGGACTGTATACAAAAATGAATTTCACTGTACCTCAGTACATGTGACAGATACCATGCCATACAATGCAATCTGTTCACTGATTTTTAAGTGGGGAGGTGTGTTTCTGACTGGAGGTCTGTGTTAAGTCGAACTGGATCAGTAGGTATGTCAAAGTACAGTAAACCCATGTTATATTTGACCTGAGGAGGGTGGGGGGAATGTTATCCACTATTGCCGATTGTCTGCCATAAACAAGTAAGGGTTACCGAGTAATATAGTATCATTGTATAAGTAATAGAAACAAAGAACAGCAGATGCTGATTAATACACAAAAGAACACAAAATGCTGGAGTAACTCAACGGGGTGAGGCAGCATCTCTGGAGAACATGGGTAGGCGATGTTTCGAGTCGAGACCCTTCATCAGACTCGTGGTCTGGAACTGGCCTGGAATCCAGGTGAGAGGCGAGGATCGGCGGATTTGTTGTGGGAGCGGCCCACGGGCAACCGGAGTGCAGGTAAGGGAGCTGTTGCAGCGGCAGCAAACGTTGCCTGGAAGCAGCTGGGGAAGGTGTGCAGGATGGTGGTGGTGGCAGTAGGTGCCAAAGATCCTCTGGCGAGCAAGATAGATCACTCGACGAAAAAGACGTAGTACGGTCATGGGCAGATTCATGGGTAATTTTCGGCCCCATTTCCATAACCGGCTTCCGTCTCCGCACCAAAGATCCCGTAGCGAAGCAAAGATACTAGTGCGGAGACGGAAGCCGGTTACGTAAACATCCTCGTAAAAATAAAAGTTATTTGGTAAAAATCTTCTCCTCATTTTCAGAATTATAATTTATTAACACAAACTGTTCCCCCGCAACGTCGATTACACTGCGAGTCGGGTCGGTCTGGGTTACTGAAATGGATGGAACAAAGGCCACGTTCCGCTCCGTTGCGTACTACACGTCAGCCCATTGCATTTAGAAGGAGTGGTCTATCTTGCTTCGCTATAGGATCGTTGGTAGGTGCGGCCGGGGAAGGTGTGAGATGGAGGTGGTGGCAGTAGGTGCAGCCGGGAAGCAGCAGGGGAGGCAATGCGGACCGGGGTGGCATCAGCAGCCTGGCCTGGCGATGTAGGTCGGGAGCTCTGACCGCTATAACCAAAATCCGTTATAAAGCAGTCCATAATAACGAGAGTTTACTGTATTCCGCCCCTCTACACCACCTCCCTTTGGTACCAGCCTTAGTCACGTGAAAATACTCCAGTACTGTGCAGCTGCACTGCCCCCTGTTGAAACTCCTATTGTCCACCAGAGTAGAATGAGGAAATTCAATCTAAAAGAAACTGGAGACGCCAGCAATGAAACTCCTCACAACAAGTTGTGTGCACTACAAGAATTGTCATAATTGACATAATCAAATACCTTTGTACGATTAGTAATGATATGTTACAGTCGAGTTAATTCTCATTAAATTACAAAAATCCATTTCCAGCTACAAACCAAATCATTTCCTGAACTGCCCTTCATTTGTCCATTTTAGTAAAGGTGGTACAGAAAGACAGGTTACCAGTATTTCATTAAAAGAAAAGATACAACATGGAAACCGGCCTTTCAGTCCATCGTCCATGACAACTATTGATCTTCCGTTCACATGAATTCTATATTATTCACACTTTCTCATCCACTCCAGGGACGATTTACAGAGGCCAGTTCACCTACTAACCTGCACATCATTGGGATATGGGGGAAACTGGAGCACCCGGAGTAAACCTAGGTAGTCAGAGAGAGAATGTGCAAACTTCACACACACAGCAACCGAGGTCAGGATCAAAACCTGGTCTCTTGGCGCTGTGAGGCAACAGCTGTAACAGCTGTACCGCTGTGCTGCCCCATGCCTAAACAAATAATATAACTTTCAATTTGCAAGCAGCAGTATGATCTAAGATGTACAAATGACAAAAAATAATAATAATCATAATCCCACAACGCATTGAGCTGCAATGCACTTGCAAAAGAATAACGTGTTGCTCTGGTTTTGAAGTAAGCTACAAACAAAAACACATTCCAGTTGTGCTTCACTACTTGTAATGTATATCCATTGAGTTATAAAGTTGCATGCCATGTATTGCCATAAAAATAGGAAGCAACAGTTGTTATGAAAAATGATCTGCTGTTGATACAAAGGAAATGTACAAAACTGATTCAGTCAATCCTGGATGAATTGACAAAGAGTATGGTTAAACCTTATGCTGAAAAACACTTTCCATTTATTGCCTTTTATAAATAAATTACTCTCTGAAATCATACTGGAATCTGTATAATTAAAGAATGATACCAGGAAACACAGCATAGAAAACAACCTAAAGAATGATGATGAATTCAAAAATATATTTGTTGCAATTTACTCACTAAGCTGTTCATTAATAACGTTTCAGCATTTTAAATTGTATGCAAGGAAACATATCAGAAAGCCATTTGCAAGATGCGATAGATTACTGCAGCAGTGTAAATGATATGGGACAATTATTATCTTGTTCCTCCATTGAGCTGCACCAACGATACAGAGATTTTGTTTTCCACACTTTAATAATTCAACTTTCCTTTTGCCAACCAGAATTTTCATGGAAAACACAGATGATTGCTTGTGAGGCAGCCTGCTAAAAAGTATTTCTGTGCGACTAATCTGATAATCCACTTACATTATTTATGTTGTACTTCATTCCTGTACTTTGGGTGTGGGAACAAACTTCAGGGTTTTTCCAGTTACATTATCTCAAATTCTGTCCCTCTGATTGGCCTTGCCTTTCCTTTGTCACCACAGAAAATCCAACTTTTCGGTTGCTGCACAACATAAAGGCAAGTTCTTTTTGAGCCTTAGTTGTTTCATAAACGGGAAACTGTGAAGGGTGAGATGTGAAGGTTTTGTGCTGCCCTGAGCAGCTAATTTCATTGACTGAAGCTGGAAGCAATTGTTTGCTTCTCCGAAGACAAGGTGAAGACAAGACCAAGAGAAAGGGAGAGAGAAACATAAATATTAATGACATTTATGGCAGCTTGTGAGAATTATTGTAGCACGTTTCAAACTGAATTATAATTAGTCACTGGAAATAATAATCTTTCAACTCAGCAGACCTAGCTGAGGTTTTCTAAGATAAGTAACAAAGGTCGAATAATGTTCTTTTTTTTATATAATTCTTAAAACCAAGTAATGGAACACATAATGTTATCCTGTTAACATTTTAAAGTACATCCATTGACTATAATAGATATACTGTCAAACGATTTTGCATATTGAAGTAATGAAATGTATTTTTAAAATCTATTAGGTGCAATAATTTGTTTTCTCAGTTTTACCCTCAGTAGGCATGGGCATGCGTTGTTCATTTCTATAAGAATTGATGGGGTAAATCTGATATGAAGAGGCACTGCAACCAAATGAAGTCCTAAACTGGAAAAGCTTCTCTGACCAAGGTCATTTTCCTTCTTGTTTCCAAAAATACTTTGATACAAAGGTAATATGAGTACATTATTGAATATTATATGTACGGGGTGTATAGTTTCAAGAAAATACTTCAGGTTGATCGAATTAGATCTGGTTTATATTGCAGATGATGCTGTATTGCTGGCAATACATTCTTATTTTCATGTAGCACAAACATTTGCTGTTTTCAGTTTTGGACTTCAAAAGCTGTACATGAATCTCTTCGACCAGATTAAATATTCATTTGGAATTATTTGTGAGCATTAGTTATGATGATTATCGGGGTGGAAGATTGCAACTTTCACGTGGTCCACCCTGTTTCGACTAATGCAATCAACCTGATGTGCACAAACAAATAGATCAAATAGAACAAGTTGACCTACAACTTTAGGCTATTTAAGATGATGATTATCAACTTGTCAAGCAAAGAATGTAGGAGCATTCAAAGACAATTAACAAAATCCAATAAACAGATGAAACAATAAGCAACTGCATTTTGAAACAATATCTCTACACTTCACAGTGGCATCGCACTATATAGGTTCTGACTAAACGTAATTTAATTTTTTTTCCAAGAAAAAAGTTAAAAAAGTATATGAATTAACTTATCTCTTTGTAGTATTCCCCACTCCTTAATTTACCCTCTGCATACCAACACTAAGGTCAACATGCCAGCAGGGAGATCACTAGGGATCCCCATCCCTTTAAGGTAATTTTCACGCAGTGCCAAATGACTTCCTCCAATTTTACACTATATATAGAGCTTCTCTCCCTTTAAAGCTGGCCTTAGGTCTCTTCTCGGCCAGATGGCAATGAGACAGAAGAACAAAAAACTAAAGTTAGCACAAAACAAATTGTTCTTCTTAATGTTTACCATAGAGTGTACTGGAAGAAGATGCCACTCTGGTTGAACCAGACTGTTCTCCCCCACACCATTCCCCTTTTCTTCCTTCCTCTCCCCTGTGCCCCACCTGGACTCACACTTATTTCTCCCCCCCTCCATCGCCACCACCCATATTCCTTCCTCTGGCTTCATAATTCACAACTTTAGTTTACCAGCAGCAGAGCGCTTACCACCAGGTGCTGGTGAACACTGGCTGAACTGGAGATGTCTCAACCGACTGCAAACCAGGGTCGGCGGTCAAGGGTGACAATGCACAAATGGGGCTACATCGAGGGTACAACAACCTGTGACTGTGGCACACAGACCCAGACAATGCAACACCTACTGCAATGTCCATTGCTGGATAATCCATGTACTACTGCAGACCTTGCACGTAACACTCCAATAGCACAACGATGTGTACAGCAGTGGCGAGCCACTATATAGCATGAGGACACGAAAGAAGAAGTAGCTTTAGTTTAGAAATATAGTATGCAAACAGGCCATTGGGCCCACTGATAACCTACAAACCTGCAGTCTTTGGAATGTGGGAGGAAACCGGAGCACCCGGAGAAAATAAATACGGTCACAGAGGGAACGTACAAACTCCATACAGACAACACTTTTAGTCGGGATCGAACCTGGGCCTCCAGCTTTGTAAGGCAGCAACTGTGCTGCCCTTCAATTCTTCAGTCCTTTGGTCTCACACCTTTGGTTTTTATCTCTGGCCTTTGTTCGAATTTCCTTGTAACAGTTTTGGTCCCCTAATTTGAGGAAGGACATTCTTGCTATTGAGGGAGTGCAGCATAGGTTTACAAGGTTAATTCCCGGGATGGCGGGACTGTCATATGCTGAGAGAATGGAGCGGCTGGGCTTGTACACTCTGGAGTTTAGAAGGATGAGAGGAGATCTTATTGAAACATATAAGATTGTTAAGGGTTTGGACACGCTAGAGGCAGGAAACATGTTCCCGATGTTGGGGGAGTCCAGAACCAGGGGCCACAGTTTAAGAATAAGGGGTAAGTCATTTAGAACAGAGACGAGGAAACACTTTTTCTCACAGAGAGTTGTGAGTCTGTGGAATTCTCTGCCTCAGAGGGCAGTGGAGGCCGGTTCTCTAGATACTTTCAAGAGAGAGCTAGATAGGGCTTAAAGATAGCGGAGTCAGGGGATATGGGGAGAAGGCAGGAATGGAGTACTGATTGGGGATGATCAGCAATGATCACATTGAATGGCGGTGCTGGCTCGAAGGGCCGAATGGCCTACTCCTGCGCCTATTGTCTATTGAACCATCTGCCTATGAAAATCGTCACTCACCTGTGTCTACCTAGCACCTGCCATGCTTTGTCCTGCCTCTCCTCGTGCCCTGCTTTCTCCACCCCCCCCCTCCCACTGCCCACAATCAGTCTGTAAAAGGGTCCCGACCCGAAAGGTCATCTATCCATATTCTTGAGAGAAGCTGTCTGACCTGCTGAGTTACTCCAGCACGTTGTGTCTTTTTTTGTAGCCCAGTATCTGCTGTTCCTGGTTTCTGCTATTCCAGATAATTGTTTAATTTAGAAATACAATTAAGGTTTTCCTCTAACACAGAGGAAATCCTTAAAAAGTGCCATCAGAGACAGTACCTACTCAGGAAGCTGAAGTCATTTGGGATTAACAAAGACATTCTCACCACATTCTACTACGCATTCATTGAAAATGTAATAACCTTCTCTTTCACTAGCTGGTTTTACTCCATCACCTTGCAAAACAGAAACCGCCTGTTGAATGTGGTCAAGGTCTGCTCAAAAATCATTGAGCAGCCCGTCCGAACTCTCACTGCCCTATGCGACCAACAGTCTGTAAAGTTAACACGCAGGATTCTTCAGGACCCCTCTCACATCCTGTTTCCTGAGTTTGAGTGGCTCCCCTCAGGACGCAGACTTCGCTGTCCGGGTTGCCGGACACAGAGGAGGAAGGCAACCTTTATCCCCAGGGCTGTCCAGCTTCTTAATGCTGATCACTGACTCATGAACACATGAAATGAAATGACCGTCTATATGCACTTTTTAATTGAAGCAGTAAGGAAGCACTTTAAAAACTATTACTATGTGTTGAAAACTATTACTATGTGTTGAATGTTGATGTGCTGTGTGTCTTGTGTGATTGTGCAGTGTGTCTCTGAAATGCATGTGTTGGTTGATTGTGCAGTATGCGTGCTGCTTATGTTTGTTGATTGTGTCCCTTTTTTAAAAAAAAAGCTACGGTAATGCGCCCTTTTAAATTGCCCCTCGGGGACGAATAAAGTGCTTTGATTGATTGATTGATTGATACAGCATGGTGACAGGCCCTTCGGCCCACTGAGTCCATGCCGACCATCAATCACCCGTTCACACACGTTCTATGTCATTTCACCTTCTCCCAATTTATAGAGGGCAGTTAACCTACAAAACCGCACATCTTTGAGATGTGGAAGGTAAACCGGAGCACCCGGAGAAAATCCACACAGTCACAGGGAGAACGTGTAAACTCCACACAGACTGCAGCCACGTTCATGATTGAACCCGGGTCTCTAGCGCTGTCGCGCTGTGAAGCAGCAGCTCTACCAGCTGTGCCTCTGTATGCCATTGTGATACCGTTCAACTCCAAACCATGGAAAGCACACTTTGGAGTTTGCATGTTCTCTCAATGACCATGTGGACTTCGACCTGGTTCTTAATCTGGTTTCCTTTAAAATATCAAAGATTTATGTCAATTGGCCAATGTAAATTATACATTGGTGTCCATTGAAGTCATAGAAAAGAAGCAAGCGGAAGTTCATGGTATGTGTGAAAAATAATAATTTGCAAGGTGTAGGAAATGAAGAGAAGTGAGAAAGGAACTAGTGGGATTGCTTCTAGGGACGTGCACAAGGACTTGATGGGTCAAACAATCACCATCTCCATTCTTATAAGTGTAAGAACTATTATTACAATGAAGAAAATATAACCCAAGCCAGGACAACACAGTGACACAGCTGATTATAGATTTCTAATGTTTAATTCCTTCTCTCCGAGCGGGTGGCACTGTGGCACAGTTGCTGCCTCGCAGCTCCAGACACCCAGGTTTGATCCTAGCCTTGAGTGCTATCTGTGTGGAGTTTGCAGGTTCTCCATGTGACCACGTGGGTTTCCCCTGGGTGCTCTAGTTCCCTCCCACATCCCAAAGATGTGTGTGTTTGTAGTTAATTGGCCTCTGTAAATTGATATTTCTATGTTATCCCACTTTACATCCTCTCCCAAATGTGTAGATAGTGGATGTGAAAGTGGGATAACATAGAACTAATGTGAATGGGTGATGAATGGTCAGTGTGGAAGGGTCTGAAGAAGGGTCTTGACCGGAAACGTTGCCTATTTCCTTCGCTCCATAGATGCTCCCTCACCCACTGAGTTTCTCCAGCATTTTTGTCTACCTTCGATTTTCCAGCATCTGCTGTTCCTTCTTAAACACAATGGTCAGTGGGGACTTGGTGGGCAGAAGGGTCTGTTTCCATGCTGTATCTTTCAATCAATTGGGGAAATAAAAACTTGGTATTTCTGATTAACTACCACATGCCCCTCTGACATCTCCACACCCATCTCTCATAGTCATACAGCGTGGAAACAGGCCCTTTGGCCCATGCTGCCCAACATGCTCGCCCTATCTATCTATCACTAAAGCTCATCGTGTTTATTTCTATGCGTGCGTGTGCGTGAGTGTGCATGCGTGTCTCTTCGAGTGATCCCGGAACTACGCCAAAACGGTACACAATAGCGCTAAGATGTTTGCACCACCTTATTCACAATGGTCCTGTGGTGGTTTGAGTCAGGTTTTGTTAAGATTGATGTTATATTTCACAAGTAATTTCACATTTTTTAATTTTTTTAATCTAAATTTGAGAAATAATCTTCCCTCTCCAGCTATGACTGCACAGTGGGATTGTAACCTTACCAGCTACAATGTTGCAATCCCGGGACACTCAGTCCTGCAATGTTGCAATCCCTTTTTCTTTTAAATATTCCTGGAAGCAAGTATATTCCTGGCAGCATGGAGGGAGGGTACATTTAAAAAATATATTTTAAAGTCACAGCACACTGAATTTTTTAAAAAGTTTAAAATGAGGGAAAGTGAATAAGGCGAAATGAGCAGCCCCTGCGGAGTTGGGGGCTATGGGTGAGTGGTGGAATATTGCGTTGGGGGAACGGGTTGCGTTGGGGGAACGGGTTGCGTTGGAGCAACGGGTGAGTGGTGGATCTTACGTTGGGGAATGGGTTGCGTTGGGGGACCAGGCCTCCCGTGGGGGCTATGGGTGAGTGGTCGAATATTGCGTTGGGGAAACGGGTTGCGTTGGGGAACCAGGCCTCCCATGTGACAGGGACTCAACGGGTCCCATTTAGTCTAGTAACATATAAAATTCTTAAGAGATTGGACAGGCTAGATGCAGGAAAAATGTTCCCGATGTTGGGGAAATCCTGAACCAGGGGGTCACAGTTTAAGAATAAAGGGTAGGCCATTTAGGACTGAGATGAGGAAAAACCTTTCACCCAGAGAGTTATGAATCTGTGGATTTCTCTGCCACGGAAGGCAGTGGAGGCCAATTCACTGGATATATTCAAGAGAGAATTAGATATAGCTCTTAGGTCTAACAGAATCAAGGGATATGGGGAGAAAGTAGGAACGGGTTGCTGATTTTGGATGATCAGCCATGACCATATTGAACGGCGGTGCTGGCTCGAAGGGCTAAATGGCCTATTCCTGCACCTATTTGCTATGTTTCTACCCACACTAATCCCACCTGCCTGCGTTTGGTCCGTATCCCTCTAAAACTATCCTATCTTTGTACCTGTCCAAATGTTTCCTAAATGTTGTGATAGTACCTGCCTCAACTACCTCCTCAGGCAGTTCGTTCCATCTACCCATCACACTCTGTGTGAAAAAGTCGCCCCTGAGGTTCCTATTAAATCTTTTCCCCTCTCACCTTAAACGTATAACCTTTCCACCCATGGGCGGAAATCGCTTTTAAAACATGTGGGGGGGCATAATGAAGCCTAACATCTAGGACAGGGGTTGGCAACCTACGGCCCACGGGCCGAATCCGGCCTGCAGGCGTATTTTTTTTCCAATTCGTTTTTGCGACCTGGGAACTGCAGCCAGTCCCGGAGCACGCAGGCGACCTGGGACTAGCTATAGCGTCCGGGTCACAAAACATGGGGGGGATTGTCCCCCACCTCCCAAAACATGGGGGGGACAGCCCCCCCCCCATCCCCCCCTCAGGATTTCCGCCCATCCGACAACTGTAGCCTTGGGGATTTCTTGCATTGCCAGATCTTTCACTTGAAAGTGTTCGCTGAAAGGGAGCCCACCCCATGAGCTGGCAGCCCGTTTCAGAAGTCCGCCATTCTCTGGGGGAAAACAATGACCCTATAAAACCTGACCTACACCTGTCTTTGTGTGGCATCTACAAGAGGCCCTGCTACCTTCGTTTCTGCTTAATTAAAAACCAAACTGTCAATTCAAATCCTCCTCCTCATCATCTCACTAAACTCAATCAGATCTGTACAACTTGTAGCTTTCACACTTCAAAGAAGCTTACAAGCTACATTAGATGTGCCCTGTGAACAGGCACAAGGATTGTATTTGTGGTTAACCTATGCCCTGCTGTATGCAGCGCATCAAATCAATACTGCCTGTATTCGGACTCAATCAAAATGATAGCAGGCAGCCTTGGAAGCCTTACCCCACTACTCAAACCTCACGTCAAAAACCTTGGCGTGATATTTGACTCAACACTGAAATTTGACAAACAAGTCAATGCCGTGGTAAAAGCTAGCTTCTTTTAGCTTTGGACGATAGCTAAAATAAAACAATTCCTCCAGTTTGATGACCTCGAAAAGATCATCCACACATTTATCTCCTCCCGCCTAGATTACTGCAACTCCCTTTACACTGGCATCAGCCAATCTTCCCTGTCCCGCCTGCAACTGGTCCAAAACACCGCAGCGAGTCTCCTGACGGGCACCCGAAAAAGGGACCACATCACCCCGATCCTGGCCTCTCTCCACTGGCTCCCTGTGCGGTTCCGTATAAATTTCAAGATCCTCCTCTATGTCTACAAAGCCTTCAATGGGCTTGCCCCCACCTACATTAAAAGTCTTCTCACCCACCACTCCACCTCCAGGTCCCTCAGATCGTCCGACTTGGGGTTGCTGAATATCCCGCGGTCTAGGCATAAGCTCAGGGGCGACCGCGCCTTTGTGGTTGCAGCTCCTAGACTGTGGAACTGCATCCCTCTTCCCATCAGAACTGCCCCCTCCATCGACTCCTTTAAGTCAAGACTAAAAACTTATCTGTACTCCCAAGCCTTCCTTGACCCTAGAGAGGGAACACGCGGTGTCCACGGGGACTGTGGAGGCCTTCTGTGAACGATGGTCACCGCAGGAGGTTGAATATATTATAGATAAAAATGTTCATATTTTAATTTGATAATTTTGTTTAAGTGTTTTTTAAATTGTGTGAGCTTTCTACTCTCCCTTGTAAATTGTACATTTGTTTAAAAATCTAATAAAAAAAACATTTACGGGAAAAAAAAAAAAAACAACCCTTCCTTGACGTCCTCTGAGCGAGGGCTCTATGTATATAGTTTGTTTGTTTATACTATTCTTATAACAAATGTAAAGCACTTTGGCCAACGAGAGTTGTTTTTTAAATGTGCTATATAAATAAATGTGACTTGACTTGACTTGACTTGTACATGATAATTAGAGATTGTAGAGATTGCCTTTTTCCCCATTCCCCAGCAGCAATCCCCATTTGCAGTTGCGGCGTGCACTAGTTGAAGGGAACCTCTACTGTTCAATCCTCATTAGCATCTTTTAAAGGCTTACAGTCCTAGAAATAGAGTAGATAGTGGAAGTCATTGTGGAGCAACTCACCAATATGGAAGACTAAACAACATGGGCGAGGATGGGCTCCTTGGTTTACCACAGAAGGAGAAATGTGAACTATTCGCAGATGGATGCACGCTCCAGAGGTGCTCAAAAGGCAGATTGTCAGTGCCAGATCAGCTTCAGTGATCTGGATGCAGTATTTGATAACCTCACAAATAGTGGAAAGAAGGGTTTTGACCCAAAACGTCACCCATTCCTTCTCTCTAGAGATGCTGCCTGTCCCGCTGAGTTACTCCAGCATTTTGTGTCTACCTTTGGGATACACCTCATCCTGGTATGGCAACTAGTCTGCTTTTAACTGTCTGGAGCTCCAGAGGGTGGTCATCACAGCCCATGGGCATGTCACTTCCTTCCATTCAGTCCATTTTTACAGTGAGTTGCATCAGGAAGGTTAGAGGTATCGTCAAGGATGCCTTTCTCACTTCTACTTTCTGGGAGAAGATGCAGGAGCTTGGAAGCTCAGAAATCCAGACAGGCACAGCCTCTTCCCTACTGCTATCTAACTCCTGATCAAATCTTCTCTTTCACACCCCCTCCTGGAGGTCCTGCCATGTACTCTACCTCAGTCACTTATTCTGCAATTGTACTTTAATATTCTTTTGTACTATTTGAATTTTGCATTACAATCTTGCACCGTTCTGCTGTGTGGCATTTGTTGTTGTATCATCACCGCACTTACAGTATACTGTTTGCTCTGTGTGCTTCACAATGAATTTGATTGCACGCTGGTGAACATGACATGAAACTAATCTGAATCTGAATAGATATAACCTCATGTAGAGAGCCTTTCTGCATCATCAGTTATCATTCTCATGGCTTACCATAGCTTCGGCTTATTCTATCTAGGGAAATCTTTATTCAGGCATCCCTGTGTAGGATTGACATGTTTGCACAAACGCAACAAAGGAAGCCAAATATTCAGTTACCTTAAAGGACTTTGAAAGATCCAAACACAAGTTAAATCAAAGCAATAGCTAATAGAAATTAATCACCAGTTAGCTCAAAATTTGTTGGTTCCCTTTAAACAGTGACGGCAAGATACTTCTTCCTGTTGTTGAACATAATTAGCTGTAGAGGTTGTGTGTAGCAATGGGAAAATGGCAATTCTGGCATCAAATACTAAAAGTCACTCTGTGTCTGAGTTTTTAAATTATCTGAATTAATTAATTAATGATGTCTAAAACCAAACCAACATTTGTTACCTGGAAATAGATACAAAATGCTGGAGTAACTCAGCAGGTCAGACAGCATTTCAGGAGGAAAGGAATGGGTGACGTTTCAGGTCGTAACCCTTCTTCAGACTGTTTCCCTCAAGTAGGTGCTTCTTACGCACACACAGAACATTCTCGCGCACCCACACACCTAGTGCTATTGCGTTGTAGTTCCACGATTCAGATCCAACGAAAATGATGGAAGACCAATCTATTCCCAAGTCAGGATAATGCTTGATTTGAAGTTGAATCTGCAAGCAGCTCTCTCTCACATACCTGAGGAAACATAGGCAGGCGATGTTTCAAGTTGGGACCCTTCTTCAGACCGGCCCAGATACTGCCTGACCCATTGAGTTCCTCCAGCACATTGTGCTTTGCTCAAGATTCCAGAATCTGCAGTTTCTAGCGTGTCATTTTTCGCATACCAGTTTTCCCTGGGTTTAGGAGATGACAGGTGGGTTACTGCAAGCCCTTTGTAGATGTTGCAGCCAACATAGTTCATCTAAAATATAAGGCGTGAATATCTGAGACTGAGGTTTGGATTCCTCAGTGGTCTTGAGGGATGTTGAACTTGTTCAGTATTGTTAGAGCTGCACTCATTCAGGCAAAAATAAACTGATGGGTGATTTGTTTCTATCAGAGAGAGGAAGTGCACAAGTCACCTGTCACAGGATGCCCAGTCTTTGACCTGATCTTGTATCTACACCATTTATGAGGCTGGCCCATTTAAGGTTGATGTCGGGTTGATGTCATAGCCTTCTTTTAGGAAGGAGATGATGAGAAATTTCTTTAGTCAGAGGGTAGTGAATCTGTGGAATTCTCTGCCGCAGAAGCTGTGGAAGCCAAGTCAGAGGATATTTTTTAAAGCAGTGATAGATAGATTCTTGATTAGTACAGGTGTCAGAGGTTATGGGGAGAAGGCAGGAAAATGGGGTTAGGAGGGAGATAGATCAGCCATGATTGAATGGCAGAGTAGACTTGATGGGCCGAATGGCCTAATTCAACTTCTATTCCGTATGACCTTATGAGGCTCCCTTGATATCGATGGTGGGAATTCCAGTGTTAATAATGTTGTTGAATGTCGAAAGGAGAAAATTGAAACTGATAAAGAGCCTTAATGCCACTATGAATGAAGAATTTGGTAAGCTGTATATTAAGAAATTCTATAAATCAGTATGTAACATAGTTATTAATTGTATGATGTAACCCTAAACGTAACCACAAGTGAATTTGGAACAAGGTAAAAACTGCTAAAGAGGAATGAGCTGTACAGAGAAAGGAAATTAATTTATTACCCTTTCTTTTCTCTCACACAAGGAAGATAGATCATAATTCTCTTTCTCAACTTGGAATCCATGACATGTTAGGCAATTTCTTTGTAAGTATTGTAAGTACAGTGATAAAGAAGGTACATAATTGCGGTCAAACACGTCTCGAATCTTAAAGAAAACCAACCCGAGGGCTTCCTGTTTATTGCGCTATGCTGATTTACCTGAATTGGGATGCATAGCTTGCATTTCTGGTTTTCCACAATGCATTCAATCTAAAGTTGCCAAATTTGAACTTCAAGCATAACCAAACAGGTTGCGGGTGGGCCTTCTTTGTGCAGGATTGCAGTGGTCTCTGGAGGTTCTTATTTCAACATGAGGGTCAATTAATGAACCAATTGTGCAACAAATAGTGCCCCGGTGTCATTCGGTTCGGGTCTGGATTGGGAATCAATCCTCTACATTGAGAGCCTCAATAAAGTGAATGATATTGGAAATATCGATATTGTGTATCCTGTATCAATATTGTGTGAGGTTAGTTTTTTATTGAAATATAGGGAAGCCCATTCACAACTAATAACCCATTCCTTAAAAAGGCACAAAGTACTAGAGTAACTCAGCGGGTCAGGGAGCATCCCTGGAGAACATGGATAGGACATTTTGGGTCGGAACCCTTCTTCAGACCAGGGATTTTTCTCCAGAGATACTGCCTGACCCACTGATTTACTCCAGCACTTTGTTTTTCTTTGGTATAAACCAGCATCTGCAGTTTCTTGTTATTATATAACTCATTCCTTTCTTGCATCCCCTCTCCTCTCCCTTCTACTCCCGAAAATACTTTCACTCTCTCGCTCCATCTTCCGGTACAGCTACGGCTCTCTACAACTCCAGAAATTCAATGTTAGTCTATGCAGGCAGCATGGTCACGGGTAACATGGCCATCTTTCAAGAGATAAGAGTAACATAGAGGCCAGAGACGATTGGCAGGTTTCCTCCCTGAAGGACATTGGGAACAATTCAGTAGTTTTTGTGGTCATCATGACAGAGACAAGTTGTCGCTTTTGCATAGTTCAGATTATTGACTGAATTTAAATTGCACAGCTGCTGGGGGCAGGATTTAAACTTGCTCTCAGGATTGTTCGCCCTGGCTTCTGGAGTTTCAGAGCAGCGGTTTATATTACTACACCGTCCTCAGCAGGTCCTGGACTCCCACTGGGAGTTGCTGCAAGGTACGTTTTGGTTATCTTTGCAGCCAGCAGGGAGCCGCCTTTTTTGTCCACTGACTGGGTCTAGGACCAGAGGCCATAGCCTCAGAATAAAAGGACGTAGCTTTAGAAAGGAAATTAGGAATTTCTTTAGTCAGAGGGTGGTGAATCTGTGGAATTTATTGCAACAGACAGCAGTGGAGGCCGTCATTGGGTGTTTTTAAGGTGGAGATGGACAGATTGGAGAAAAGGCAGGAGAATGGGGTTGAGAGGGAAAGGTGCTGTGCCAGTTATACCCAATATATAAAGCAGGCCAACCTCCTACTGCTTGCTTATTTTTCTCATTTTGGCCCATGCTCTTACAAACATTCTCAAATGTACCATAGAAAGCATAGTCAGGTTGCATCACAGCTTGGTTCGGGAACAGCTTTGCCCAATATGGCAAGGAATTGCAGAGAGTTGCGGATGTAGCCCAGTTCATCACACAGACCAGATTCCAACACCATCGACTCCACCCACGTGTCACACTGCCTCAGGAAAACAGCCAACATCATCAAAGACTTTTCCTACCCTGGTCATTAATTCTTCTCCCTGTTCCCGTTGGGCAGAAGGTACAGATGTTTGAAAATACACATCACCAGACTCAGGAACAGCTTCTTCCCCTCTGTTATCAGGCTTCTGAATGGTCCTTCGAGAAGTTAGGGTACTGTCCAATTCACCTCTACCTCATTGTCGACATTGGACTATCTCTGGAACAGTTGTGCTACAATGCTAACTATATTTTGCATTCTATATCTTTCCTTTTGCTGTACCTATTGTACTTGAGTTTGGCTTGATTGTATTTATGTATAGTATCATATGATTTGATTGGATAGCAAGCAAAACAAAGCTTTTCATAGTACATCGTTACATATGACAATAATAAACCTAAACCTACAACTAACATTGGCTGTATACTTCAGTAACATGAGTGGCAAGCTCATTATAGTGGGGTTTTCTTAAATAGACACCAAATGCTGGAGTAACTCAGTGGGTCAGGCAGCATTTCTCTGGAGAAAATGGATAGGTGACGATCTGAAGGATCCAGACCCGAAACACCACTTATTCATCTTCTCCAGAGATGCTGCCTGACGCGCTAAGTCACTCCAGCATTTTGTGTGTTTCTTTGGTCTAAACCAGCATTTGCAGTTCCTTTTTATTACAGCTTTTTTTAATGTAAGTTACGGGACATCGCTGCAGAAGTTCCTCAAGCAGTGTCCTGGGTTCAATCTCCCTTCCATCACAAGGCCAAAAATGGAGATGTTCGCTAATCATTGCACAATGTGCAAATCCACATACTGCTCCAAATAAAATGAAGTAGTCTATACAGACAGTATTCGGGTATGGGTTATTTAGTGACAATTAACTTCATGGCACATGAGACCAAGCAAAAACTGTCTCCAACAAAAAAGCCACTATTAGTGACATTATGATAGACGCATCTCCATTGTCAGGTATTCTGTGGTGAGTCACTTACCTCCCGACTCCCTGAAGCTTTTCCAATATCTGCAAGGCACAGGTCAGCAGGGTGACTTGCTTAGAATGTGCGCACAGCCCTGACGTCACTCCAGAAACTTAACACCGAGCAGGGCAAAGCAATTCCCTTGATTGGCACTTCATCTGTACGTAAAAATATCTATTCCTAGCATCACTGGCGTGTCCTGGCCACAGTGTATGCCGTTCACAAAATTTATTAGGATTGCTTTTCAAGAATAATTCAACAGCACCTCCCTAACCCTTGACCTTTACCATCATAAAAAGGACAAGAGCAATGAGTTCAGGGAACAAACATCCCCTTTGTAAACAGCCTGATCTTCTGCCACCCAAACGTACCACTGCCTTAAATGCAGAAAATACAGGAAAAACTCAGCAGGTCAGGGAATGATTGGGTTCATGCATGAGAAGCATTTTACGGTTTTGGGCCTGTACTCGCTGCAACTTAGAAGGACGAAGGTGGGGGGAGGGGTGGATCTCATTGAAACTTACTGTATAGTGAAAGGCCTGGATTGAGTGGATATGGAGAGGACATTCCGACTAGTGGAAGAGTCTAGCACCAGAGGGCAAAGCCTTTGAATAATATTTTTCGAAAGGGGATGAGGAGGAATTTCTTTAGTTAGAGGGTCTCAGGATTAAAGAAGTCAACACCATTATCCTATAGATCAACACTTTCATCAAACAAAATAACATTTCTTGTCTACATCTAGGTCTATCACTTAAATATCACATTATTTTTAGTAAGTACACAACTGTTCAGCTGACAGGATCCTTGTCTGCTACCCAAGTCGGTCTATCTTGAGGAAGATTTTTTAAATTGCCAAGTAGGACAAGAAAAATGTTAGCAATAACTCTCATTGTACTCCAGCAACTTTAGATTGTTTTCGAAAGAATTATATTTCTCAAGAAAGATATCCATAAATGAATATTACTTAAAATGTGTTGAAGTAATTTCTATTCAGCTAAAGTACAAATGAATACAACAACATACTGTGGTGGAAACTGCTCAGTTTATTGAGAAATTGGAACATAAAAATAGGAATTGTTGATAATTCATAATCATGCTGCAAAAATGTATGTACTTGATTTAGATTTGTATGTGGCATACATTGTAGAGCACAGCCATCTCTAAAACAAATTGTTAGATGGTATTTTCAACGAACTGCAAAGGGTATCTTTATACAAATGCATGCTTAAACATTGCATTCTTACTGTGACAGCTCAACAACATCCCAGCATAGTTACCTATCGTTTCTGTGTTACATACACATAGATATTCTTGTAATAATTTTTTTTAAATATTCATTAGCTAATAATTATTATAAGACCTTCTGTTATAAATAATTCAGGCACTTCGGTATTTGTAGTAATATTGCTGGTCAGCTCTTACCCATGTTATTTTTCATTTAAAACGTTATTTCCATTTAAAAAATCTTTTTAAACACAACAGCAAGCAGACGTGGTGGGATTAATTAATAGGATGGATTAACAATTGCCATCAGGAGTCATACGTCATTTCATTTTGACCTCAGTGGGGTAAGATTGGAAGTGCTTTTCTAATCCTGTCTCTTGTCACTTAATGTATTTAAATGTAAAAATTGGTGTTGGAAGATGAGCTTCCCATTTTAAGAATATATAAAAGACGAACAGATTTGGGGTTTATTTTTTCCAATGGTAAGCTGATTCAATATTAGAATAGAACTCTATAAATTTAGCTATGGGTTGAAATCAGTATATTCCGTGCAAGGTTTCGTTTCATCTGAAGAATAATTGACAGTGACAACTGCACACCATATTAGGCAGAGTCTAAAAATTCCCCAAAAGACTGAGTTCCCTGCTGATTGTTTTATTTTCAGCTGCTAAGAATCTTTACAGATTGCATTAGAGGCTTTTAAATCAATAAATCTGAAAAAAGGCAACAAATGGCTAATTAGCCATTGAGACTTGTTCCCTTACCAACTGTTTTCTCCTACATTTTGATGAAATGTGGTTTCAACAATGCAGAAAGGAAATGGCTTCTGGAAATTCTGGAAATAATGAAATGCTGTCATTATTTGTATTTGAAGTCAAATAAGTATTTTAAAAATATGAGCAACTCCAGTTATTGTTACTTACATAACCAAATCAAGTCCATCAGATACATTGATGATAACGAATGTATGGGAATGTCTGCCGGATAGTAATTGCAGCATGGATTTATATGAAGGCATTTACACCCCACAGCTTGCGTTTGAAGAAGAGAAGGGGCTTTTCTGGCTGCGCATGCATTACGAACTTAATTTCCAGAGGTGTATGCGTCAGGGCTCAAAGCGTCAAAGGCTGTCTTACACCCAAGCTGAGCGGCAACGCTCCAAGAGATATTAAGCTGAAGCCCTTCCTCGTCTATCATTCAGGAACACCACAAGTGACGAAGGGGTTGCCGGTCACCCAGAAAATGAACCAAAAGATCTGGGAGACACAGACATCTTTTAACAACAATTTGTTTCTATATTTTGTCCCACAGTGAGGAGATACTATGAAGATACTGTGATGGCATCAAGCCCAAAGGCTTGTACCTTCTTGACAATGTCGGAGGGTACTGGGAGAACTTAAATTCACTCTGGACTACACTACCTATGGGATGTGTTCCTCCTGACCAACATGATGTCTCTCCTCCTGCCCATGGACCAATGCATCATAGCCACCTTCAAGTAAAACCTCAGCTACATCTTCAGCCAGCTGGTCAAGGAGAATGGTGGGTAACAGCAGTTCATTAAGGACTTCTGGAAGTATTACAACATTAAGCTCATTGACAATATCAGAGTATCATTCGGGAAAGTCACAACCACCAGTATGACTGTTTAGTGGAAGGCACAACTGGAAACATCACTGGAAGAGGTGAAGAAACATCACCTCATGAGGAAGATGTAACCACCAACTATACCACCAAGATAGTCAACCAGGCAGGATTCAAGGTCAGTATGGATACTATGCAGGGCATGGGTAAGAGCTTTCTCACAGGCAGATTACTCACCAATGAAGAAAGTCAGGAATTGGCTCAACAGCAAATTGTAGATGAGGAGGCAGCATCACAACCAAATATCTGAGAATCTGAAATCATGGAAGCTTTCTCAAAGAATGAGTCCGACAGGGAGTGCCATAAGAAGGACTACCCTGGATTAGAGATGCTTCGGGAGAGGAAGGCAGAGAAAAGGTAGTCGACACTCAACATCTTCTTCAAACCTTTACAGGATGAGCCATAGCCAGGTCCATCCAGCTCCTACCAGTGCATCTCTCATGCTGAAAGTCGGAGCAGCAAATGTGCAGCCAGAACAAAGGCAGCAGTGATCAACATAACACAAGCTCTGCAGCATTACTGGCAGGTGTTTATTTTTCCCGTTTAGGAATAGACACAAAGATTTCGCACTGTGGAGGTATGTCAGACTTTGCTAAATTTCACAAGGTTAACAATGATATTTAGTGGTTAAAAGTATATTAAAATAAGCTGGAAAAATAAACACCTGGCAGTAGCTTCAGCATAATGAAGTGCTTTCCAGGATTACGAGGTGCTGCTACATAAAACTCGGGCTGTTTGCCGGCTGGAGCTCAGCAAGGGAAATAAGAACTTGGGTGGATTGCCCACCACTTGCAGAGCAAACCCAGCAGAACTTTCTGAGCCTGGTCAGAAGATCGGCACAAGGTATTCTTGCAATTCCAGTGGAGGAAACATCAGCAAAAGCCTCAAATCAGAATCTCTTAATTTGAACAATAATACCAGATTGCACATTAGATATTATTATAGATTGATTATTATTTTTTAAATATTTCCAATATTCAAAAGATTTACTTTAGATTTTCTATTTGAAGATTTTTAACCTGTCAGAGTTAGCTTTGTCCAACCTACATAATGCCTCCTTTAAGCATACAGCATCCAAGTTCCTACTGGAGAGATTGCAGTGTTGAATGAATTGTATTGGTAATCGAATTTAGTAGCTTATTGTGTGCTTACCTCTTGCTGCAAAATCCAGGGCATTAGGTCCATTTAATTGACAGTTACCTACACATTTCCATACATATTTTTTTTTTTAAATATTCAACCCTACTTTTGTTGAAATTTTCTCTCCAACTACATCCATTAATACACTAAGCCACATAGTTCTTCAGAACTGCCTGTTAATGCTGCTCTTAAACAATTGATGAACGACATTGTGAAACAGTACAGAATATCTCCCATTTTAGTTAATAGGTTGAGCAAAAAGGAAATGATTCTTCCCATGCTTTACCCGATGAAAACTCATAGTTGTAATACAAAAGCGGTTGTATTGTTTAAAACAAATTGTTTAAAACAAAGTTACATTAAAGTTAGTAAAATGAATTTCAAGTTAATTAAAATTTCTAATTTACTGTAATAAATAACTGCTGAAAAAGCTAACATCAACAAAAAAAATAACAATGTAAATATCACAGAGTCATTTACAAGATTAACCTGTCCTCCCCACCTTCCTGAATCACCTGTCCAACAGGATTCTGGTTTTGCTGCTTCAGAAAACACTGCTTCTTGCATTCCATCAGTTGTTCAAAATCTCGCCACATTTTAACCTGCTTCATGTTTGGCCCATGGCTCTCTCGCACAGCTTTCTGCTTCTCTCTTAATTTCTACAAGTAAACACAAAAAAACTATTACAGCAAAGGTCATTGCAAATGTTCAGAGCAAACAGTGAAACGGCACTTTTGAAATACAACATGCAGTTGGTTTTCACATGACAAGTTTCTTTCCCTGAGGTGCAACTGGAAGGTAAAATGAAACCTTACTTGAAACAATATATAGATTTCAACAACAAATTTCCTCCTGAAGAAGGGTCCTGACCCAAAACGGAACCTATTCTTTTTCTCCAGAGATGCTGCCTGACCTACTGAGTTACTCCAGCATATTGTGCCCATCTTTGGTATAAACCAGCATTTGCTTTTCCTTCCTAAACAAATGTCCTGCTCATTTCAATTAGGTGGTGCAGTGCACAGTAAAACATAGCTATAAAAATAACCTCACATAAAATTCCAAAAAAAAAAAAGAGGAAATATTAACATTAATAGGACCAGGCACTGCAAATTATTTGGCATACTCATAACATGCAAATCGATGGATTGTTTGAAGTGATGCATGTCAGCAGGACTAGGGACATTGATTTAAACTGAACAGGTGGAAGAATAGATGGATATTTAGCAGGTCCAATATTCCCATGGAAGAAGATTACAGATGACTGACTCCTTGCTATCTTCCAAGAAGACTTTAGCCCTCTTTTTTAAAGAATTTTAAGCAGAGCAGGCTGGATTATTTACTTAAGTAACCGAAGGATTTGAGTTTCTTTGAAGCCTTATGCCATCATTAAGGATTGCAGAGAGTACAGACTTGTTACAATAATGAAAGATCAGCATGTTCTCAAAGTTAGTATGCAGGTATGAGAAGTAATTTAGAAGGGTAAATGGAACTATTGCAAGAGGTATGGAGTACAAAAGTAAGGAACACCTACTGCAACTATACAGGGCTTCGGTAAATCCATCATGGGAATACAGCATTATTTGTCTATTTAGTTTAGTTTATTATTGTCACGTGTACAGAGATAAAGCAAAATGCTTTTGTTTGCATGCTAGCCAGTAAAAATAAAGACTATACGTGGAAGCAATCAAGCCCTCCACCGTGTAAATGTAAAAGGATAAAGGGTACGACGTTTAGTGCACTTTAATAAATATGCTGGTTTTGGAAGTAGTGCAGAAAAGTTCACAAGATTATCAAAATGAAGGGGTTGTCTGTAAGATTGTATGGACTGGGCCTTTATTCTCTGGAATTTAGAAGAAAGTTGAAACCATAACATTTTGGTACTTGACATGGTAGATGCTGTGAGCATGTATCCCTGAGAGGGGAAATCTAGAATTGAAAGGCATAATCTCAGGGCAAAGGAATACCCATTTTTAAGACTGAGATCGACAGGAATCTACAAGAATCAAATGTTATGGGAATCAGCCTCAATGATCAGAACAGTTTAACCTTATAAAATAATATAGCAAGCTTGAGGGACCATGCAGTCCATTTTTCTGTTAACGTAAGAAGCAACAGAAAATTCTTGAAGTGGTGTCTCATAGTAGTGTGATTAACATATGAACCTGGCAGACTTTTTTTTAAACCCTTCTTACACAATGTAACATAATTAAGATAATTCAACTAAATTTCCATATTTTTCAAGCCTTAATATTTTCAAATGCTTCTTATACATTCGAGGTTTCCAAATTTTCAAATAAGAGGATAATCGCCCTGCCAATACTGCCTTTGCAAAAAGCCCCTTTGCAAATGCTCTGGCAAACAAAGGGAATTGTGCAGGTATGCTCCATTGATAACAGGAATGCCATGTTTGTTGACTGGCCACAAAGTAACACAGAAACAAAAAACTTGGATAAAGCAATGAAGTTTGCTTTGATGCCATGATTCCGATACAACTTTATAATGCTCCAAACATTGTATGGTATTTAAAAAAATATTTTATGGAAAAGATCATTGCTTCTTGCAAACCGCACTCGAGTTGTACTGTGCTTCAAAATCCAGCTGGAGTCAATGTAGATACACTTCCCACTTTGATGATGGCAATCCTTCCCAAACACTTCATGCTGCCTTGGCAAGACCGATAACATAATAAAGGACGAGTCTCACCCCAGACACTCCCTCTTCTCCCCTCTCCCATAAGGCAAGGAGTACAGAAGTGTGAAAATTAATACCTCCAGATTCAGGGACAGTTTCTTCTCAGCTGTTATCAGGCAAGTGAACCATCCTATCACCAACTAGAGTGGTCCTGACCTACCATCTACCTCATTGGAGACCCTTGGACTATCTTAAATCAGACTTTATCTTGCACTAAACGTTATTCCCTTTATCCTGTATCTATACCCTGTGGGCAGTTCGATTGTAATTATGTATAGTCTTTCCGCTGACTGGATAGCATGCAACAAAAAAGCTTTTCGCTGTACCTTGATACATGTGACAATGAACTAAACTAGTGTATATAATATTTCTCCTTTTGCACATCACCATTTTTAAAGTGTTGCATGCTGTTAAACTTTGTATCATTACATTCATCTCAGCTAAGAGAGAGTATGATAATGCACATTGATATCGTATAGTACGAGACATGGACATTTACAGTCAGATCCTGCACTTTGCCAGTTGTCTTCAAAGAATCAAGATATAGAATGTTAATTCCAAAGGAATTCCTGGTTTGATAAATCTGTGATTTCTACACAATACTGAAGAATCATTGATCTGAAACTATGTTTTTTACTCCACAGAATGTTGCCTGACTGGCTGTACACTTCCAGCACTTCCTGTTTTCATTTGAGATTCCATTTAATACGTGAGAAGATACCAATTTGAATATCAGTGCTCTATCATACCTTGTTTTCAAAATCATCTTTATAATTAAAAGTGTCATCTTGACCACTTCCTGTCTGCGCTGTATATTGATTTTAGAAAAAACGCTACCATATATCGCTATGATTTTTGGCCATCATACTCACAGTCCTTCTCCGCTGAGCAGGCCCTGAGAATATTTCTCATTGATGAAAAATAAAAAAGTTATGAGTGTTTAAAAAATCTTGAGATCCTCTCGCCTGTCAATCACCGCGATGAAGGTAACGCCGCTTCCGGGGAGGGGGGGGGGTGGGCAGGACTGTAAAACCCCGGATGCCTGGACGTGACTCAGTCACTCTGCAAGATCGCGAGGGAGAGGCCACGACTCTCATTCTAAGCTGTGAATCATCTGAACTGTGAGTCTGCAATGTACTTGCAATAAATGATTTGTTAGCCCTTAATGACAATGCCATGAGTTGTTTGGCCTGCTGCCCTGCCTGTGCTTGAAAGTGCAATGCTTTATTAGGTCCGACTGTGTTTGGAAGGAATAAATACTTTATTAGGTCTGACTGTGTTTGGTTCAAAAGCCCCGCTCATTTCGTGACTTCCGCTTAGTGGACAGGTCGCGCTGATTGCGTAATTTCCAGGGAGTGCAGAGGTCGCGCTGATTGCGTAATTTCCGATAAGTGCAGAGGTCACGCTGATTGCTGAAGTACCGCTGACTGCGGAAGCCCCAGAGTGGAGAGGCCGCGCTCAGCCATGTGAGTATTCAAGAAAGATTACTGCCATATATATGGTGAGAGTGTGAGTGTGTGAGTGTGAGCGTGTGTGAGTGGTCTCAGTGACTGAGCTGCCAGCCCTAGAATCCATTTGGCCCACAATGTCCATACTAGCCCTCTGGAAACCAGTCCCTTCAGCCCACAACACCATGCTAGTGCTCCAGAACCCCCCCCCCCCCCAGCAATATTGGAATTGGTGGAGAGGTGGAATATTGTGTTAGGGGACCAGCCCTCCCATGTGAAGCTGGGACCCAACGGGTCCCACTTAGTCTAGTAAATAATTAAATGTTTCCTCTGTATTTTTTTTATTGTTTTCTTCTTTCTACAACCGGAGACTGGCAAGAGTTGTTTTAAGTTGCTGTGTGCACAATGGACATGCTCCAATGTATGAATTGCAGTAATTGTATATAATGATGTGTTTTATATATTGTACTTATCATAATTGTTGGCTATTAATGCCAAACAGTTTTGTCTGTATTCCTGAACTGCAATTTAATTCACAGACACTGTTAAGTTTATTATGTGTTGTATTTATGCTCTATTGACTTGCCCTGTAATGAAAACAGATAAATTTAGCACATATTAATTTTACATTTTGCAATTAATTAACTGGAGGCCATATGACAGGTTTTAACTGGATGAAAGACATTTATAATGGCATTCGCTCATCTATGTATAAGCTTACTCATCTATAATTAAATCTCATCGAAGGTGCCTTACTTTACAAGCTGTTATCCAAAGGATTGAAACCACATTTTGTACAATTAGGTCATGATTTTACATTTTGTGTGGTAACATCTCAGGCAGTAAACAACACAAATGCTGTATTAAAGTGGATTACTTGCCGCATTAAGTAATCACAACAGGGGATTAGAGCATACTATAACTATTCAGTTGGAAGTATACAGATAAAGTATTGTGATCTCTGGAGTATGCACACACTACACTAATTACCAGGCCTCACTGAATACATTATATTCAATCAAATTCGTACTTTTAACAAAAAAGAGTAATTTATCACAAATGCAGGTATTGTAGTGACCTGCTATATTGTATAACAAAATCATCTGAAGAAAGTTATACAAGTCTGTGCATGCACAAATATCCAGTTGAAATTATAGATGCAACCATTACATTGCAATATTTTCAATTCACCTCCAGAAGAATATTTACCATATCAACCCAAGGAAAAATGATCAGGTAAACAACTATATTATCATAAAATTGTTCACTGATATCCTGCTGGGAAAGAGACTGCCATTCTCAGTCTGCTTTTAAAAATGCCACATAAATGTAATAATTGTATCCCATTCCACCACCATCTCTGTCATCACATTCCAGATATCAAGCACTCTCTGTAGAAAAATTTACTCCCGATCTCCGCGATCATGTGTGAAAGGACGGAAACTATTCTACCAGTGGTAACTACACGCAGGTCTGTATGCCAAACAGCACAGGGACGGTAGGCAATAGGGGAACTTTCAACCACTTCTTCCGAGTGACCAAAGTATGGAGTCTATCAAACTGGAGGAAGGGTGGTCATGATCTTCACAGGACTATTCTAACAGAAATGCAGGGAGTGGCACCAACCACTAAGCATAGTCCTTCTTGACTTCACTAAAGCCTTTATCTCCATTAATCACAAAGAATAGTGGAGCACCCTCCTCAAATCTGGCCACCCACAGAAATTTATCTCAATCTTACTTGCATTTCATGATGTCCTGCAAGACATGATCTTTACCCGCAGACCCACAATGAAACCCCTCTGCAGAATGGTGCCAAGGAAGGAGGCATCATCATCTCAATACCATTCTCAATCTTCCTCATGACCTCAACTCTCAGAAGCTTGCAAAGGAACAAATTTGCAGGACTAATAGGAATAGGTTCAACAGTCGTCCAATCCTGTTCCCTAATCATCAATTCAATTGCCCAGTTCATCTCAAGCTGAGATTCACTTTGGTCCTGAGCAAACTCTTTTACTTTAAGATTATTTCCTTTACTATCTATATGATAGCGTTACACCAAATTAAACTAGGAAAAAAATGATATGTACAAGTACAAAAGTGCAGAACAGTTCAGTTTCGAGATACAGCGTGGAAACAAGCCCTTTGGCCCACCGACCAACAATCGTCAGTACATTAATTCTATCCTAAACACTAGGGTCAATTTACAGATGTTAATTAATCTACAAACAATAGACAATAAGTGCACGAGAAGGCCATTCGGCACTTCGAGCCAGCACCGCCGTTCAATGTGATCATGGCTGATCAGTACCCCGTTCCTGCCTTCTCCCCATATCCCCTGACTCCGCTATCTTTAAGAGCCCTATCTAGCTCTCTCTTGAAAGTATCCAGAGAACCAGCCTCCTAGGCAATTCTCTTAGGCAAAGAATTCCACAGACTCACAACTCTGTGTGAAAAAGTGTTTCCTCATCTCCGTTCTAAATGGCTTACCCCTTATTCTTAAACTGTGGCCCCTGGTTCTCGACTCCCCGCCAACAACGGGAACATGTTTCCTACCTCTAGCGTGTCCAAACCCTTAATAATCTTATATGTTTCAATAAAATTCCCTCTCATCCTTCTAAACTCCAGAGTATACAAGCCCAGACACTCCATTCGATCAGCATATGACAGTCCCGCCATCCTGGGAATTAACCTTGTGAACCTATGCCGACTCCCTCAATAGCAAGAATGTCCTTCCTCAAATTAGGGGAACAAAACTGCGCACAATACTTCAGGTGTGGTCTCACTAGGTCCCTATACAACTGCAGCAGGACCTCTTTGCTCCTATACTCAACCCCTCTTGTTATGAAGGTCAACATGCCACAGAAGGTAGTTGTGGCCAGTTCATTGGCTATATTTAAGAGGGAGTTAGATGTGGCCCTTCTGGCTAAAGGGATCAGGGGGTATGGAGAGAAGGCAGGTACAGGATACTGAGTTGGATGATCAGCCATGATCATATTGAATGGCGGTGCAGGCTCGAAGGGCCGAATGGCCTACTCCTGCACCTATTTTCTATGTTTCTATGTTTCTATGCCATTCGCTTTCTTCACTGCCTGCTGTACCTGCATGCTTACTTTCATTGACTGATGAACAAGGACCCCCAGATCTCGTTGTACTTCCCCTTTTTCCAATTTGACACCATTTAGATAATAATCTGCCTTCCTGTTTTTGCTACCAAAGTGGATAACCTCACATTTATCCTCATTAAACTGCATCTGTCATGCATCTGCCCACTCACCCAACCTGTCCAAGTCACCCTGCATTCTCATAGTATCCTCCTCACAGTTCACACTGCCACCTAGCTTTGTGTCTTCTGCAAATTTGCTAATGTTACTTTGAATTCATCATCTAAATCATTGATCTATATTGTAAATAGCTGCGGTCCCAGCACCGAGCCTTGCGGTATCCCACTAGTCACTGCCTGCCATTCTGAAAGGGACCCATTAATCCCTACTATTTGCTTCCTGTCTGCCAACCAATTTTCTATCAATGTCAGCACTCTACCCCCGATACCATGTGCCCTAATTTTGCCCACTAATCTCCTATGTGGGACCTTATTAAATGCCTTCTGAAAGTCGAGGTACACTACATCCACTGGCTCTCCCTTGTCCATTTTCCTAGTTACATCCTCAAAAAATTCCAGAAGATTAGTCAAGCATGATTTCCCCTTCGTAAATCCATGCTGACTCGGACCGATCCTGTTACTGCTATCACGTCTTTGGAATGTGGGAGGAAACCAGGGCACCTGGAGAAAACCAATGGAGTCACAGGGAGAACGTACAAACTGTGCAGACAGTACCCATAGTCAAGATCGAACCAGGGTATCTGGAGCTGTAGGGCAGCAACTCTACTGCTGTGCCACTACCCATGTGATAGCATTACACCAAATGATACCAGGTTACAAATAATATGTGCAAAGTGTAGAATACTTTTTGTAATGCACTCATATCTACAATTTAGGTGAGGAATTATAATCCATGAAGATTTGCTCTATATAATTTTGAAAAATAAAATGATGCAAATAACTGAAAAAATATTACATATTACATTTTAATAAAAATAGGAAAATAATGCGAAAGAAGAAATTTCATTGAAAGAATTGTTGTGAAAGATTAACAAATACTTTGGCAAATCAGCAGAAAATCTTTAAAAATGGGTTTCATGGAACACAAAATACATAGTTGCATCATAGAATTAATTTAAAGAACAGAATGTTTTGTTACCCTTAATAAATATCTTGCATTTTGTTAACCATAATTTTAATCAAGCCACCATTTTAGAATGTTTCTTGCTAATTTAAAACTTAAAATGGTGGCCAGATTAAAATTATAGTTAACAAAATGTAAGATACTTATTAAGAGAAATAAATAATATATGAATATAGAGTAGGAATAGTGTAAAGGTTATTAAGGAACATAAAAGTGTGACAAATAATAATAATAAAATGCAAATGATGTACTAAATTCCTAACTGACTAATTAGTTACGGGTGAATTCAACATGCATACGGAATCAAGAGGTAACCACATTAACTCTAATAGCTATGTGCACTTTTGTGTTACGCACCTTTTATTGCGCTAATGTACCCTCTTGAACCAATAATGAGGTTCAGTATTTTTCTATCTTAAATGATCGATAAAACATGTCTTTAATCCATCTATCAGATCAGAGCTACACAAGGAGAAGAAAGTGTTCTTCAATTACAACAATTTAAACAGCTTTACAGATGGACTTAATCCATCTGGTACTTAGCTAATTTGCAAAATGACAGAAGTCAAACATGGATCATCTGTGACTGGATTTATGGTACTGGAAACTGGCACCAGATTATACATTGCTTCACACATCAATGACTCTTAGAAACATAGAAAATAGGTGCAGGAGTAGGCCATTTAGCCCTTCGAGCCAGCACTGCCATTCAATATGATCATGGCTAATCATCCAAAACAGTACCCTGTTCCTGCTTTTCCCCCATATCCATCGATTCCGTTAGCCCAATGAGCTATATCTAACACTCTCTTGAAAACATCCAGTGAATTGGCCTCCACTGCCTTCTGTGGCAGAGAATTCTACAGATTCACAACTTTCTGGTGAAAAAGTGTTTCCTCATCTCAGTCCTAAATAGCCTGCCCCTTATTTTAAACTGTGACCCCTGGTTCTGGACTCCCCCAACATCAGGAAGATTTTTCCTGCATCTAGCCTGTCCAATCTCTTAAGAATTTTATATGTTTCTATAAGATCGCCTCTCATCCTTCTAAATTCCAGTGAATACAAGCCCAGTCGACCCATTCTTTCATCAGTCCGGGAATTAACCTGGTGAACTTACGCTGCACACAATACTCCAGGTGTGGTCTCAGCAGGGCCTTGTACAATTGCAGTAGGACCTCCTTGCTCCAATACTCTAAGAAACTGACTCAGCTTGTGTGCGACCATTGTTTCTGGATTCCAAAAGTGTAGAAACACATAAATGTATCTCAATTTGTATTGCTTTATGTCTCTTCTAAAAGACCATTTCTGAGATGATTTGTACTGACCATCTCAATCATATCTTTACTGTCAGAATGTTTGTGAAGGAATAACCAGAAAATGAATAGTGGAGGAAGGAACTGCAGATGCTGGTTTATACCGAAGATAGCCTCAAAGTGCCGGAGTAAATCAGTGGGACAGGCAGCATCTTTCGAGAAAATAGATGACGTTTCGGGTCGGAACCCTTCTTCAGTCCATTTGTCATATGTGCTCCAGGACCATCTCTTCGGACCATGTTCTTCTGAGCTGCTACCTGACCTGCTGAGTTACTCCAGTACTCTGTCTCCCACTTGTTTCTTCCCCTCGAAGGCAACCGTGCAGGGTTATATTATTACATTTTATGAAGAGACAATTGCTTAAAGTTCGGGCCGACAAAGGCATGGAGATGGAAACAGTAGCAGGGCAGTGGCAAGGACATTTCAACAATGAACCTCCTTAAATTATAGGGTTGTTAGAATGTAAAATTACACAAACCAATGAAAGTGAAGGAGTCATAAATTATAGTGGATGAACTGAATGTAAAGGAACAGAGAGGGAAAGACGGATAACAAGAGATACAAAGCAATATATATATATTAAATTCAATATTTGTAAAGCCTTAAGCAACAATAAATGAGTAAGATTACAATAGGTTTATTTAGTACTAAATAGATGGTTGAAGGTAATTAAGTTACCTTCCATGAAAGGAAGTTCGTGCTTATAATGAATGCTAAAAATTCTTGAGTTTGGTTTTAACTACTGGATAAATACAACACATTTATGCAAATCAAAACATTTTGATGGTGAGTTCATGAGAGAGATCTACTTATACAAAAGAACACCTTACACAGTTGTTTTGGTGAATGAGATGTATTTGATGAAAATATTTTTGTAAGGCAATGCTGTCAGAAGAATAATTGTTCTAAGAATAATACAACTCTGCAGAAGACCTTTGATTCCACTGCACATGCAAACTTGTATTTTTAAATCACGTATGTGTTTTCTGTAAGTTTAACTCTAACATTGGGAAAGGCGTATATTTTCTTTTCCCTGACCATAAGGGCTTTACATAAAGTTAGATGAGAAGTGCCAAACTTGCAATGTAGAACTTTCACTTAAAGGGGCCACAAAGCTAGTTATCATTGGGGATGTAAATAATTATTTGGCATTGCGGACAAGGTGTGCATTGGTAATGAGAGGGCTGAAGAAGGGTCCCGACCCAGAAATGTCGTCTATTCATGTTCTCCAGAGATGCTGCCTGACCCGCTGATTTACTCCAACACTTTGTTTCTTTTTTTTTTAATGCATTGGTAATGGAGCTTTATTGCATGTAGGACTGAGCCACACCTTGGCTGACCCCATTTCATCGTGATAAGGGGTTTCTAAAAAGCAAAGGTTGTGCAATTCCCAGTTCTAATTCATTCTGCATTTATAAAACAAATGCAATAATTTTGTAATTTTATATTAATCAAGATAAATATTTACCAGAAGGGAAATATCTTTTACTTTGACTAAATATTTGATGCCAGCATCTCATTGTTGTTAACTGTTTAATCATCTGCCGATAAAACGGCTAGCAATGTTCACCATTTTCTTCATACAGAACAAATATAGGCCATGGCCCAGTTTGAGCAGATTATAAATATTACATCAAATTTAGAAAAACTAGACAAAATAATAGTTTGACCCAATTCCATTTTAACCTCGGAATTAACATCTCCCTTTGAATCTATACGAGTATAAACCCAATTTATTTCACAACTAATATTTTGCATTGGTGTTATTTACTATTGATATGAACAGATAGTCACCATTCTAATGTTCAATGAAAATTCTTTTGAGCGAGAAGGTAGAGTTTAGTAAGTGATTACTGAAGTATATATGTAAGGTAGACAAAAATGCTGGAGAAATTCAGCGGGTGAGGCAGCATCTATGGAGCGAAGGACTAGGTGACGTTTTGGGTTGAGACCCTTCTTCAGACTTTTATAAAAGCATATATACTTCTTCTGAGAAACAAGAATATAACTGTTAGAGACATCAGCCAAACCTTCGGCTGACAAAAATCAACTGTTTGGAACATCATTAAGAAGAAAGAGAGCACGGGTGAGCTTACTAATCGCAAAGGGACTGGCAGGTCAAGGAAGACCTCCACAGCTGATGACAGAAGAATTCTCTCTATAATAAAGAAAAATCCCCAAACACCTGTCTGACAGATCACAAACACTCTTCAAGAGTCAGGTGTGGATTTGTCAATGACCACTGTCCGCAGAAGACCTCATGAGCAGAAATACAGAGACTACACTGCAAGATGCAAACCATTGGTTAGCCGCAAAAATAGGATGGCCAGGTTACAGTTTACCAAGAAGTACTTAAAAGAGCAACCACAGTTCTGGAAAAAGGTCTTGTGGACAGAGGAGATGAAGATTAACTTATATCAGAGTGATGGCAAGAGCAAAGTATGGAGGAGAGAAGGAACTGAAGTATATATGCAGATCAGTGAACACCATCTACCGGCCTGATTTCCAATGATAAGAACTAACAGATAGATCAGTCATTAGCTTTTCTGCATTGGCACTTAATGGCACCACATTATATTTGCACATGAATTTTGTTAAATAATTGGTTCATAGTTCCATCATAGTTGAGGTGTAATGACACCAACAACATCATGTTTAAGCATGGCACAGCATTTTCTTGCAGGCGAGCTTGTTATGCTTAATATATTTTCAGCTTCTCTGAAGTACAGATTATAAAAAGTCTAGATTTGTTTTACTGTGGTTCATCTAGAACAATAAGCTTTGCTGAGGCAGCAAAATACAAAATAAGCAACATTTCCCAAGAACCCATATGTATTATCTGCCTGAACACACATTCTTCCGTCCCTGCCCTTAGGGGGGCATACGAAGGAAAATTACTCCAGTCCATTCGTAGGCTTTAAAGAGATCTATTATTGTAAATCTTCAAGTGCAACTTTAAATAGCTTTAAAAAGTTCACAGTGTTACATAGTTCATAACACAATTATGGTATCTGCTTCTTGATACTATGGTTGTAGATTTTAAAGGAACTGTTGCCCATTCTTCAACCTCATGTCCCAATTGAAAACAGGTTTGGCCTCTTTTGTTCTTTCGGCAGCTACAGAGCCCTCCATAATGTTTGGGACAAAGACCCATTATTTATTTATTTGCCTCTGTACACAATTTCAGATTTGTAATAGAAAAAAATCACCATGTGGTTAAAGTGCACATTGTCAGATTTGAATAAAGGCTATTCTTATACATTTTGGTTTCACCATGTAGAAATTACAGCAGTGTTTATACTTAGTCCCCCCATTTCAGGGCACCATAATGTTTGGGACACATGGCTTCACAGGTGTTTGTAATTGCTCAGGTGTGTTTAATGCAGGTATAAGAGCTCTCCGCACCTAGTCTTTCCATTACCTTTGGAAACTTTTATTGCTGTTTATCAACATGAGGACCAAAGTTGTGCCACTGAAAGTCAAAGAAGCCATTATGGGACTGAGAAACAAGAATATAACTGTCATAGAGACATCAGCCAAACCTTCGGCTGATCAAAATCAACTGTTTGGAACATCATTAAGAAGAAAGAGAGCACTGGTGAGCTTACTAATCACAAAGGGACTGGCAGGCCAAGGAAGACCCCCACAGCTGATGACAGAAGAATTCTCTCTATAATAAAGAAAAATCCCCAAACACCTGTCTGACAGATCACAAACATTCTTCAGGAGTCAGGTGTAGATGTGTCAATGACCACTGTCCGCAGAAGACCCCATGAGCAGAAATACAGAGGCTACACTGCAAGATGCAAACCACTGGTTAGCTGCAAAAATAGGATGGCCAGGTTACAGTTTGCCAAGAAGTACTTAAAAGAGCAACCACAGTTCTGGAAAAAGGTCTTGTGGACAGAGGAGATGAAGATTAACTTATATCAGAGTGATGGCAAGAGCAAAGTATGGAGGAGAGAAGGAACTGCCCAAGATCCAAAGCGTACCACCTCATCTGTGAAACACTGTGGTGGGGGTGTTATGGCCTGGGCATGTATTGCTGTTGAAGGTACTGGCTCATTTATCTTTATTGATGATACAACTGCTGATGGTAGTAGCATAATGAATTCTGAAGTGTATAGACACATCCTATCTGCTCAAGTTCAAACAAATGCCTCAAAACACATTGGCCGGCGGTTCATTCTACAGCAAGACAATGATCCCAAACATACTGCTAAAGCAACAAAGGAGTTTTCAAAGCTAAAAAATTGTCAATTCCTGGGTGGCCATGTCAATCACCCGATCAGAACCCAATTGAGCATGCCTTTTATATGCTGAACAGAAAACTGAAGGGAACTAGCCCCCAAAACAAGCATAAACTAAAGATGGCTGCAATATAGGCCACGGCAGAGCATCACAAGAGAAGACACCCAGCAACTGGTGATGTCCATGAATCGCAGACTTCAAGCAGTTATTGCGTGCAAAGGATATGCAACAAAATACTAAACATGACTACTTTCATTTACATGACATTGCTGTGTCCAAACGTTATGAGGCCCTGAAATGGCGGGACTGCATAAAAACTGCTGTAATTTCTACATGGTGAAACCAAAATGTATAAGAATGGCCTTTATTAAAATCTGACAAGGTGCACTTTGACCACATGTGATTTTCTCTATTACAAATCTCAAATTGTGGAGTAGAGAGGCAAATAAATAAATGATGGGTCTTTGTCCCAAACATTATGGAGGGCACTATATCTTAAACTCATCAATATTGCTTCAAGCTATTTAATCTGTTAATCAGAAATCCAGATGGTTCGTCATGTGGCACACCACGTGATGATTATCATACTCCCATGAAACTCACGGGTGCTCCCCTGCTCACCAGACCTCTGTACACCCTTTAAACTTAACGGGCCCTAGTTCCTGCACTCCCATTAAGCTCACAAATTCTCTTGAAATAAACCAAGGCCCCAACTCCCATGCTTTCTCTAAACTTACCAGGTTCATTGGAAAATTTATTACAATACTGTGTAATAACTAATGATTAAGAGTATTAAAATATCATCTAATATTCTGAAAGGTCATTTAGTCCAGCACCAAAATCCCGTGCATGGCACATTACCTACTACATTGACTCTGAAGAAGGATCCTGACCTGAAATGTCACTAATCCATCTCCTCTAGAGACACTGCGAAGGTCCGATGTTAGTTCCACTGATTCTTCCCCATCCCTCTCCAACTATGGGACCACTTCTCTTCCACACCCTCACCACAGCCCTCTCACCCCCCAACCCCTGACCACCCACCACCCCCCCACCACACATCCCCATTCCACCCACCTGCCTTCCTCCGGCCCCAACCCCCATCCCTGCCGGGTGTTCACCATCCCCCCCGACCTCCCCCTCTCCGACATCGAACGGTCTGTCCTCAGCAGAGGTCTTACCTTTGTCCCCCTCCGTCCCCATCTCAATGAGTTCCGTGCCCTCCATGACTTGGAACGCTTCTACCGTCGCCTCCGCCTCACAGCTCACTTCCATGGGAAGGAGTCGTCGCTCCCCACTGATGACCCCTTTTCCCGTCTCCAACGCACCCCATCCTCATGGAACCCCCCTCGTAGCCTTCCGGCTTTCGAACTCTTTATTCAAAACTGCCGCCATGACATCAACCGCCTCAACTTCTCCACTCCCCTGTCTCACTCCAATCTCTCCCCCCCTGAACGCACTGCCATCGACTCACTCCGCAACAACCTAGATTGGGTTATCAAACCCGCCGACAAGGGAGGTGCCGTGGTAGTCTGGCGCGTCGATCTCTACAAAGCCGAGGCCACGCGCCAACTCTCGGACACCTCCTCCTACTTACCCCTGGACCATGACCCCACTGACGAGCACCAGGCCACCATCTCCAGCACCATCACCGACTTCATCCACTCCCACGCCCTGCCCGACCGAGCCTCCAACCTCATCGTTCCCCAGCCCCGCACAGCCCGCTTTTACCTTCTCCCCAAAATCCACAAACCTGACTGTCCCGGTAGACCCATTGTCTCTGCCTGTTCGTGCCCCACTGAACTTATCTCCACCTACCTCGACTCCATCCTATCCCCCTTGGTTAAATCCCTCCCTACCTATGTTCAAGACACCTCAGACACTCTCCGTCATTTCCGCGCATTCCACTCTCTAGGCCCTCACCCCCTCATCTTCACCATGGACGTCCAGTCATTGTACACCTCCATCCCCCACCAGGATGGTCTCGAAGCCCTCCGATTTTTCCTCGACCGTAGAAGCAATCTATACCCGGCCACTGACACCCTCCTCCGCCTAGCGTAGCTGGTCCTTACACTTAATAACTTTTCATTTGACTCCTCCCATTTCCTCCAAATACAAGGTGTAGCTATGGGCACACGCATGGGCCCCAGCTACGCCTGCCTCTTTGTCGGGTACGTAGAACAATCCTTGTTCAATGCGTACCAGGGCCCCATCCCCGACCTCTACCTCCGCTACATCGATGATTGTTTTGGTGCCACATCCTGCACCCACACACAACTGACTGACTTCATCCGCTTCACCACCAACTTCCATCCGGCACTCAAATACACCTGGACCATTTCCGACACTTCCCTACCATTCCTTGACCTCACTATCTCCATCGCAGGTGATAGACTCCTTACCGACATCCACTACAAATCTACCGACTCCCATGGCTATCTGGACTACACTTCTTCCCACCCTGCTTCCTGTAAGGACTCCATCCCCCACTCCCAATTCCTCCGTCTACGCCGCATCTGCTCCCAGGATGAGGCGTTCCACACCAGGGCATCTGAAATGTCCTCATTCTTCAGGGAACGGGGGTTCCCCTCCTCCACCATAGATGAGGCTCGCACCAGGGTCTCTGCCATACCCCGCAACACTGCTCTCTCTCCCCATCCCCCCACTCACAACAAAGGCAGAGTCCCCCTAGTCCTCACCTTTCACCCCACCAGCCGTCATATACAACAAGTGATCCTCCGTCAGTTTCGCCACCTCCAACGTGACCCCACCACTCGCCACATCTTCCCATCTCCCCCCATGTCTGCCTTCCGCAAAGACCGCTCCCTCCGTAACTCCCTTGTCAATTCTTCCCTTCCCTCCCATACCACCCCCTCCCCTGGTACTTTCCCTTGCAACCGCAAGAGATGCAACACTTGTCCCTTCACCTCCCCCCTTTACTCCATTCAAGGACCCAAGCAGTCGTTCCAGGTGCGACAGAGGTTCACCTGCATCTCCTCCAACCTCATCTATTGCATTCGCTGCTCTAGATGCCAGCTGATCTACATCGGTGAGACCAAGCGGAGGCTTGGCGATCGTTTCGCCGAACACCTCCGGTCGGTCCGCAATAACCAACCTGAACTCCCGGTGGCTCAGACTTCAACTCCCCCTCCCATTCCGTATCTGACCTCTCTGTCCTGGGTCTCCTCCATGGCCACAGCGAGCAACACCGTAAATTGGAGGAAATGCACCTCATATTCCGCCTGGGCAGTCTACATCCTGGGGGCTTCAACATTGAATTCTGCCAATTCTGCTAGCCCTTGCTGTCCCCTCCCCTTCATCAGCCATCTGGTTGTCTCCTCCCCTCCCCCAGCCCTCGGGCTCCTCCTCCGCCTTTTTCCTTTTTTCCTTTCTTCTCCCCACCCCCTATCAGTCTGAAGAAGGGTTTCGGCCCGAAACGTTACCTATTTCCTTCGCTCCATAGATGCTGCTGCACCCGCTGAGTTTCTCCAGCATTTTTGTGTACCTCCTCTAGAGACACTGCCTGACCTGCTGAGTTATGTGCTTTGTGATCTGTGGAAGATGCAGGCATCTGCAATTCCTTGTGTCTGTCAAAGAACTTTCAAATATAATGATCATAGTTATAGATTCTGAGCAGACATCTATATTACATTAAGGAGCTCCAATAATCTGATTCTCAACCACACGGTAAAAGTAAAATGCACAAGGAGTTGAAGAAAATTTAGTCTGAGGTCCAGAGTGTGTGAATCTGTGTGAGGAAATCCATGTGGGAATAATGATTGGCTGCCCGAAGCAAACATATCTTAAACCAACTCCTTCCTACACCTTAGAATAAACCCAACGGTGTCAACTATGATTTCTCCAATTCTAGGTAACATTTCCCCACCCTTTTATCCCCCTCTTCTTTTCCCTATGCTCCACCCTGTTGTGTACCCAATTCTCCCACTATCTAGCCTCCCTTTCCCTTTCCTCCTGTCCATTTTCACCTATATCCTTCCCTCTGGCTTAACAATTCACTCCTCTCCTCATCTGACCGTTTTGTTTCCTTTTCATCTCTAGCTTTTGTCCACCCAACTGCCAATCTCCCTCCCCCCTCATCTATATCCACCAATCACTTGCCAGGCTTTGTCCCACCTCTCTTCCAGCTTTCTCTCCTCCACTATAATCAGTCTCAAGAAGTGTCCCAACCTGAAACATCAGCAAAACATGTCCCCCACAGATGTTGATTGACCAAATAAGTTACTCCAGCACTTTGTTTTTTTTAGGATATTTAAAACCAGTTGACTTTTAAAATTCCTTGATTTAAATATATAACATGCTTATAGCTCCAACTATTTAGCACTTCTGTACAATATTTACCAAAGCAACTTGTACTGCACTATTGTTGTCAATACCAAGCCTGCCGTCATGGGACATGCTGTTCATGCTGCCCCTTAAATTCGCAATTGCTGATTTTGCCATTTCTCAAGAGATTAGTTACCAATGACAACATCTGCTAAATTATCCATCTGGTTTCACTGTGCCAGGTCTTCTGGACAGCGGGCAGAATCTGTTGTTATTTGCCAGAAACAATGAGTTAGTTAATGCAGATTTTCTGGAGACAATACTTCCAACATGGCCTAATGCATAGGTACTCACCTTCCCTAGATTTTCTTGCTCAAGGATATTACGATTATATTGCTCCCTGAAAGATATAAAGCAATTCCTAAAGTAAATACACATTCATTTTTCTTCATTGTTAATTACTTGTCTGGCACAGCAAACAATTTGTTGCAACACTACAGTATGGTATCAGTAACATACCGAGGAACTGAATGTTCCTATCTGTTTTTATTCGTTGCATTACATGGTTATTTTTAAACTTAAGTTTTTACAACAATTTAAATGCTGGTTGATTGTTCTAGAATGTAAAAATGCATCTTAGCCCCTCCAATTATTTACATGTATAATGTAAAACACTTCCCCCTTTTTGAAATGGTGCAAAGCAGTGCAATTTTGTTTTGGATCACAAAATATTATTGAGATATTCCATAGGAAATAATATTTTAAAGAAAATAACTGGAATGGACTTGCAGTTTAAAATGAAGCACAGATTTGTTATTCAAGGCTAATGCAGCATCAAAGTAGAATCTTTCTGTACTACTCTGATTGCCAGGACTTGAGGGCCTGAGCTAAAGGGAGATGTTGGACAGACTAGGACTTTATTTCTTGGAGCGCAGGAGGATGAGGGGTGATCTTATAGAGGTGTAAGCGACTTTGAGTCCTGAAAAGCGCTATATAAATAAAATGTATTATTATTATTATTATAAAATTATGAGGGAAATAGATAGGGTAGATGCACAGAGTCTTTTACCCAGAGTAGGTGATTTGAGTACCAGGGGACATAGGTTTAAGGTGAGAGGGGAAAGATATAATAGTAACCCGAGGGGCAACTTTTTCACACAGATGTTGGTTATATGGAACAAGCTGCCAGAGGAGGTAGTTGAGGGAGGTACTATCACAACATTTAACAGACATTTGGACAGGTACATGGATAGGAATGGTTTAGAAGGATATGGGTCAAATGCAAGCAGGTGGGACTGGTGTAGTAGGGGCATCATGGTCGGTGTGGGCAAGTTGGGCCAAAGAGCATGTTTCCGTGCTGTATGAATCTAAAAGTACCAGAAAATATTTAAACTAAAAGCCGGCGAATTCCAGAGTTTTGAAAGAGGCAGCTATAGAGGTAGTGAATGCACTAGTTATCAATGCAAAACCCTACAGATGGTACGATTATTCTTGTGGCTCAGAGGGTAGCAGGTGAGATCACACTATTTATGGACGGAGATGAAACAGGAAAGACTGACCTCATGGTCTATCGTCTGTGGTAAACAAAACCCTGAAGTTATAGTGAAGGATGTAAACCTTGAGAAAGGCAAGATTTATAAAAGTAAAATCAGTTTAACTAATGCACTGAAGCTCTTTGATGATGTGATTGCTAGAATAGATAAAGGATTATCTGCAGTCTATTTGGAATTTCAGAAGCCGTTTGGTAAGGTTCCACAGAAGAGATTAATAACAAGGTTACAGGACATGGAGTTGGGGATAATATACTGACAGATTGAGAATTGCTTATCGGACAGAAAGCAGAAAGTAGGATGAATAATTCTTCTTGGGTTGGCAAGGCTGTCATTACAGTACTTGGGTCTTATCTATTCATGATCCAAATCAGCAATTTGGCTGGAGGATGGGAGTGCAGGGCAATGTCATATTGCCAAGTTTTCTGATGATACAAAATCAAGCAGCTTTGAGATTGCGAAGGAGGATGTAATAAGGCTTCAAAGTAATGTAGACATGCTGAACGAATGGGTAAGAACATGGCAGATGCAATACAATGTGAGAATATTTGAAGTTATCCACTTTGTTTGGTGGACTAAAACAGAAAACCAGTGTGGTAAAATAATGGTAAGAATTGAGAATGTTGATGTTCAAAGTGACCTGGGTATCCATGCATCATTGAAAACTAACGGAGATAAATCAAGCAATAAGGAAAGGAAATAGTATATTGCACATTATGAGAGGTGGAGATAGTTTGTAACTTACAAAATTCTCACAGGACCTTAAAGAGTAGATGCAGAGTGAAAGTTTAAAGGTGGTGTACGAGGCAACTTTTATTTTGCACAGAGGATGGCGAGTGCCTGGAACACGATCCCGGGGAGGTGGTTGAGGTAGATACAGTTGTGCCATTTAAGAAACTTTTGGATAGACACATGCATATGAAGGAACGAGGGGTATAGATTATGTGCAGATGGATAAGAGATGGTCGTGGCATCATGTTCGGCACAGACATTGTGGGCCTGTTCTTGTGCTGTACTGTTCTATGTTCTATGTCAGGTGGCATTTATGGACGAGAAACACAGCTAACATTTCATGCCTCAGACACACTTACAGGACTGGTGATCATTAAACAAAAGAAAGCACTCCTGGATCTCTTGGGTCATAAGATACACCACACAAATGTCTAAACTGGGCACATGAGATTGGAAATAGTAGTTTTCAAGGGCAGAAAGGTAACATAATACCAAATCAAATTTCTGTCGACATGAGTCCACACTATGATCTCATTCTCAGGGCTACTGGCATCATGACTCCTTTTACATCATAAAAACTATTTCTTCTCTGGCCTGAATGCACGGATCTAAAAAAATATTCACACTAAAATGGCATTAGTGGCTTGTGCGCAGGGCAGGTATCAATAGTGCTTTTTAAAGAGTGTTTCACAGCTCCAATGAATAGACTTCATTAAAAAAAAACTACTCTGTTTCTGTCACCAATGTTATCTGTCCTGCTTAGTGTTTACATTTTAGAAAAACATTTTTTACACAGAGAGTGGTGAATCTCTGGAATTCTCTGCCACAGAATGTAGTTGAGGCCAGTTCATTGGCTATATTTAAGAGGTAGTTAGATGTGGCCCTTGTGGCTAAAGGGATCAGGGGGTATGGAGAGAAAGCAGGTACAGGATACTGAGTTGGATGATCAGCCATGATCATATTGAATGGCGGTGCAGGCTCGAAGGGCCGAATGGCCTACTCCTGTACCTTTTCTATGTTTCTATGTTACTGCATTTTATGTTTTTAATTTAGATTTCCAGCATATGCAGTTTAATTTTTTTAATCTATTAATTAATTAATAGTACTCTACAAGCTTCTAAATGGGAAGCTGTTGCAGAGCCTTTAGATGGAAAAGCAGAAAAGGTTTTCAATGAGGGAAGTGCCTAGAAAGGAGAGCTGCCAATAAAATTTAAGGTGAGAACCTCAAACATGACAAAGTGAAAAAGCATTGAAACAAAACAGAGGTGGAACATACTCTACCGTCAATGGTGGCTTGGATGGGAAATTTAGTAGATATGCAGAGTCAACTTCCAAGAGTAAAATGAAAATAATCCATTGGTTGTTATAAAATGGATATCCACAAAAGTGGCTTAAAATGAAAATATGTACATTAAACTTAAATATTTAAATCTGCATTTACCTTACAGCTTTTCTTCTTTCTTGTGCATCTGCAGATACGTACAGTTTCATTTCATCAGCAGCACGCTGTATCTGTCTTTCAGTAATCTGGTCAGCAGAAATTAACATGTATTACTGCAATACTGCAAGGTTACTAAAAATCAATATTAAATTACAATAATTTGTTGTACCCTTCTCAAGCAGTTGGTATAGTGATATCTAGTTTCCTCCTGTCCACATTCTTCTCGCAGCCCTTGGACCTCCTGAAAAAGTTTCCCATTTAAGAATCACTTTTATTTGCAATAAATTTAATCACAAGCTCCATTGTAAGCACTATAAACAATCCATATTACATAATTCATCAATATTTTTGGATGCAATTCACAATTAAATTAAAAATACAATGACCTTTCAGCCTCTAAAAGTATTTGTAATTTATGTAATTAAGTATCACCCACAAACAATAATTTATTTTATAAAGTAGAGATTTCCTTACAGAATTCCTAGAAGCTGTCAATTAAAGCAGATCCCCTAAGAGCTATTTCGTCAGCTACTATAAACTGTAGATCAGTTTTGTAAGTGCAATCTTTACTAGAAAGTAAATCTGGGGATTATGTCTTCTGTTCAAAGTCTCCCATCAAGTGATAGGCCCAATGGGAAGGAGATTTAAAATGGGTCGCGACCAGGAGCTCTAACGGGCAATGCAATACACAAGGTTGGAAGAGATGCATGTGAACCTCTGTCTCACCAGGAAGTGAGAGTGTACAGGCATGCTGGGGTCACTGGATGGAAGCAGGAGAGATAGTTTAGTTTAGAGATACAGCACGGAAACAGGCCCTTCGGCCCACCGAGTCCACGCTGACCAGTGATCCCCTCACACGAACACTATCCTACACACGAGGGACAATTTATAATTATACCAAGCCAATTAACCTACAAACCTGCACATCTTTGGATTGTGGGAAGAAACAGAAATCCCGGAGAAAGCCCACACAGGTCATGGGGAGAACATACAAACTCCATACAGACAAGCATCCGTAGTCAGGATCGAACCCGGGACTCTGGTGCTGAAAGGCAGCAACTCTACCGCTGTGCCACCGTGTCGATGTAGGGCCAGGATTAAGATGTTGGCTATCATTAATCTGTCAAAGCTCGGTCTTGGGTTTACAAATTTCTTGGGATACAGATACACCCGCCAAATATCTAGGCAGGGCACATCGAGTTTGTGTTTGGATTTGAGTTTAGTTTATAGTCTTGTCATGTGTACCGAGGTACAGTGAAAAGCTTTTGTTGCGTGCTAACCAGTTAGCAGAAAGCTATTCCTTTTCTCCAGAAATGCTGAGTTACACCAGGTTTTTGTGTCTATCTTCAGCAGAAAGACAATACATGATTACAATCGAGCCATCCACAGTGTACTGATAGATGATAAAGGGAATAACGCGAATAATGTTTAGTGCAAGAATAACGCAATAATGTCTAGTCCAGTAAAGTCCAATCAAAGATAGTCCAAAGGTCTCTAAGGTAGATAGCAGCTCAGACTGCTCTCTAGTTGGTTGGATGGTTCAGTTGCCTGATAACAGCTGGGAAGAAACCGGTCCTGAATCTGGAGGCGCGAGTTTTCACACTTCTATACCTGCATACGTGACAATAAAGAACCATTGAAAATGCCAGCAGGAGTTCTGGAGCTAATGTTCTTTTATTCCAAAGAGAGAGAGAGAGAAAAAAACCACATCTGGGTACTTCTGCATTTTATAATATTAATAAAAATATAGATTGTGTTTTCTGAAAACCTTTAAAGGTAGACAAAATTGCTGGAGAAACTCAGCGGGTGCAGCAGCATCTATGGAGCGAAGGAAATAGGCAACGTTTCGGGCCGAAACCCTTCATCAGTCTGAAGAAGCGTTTCAGCCCGAAACGTTGCCTATTTCCTTCGCTCCATAGATGCTGCTGCACGCGCTGAGTTTCTCCAGCAAATTTGTCTACCTTCGATTCTCCAGCATCTGCAGTTGTTTCTTGAACATTCTGAAAACCTTTGGTATTTTGAGATTTTTGCTTTAAAAAAATTCCTCCAAAATTATCTACCTTGCCAAAACAGTTTAAAAAGTGCATGAGCTACTGTATATGTGGAATAAAGCATGACCTTTATTTACCTGTTCAAGTTTAGATCGATTGCTTTCCAAGCCTGCTGCACAGCTGTCATAAAGTGCTTTCTTTTCATCATACTCTTGAGTTAGTTCCTAATGTGAAAGGGCAAACTGTCATGTAAATGAAACTGTGAGCAAGCAGCATGCGACACTCAAACAATGTGTGTCCTTGTCAATCACAAGTCAGGACCATATATTCCTAAATAAATTTACACATCCAAGCTCGTGTAAACCAAACAAGGGTGGCTTCACACCCTTGTACGCACACTGAAATTGTAATACTGCATACTAATTGATAGGAGTTGATCTGCTGTTCAATATCCATGCTGATTAGATGATGCCAATTATTCTCTAAATAAGCCATTCAAAAACGCTCCTGTAGCTAAATAATGCCAAGGCTGGATGTTGTCTGCCAACTGACACAATGGAAGCTGCTGCAACAACTTTACATTTTGATTTTTGCAGGCAACTGGCCAACTGAAGGATAAGAAGCAACATATTTCAGCAGTAGTCACTGTTTATTTTTTAAAGTCCGCCACTTACCTGGCACTTCTGACGCAATGGCCGTAGTTCTTTGATGACTGGGGCCAAAGCAGATTTCTTGTCAGCAATAAGAGTATTAAGTCTCTTTATCTGGAGAAATGCGAGCACAAAAGAAAACAAGATCTCTGCGTTACTTATCACTGTGTTTTTCCAATTACTCCAAGTTTCTAAAAGGTTTAAGTTTAGGTTTATTATTGTCACGTGTACTGAGGTAATGTGAAAAGCTTTGTTGTGTATGCTATCCAATCAAATCAGATGATTGCACATAAATACAATCAAGTGAAACTCAAATACAATAGGTAGAGAGAAGGGAAAGATATAGATGGCAGATTTTAAGTTATCAGCATTGTAGCGTAAAGGGGCTGTCCCACTGTACGAGCTAATTCAAGAGTTCTCCTGAGTTTCCCCTGATTCGAACTCGGAGAATTACGGTAATAGCCGCTCGTAGGTACTCGGGGCTCTCGTGGACATTTTTCAACATGTTGAAAAATCTTCACGAGTCTTCATGAGCTTACCGAATTTCCCGAGTACCTGCTGTTAGCGTTACGAGCCGCTAAGAGACGTCCCGAGCTCCGACGTACCCGCTACGTACATTCTACGTGCTTACCATGAGTTTGATTTCTTTTTCAACTCAGGAGAGTTCTTGAATTACCTCGTACAGTGGGACAGGCCCTTAAGAGTTACAGAGACAAAGTGCAATGTTCACAATGAGGTAGGTTTGAGCTTAGTGAAGGACTGTTTATAAGCCTGATAAGAGGGGAAGAAAATGTTCCTGATTCCGCTGCAAACCAGCAAAATTGTCTTTCAAAATAAACATTTACAAAGTGGAATTTTACCAATAATGTGCATTTTGCACAACTTTCTTTCTCTCTTATGAATTTTATGTTCCAGAAATATATTTTATATGGAATCTAAAAAATGGGGATAAAAGAACAGCAATAGTGCATGCAGTTGTGAATATGGACCAAGTACAAGTGAATACATACATTTGATTGGCTTTCTTAAGGAAGGAATATATAGTTAAGATGATAGAGGGGAGAAAGATTTATTTAGATCCTCTTGCACCCATATCATCACCTGGAAATCCAAATCAATTAACGATTAGTGATGTTTAGGTCTAGTTAAGATGTTTAGATCCTCACTACAACATGTCTGGAGAATTGTTTACGGTCTCTTTAACTAAAGAAAGATATATTTATGAAAAAGTGAATGTAGTGAAGGCCAAATCAATTCCTGGAATGACAAGTTCCGAGGAGATTTGTGTGTTAATATTCTTTGGAGTTTAGAAGAATGAGAGGTCATCTCAGTGAAACATACAAAATTCATATGGGGCTTGATGAGGTGGGGACAGAGTTAATGCTTTCCCTGACTGAAGTGTCCAGAACGTGGGGCCACAAATTAAGAGCAATCTTTTTTTCACCCAGCAGGGAATTCAATCTTCAGGATTCAATGCCAAATAGGGCTGTGGAGGCTCAATCACTTAGAATATTCAACACAGAGATTTTTAACTATTAAGGAAATTGAGGGTACAGGGTTAATGCAGGAAATTGCTGCTGAAGTAAAAGATCTTACTGAATAACTGAGCAGGCATGAGGGAGGGGCAAATGGCTTCCTCCAGCTTCTGCTTCTTATTATGTTCATGACGAATTTAAAAAAGGTGTTTTTACTCGTGGCCGAAAACAATAGTCATCATTACATTACAAAAAGTTGCCAAATGGCAAAAAACAGTGTCACGAACCTCATACAGATGACCATATATGGCCATCAATCACAGGCTGGCACATTATTGCAAATATGGAGTTTAATCTGCTGTCACTGTCTGAAAGCAAGCTGTTCAACTATCTTTTCTGATTACACATGGCCCCAGTCAATTTGACAGATAAGAAGAATATTTTTTTAAAGGGCAGAATCATATTATTAAATTTAGTTAGATATTCTGAAAAGTTTAGTGCAACAATTTAAAGACATATTCACTTGCAACACAACGTTTTACATTTATACATTGCCTGTGATTTAAATGGACATGCAAAAATCAATTCTTGTGCTAGAATCATTATTTTATGCATTCTACATGACCTCCACATTGATGTAAAATATTTTGATAGAACCAAAATTAGAATTTTCAAAACGTGATTTTTATTTCCTCTCAACTGTGTAACAATAGTAATGCATGATAAATAAGTGCGTGTTTCTTTAAAATTAGAATTCAATAACATTGGCTGACTATTCCTTTTCTTGCAGATAGGAAAATAAATGTATCACTGTATCACTATTTAATGTGTTATCTGGTAGTCATTTTCACATTCTTCATTCACTGTAATCACCTTGTGTTTAAATTTCTGTGATCTTTGTTCTTTTTTTCCCTCCCCAATTAATAACATTTACTGTGAATGGTGTAATGTACATTAAAAGATGGATAAATGAACAACAATAATCACTAGAACAAGAGAGCCTGTGGCTGTGGAGATTTCATCAGTAATGAATGGCACCTTTTAGAAAGCGTGGGGAAATAAGCTTTTGCAATATTTTCTAATTATGGTACTCAAGTAATAGACAAGCATTTGGCATGCTTGTTCCTAAATTCTAGACTGATTAATAAAGACTATTTATTAATTGATTACTAATAAATAATTTTAAGCATCCATTGTAACACTTTGATGTAAGATTGGTTACTTTAAAACTTGCCCAATTCTTCCACAGGTTCTTATCACAGTTCTACTTTCAAATAAATATATATTTCAGACTGAGGTCAGCCAAGTAGTTTTTGCTCGGAGCATAAATATTAATCCAAGACCTTCTTTAGTAGGCTACATTATTTATAGACAAATCATGAATGGCACTTCTGTCTAATCTTTTCTCAATGAATTCCACCCAACATTCATTTCATTACATCAATGGGTATTTTGATGTAATGTTGTAAGTATTTATTTGTGAAATTGTACATTGGTATTTGAAATCTTAAAATCAAGGACAATTTTAACTGCGATTTAAAAGTAAGCTTTGCCTCTAAAGCCTCAGTCAAATCAAGAAATGTCTATCATCAAGGTGTGGATGCATCTGCTAGCATGGTTTTAGCTACAAATAATTGCATTTGTACAACACTACTACTCACACAAATTATTTTTTAACAATGGCTGCTTTAAAGCGACACAGAGAGGATTGCATTGTGATATTATTCTCCATTCTATGGAATGCAGCATTTTTAAGTTAGAGGCTTGAACTGATCATCCAAAGGCATCAGTTCAAGCATAATTATAGAATAAATAACGACCTTGCAGATGCCAAAAAATAAATTTACAATAAAGATTAACAGCAGCTTCCTTTAGAGGTGGCACAGTGGCACAACGTTTAGTGCTGCTGCCTCACCGCTCCAGCACCCGAGTCAATCCTGATCACTGTGATGAATGGGTAGAGCTTGCATTGAGTGTGTGTGGGTTTCCAACAGATGCTCAATATCCTCCCAATCCTAAAGGTTTGCTAATTGTTAGGTAAACGTGCTGCTGTAAATAACTCTTATTGTAAGTAGGTGGCTGGATAATCAGGGTGGAGTTGATGGGCATGTGTGAGAGAACTGGTTATAGGGCAATGAGCGAGGAATGGGATTGTTCTGAGAGACAGCACGGACTCGATGATGCGAATGGCCATATTCCATATCATGAGAAATTGAGATCACAGAACAGTACAGCAGGGAAACAGGCCTTTCGATCCACAATGTCTGTGCCAGACATGATGCCAAGTGCTATCCATAGGTGCTGCCTGATCCGCTGTTAATCCAGCATTTGTGCCTTTTTATGATGCAAAGTTAAACTAATCTTCTTTGCCTGCACATGATTCATAACCCTCCATTCCCTGAAATGTAATAAATGATGAATATTTAATACTAGTGCAAATCTTTTGAACATTAATATCTCTTAATTAACAATGCTCTTGATGACATGCAGAAACATGGTCAGAATATTTCAAGATCAGTTCAGAGGATAGTGTCTTTGAAATAAAGTTGCAACTGAAATTGTAGGGATGAGATTACAACATATCAGAGGGCTAATGTTATGATGGACACAATAAAGAAATGAAAACAAACCACTTTTCATTGTGTATCTCTAAATCTGAGATGGAGAGAGTAGTGAATAAGAAAATGCTACATAAATGCAAGACAGATCCAGTTCAGAATAAAGTCTAAAACAATACGATAGATTTTCTGGTCTGCAATAAAGCAAGAGCACTCGGCCCTGACATTGAAGAAGCTTGTGCGTGAAGCTTAATGGACTTGGTGGTGTAAATGTCCATCTCTGGCACAAACTGGTGCCATGTGGCTCGTGTTGAAGACCTGTTACATGCAGCACAGTTATGATGTCATGAAGCTGATTGAGCAGCTAATCAAATTGACGACTTCTGATAGTTCCAACATGCATAATTCTTGCATATTTTACAGAATAAATATTAATTCATACGGTGAATGCGTAGAGGCTTAAATACCTTCAACCAAATATAAAATGTTGAAATTATTGTTCTAAGGGGATTTATGCTGTAGTAACCAAACATAAAAATGGATGAAATTATATGTACATAAGATATTCAGTAATATAAACCAACAATGATGCTGTCAGTCAATCAAAACAAGCATTAAAATGTTGAAGTTCAGACCAAAGCAATGATTTTGCTATGACACCCACAATGAGAACATCGCAGGAAATAGCAAGGCAACTTCTGTATTTAATCATGTGAGAAGACTCCACGACCTTACGTCAGCATTAATTTCATCCATTGAGCAGAAGGAAATCATTGCTATGTAGATTTTAAAGGGTTAAGAGCAGGGTTGAATCATATGTGGCTATTTTCTCCAGTAACTTTTCTTTATAGAAGGTTATTAATAAAGACTATTTATATTTGATGAGCAACTATTTTAATGAACAACACATTTTGTACTATGGAAATAATGCAATGAATCATATTTTACTGTAATTCAAATTATCATTATTGTTTCCCACAAACTGTAAATCCTTAATATATACGTAATCGCAAAATGAATTTTAAATAGGCTTTTAAAAAGAGGGATCACCATTTCAGACATCTCATCAAGTGTGCGTCCCTTCACTTCATCTAACTCGCTCTTCAAAGCAGATACCCTCTCCAGCTCCTCCTGGGTGTCACTGAAGCCAGTAATACCATGTTTTGCTTCAATTGCTTGCTGCAAAAACAAACAGTTTGACAAAGACTAAGTATGTAAGAAACACAGCCGACAAATTTATATCATAAATGATAAAAGTGCAGTTAAAATTTAGAAGCAAGCAATTACAGGTGCTGGTTTACACAAAAGGACAAAGTGCTGGTGTAACTCAACGGATTAAGCAGCATTTCTCGAGATTATGGATAGGTAATGTTTTGGGTTGGGACCCTTCATAAGAAAGTCCTGACCCGAAACATCATCTATCCATGTTCTCCTGTGAGGCTGATTAACCTGCTGAGTTACTCAGCACTTTGTGTCCTATAGTGTAAATCACATATGTTATAACCAAGGATCTTGGCCATTTATTTAAAGGATGCAAAAATTGCAAGCGGTTTGACATAGATGGCAGATGCAATATAAAACCATTCATATTCTACCATTCCAGTGGAAATATATTATAACCTTCACTAGCAAGTGAAGGCTTTTTATATAAACTGTGAAAGCACCACTGGAAATACGTAACATCTGTGAAACAGCCTATATGTGCCATTTAACAAATTAGATAACAGAATGTATTATTGGAACAGGTAATAAAAGTAAGTACATTTAAAAGAAAGTTAGAAAGGGCAATGGGGAAGGAAATAAATGGAACAAAACAAAATTAAGGATGTACATAGAAAACAGAATTGGAGAAGAACTTCGCTCTTTGGGGATAGGTATAGAAATAGGGTTGCTTGGGACCAGGAGAGATTTAAACAAAAGGATGTACTTTAAAAAAAAAATCAAGATATTGCCACACTGTGTCAACGCACCACCAAATGTAGCTTTGAAGTATGAACAAGATCTGCTGTTTGCTGGGATATAGGCAACAGATTTTGGATGAAAGGACATCGACCTGAAACACAAAGTGCTAGAGGAACTCAGTGGGCCAGATAGCACCTATGGAGGGAATGGACTGACGACATGGGTCAGGACCCTTCTTCAGACTTGGTCATCAACTGTTTCAGACCTGAAACATTAAGCCTGCTCTACTAAGCGCTACTGCATTGTCAGTTTTTATCTAAGATTTAGCGCATCTACAATTTTCAGTTTTCAAGTTTTTTGTGAGCCACATTTTACAGGTTAAAGGCTGTTGTGAGGATCAAGTGAGCCTGATTGTTTAAGGGAGCTAACATGGGGGTAATTACCAAGCAAATTCAATTCAACATTCCTTGGGTTTTAAAAATATTTCAAATAAAATCCATCTAAAGAACCCAAGATTACTGTAACAAGGACAAATACTCTAAGTTTGTACTAACCCAATTCTCCTGAATAGAATACAGCAGCATTAAAAATTAGGTGTAAGAGTTCCCTGCAATATATGAGATATTAACAGTTATTATCTCTTGTATTGTGTATATGTGAATGCACCTCTGATGAAATAATGGGCACATAAAATTACACTGTTGACTTTTTAATCTTACTTTTTGAATTTTTCTTTGCCTGGTTGAACTCAGAAAAAAATGTGAGTCGTCAGGTTTTTAAAAAATTCGTAAACAGAAATAAATAGAACATCAATTCCTTTCACTATCTTAAATTTTAAAGTGGGCAGAGAATTATGCCAACCAAAATTTATGAATAGGCTTCAAGAAAATGTGGTTAAAATATTATACTTAACAATCTGAAACATACTGCATGCTCAAAAGATAAAACCTGTAAAATGGGAGCGGATGCTTTTCTAGGTAATCGGTATGCGTTAACTAGAGTCATTGGAACCTGCAGTGTTGACTGAAATGTTTCATGGAAAGTTGTATTGTTTCAGATTAATTATCAGCCATGTCTCAGAATGATCTGGTGTTGAGCAGTGAATGTCCTAAAGCAAGCTTCTCAAATTACCAGTTGTTGCTGTATGGCTTCATGCCGCTGTTTTAGAATTTCTTCTGTCCTCTGCAAGACTCCATACTCTGCTCTTAATTCTGTCAGTTCTTGACGCTTCTTCTTGTATACTGTACTCTTGCTACGAAGCTTACTCACGTAGCGCTTGAACTAAAATAATTAATATTAAAAAATTAACAAGTTAATATAAGCAATGCTGAAAATAAATCGGGAGGTCTGCTCCCTCCCAGGTCCACAAAATACAGAATTTAAAGGGTGACATTTGTCTCAGAATTGATAATAATCGATGTCTACAGAACAAAGGACAGATTGCCACTGCTAAATATGGCAGTCTCATTTTCTTAGATAACATGGAATAGTCTATAAAAAGTTCTGGGCAGGAAGCCAAAAATAGTGCTGAAACTGTATCTTGCAGAGCTTCCCCCCCCCCCCCCCCCCCCCACTCATTCTCCACCGTACATTCCATTAATTGGGGAACAAAAATGTTTAAACATCTTAAATTAATAATTCATCCAAGTTGAACCTTCCTCACCCCCACCAAAAAAGAAGTTTTAAACAAGTTCATTAACCAATAATAATGTAGACGAAATAAATAAAATATGCCACAGAATGGTTGAATGATCCATAATTCATACAGTATATTATTAAGCATTAAGTACAAAGCTAATTTCTATACAAAATCATTATCAGTAGTCCAGAATATCTTCAATATTATTTGTTGAGATTTTGTCACTAAAATATTAATTTAGTAACCTTCCATTTCCAGTATATTAGTCAGTCAGAATGTCATTAATACAAAGAATCCATCTTGCAAACACAATTTACTTAGGCATGTGCTGAATGTTTGTAGAATGTAAATTTATTACTTTTATAAGGTGAAATGGACTCAAATTTATAAAATTTGCAAATATTCTGTAACAAAGCATTTGACATTTTCCCAACCACAAATTGTTCAATTTAGACTTGAGGTTAATGATGCAATTTAATCCTAAATAGAATGGAAAATTTCTAACATGCAGTATAAAGTTGTGTAAAGTTTAGATTATGCAAAGCAAATAATCTTTGAAGCATGACTTGGTGCCTGTATAAGGAAGCTTTCGTGTTTGGCAAAGACATTGTGGGTCGAAGAGCCTGTTTCTGTTCTGTACTCATTTTGTTTACGTTTCACCCAATGAGCTTTTGTTCTTAGAGAATGATAGATTTTACAAACAGCTCAAATCTGCCATGAACTTAAACTTATACTCATTGGTGCAAAAAAAAAAGGGACAGCTTCACTGGATAACAATTACAGTTCAATTGTGGGGTAATGCGTTAAGATATCAAAAGGGATGCTCAACACAACAATTTATTTCACAACATATTTATCACCAATAATCTGTTCGTCACATTCACATTAAAACTAATAGATTTATTTACTGGTGAACTTATCAAGTAGTTGTGGCAAATCACAGTAAGATATTGATATTACAGATGAATGGAAAATAAAGATAACATCACAAATTAAACTATTCCTCTCTGTACATTTTTCACAACCTTCTTGATGAAATGCACCCACACATAAAAACAATGATCCACAATTTCAATAAGATTTGTTGAACTGTAATGGCACATTTCAGGGATTGGGTTGGTTTACAATGTGAAAATTTCAAGAAATTATAAAAGATTTAAATTAAGCCATTGTTCACGCTGAGCAATTATCTGTTGCAACTTTCATGACATTGTCAGCATTCTGTCCAAATTCATCCAAAATCAATCATAACTATGCTCTGTCATCTATCTCACTGCCTCACCCTGGTAAGGGCAATGATGGATGCAAACTTCCTGAATCTATGCTAGTTGTCTCAGCAGCCTCTTAGATTGAAAAATAAATGGCATGTGAATGTATTTAAATTCATTGTTGTTAAATTGAAGTAAAATAGTCTCTGCACTCTCTCAATATTGTACTTCTATTAATGTCAACATGGGGATGGGGAGGGTGCGCAACTCTCTAACAGTGCGCAACTCGAGTAATTTAAAGTTTTAGCTAAAGTCTGCTTAGTCCATAAATAAATTAGCAATTCTTCAACAGGAGCATGCTTAAATTTGTTTAGTGTTCTTATCCTTGGATTAGAACATAGCATGAAGGAGCAGTCCCTTTGATTTACAATGTCTGTACCGAACATGATGTCAAGTTAAATAAACTGCTTGCACGTGATCTATATCATTCCATCCCCTGCATATCTGATAGGCTTCCGATTTGTTGGTCAAAAAGCTACACTGAATATCTCAATGCTTTATTATTTCCAATCTCAATATCTTGTCTGACCCAGAGCAGAGCTTCAGACTCTATATCCCTTCCATCAAAAGGACAGTTTCCCCACATCTCCATTACATTTTATCTGCTATAGAAACCCTTATATTTTCCACATATCCGGACCCCCACAACCTGCTCTGCAACTCATCTTCCATCCACCATAAACTTAAACTCGTCAAAAATGTTGCTGAAATGTATGCTTTCAATGCCAAGACATGTCTAGCTGTAATAGCCCTAGTTTTAAATTCCTATTGAATCTAAATCCCTTCATGTTCTTGCCTTCCCTCTCAATGTAACCTTCAAATATCTGAATTTTCAGCATCCATTCCGAGTTAGTGCATTCTCCTTCTTGTCACCCAATTATAGCAGGCTGTGCCTTCAGCAACATTCTAATCCCTTCCTTAAGCCCCTCTGTCTACTTTTATCTAATGTTAAGTGTGCAAGTAAATCACAAATCATGCAGAGATAATGTGAAACATTGCTTAATATCATTTAACTGGAATGTGTCGTGAGAGTCAAAATGGTTTCACCCAATAATTTGAGATGACAGACAAATTTTCCCCAAACAAAAATACAGGTCTTCTTTTGAGAGAATTTATCAAGAACATTTTCATGATGGTACAAAACATTTTCTTTGTCAGTTTCTCACTATTGACAAAATTATTGGTGGATATAGCTTTAGAAACACAAATTCCCTTCTGAGGCTACTCCAACGGGGCCATTTTTTCATGCACAAGTTGCTAAGTCTGGCAGGCTAGCAAACCATAATAATTTCTCAAAGCTGACCACTAACCCTAGCTACATCCCTGTCGTGAACATGGGTGCATTGTCATCTACTGTAGTGCCTGGAACCTGTCATCTTGTTTGAAATCAGACTTTATTCATTGAAGACCAAACACAGAATCCATCTAAATTACCAGGTTCAATCTGTCCTTTAGACTCATATCCTTTGTTGAAGGATCAAAAATCAAGAAACTACAGATGTTGAAATAAAAACAGACGGTGAGGGAAAGGATGAGGACTGCAGGGTAGAGAAAAAAAATTTAATCAAGTGTCTTTCCACAATCCTAATTACTCTTGCTTAAATGGGATCCAGATTTCTAAATTCATGCTGACAAAAACTGGGAATTGCCAATTGCCTAGTAAATTCACTCCTAACTACTGCATAATTTCAGTTTAAAAAAAAAATCTAGCCAATGCAACAAAGAGAAATTCAAATTCTACAGCATACGTTTCAAAGCTGTTTCAGGCAATAAATTTAACCTTTCAAAGCTTTATGCGAATGCTTTGATTATACGTCAATTTAAATTCATATAATTTAGTTAGATTGTCATTTACATGATCTGAATCACACTGCAAAATTCTTTGATAAGTATAAAAGAGAAGAAAAAATTGTCATCAATTGTAAATCTGGTACCAGCAGCGTGTTTTTTTAGAGAACTAATCAAAAAGCTCCTGAGAAAATAATGATTTGTAGATTTATTAACAAAGATGAGCAACAGAATCATTGAAGCTTGCATGTTAATTACACTTTGATCTTCAAAAGATCCATGGAGCTTATTCAAATACTGTGAAAAGAATGCAACATGTGTGAAATGTATTTGTCATGGGTCACAGCCACCTGTTTTTTGGCAAGCCACAAATGATAATCATAGTTTAGTAACTGGAGCTGTCGCTGGACATACTTAGTAGGTTACAAGCACCCACCCACCCAACCTCCCTCCTCTGTAGGTTTCAGACTACACCATAGGTATGCAGCTCCACCTCACGTCAAATCAAAAGAAAAGAATATTGGTAACTTATACTACAACATTCATTCGCTGTTAGAAATATAACGAGCGGCAGAATTACTTTTAATTACTGAAAATTGAACACCACCACCAATGTTCACAATAATCATGAACAATAGGTCTAACCGGTGTAATGGAGACTTTAACAAAAGACCATAAGGGCTATAAATACACACCCATGCAATTCTCCATGGTGAACAACAGTATTAACTTGCGATGTTTTTAGATCAATATGAAACTGGTTTAAGAATATTGTCAGAGCAATATAAAACTGCTCACACATGCACATGCCACTCAGGAATAAAGGCTTCTTATAGTATCGACAGGAGCCACTGAACTGTCAGAAGATGGAAGAAGTATTTGCCACAATACGAGCATGGACTAAAAATCGCATGGAAGCTTAACTTTCCTCCATTTTGTCATTTCACTTCAGAAGCCAGAATTCCATTTTGGCAAATTTCATAAGTTATACGAGCAGAATGAAGCTATTCGGCCCATCCAGTCGACTCCGCCATTCAATCGTGACTGATCCATCTTTCCCCCTCAACGCCATTCTCCTGCCTTCTCCTCATAACCTTTGACACCATTACTAATCAATCTCCACTTTAAAAATACACAATGACAGCTTCCACAGCCGTCTGTGGCAATGAATTCCACAGATTCACCACCCTCTGACTAAAGAAATTCCTCATCACCTTTCTAAAGGTACGTCATTTTATTCTGAGGCTGTGCCTCCTGGTCCTAGACTCTCCCACCAGTGGAAACATCATCTCCACATACACTCTATCCAAGCCTTTCACTATTCGGTAAGTTTCAATGAGGCACCCCCTCATCCTTCTGAACTCCAGCGAGTACAGGCCCAGAGCCTTTGAACGCTCATCATACCAAAATCAGCCAGCAGCGATACATTTAAAAAGAACACACAATAAGATTTAACACAAACATCCACCACAGCATTCTTCACTGTGGTGGAAGGCACAAAGTTCAGCTAGTCCTCCTCCTTTGTTCATCCATGGTCGGGGCCATGAACCCGCCGTAGTCACCGCTAGGGACATCCCGATGTACAGGCCCTCTTGTCGGGATGATTGAAACTCCGACGTCGGGACGGACGGACACTCCGCGGCTTGGAGTACCCGAATGGGCACTTTCCTACCGGAGACCGCGGCTTCAGGATGTTATAAACCGCAGGCCGGCGGTTGGAGCTCATCTCTGGCGATCCCCGGTGAGGGATCCCAGGCTCCGGATGATAAGTCCACGCCGCACCCGTGGCTAGAAGCTGCGCAGACCACGGCGTCAGGAAGTGACAGTCCGCGGGCCAGCGATCGGAGCACTCCTCTCTGGCGACCCCCGGCAAGGATTCGCCCGCTACGCGATGGAAAGTCCACGCAGCGCCTGCTGCTGTAGCTCTGGTCCCGACTCCGGGAAAGGCCGCTCCAATCCATGGTGTTAGGCCGCGAAGGAGGCGACATGGAAAAAGTCGCCTCTCCTTCAAGGAGGCGACCGAAAGCGGTTACCCCCTTCCCCCCCCCTCACCACCACAAGACATACCGAGAGACACTAAAACAGATATTTGGACACACTAAAAAAAAGTCAAAATAATGAACACGCTGCTGGCAATATATCCTTTAATAAAATCTGACAAAGCACAATCATTCTCATAAACCTCCTTGGGTCCCTCTCCAACACCAAGATGTTTTGCTGCCCATAAATGCAAAATGCAAGATGTTTTGCTACCCCCTTAACCTTCCAATGTAATGACAATCCTTCTTAATCAATCCCACCTTCGTTTGCTTAACAGTTATGGACTGACACCTAGACCATCCCAAAACACGTAATGCCTTGGTTAAAACTTGGAACAATTCACAAGAGTGGAACATAGCGATGTTACTGTTGATGCATGATGTTTTATGATATATTAAAATAACAGGTAATACTTTTTAACCAAATTATTAATCTAGCTTGAGAGTTCGACAGCAGCTTTGTTGCATTCCGCATCTTAAGACAAATACTGAAATAGTCAGCTACAGTGCCCTCCATAATGTTTGGGACAAAGACCCATCATTTACTTATTTGCCTCTGTACTCCACAATTTGAGATTTGTAAAAGAAAAAAATCACATGTGATTAAAATGCACATTGGCAGATTTTATTAAAGGATATTTGTATACATTTTGGTTTCACCATGTTAAACTATCAGCTGTGTTTATACATAGTCCCCCCCCATTTCAAGGCACCATAATGTTTGGGACACATGGCTTCATAGGTTTTTGTAATTGCTCAGGTGTGTTTAATTGCCTCCTTAATGCTGGTATAAGAATGCTCTCAGCACAGAGTCTTTCCTCCAGTCTTTCCATCACCTTTGGAAACTTTTATCAACATGAGGACCAAAGTTGTGCCAATGAAAGTCAAAGAAGCCATTATGAGACTGAGAAACAAGAATAAAACTGTTAAGAGATATCAGCCAAACATTAGGCTTACCAAAATCAACTGGAACATCATTAAGAAGAAAGAGAGCACTGGTGAGCTTACTAATCGCAAATGGACTGGCAGGCCAAGGAAGACCTCCACTGCTGATGACAGAAGAATTCTCTCCATAATAAAGAAAAAAAACCAAACACCTGTCCGACAGAGAAACACTCTTCAATAGTCAGGTGTGGATTTGTCAATGACCAATGTCCACAGAAGACTTCATGAACAGAAATACAGAAGCTACACTGCAAGATGCAAACCGCTGGTTAGCCGCAAAAACAGGATGGCCGGGTTACAGTTTGCCAAGAAGTACTTAAAAGAGCAACCACAGACTTGTGGACAGATGAGATGAAGATTAACCTAATCAGAGTGATGGCAAGAGCAAAGTATGGAGGAGAGAAGGAACTGCCCAAGATCCAAAGCATACCACCTCATCTGTGAAACACGGTGGTGGGGGTTTTATGGCCTGGGCATGTATGGCTGCTGAAGGTACTGGCTCACTTATCTTCATTGATGATACAACTGCTGATGGTAGTAACATAATGAATTCTGAAGTGTATATACACATCCTTTCTGTTCAAGTTCAAACAAATGTCTCAAAACTCATTGGCCGGCGGTTCCTTCTACAGCAAGACAATGATCCCAAACATACTGCTAAAGCAACAAAGGAGTTTTTCAAAGCTAAAAAACAGTCAATTCTTGAGTGGCCAAGTCAATCACCTGATCTGAACCCAATTGAACATGCCTTTTATATGCTGAAGAGAAAACTGAACGGGACTAACCCCCAAAGCAAGCATAAGCTAAAGATAGCTGCAATACAGGCCTGGCAGAGCACCACCAGAGAAGACACCCGACAACTGGTGATGTCCACAAATCGCAGATTTCAAGAAGTCTTTGCATGCAAAGAATATGCAACCAAACATGACTACTTTCATTTACATTACATTGCTGTGTCCCAAACATTATGGTGCCCTGAAATGGGGGTGGGGGGGGGGGGGACTATGTATAAACACTGCTGTAATTTCTACATGGTGAAACCAAAATGTGTAAAAATGGCCTTTATTAAAATCTGACAATGTGCACTTTAACCACATGTGACTTTTTCTATTAGAAATCTCAAATTGTGGAGTACAGAGGCAAATAAATAAATGGGTCTTTGTCCCAAACATTATGGAGGGCACTGTATTTAGCAAAAGTACTGTACAAAAGTGGCTTTGAAATATAACTCTAATCCTTTTATGCAGCAAAAGATTAATTGGTATACATTTTCTGCAAACACAACCATGGTGTTTATATTAGCACTTCCAATGAAATAGGTCCCGATATAATTGAGAAAATTACATTCAATACATTTTATGAGGCAAGGGCAATAATAAGCAAATAGTATGCAAACAAGCAATTCAGGTGAATGTAATTCATCAAATTGGAGTCATATATGGTGGCTGCAATGTGGCAAATTGAGATTTCTGAGTAGTATAAGTCACAAATTGTGAAGGCAGATTCTGTTTTCATCTTCATATTTTACTTCTCATTACTGTTATTGGTATTTTCAATATTGCTTTCTGCACATTTAACTCCAAATCCATGTCAGTAATACCAGCATGAATTTCCTACCTACCATGATATTTTAAAATAAGTATTCATTAATAACTTTGCTGCAAAAAACAAGTTTTGGAAACACTGCTTTTGCAACCAATTTGCATACATCCTGGGATTCCAATATCTTTAGTAAACTAATATTATAGGATCATGTACTTATTATTACTTCACGGCAACTTTGAACAAGGTTAACAATTGCAATATTAGTTTAGTTGGGCGCGGGAAAATTACTTGCTGTTCTGAACAGTTTTTCTGGAAATAAAATGTCTAGTTAATTTTAAAGAAATAGTTCTGTTAATAATTATTTGAATTCACTTAACTGACAATTGCATTTTGTTTAGACATTACCTGCTATATACTGTGACAATGCAACTTACAAATGGTTTCAGGCACAATTACCCCACCCGTCAATGATTTTGGTCTCCTTTTCTTTCCTGCTGATCCCACATTGCAAACACACTAAACAATTCAAAATTTCCTAACCACTCCACAACTGGATAACGAAAACAAAAAAATAAAAAAATAAAGTTATGGACTACTGCTTTAGCTGCTCTTTAGTTTATTATTATTGTCATGTGTACCGAGGTACAGTGGAAAGCTTTTATTGCGTGCTATCCAGTCAAAGACTATACATGATTACAATCAAGCCATCCACGGTGTACAGATAAAGGGTACAACATTTAGTGCAAGATAAAGTCCAATTAAAGCTTTACCATGCGTGGCCTTTTTTCTGACCTTACCTGCATAATTTATTTACAAGGCTATGAGTAAATTATCTTAATAAAGTTAGACCCTAGATGAGATGAGATGAGAGATGAGATATTTTTATTGCCACATGTGACAAGTCATAGTGAGATGCTTTGTTTTACATACCTAGGCAGACAAACAACAACTATTAACTGAGAGTTCCACTTTAAAAAAAAACAATATTGTCACTTCTCACAGGAGGCAAAAGCAGCTCATAATTTCAAGTGTAACAAATAAGCAGAATTACATTTACTCAATCTGCAAGTGGACTTTTGAGGTTCATCAATACCAGCAGTGCTCACGAGTTGTTCAGCTCGCTGAGATAAATTATATATTCAGTGCAGCAACTGATCATTAAACCCTTCTGATTCTTCCACATAATTATCCTTGAAGATTATTAGTAAAATTATAGTTACGTCAAATGATATTTGCAAATTTTACATCACCATAGTGGATACTTGATATTTTTTCTTTTTCGGTCACAGCAAGACACGAGAGGCCAAGTTTGAACAATAAAGACATCAGTTATCCATAATCAGTATAATATGTTGAGTTCTTATCCATGTGCAATGGGAAGAACATCATAAAACCATAAATCATAAAAGGCCACAGAGGAGATTTATGAAAGTGATGCCAGATTTAGACAATTTTGGCTATGAAGATGAAATAGCTCTTCTGGAATTGTTTGTTTTGTAAGAGACTGAAAAGAAACATAACTGAGGTTTACAGGATAATTAGAGGCCTGGATAGAGTAAATATTAAGAGCCCAACTTCCTTATCGCAGAGGTCAATAACTAAGGGAAACATATTTAAAGCACTTGCAGAAGTGCTAAAGGAAACTTAGCCTTTTTTTCATCTGGAGGTTAGTAGGACTCCAGAACTCACTGCCTGAAATGATAATAGAGGCAGAAACTCTGATGACATTCGGGAAATTAAGACGGATGAATACTTTATGTGTCCTAGCTTAAGGATTGGAAATGAGATAAGGATGAACAACATTTGTTCAACTTAAAGGCTGAATGATTTTGCCAGGATCATAAAAGTCCATGGTCTATCCAGCAAAGTCCCTCATTTCTAGCTTCGTTCTAATTAACCCATTTGGTCTCATCTCTTTTATCAAATTCTCTTTGTCCTAACCCTCTCTCCTCCACCTATATTGCAACTTTAAAATAACTGTTTCCCACAATAGCAATGTGTTTTGGACCTTAAACGATAACTCCTCTTCTTTCCACAGATGCTGCCTAACCTCCTGAGTGTTCGCAAAATTTAGCATTTTTATTTGCATCTGCAATTTTGTTTATTTTTTGGTTATCATTCCAGGAAATCTGCTCTGCCCAATAATGAACATGACAGTAAACTAAATCTTAGCAGGCCTACTTTCAACTTCCTCATCAAAATATCTACTATCCCTATCACAAAATTACAGTAGAATTCATTGCAAATGAAGACAGTATTCTGGTTCACCTGCAACTTGTTTGTTAATGAAGCTATCTAAGCCACCAGAGCCTGCTCTGCTAAATGGCAAGTTACACAATACCCACACTCAAGAAAGACTAAAGGGCCTGTCCCACTTTCACGACCTAATTCACAACCTCTGCCGAGTTTGCCCTCGACTCATACTCGCAGCATGGTCGTCACAAGGTCGTAGGAGGTCATGATGCTAGTCGTAGGTACTCGTGGCATCAAGTAGGTCGCGGCGCTTTTTCTAGCCTGATGAAAAATGTCCACGAGTAAAAAAGGTCGTGAATTAGGTCGTGAAAGCGGGACAGGCCCTTAGCTGTTTTCCCTTGGCATTGTAAAGTATTATTATTTCCATGTTCCCCATCATTTTGAAGTCTCTATCCCATTATATACACCTGTGGTAGCTGGTGCAGTTCGGAGGCTGGATACAGTGGTTGATGGTTAAGTTTGTGAATTGCCATCATTTACAAAGAGCAAATGAAGTGTGGAAAGCTTAATTCCATTTGTTTGATAGAACCTTGACACCCAGAAAAATGTAGTCATCTTCATCAGTACTCCATTCACTAACATCAACGCCCATCTCTTTCCACCATCATCAGCACTTGTCACTCCCCTTTATATCACTTACAGGTGGAACTGCAGCAATTTGACAAGATTTCTTCAGCAAATACTTTGAAAACCGTTATTTTGACCGCTGAGAAAGAAAAGGCTAAAGGTGCACAAGAACATTGCTGCCCCCAAGTTACACATTATGCTTGAGATATATCATTAGCCTTTCATTGTCATTGGATAATCCTGGAAAAATTTTACTCATGTTACTATGAGAATACGTTGATACTACAGAAAGCTGAAGAGAAAGACCACCACAATGAGGCCTACACAATATTGTCACGTAAATGAACACAGCAGCAGGGCAATTTTCATCACAGTTAACTTCTTGTTGAATGTAAACTAATACTCTTAATACACACTACCAATTTTGACTTTAGTGATTGGCTTACATGACCAACGATTAGTCAATAAACATATATCAAATTAAAAATATCACATATAACAAATATGCTGTCATTTCTACAACCGATTATACAGAAAACCCCCCATTAATAACCAATAAACCAAAGATACCTTAAATATGCATATTAAACAGTTTCAGTTATCTTACCTCATCACCTTTCAGAACTTCTGTGCCGTCAAAATCACGAGCCTGACTTGATTTCTGAGCCAGTTCCTTCTCCATGCTCAAAATTTCTTCTCTGCATTCTTGCAACTCTTCAGCCTTTGCCTCTTTTTTTCGGGAAATGATAGAAGCCTGGGTGAAAATTAAATTGTTACTTTGGAATTTGATCACTTCTAACAGCATAGGAGTATAATTTCAAAAGCAGACGATGTAAATCAGAAACAATACAAAATACTTATTACATTATGCATGCATGTATTTTTGTTATTCGCTCAAACACAAGTCAAAGTATTGCATACAATTGCTAGAGAAAAGCCTAAAGCTACACATCACTGTACAACATCTGTTTACAGGCTCAAACCCCATGCACAGACTTCTACATGGTTGGTCCCAGCGATTGGCAACCTTCCTCAAGAACCGACTCCAGAATGACATATATAGTTATACCTTGTCCAGACTTGCCTGCCTCTAACATTCCATTACTGTACATTCAAAGAATTATAAACTCTTCAGAAAAGAAATCAATGAGCTTCACGCGAACAAGGAATTTCATGACGATGAACTAATCTGAATCTAGGTTTGTAACAAATCACAACATAAGATGACAAGAAAATAGGAATAAAAGTAGGCCACTCTTCTCAAGCCTACCCACTATTTATATTTGATCTGTCTAAAGCCTCACCTCTTCATCAGCGCTCAAATCACCAATCTTTCAAAAATGTATTGACCCAAGAATTTCCTTTGCATCTCGGTTTTAATTAACCCACAAGCCCCCAATTTGTAACTCTGTCCCCTCATTCATATTTCCCACATGACTAGAAATATCTTGATATCATGTCTCCTTAGGATATCACATTTCAATAAGATCACCCCTCATCCTTCTAAATTAAAGAAAAGATCTATTTTTGATTGCCTCTGGTGCTTTGCTTTTAAAAAAAAATCAAATAAGGAGGACCAAAGTAAATCTACATCTAGCTGGCAAAATTACAGATGTCCAGCTAAGAATACTTTCAAAGGAAGAAATGAAAGTTCATTTTTGGTGGGGGTGGTATATAGGGATACATACCGACTGGAGGGCATATTACCAGTATTAAGCTTCATACTAGCAGCTTCTGCAATAGATTACACGTTATTGAGGAATTTAATTCCATACAGTGGTAAACTGTAAGGGTTACCATTAGTCATTAATGAAGAATATCACTATATCTGCAAGAGACAAGTTCCCAGTGTGGTATCAATCCAGAACTTCAGTAGCTCCAGTAGCCAAGCCAATGGGGCTGTATCACATTAATCAACTAACTGCCATACCAAAAATTAGTTCTCCATTAAACATATTAGTCATACAGATACCTACCTAGAAATATATCTAGAGCTCACCTTCTATACTAATGTTTACATTTTCATTACCTGTTGGCGGAAGAGGAAAAGTTTGTCATCCATGGGATCATTTCTCATCATCTTCTTTTCAATTAGTTGATTAATTTGTGTATTAATTTCCTGGATCTAAAAAAAAGTCATATCAACAGAGAGATATGCTTTGAGTTTGTAAAAAAAGTACTAACAAAATTGAGAGACAGTATAACTTTGCAAGCATAGTGCAGTAAAGTTCCAGGTATGGCTATTTCACAACAGCAGCAATATCTTGAAACACTTGGAAGTCAAGCAGCATTTGTGGAGAGAAAAACAGTTATCACTTCAAATTAATGTAATAAATGTAATAAACGTTTATTGAACTGAAAAGTTTGTGAGTAGATCAATATATTGCAGAACGTTCCTTGAAATGCCACAAGTGGTGAAGAGTTCCACTCATAAAATAAAAAAACATGATGAAAAAATATAATATCTAGTATTATAAGAAAGTATTCATCATTTAGGTTAATTATTTTTTAATTTGTTTAAGTGTAGGACTATTTTTTATTACAAACTAAGGCAAAGGCTTATACCTGCTGTCAAAAAACGTATAGGATTAAGACCTGCTGTTTTTGACAGTATATTCCTATGCATCATAGAGCCTCACTAATTAGTAGCAGGCTTCAGACAACTGGTTGTTGATCCTTTCCTCCAACAAATGTATATCAGAGACAGAAGTTTTGAGCTGTGTCATGTGGTGAGGCAAGCACAAGAAGGACCTAGTTGCATTCATTGAATAGAGATATTAAATTTCTTCTGGGTGAGAGTATTATGTAGTTATCTAAAATTGGAGAATTCAATGTTCATACCATTGGTTTGTAAGCTACCTAAATGGAATATGAGGTGTTGTGTAAAGAAAATATTCCTGATGTTTTACCAAATTGTGAGGGCAGAAATTGTCATTTCCCCTTCATTTTTATGTATTATTCTATACAGCTTAACAAGCCTAGAATGCTTGCTCTCCAGTTGGACACTATAGTCGTCATCCTGTCTAGGAAATGGCTTAAAAAAGGCTACATATTGCACATTTATTATAATCAACATCCAAAGAGACACAAGAACGTTGTCACATCACAGCACCTTAGCTTCAAGTTCGCTGAGATCAGATTGTCCCATTGCAGGTTCCACAACCACTTTTTGTAAAAAATGAACAGTTTTCTTCTTGCTCTCCAATTCCTTAGGAAGCTTGTCAGACACCATATACGTATTAAATTTGATCTCCTCATCCAGCCTTTTCATCAAACCTGAAATGAACATTCAGTTATTACTAGGCATTCATTATTTTATCACCAAACTAAAACTATGCAGATTAACTGACTGTTTATTTTGAATAGTTGTATTTTTGTTCTATTAAAATACCACATTGCTCAGGATAGAAACATTTGAAACTTCGTTATTTATAAGCATCACAATTCAAAAATGCCTAAATCCACCCTCACTTCTGTGGAAAGATTTCAATAATCCTCATAGTCTCATTGTTCGGCAGATCACCTCAACCTCCTAAAACAGAATGACATTTTTGTTCATCATGCAACAACTCTGCCTTCTACTGGCTGAATGCGAGGTTTCACTTATGGAGAACAATTTATCAGGTACAAATCTTTACAACAAAGTCTGCACTCGCTCAAGGTAGCTCAACACCGCCTTCTTAAGGACAATTAAATGTGAGGCATTACCAGCAATGCCCGTTTCCAATGAATGAATAAATGTGTGTCTGTGTGTGTGTGTTTGTCTGTCTGTCTGTGTGTGTGTCTGTCTGTGTGTGTGTGTGTCTGTGTGTGTGTGTGTCTGTGTGTGTGTGTGTCTGTGTGTGTGTGTGTGTGTCTGTGTGTGTGTGTGTCTGTGTGTGTGTGTGTCTGTGTCTGTGTGTCTGTGTGTCTGTGTGTCTGTGTGTCTGTGTGTCTGTGTGTCTGTGTGTCTGTGTGTCTGTGTGTCTGTGTGTCTGTGTGTCTGTGTGTCTGTGTGTCTGTGAGTCTGTGAGTCTGTGAGTCTGTGAGTCTGTGAGTCTGTGAGTCTGTGAGTCTGTCTAACAGAGCCTTGTCTCCAATCATTAAGGACCTCCTTGCCACTGCACTAAAACCTTGCTATATCAAAACTATCTAGTAACAAGAGTGCACCAATTAACCCACTTCAGAGGAATTCATAAAAGGCATCATCAATTCCTCAGAATTGGCGCAGAAGCAAGTGATAAACAAACTCAAGGATTTGCCCAAGCAGATAGATATCTTACCACAAGGCAAAGCTGTTCAATGAACAACCTAGTTTCTAGCCGATTTTTGGTACTAATCACAGGCTGTTTTCCCTGGCATTTCCATTTGAACACCTTGATTTACATGGTTTGGTCATCACTTACTTTCAGGCTTTGCATCTGCTGAAGCTTGTCGGAGGTCCTTCAACTGCTGTTGCGCCCTTTGCAGCCTTTGCTCTGCATGGAATAACTGTAAAATTAAAAATACAATGTAAAGTTCAACAGAATAAAAATGGCAAATGACAAAAATATTTCCTCTGAATGGATTGTAACCACGTGTGGTTTACTTTCATAACCAACATGTCAACAGTCTTTCATGTTTCATCCATCTCCCCCCATATGGTCTGTTATAGTGAGGCTTTACTGTACAATAAATGTAGTCATTATAATCGTTTTTTTTTACAGGGAGAATAAATTATAAGAATTTTGTAGTTTTCCTTCATGATTTACTGATTAAATTAATATGGTAGTACTATTCTAAACCTGTACTACAGAACTAATCAGAATTCTGTAAACTATTCAGAATAATTCTTCGTGGCCTTGCATAACTTGTCATTTCTAATGCATTTCTCACACCTGATTTTTCTGTTCCTGCTTTTGCTGCATTAAAGATTCTTCTCTTTCCTTCTCCACACGAAGCTGCCTAGCCATTTCCAACATCCGCTGGTGATTTGATACTGTGTCCACCTAGTGAAAGCATGCAAACATTGCTTTTTACTATTAACATCTTAAGAAAAAATGTTTCTATTAATAAGTAGCAGCATTGACAGTGTGGAATTCACACCGTGCATTCATTAAGTATACATCTCCTTGCAGATATTAATTACTCCTAAGTCTCTGTTTACTCAGATGTGTTATTCAATCTCTCCCTTAAGCATGTTTCTTCAATCCAGATCCATGTTATTTTAACATGTGATAACTACAGCTGAGGAAATAATATCCTTACAATATAACTTAATCATACCCTCTTTTTTAAACGTTCGACCCGCTTAATGAGTTGATCCTTCTCTTCCTCCATTGCATTTATATCCTGCCGATTCAACACAAAAATTTATTGCACTTAACTTGCATTTTAAGTTTTAGATATTTTTTATAGGTTGAGTTTCACATTAAATACCAGACATCTCTGGCTTTCAGCAACAATTTATACATAACATCATCTGCATGGTGACACATTAGAAATAATTCTGAAACATAATTCTTTAACATGATAACATAAATGTATTACACAAAGTTAAACATAAAAAGTATTTGCCAGTCTAAGTGGTGACCATTTCAAAAGGATGGACTTGGACTAGGAACAGCTCCATTCACAACCTCAGCAGATGCTAGTGTCAATAAGTTCTTCTGCAAGAACACCCATGACTATAAAAAAAAACCACATCTACTTATGGGACATGGCAAGTACAATAACAACATTTCAAAGATGCTTGGACAGCTACAGGGATTGGAAAAGTTTAGAGGGATATGGGGCAAATGGGAATAGCTTAGAAGGGGGACCTTGGTCAGCATAGAGGAGTTGGGCTGAAGGGCCTATTTCTGTGCTGTATGATTCTATATAGCTGCTCTTCCACTTTTATTTTACATTAAATACCTCAGCCTCAAGACTAACAATTTGCCCCTGCTGCAGCACACAGAGAACGTACCAAATAAATGAAAATCAGGCAGAGTCAATGTAGCTATTCCCACAAAACACCAAATTAAAAAAACTAGAAAAAAATGTAATCAAGCACACCGGATGTGAAGAATATCAGCAGTAAAAGATAACGTCAAATCAAGTCATGGAGTCATACAGCTTGGAAACAGACCTTTCGGCCCAACTTGCCCATGCTGACCAAGATGGCTCCATCTACATAATGGTAACTCAATGCACATTAATGCAGGAAATTAACTTTTGGAACATATTTTGACCAACAAATTGGTTTGTGTATCAGTACCTTGCATGGTTTGGATACTTTGAATATACTCAATGTAATCAAGTTGGAGATTCAAATTTAAACTACGACGGAATCAGGTATGGGGTGAGAGAGGGAAAGTAGTTTGTAGCCAAGAATGGATCAGTAACAATCTTATTAAAGAACAAAACAGACTTAAAATGGCAATTGGCCTAATGCTGCTCCTGTTTCTTATGCTCTTGTGAGTGCTATTGCCTTTCCGAATGTCCCACCCCCCATCCCAGGAAAGGATCACGAGAGGCGAGTTTCAGTGTAAAATAGGCTTCCACAAGTATAGATATTTATAATTAAATACTTCTTAAAAAAAAGTGGTTCAAATTTAAGGGGTGATAAATACAATCTCTACAATAGATAGATGGATAGGTATAGATGCATGGATAGGAGAGGTTGAGATGGATATGGGACAATAACAGGCAAATAGGACAAACCTAGATGTGGCATCTTGATTGGCGTGGATGATGTGTGCCAAAGGACCAGTTTCAGTGCTATACAACTCTATAACACTACAATATCATATTGGTTTAATAGAACTGATGGATGAATTCATGAAAGAATTTCCCACCCATTTGAAATTCAAAGTTTCAACTATCTTCTGAAACTCTGTGATTTAAAAATTCTCATACGTGACTTTGATCCTTGCATGATTTTGTGGGATCCCTATAATATTGCTTATCTGGCATCTTCCACATCTCCAATTTTCATTGCTCCCCCTTTAGTAAGTCTGTCCTTAACTGTCCAGCCCCAAGATGTACAATTCCTTTCCTAAACAACTCCACTTATAAGACGATCAAAATAACCTACACGTTTTGGTCACTGGTCCAGTCTACTATTGTAGTCTAAAATTGCTTAATATTACATTAAGGTTATTAATCACTCCTCTAAAGCACCTAGGTTAAAGGTACTACGTAAATACAAATCGTAGTTGCAAAGATTTTAATTCCACAAACAGGTGAACGTGATTTTCTTTTTAAACAGTTAGGCAAAACACAAGATTTAAATTTTGGCTAAAAGACAACTAAAGGAAAATGTATTACCACAAAACAAGCCACAAAAAAACAAAACAAAAGCAACAATGCTTCCTTATTTACTGCCACGCTAAAAATGTAATTAAAATATTTTAAGTTGAATAAAAATGAAAAGTCAGGAATTTAGAATAAAATAAATTTTACTGGTACACTAAAAAAAAATGCACGGAGGAATTTCAATTCTTGTGCATTCAGGCAAATATCTAAGAAATTGTCTTCCCACATCCCGAACTAGGAGCTATTAATCGTCTGGAAGATTCTGGAAAAATAACTTTTAAATGAATTTGTGGGAAATAAACCAAAGGCATTGATATAAATACTTCATATTCAAATCACAAGGAAGTAATTGCAAGCATTGTTGGGTCACTATTTCAGGCGGTTAAAAGAAAAATTTACATTCATATGATCACACCAAGTCACACATAACGTTTGGCATATCCATTACCACATGCAAAAAAGGGACTTTGAATTGCAGTCATTGGTTTAATATAGAAAATTTCCACAAATCGCAGTTGGAGGAATGAACGTGTTTTACAAAGAAATCGCCTAATTTCCAATTGATTTCTCCAATGCAGAGTAGAACACACTGAACACCAAATAAGAAGAAATGAAAGTGAATCTCTGCTCCACTTGAAAAGACTTGTTGGATCCCAGGTTGGTGGGAAGAAAATAAGTGAAAGGGCAGGGTTGCATCTCCTGCAGTTGCAAGCAAATACTGTAAGATGGGGATTAGCTGATGAAAATTGAATCACTGATCAAGAAAGGATGGCTGCTTCAAAATACTGAAAGAGCAGGGGAGTAAAATATATATCTGGTGGTGTAATCTTGTTAACGGCAGCAGAAATTGCAATGGTTGATCTGCTGTTTGTAAAGCCTGGTGGCGTGAAAGGCAAGAAACAGTGAAACTATCCTCCTCTATCCAGAAGTGTGTAAGATGAGATACAGGAATTAAATGAGATGTGGCCAAGAGGTCCCACTCATCAGATTAAAAAAATGAGTTCTGTGGCTGCAAATGTACAAACATCACTATTTCTGGCCTTCTGCGACTCTTCCCTTTCTGGATCTTCCCTGTCTCCATCTCAGGGGATAGACTCAGAGCAAATATCTATTACAAGCCTAAAGAGTCGTGAAGCTATCTCAACTGTACTTCCGAATAGTTCTGAATTACACAAGGACCTCATGCATCCTGTTTAAAACTCTCACTATTACAAATAGTCCAAAGAAGGGTACTGACCCAAAACGTTATCTATCCTTGTTCTCCAGAGATGCTACCTGACCCGCTGAGTTACTCCAGCAGTGTCATTTTTTGTAAACCAGCATCTGAGGTTCCTTGTATCTCATGTTTAATACATTTGCATGTTGTGGCAGGTTACCCCAAATCACATGACAAAACTTGTGCCTTAGCTGTAATTTATCACTTACCCGTCTTATTTCTGCAGTTGAAAAACCAGAGTTCTTCAGCTGTTCACATTCCTTGTGTAAGGTTTTGAACCCTTCTACTAATTCCTCATACTGCAAACATAAACCAGAATGATTCTTAAACACATTTCTGCCTGCTTCAATATCCTATTAGCCATGATCACAATGAATGGCGGTGCGGGCTCGAAGGGCCGAATGGCCTCCTCCTGCACCTGTTTTCTATGTTTCTATAGATTTAACCAAATCTAGCTTGTTTTATTCTATTAGTGTTTGTAATTAATTATGAAACAAAGGTGAACTAAATATTGTATATGAACAATCAACAGAGTAAAATACAGATTGGAGCAATTGGAGAATATAAATAAATAAGCATCCGTGCTATGTTATAGTAACAATCCATACTCTGAATGACAGGTATAACTACGCACCTGATGATAAGTGTCAGACACCACATCATCCTGCAGAAAGTCGGCAGGGATCTCCACCTTGACGAGGAAGCGTGCCAGATATGCTCTCTTTTTAAGATCATTTGTTCGTTGTAGGAGCCAATGTAAAATGGGATGTATTATAGACTTACTCCCAGTGACCAGACCTGGTCGAAAGGCATTCCTGGAGCAATTAACACAGTAGCACAATCAGATTTATCAGTCAACCAGCCCTTTGAAGTATACCATCTAACTATCACAACTAGAAACAAGGAACGGCAGATGCTGGTTTACAAAAAGAGGAACAAAAGTGCTGGAATAACTCAGCAGGTCAGGCAGCATCTCTGGAGAACATGGATAGGCGATGTTTTGGGTCAGGACCGTTCTTCAGACTGATTGGTCTAATTTTGTTTGTAAACCAGCATCCACAGTTCTTGGTCACAACATTTTACTGCTCCGCTGCAAAATCTCCCCAAGGTTTGCCCACTTTGAAATAGTCTCCTCCTCTCCCTGACAAACAGTCTGAAGAAGGGTCCCGACCTGAAATACCACCTATCCAACCATGTTCTCCATGAGATGCTGCCGAACCCCCTGAGTCTCCAGCACTTTGTGGCTTTCTTTGTGGATTAATTTTGCAATAAGTTTGCAAATAAGATGACATAAAATTACAAGCTGCTTTTGACTATTTTTTTTACTCTCCTTTATTTGTCGAAGGTAATTCAAATATTTTATCGTATTAATATTTGCTCTTCATTAAATAATTGGCAAAAGAGACTGTAGATGCTGAATCCGGAGCAAGAAAATGAACTGTTGGAAGAATTCAGTGGGTCAAGCAGAGGTAAAAAGATTGTCTCGAAGCAGCGTCTCAGCCCGAAACAATGAATATTTTGCTTTCGTGCTCCAAAATTATTAAAAATAGTTGTACTTTAAGGGCACATTAGAATTACAAATTAAAACATACATTTTTAAAGTAATATCTTGCTTTAAATTTTAAACAAAGTAGATCTTACTAATGAGAATTATTATTTTTCCAAAATTCTCATGAAGCAAAGTGATCCAATCGCCTATATATTGAATATCCTCTGCCAGTTCAGACGAAGACCATGCAGAGAATGTAGGATGAAATTTGCAGCTCCTGTTACACAGCCAGAATAAACTGGACGATTTTAGCCAAGTAGCCACTTCAATTATCACACTGGTAGATGTTGACAGCATTCTCCTAATTTTTTTCAACTGCTCCGGTTGTATACAAGATCTAATCAGCGAGACAAAAATTCCTCTTTTGTTCTTTTCCAAAGATAGGTCAAGAAATAAGTGCACAGTAAAACAACAGAGGAAACTACTGAATACCAATTAGGTAATCAGGAGGAAACATTTGGATGCTTGGTAGAGAATTGGCACTTAAGACGTAGTAAACAGAGCACTCAACAGTAAAAAGCAAATCCAAAACTGCATTCTGATAACAACTTGCATTGAAATAAGTTCTTTATTCCTGACTAATCAGTCCTGACTTGGTCTTCCTTTTTTCCATAACAGTATATATTCTAAATGCTGAACACACAGCCAGAAGATTATCTTATGAATTGACAGTGCTTCCTCTATGATTGCATGCCCAATTAGTGGATATATGGTAATAAAGAAGAGAGAAGAATAAAAATAGGTGACCTCAGACCTGTCCATTTTTCCCACTGAAGAAAAGGGAAAATAAAACAGCTAAAGAGAAAAATAGTGAAATAAATATTCTTCAAGATAAGAAGGTAAAATACTACCTACAGATCAGAAACATTTCCAGGAGGCTTGTACTTCAGAATTCCCAGAAGGCTAAACATTCGCTTGGCTGTTTGATCTGGTGCTTCCTCTCGTATGTCAATATTGTGCTACCAGAAAAGACAAATATATTGTTATTAATATTTGATGTTAAATTTGGTATTTGCATGTTTAAATTATAGAGAAGTGGGTGAATGGGGACTGAGTGGTGTAAATCATTGGAGATGGTGAGAGTGATAAGCATTTGAGAGTTTCTATGATTCGCCTTACAAACAGTTTTGTACTGTAAAAATGTTATGGGAATTAGATGATTGCTCCTTTAATGGTAAAGACAATGTGTAACTAAATTAAACATGCCAGATAATCCCATATTTAATTCCTGAGTTAATGAGATAATTGATTTAGTAAGGTCCACCATTAGTTACAGTGCCCCATACCTGAATAATAGCTAGGGGAAACAAAAGCAAAGTATCACAATACTGATTGTAATCCAGCAAAAAGTGTTAAAATGCATTTGTTGATATCAATGAAAATAGGCTGAGGTTATTTGTGGTGGCTCTACAACTGAATACCTTGGCAATATTCAACTGTCCTAACTTCATGCACAAAGATCATCCTTATCTAATACAATGGAATCAATGATTTATACAAGTGAAATGTTTTAAAAAAACATGTTCGTGCAAAGTCTGATACTTCTGACTGCAATGCCTTCCATCAAATCTGTTAAAGGCAAAACATTCAAAAACACTTTAAAACTATTTAAAGCAAAATAACATCAAAAATGTAAAGGTTTAAAATGAAATCCAAATCGCTTGAGAGTAGTTTTAATTATTAAGTAAACGATAACGATTTATCTCATATCATCCCTACCAATCACTTGTTTAAAGAATAAGCTCACAAGGTTTAGAAGGATCAAAGATAATATGCCATACTGTAAATACTGAGAAGTTTCGCAAAGTCCCAGTCCCAGGCAAGAATCCAAAAACAAATTGACATGAGAAATAAAGTCCAGGCTACCATTAACTTAATTGTTTTAGCAACCTTCTAAATCATGGACAATTTACAATCAAAGTTGAGGCTATATGCATGGGTGCTTGCCACAGATCTGAGTGAGGAACAAGACTACAGTTTGAATTAAAAGGATTAGTAAAACCCTTTAGTTCTTAAATATTAACAGGGCAATCAGTAAAGTTATAATCTTCTGGAATTTTCTGAGGATGCAACTAGGAAAATGGACAAGGGAGAGCCAGTGGATGTAGTGTACCTGGACTTTCAGAAAGCATTTGATAAGGTCCCACATTGGAGATTAGTGGGCAAAATTAGGGCACATGGTATTGGGGGTAGAGTGCTGACATGGATAGAAAATTGGTTGGCAGACCGGAAACAAAGAGTAGGGAATAACGGGTCCCTTTCAGAATGGCAGGCAGTGAGTAGTGGGGTGTTTAAGAAGGAACTGCAGATGCTGGAAAATCGAAGGTATACAAAAATGCTGGAGAAACTCAGCGGGTGCAGCTGCATCTATGGAGCGAAGGAAATAGGCAACGTTTCGGACCGAAACCCTTCTTCAGACTGATGGGGGGTGGGGAGAAGAAAGGAAAAGGGCGGAGGAGGAGCCCGAGGGCTGAGGGATGGGAGGAGACAGCCCGAGGGCTGAGGAAGAGGAGGAGACAGCAAGGGCTAGCAAAATTGGGAGAATTCAATGTTCATGCCCCCAGGATGTAGACTACCCAAGCGGAATATGAGGTGCATTTCCTCCAATTTCCGGTGTTGCTCGCTCTGGCCATGGAGGAGACCCAGGACAAAGAGGTCGGATACGGAATGGGAGGGGGAGTTGAAGTGCTGAGCCACCGGGAGGTCAGGTTGGTTATTGCGGACCGAACGGAGGTGTTCGGCGAAACGATCGCCAAGCCTCCGCTTGGTCTCACCGATGTTGATCAGCTAACATCTAGAGCAGCGGATGCAATAGATGAGGATGGAGGAGATGCAGGTGAACCTCTGTCGCACCTGGAATGACTGCTTGGGTCCTTGAATGGAGTCGAGGGGGGAGGTGAAGGGACAAGTGTTGCATCTCTTGCGGTTGCAAGGGAAAGTGCCCAGTAAGTAGTGGGGTACTGCAAGGCTCGGTGCTGGGACCGCAGCTATTTACAATACTCATCAATGATTTAGATGAAGGGATTCAAAGTAACATTAGCAAATTTGCAGATGACACAAAGCTGGGTGGCAGTGTGAACTGTGAGGAGGATGCTATGAGAATGCAGGGTAACTTGGATAGGTTGGGTGAGTGGGCAGAAGCATGGCAGATGCACTCTAATGTGGATAAATGTGAGGTTATCCGCTTTGGTAGCAAAAACAGGAAGGCAGATTATTATATAAATGGTGTCAAGTTGGGAAAAGGGGAAGTACAACGGGATCTGAGGGTCCTTGTTCATCAGTCAATGAAAGTAAGCATGCAGGTACAGCAGGTAGTGAAGAAAGCGAATGGCATGTTGGCCTTCATAACAAGAGGAGTTGAGTATAGGAGCAAAGAGGTCCTTCTGCAGTTGTATAGGGCCCTTGTGAGACCCCACCTGGAGTATTGTGTGTAGTTTTGGTCCCCTAATTTGAGGAAGAACATTCTTGCTATTGAGGAAGTGCAGCGTAGGTTTACAAGGTTAATTCCTGGGATGGCGGAACTGTCATATGCTGAGAGAATGGAGCGGCTGGGTTTGTATACTCTGGAGTTTAGAAGGATGAGATTATTAAGGGTTTGGACAGGCTAGAGGCAGGAAACATGTTCCCGATGTTGGGGGAGTCCAGAACCAGGGGCCACAGTTTAAGAATAAGGGGTAAGCCATTTAGAACGGAGATGAGGAAACACTTCTTCAGACAGAGAGTTGTGAGTCTGTGGAATTCTCTCCCGGTTCTCTGGATACTTTCAAGAGAGCTAGATAAGACTCTTAAAAATAGCGGAGTCAGGGGATATGGGGAGAAGGCAGGAACGGGGTACTGATTAGGGATGATTAGCCATGATCACATTGAATGGCGGTGCTGGCTCGAAGGGCCGAATGGCCTACTGCACCTATTGTCTATTGTCTATAATTTTCATTGTGGCCAAATTTTGTGTGGCACACATATTTTTGCAGGCTTTTTTGCTGAAACAAAACTGTGAAAACGATACCATATCAAAATAATGACAATATGAATTTCCTGGCACCCAAAGGCGTTTACAAAAATTACTCTGGATTAATCCAATTTTCAATTTCATATATGAACAAACTTCTGATCCAGTGAGTCTAACATCGGTAGTGGGGAAAATGCTAGTTATTAAAAATGGGATAGCAGCACATTTGGAAAGTGGTGAATTTATTGGACAAAGTCAGCTATTTACAATATATATTAATGATCTGCATGAGGGAATTGAATGCAACATCTCCAAATTTGCGGATGACACGAAGCTGGGGGGGCAGTGTTAGCTCTGAAGAGGATGCTAGGAGGCTGCAAGGTGACTTGGATAGTTTGGGTGAGTGGGCAAATGCATGGCAGATGCAGTATAATTTGGATAAATGTGAGGTTATCCACTTTGGTGGCAAAAACAGGAAAGTAGACTATTATCTGAATGGTGGCCGATTAGGAAAAGGGGAGATGCAACGAGACCTGGGTGTCATGGTACACCAGTCATTGAAAGTAGGCATGCAGGTGCAGCAGGCAGTGAAGAAAGCGAATGGTATGTTAGCATTCATAGCAAAAGGATTTGAGTATAAGAGCAGGGAGGTTCTACTGCAGTTGCACAGGGTCTTGGTGAGACCACACCTGGAGTATTGCGTGCAGTTTTGGTCTCCTAATCTGAGGAAAGACATTCTTGCCATAGAGGGAGTACAGAGAAGGTTCACCAGACTGATTCCTGGGATGGCAGGACTTTCATATGAAGAAAGACTGGATAGACTCGGCTTGTACTCGCTAGAATTTAGAAGATTGAGGGGGATCTTATAGAAACTTACAAAATTCTTAAGGGGTTGGACAGGCTAGATGCAGGAAGATTATTCCCGATGTTGGGGAAGTCCAGAACAAGGGGTCACAGTTTAAGGATAAGGGGGAAGTCTTTTAGGACCGAGATGAGAAAATCATTTTTTACACAGAGAGTGGTGAATCTGTGGAATTCTCGGCCACAGAAGGTAGTTGAGGCCAGTTCATTGGCTATATTTAAGAGGGAGTTAGATGTGGCCCTTGTGGCTAAAGGGATCAGGGGGTATGGAGAGAAGGCAGGTACAGGATACTGAGTTGGATGATCAGCCATGATCACATTGAATGGCGGTGCAGGCTCGAAGGGCCGAATGGCCTACTCCTGTACCTATTTTCTATTTCTATTTGCTTTTACATGATGTATTAGTGCGGATTGACATATTCTTTGAGAAAATGTGATGGAATACGATATCAATAGTAATTGGAAAACTATATCAAATAATTAGCACATTAGCCGTTAAATGTGCTACCATAAAGCAATCCCCAGACTGGCGAGAGCTGTGCAGCCAAACAAAGAGAGAGGGGAGATAGCAGCTTCCAATACATCCAACAGGTAATGATGAGAGAGATTTAAGGATCCAGGTGGTCTCTCAACATACACCACAGGTGCTTCCCATTCCTCAGCAATGCACGTGGTCACTGTGCCTGCTTAAGTGCGGCCCTGAGCATCACATCAGTAGCACTATCTATAGCACATGTTATATGTTATAATTACCTATTTTAGTGCTAATCCATTAGCACTTGTGTTTCTGAGGAAAGTATCTTGCACATTAAGCAACATACAAATGCGCCAGTCAGGGTATGGCAGCTCCATTATTCATGTTAAACATACCTTTGGATCAATCTCAGCCAGAACTTCATTGAGAACCTGTAACAGCTGCAGTGGCTCTAATGAATCAAAGGTGATCAGGTTGAAAATTTTCTTGAAGGGGTCCTTATTGAGCTGTTCTACAACGAACTTGATCTGTTCACTCATTTTAGTTGGTCCTGAAAGAAAACAAAAGCAAGTAATTCATAGGTGATCAACTCTTTTTGGTATCAAAATGTAAGTGAACTTTCTAGAGTATGACAGACCTTGAAGAAGCATGCAGATTATTTCATTTTAGATTCCCTCAGCAAACTAATAAACGCTAGAAACAGTTCAAATGCACAAATATGAGTATAACATTTTGAGGGGGAAATAGAATTGATTGGATGACTGGTGCTTAACCTGGCATTAGTTCTGTCTCTCACTTTTCCACAGAGGTTGCCAGTAATTTAAAAGAAATCTAGACACTGTTAATAATGCAAACAAAACTATCAGATTGTTGTAAAAACCTACGTTCCTCACCAATGTCTTTCAAGAGATAAAATCTGCCATATAAAGATTAAAGTCACACAGAATTAGAACAATAGAATATTGTTATTATTAGAATAAGGAATAGAAGAACTTGGTCAAATTAGCAATTTACCTCATCCTTGTGATGTCTGTTTAGTAAGGAAAAGCATTCAAGAGTAAATTCAGCATCTCCTTCAATATGTCAGCACAATCTTTGGCAGACTAAGCACCTGTGATTCCTGCATGCTATATGCTTTTGAGACTGGGACTACGTGTATATGTTAATTACTGCAACAAGGCAAGACCTTATGACATTGGATAGAAGATGTTTTCACAAAAATCTGAGTGGGGATAAGTAAATAATATTTTAACATCATCAATGACGCCAGCCGTCACCAATTGCTGCTCACTTAGTATGTTTTTGTTGGTTTACTTCAACAAGCAACGTTTAACAGTTTCAAACTTATACTAGAATAAAATGTAGGCCAAATTAAATATCCAAGGTCAGAAGAATCTTGACTGGGAAGATAGGTTTGACTTAAAATTGCGAACAGTTATTCAACCTTTCGGATTTTTTATTTGCTTGGGTGAATATGACAGGACGACCAAATCTGTCGCGTGTTTACAGATAAATATAAAATGACAATATAAAATTAACCATCAGATGCTCGCTGGGTGCTTGAGGCCTCCACTACTGGAGCAGGACCTGATATCACGGGTTAACAGCGCCCACTTTTAATTTACTCACAACGTCAACTGTTGTAAGATTAAGTATATAAATAACAACATACAACTTACAGGGGGATTTTTGTTCAGGAAACTGTAAAACTCTGAACGAAGCTGCTTGGAAACCGCGAGTTGTTTACCGGAAGTAGCTTTACTATGAGCGGAAGCGAGCGGTTGCCAGGCAATGAAAGCGCCCAGGCTCGCCGGCGCTCACAGGGCCGTTTAAACGATGCAGTTTAACGGGCTCGCTTGTCCCTACGTTGTAATATTACTACTGAAGCAACGGGTAAGAATGTAGTGTGTTCCTTTGCAAATAAGTAAGTGAGAAACGTTAGATATAAAGAGGATGGCATATCTATCATAGTATCAGCACAGAAACAGCCCCCCCCCCTTTCCGCCCACAATGTAGCAGTTACAAAATTTTGAGATTTTAAAAATAAAGTCTGCAATTTATCCCATCAGATAAAGCATAAAAAGAAGTTTAATTTGACACTTAATTCACTTTCATATCTTCAGTATTAAAAAAGTTATGGCCATTATCATACTCAGAAATTAGCATCTAGTTCCCTATTGCTTTTCCATTGACTTAACACAAAAGCTGTGATCGAGGACAGTTAAAAGCCCATAACTTTCTTAAAAATTATGATAACTGAAAGAAATTTTCAGGTATTATAGATTGAAGCATTCTGAAACAAATATGAACAATCTTACTTCGAAGACATGAAAGTAAAGCATTTAATTAGTTAGTTACCTAATTGTAGCTAATTACAAAATTCAATTACTAGATCTAAACATCTATCAATTTCTTAAGAATAGATTAACATTTTTAAATAGTCTAAGTGTCCAAATAACATTCACACAATAATTCACAATATAACATAATTTTTAAATCTAATTTTCATGAATTTACAGGCCAAATGGAAGGAATTGAATGTTTAATACCTGTAAATTAATGGGGATTTAATTCATCTTGCGAGTGAGGATTACTGGAACGCGATCTTTTGGAACGTTGATTTGCGGTGAATTTAACCCCGTATTGGCATGAAAAATACTGCCGTTAATTCGGGGAATAAAATCACCGTGTCGCATGACAAAATGTGAATTAAAGGCTTCTTAAGAAACACTTATACATTTAAAGAAAGCACTTTCGTTTACCTGTCCCGTGTGTGAAATCCGTCCCCGTTATCGGCGTTGATGCTTCAGGAGCTGCTTTTAAAATTACTGTAGCGCTGACATTGACGATTTAATAAAAATTAAAAATTCACAAAACGCCGGTAGGAACGATTTTGTCAGCCAAGGCTTGTACTCCAACAAAATATTCCCAGGACAAGGGAGGAGAAACCCGTGTTTTAACCCCGCCCCCCCTTAAAGGCGCCAAAATCGCGCACATGGCCAGTGGCAGAATTACAGCGCGACTGAAGGTAAGTTTTGTAACATACCTACACAATGGTCGTGCAAGCAAGCATGATGCCAAAATAAACTAAATCTCCTTCATCTGCACGTGATCCATGTATCCCCATATCAAAAATTACACCAGAATCTTGATCAACTAGGCAAGTGTGCTGATGGCTGGTTAATAGAGTTTAATGCAGGTAAGTGAGGTGTTGCACTTTGGAAGTCAAATCAGATTCAGATTCAGATTCAATCTTTAATTGTCATTATGCAGTGTACAGTACAGAGACAACGAAATGCAGTTGGCATCTCACCCAGAAGAGCAAACATAGAATAATGAACAGTAATATATATATATGTGTGTGTATATATATATATATATATATATATATACAAACAGTAGCAGTAGTGCAATTTTACTGGGGGAAGGAGTGTCGGGGGGGGGGGGGGGGGGTGACTGGCAGTCACCAAGGTGCAGAGTTAAGTTGTGTAACAGCCGCCGGGAAGAAGCTGTTCCTGAACCTGCTGGTCCGGCAACGGAGAGACCTGTAGCGCCTCCCAGATGGGAGGAGGGTAAACAGTCTGTGGCTGGGGTGAGATGCTGCGCGCTCTTCGCAGACAACACTTGCTTTGGACAGACTCAATGGAGGGGAGTGAGGAACCGGTGATGCGTTGGGCAGTTTTCACCACCCTCTGCAGTGCTTTCCGGTTGGAGACAGAGCAGTTGCCATACCATACTGTGATACAGTTGGCAAGGATGCTCTCGATGGTGCAGCGGTAGAAGTTCACCAGAATCTGAGGAGACATATGGACCTTCTTTAGTCTCCTCAGGAAGAAGAGACGCTGGTGAGCCTTCTTGACCAGTGTTGAGGTATTGTGGGTCCAAGAGAGGTCATCAGAGATGTTGACCCCCAGAAACCTGAAGCTGGAAACACATTCCACCTCCGTCCCGTTAATATGGATGGGGGTGTGCGTGCCACCCCTAGACCTTCTGTAGTCCACAATGAGCTCCTTGGTCTTCTTGGAGTTAAGGGCCAGGTTGTTGTCAGCGCACCATGCTGCTAGGAGCTGAACCTCCTCCCTATAGGCCGACTCATCATGGTCGCTGATGAGGCCAATCACCGTTGTATCATCTGCATACTTGATGATGGTGTTAGTACCATGTACAGGTGTGCAGTCGTAGGTGAAGAGGGAGTAGAGGAAGGGCTCAGTACACAGCCCTGTGGAACGCCAGTGTTCAGGGTGAGGGTTGAAGAGGTGTGGTTGTCCAACCTAACAGACTGGGGTCTGTTAGTTAGAAAGTCCAGTATCCAGTTGCAGAGGGAGGGGTCGATGCCTAGGATAGTACTTTGGCAGATGTAAGAACGGCAACCAAGTTTTTGTAAAGTTATTTATTCCAGAAATAACTCGTTGGTTTACAGGTCCTCACAAACACGTCTGACCACAACGGTGGTCAGCTACACAACTGTGGCGCGAAAGCGAAACCGCGCGAAAACAGCAGCCCCTCCCGAGTCACGTGACCGTGGCTTACGAACGCCGGGTTCGATAACTGCGTGCGCCAGCAGGCGCCGCTACATGGCCCCCCCCCCAGAATCCACGGTACGGAAACGCACGGTTCGACCGGAACGCGTAGTCCGAGGTCGCGGGGCGAGCGTAACAGTAGGGGCCGGCAAAACAGAACCGGAGGGACGCGACAAACGCGAACGAGGGACGGGCGTAACAGAGGGGACAGGTGAAACATAATCGGGGGTAACAGGTGCAGAGGGCGGCAAAACGGCCGGCGGATGCCCTCTACGCCGCGGAGTGGCCACCGCCACCGGGCTATCCTCGTCGACGTGGGCTGGCTTAAGGCGGCCGACGGAGACGAACTCCTCCCTGCCACCCATGTCCAACGTGAACGTCGAGGTACCAATCCTCAGCACCCTGTACGGACCTTCGTACACCCGCTGTAACGGCGAACGATGAGCATCCCTACGAAGGAAAACATAAGCACAATCCCGTAACATAGTAGGCACATGCACCGCGGACGACCCGTGTCGGAAAGTGGGAACCGGGGCCAACGCATGCGCTCGCTCGCGAAGGTCAGCTAGGTACGCCGAAGCCGGGACCTCCTGATCGCGGGTGGCTGGTGGTGGGCAGAAAATCCCCAGATACCCGCAAAACCGAGCCATAAACCAGCTCGGCCGAGGAGGCGTAGAGGTCTTCCTTTGGCGTAGTTCTGATGCCTAGGAGAACCCAGGGCAACTGGTCAACCCAATCGGGGCTGGTGAGCCGGGCCTTCAACGCCGACTTAAGGTGTCTGTGGAACCGCTCGACTAAACCGTTCGACTCCGGATGATACGCCGTGGTCTGGTGCAGCTTTGCGCCGTACAGCTGCGCCATACCACACCACATGGAGGACGTGAACTGGGCCCCACGATCGGTAGTAATATCGGAAGGGACCCCGAAACGAGTGATCCAATTGGAGACAATAGCGCGTGCACAAGCCTCAGCGGAGGTATCAGTCAACGGTATTGCCTCTGCCCACCTGGCGAACCTATTTACGATGGTTAGCAAGTTTGTAGCCCCACGTGAACACGGCAAGGGACACACTAGGTCGACATGGATGTGGAGGAACCTGCCGTCTGGAACAGCGAAATCCTGTACGGGCGGGCACACATGCCTCTGCACCTTGGAAGTCTGACAGGGGATACAAGCGCGGGCCCATGCTGCGACCTGTTTTCGTAACCCATGCCAGACGAACTTGGACGTGACCAGGGCAGAGGTGGCGCGAATGGACGGGTGAGCTAGGCTGTGGATGGTGTCGAAAATCTGACGCCTCCAGGCAATCGGGACAATCGGGCGGGCTTTGCCCGTCGAGACATCACAAATGACCCGCACGCCGGCGGTGCCGCAAGGCACCTCAGCCAACTTGAGGCCCGATTCAGCATTGCGGTAATCCCCCATGCCGGCATCAGCCTGTTGGGCAGCAGCCAGCTCCACGTAATCCACACCTAGGCTTAAAGCGGAAACCTCAGGGGTTGCCGGACGGGACAACGCGTCGGCCACAACATTCAGCTTGCCCGCCACATGGCGAATGTCAGAAGTGAACTAGGATTTGTAGGCGAGGTGCCGCTGTTGCCTGGCGGACCAGGGGTCGGACACCTTATTTAAAGCAAACGTGAGTGGCTTGTGGTCCGTGAATGCGGTAAATGCGCGGCCCTCCAGGAAATAACGGAAATGGCGGATCGCTAGGTAAAGCGCGAGGAGCTCCCGATCGAAAGCGCTGTACTTGATCTCCGGGGCCCGTAGCTGCCTGCTGAAAAATGCCAGCGGCTACCTACCCGCTGCTCGAGGACAGCACCCATCGCGACGTCAGATGCATCCACGGTGAGGGCCGTTAGGGCCGATGCCCCCTCGAAAGCTATCCCAGCCTCCTTGGACCAAACCAGGTCCTTAGGCTTGCCTGCTAGACACTGGAACAACGGCCGCATGATGGCGGCTGCTGACGGGACGAATCAGTGGTAAAAATTGACTATTCCGATGAATTCTTGCAGGCCCTTGACGGATAGTGGCCTCGGGAAGCGACGGATTGCGTCGACCTTCTCAGGCAGCGGCTGCGCGCCATGGCAGGTAATGCTGTGACCTAAAAAGGAGATGGAGCGCAATCCGAACTGGCACTTCGCAGGGTTGATCACCAACCCGTGCTTACGCACCCGTTCAAAGAGCAGGTGGAGGTGTTTAACGTAGTTCAGCCTGTGAGCTGTTGGCCACCAGAATATCAACGAGATAGATGAATATGAACGGCAAACCCCGCCCGACCTGATCCATTAACCTTTGGAACGCCTGAGCGGCGTTCTTCAAGCCAAAAGGCATTCTTAGCCATTCGAAAAGGCCGAAAGGGGTGATGGTGGCCGTCTTAGGGACGTCGTCGGGATGGACCGGAATCTGATTATACCCGCGGACAAGGTCGACCTTCGAGAAGAAGGCGGCGCCCTCCAAATGAGCCGAGAAATCTTGGATGTTCGGGACTAGGTACCGATCTGCGTGGTTACGGCGTTGAGACGCCTGTAATCACCGCAAGGTCTCCAACTGCCAGACGCTTTCGGCACCATGTGCAGCGGGGAAGCCCAAGGGCTATCCGACCGCCGGACAATCCCCATGTCCTCCATAAGCTGGAACTCATCTTGTGCGATGCGCAGTTTATCGGGTGGGAGGCGGCGCGTGCGGGCGTGAACCTGTGGGCCCTCGGTGGGAATGTGGTGGACCACGCCATGACGGGGCGCGGCCCCGTCGAACCGGGGCGTGAGCAACCCTGGGAATTCAGCGAGAAGGGCTGCGAAAGGTTGCTGGATCTCAGCTACCTCGTCGAGTTGCTGTTGGGGCGTGAACGGGTTGCGCGGCTTGGCAGGGCACAGGTCCGATACTGGAACCATTCGCCCGCCTCGCACATCGACAAGTAGGGAGAATGCGCGCAAGAAATCGGCCCCCAATATCGGCTGGGTGACGTCAGCAACGGTGAACTTCCACCTATACAGGTGGTAGTCAAAATTTAAGTCCAGGGTCCGCGTACCATAAGTGCGAATGTCGCTCCCGTTGACGGCCGAGAGGACGGGTCTTACCTTACCGACGCGGGTATCTCGGGCAGTCGGTGGCAAGATGCTGGCTATGGCACTGGAGTCGACCAGGAAACAGTGGCCGGAGTGGCTATCATGGACGTAGAGGCGTTCGTTTGGGCCGATCGCATTCGCCTCTATGGGCGATCGGCCAAGGCATTTCCCTGAAATGAACAGGGGCTTCAGCATCTTCGGGCTTCCACGGCGTAGCGGAGATGGTAGTAGCACCAACGTCGTCAGCCGTACACCTCCGGCAGCGGCGATGCTTCTTCAGCACTGGGCTGGTCCTGCTCTTCCTCCCGACGTCATCTCAGTTGCACCTGCGCCGTGGCGGTGGAGCGGGTGAAAGCACAAACGTCCCGCCGTCTGTGGGTCCACAACTCATCAGCTCTCTCTGCGAGGTGCTGGGGATCGCTGAAATCACCCCGGCGAGCATCAGACGGACTTCGTCTGGCATCTGCTCTAAGAACGCCTGTTCGAAGAGCAGACACAGGCGGTGCCCGTCCGTCATGGCCAGCATCTTTGCCATGATGGTGGATGGCCGCCGGTTGCCGACACTGTCCATGTGCAGGATCTTCGCCGCCCTGTCTCTACGGCTGAGACCGAAGGTATGGAGCAGCAGGGCCTTCAAACCTTCGTATTTTGTGATTGTTGGCGGGTCTCTGATGTGTGACAACAGCCTCGAGGCACAGTCCTGCGGCATTGCTCCTCCCACATGAAAGTACATCGTGTCGTCTGCAATAATGCGGTGTAGATGGAACTGTGCCTCAACGTGGGCGAACCACACCTGAGGTTGGTCTGGCGAAAACGAAGGTAATTTGAAGCCCGGTGAGCCCTGCCTCGTGCCGGCCGAATCTGCGGGGACGTAGTCCTTCTGCATGATCTTCTTTGTCTAACGACGGCTAGACAGGTCGGGGTCACCAATTTGGCAGATGTAAGAACGGCAACCAATTTTTTGTGAACTTATTTATTCCAGAAATAACTCTTTGGTTTACAGGTCCTCACAAACACATCTGACCACAACGGTGGTCAGCTACACAACTGTGGCGCGAAATCGAAACCGCGCGAAAACAGCAGCCCCTCCCGAGTCACGTGACCGCGGCTTCCAAACGCCTAGTTCGATACCTGCATGCGCCAGCAGGCGCCACTACAGTACCTTGGGTAGGAAAGAACTGCAGATGCTGGCGTAACCCGAAGATAGACACTAAAAGCTGGAGTAACTCAGCGGGACAGGCAGCATCTCTGGAGAGAAGGAATGGGTGACGTTTCAGGGTCGAGACCCTTCTTCACAGTGCAGGATAAACTGATCTCCTCTGCTTGCACATGATCTATATCCCTCCATATCCATGTGCCTGAAGAAGGGTCCTGACCTGAAACATCACCTATCCTTTTTATCCAGAGATGCTGACCGACCTGCTGTGTTACTCCAGCACCTTGTGTCTTTCTTTGGTATAAACCAGCATCTGCAGTTCTTGGTTTCTACATTAAAATGCACAAATGGAATAACCAAATGAGGTAGAGTTAAGAGTATGTGGCAATGCCTCCGGGAATGGGGTGTGAGAGAAATGTTTTGTTCTGGTAGCAGTGGGAAAGAAGCTGTTGTTAAGGCTGGGTGTCCAGTATTGAGCTTGTGTGTCTTCTTTCACAGATTGGAAGAGAGAAAAGGGAATGGCCAAGGTGACAGGCATCCTTACTTACAGCTTCCTGATGCAACATACTGTGAAGAATGATTGGGTGGAAGGAATAGGCCTGTGATGGACTGGGCTGCGTTCACCACTCTCTACAGATTCAGGCGGTCAGGAGCAGAGCAGTTGCCACACCAGGCTGAGATTCATCACATCAGGATACTCTATAGCCCATCTCTAGAAGTTTGAGTATTCTCGTGGCCATGCCAAATCTTGTTGTGTGAGCTCAGTGGAGCAAAATTTAAAAGAGGTGTGTGTGGCAAGTTCTTTAACAAGAGAGTCTGGGTGCCTAGAATGTGTCGCCAGCGGTGGTGGTGGAGGCAGTTACGATAGTGGGGTTTAAGAGACTTTTGGATAGGCACATGGATGTGCAGGGAACGGAGGGATGAGCATCATGTGCAGGCAGATAAGATAAACTCATTGGCATCATATTTGGCACAGACATTGTGGGCTTAAGGGCCTATTACTGTGCTGTACTGTTCTATGTTTTTGTGTAAAAGAAACTAAATACGCTGATTTCCTTTAGTTTATTATTGTCATGAGTACCGAGGTACAGTGAAAAGTTTTTGTTTGCGTGCTATCCAGTCAAAGAAAAGACCGTCAAGCCACCCACAGTGCCCAGTGCTAGATTTGTTTTACTGAGTTTCCATTATTAGATACATAGATACATAGAAAATAGGTGCAGGAGTAGGCCATTCGGCCCTTCGAGCCTGCACCGCCATTCAATATGATCATGGCTGATCATCCAACTCAGTATCCCGTACCTGCCTTCTCTCCATACCCCCTGATCCCTTTAGCCACAAGGGCCACATCTAACTCCCTCTTAAATATAGCCAATGAACTGGCGTCAACTACCCTCTGTGGCAGAGAGTTCCAGAGATTCACCACTCTCTGTGTGAAAAAGTTTTTCCTCATCTCGGTCTTAAAGGATTTCCCCCTTATCCTTAAGCTGTAACCCCTTGTCCTGGACTTCCCCAACATCGGGAACAATCTTCCTGCATCTAGCCTGTCCAACCCCATAAGAATTTTGTACGTTTCTATAAGATCCCCTCTCAATCTCCTAAATTCTAGCGAGTACAAGCCAAGTCTATCCAGTCTTTCTTCATATGAAAGTCCTGACATCCCAGGAATCAGTCTGGTGAACCTTCTCTGCACTCCCTCTATGGCTATAATGTCCTTCCTCAGATTTAGATCCTACTTTTAATTTTGTTGTACTCCTACTATTGGGAAAGGTAAGTTGGCAATGGAAAAGTGGGTGTCAGCACAGGATCTTGTCAAGCAGAATAGAATAGAATGCCGTTTATCGTCATTTAAACATACAAGGTTCAAACGAAATTATGTTCCTGCAGTCATAACAGCAAAAAAACAAAACACACAATTAACACAATTCCACACAAACATCCATCACAGTGAATCTCCAAACACCTCCTCACTGTGATGGAAGGCAAAAATCTTATCTCTTCCCTGTTCTCTGTTCTTTATTCTTCTTCTCCCGCAGTCAAGCAGTCAAACTGCTGCATCAAGCTGATCGACTTTGATGTTAGAGTCCCCGGCTCTATGTTAGAGTAAGGCACCTGCTCCGGGTCGATTTAAACCCCTCGATTCGGGCGGGAGAAGTTGCCGTTGCGGGAGCTCCGAAAAGCGGTCTCCCACCAGGGACCCGCGAGCTCCCGATGTTACCGTCCACAGGGCCTGCAGCCGGAGCCTCCGAAGCTCCGAAGTCGAGCCGCGCGCCACCACAGCGCTCCCCGCTTCGAAGTCGGCCAGCTCCGCGATTGTGAGTCCGCAGGCTCTGCGACTGGAGCCCCAGGTCGATTCTGGTTGCAGGCCGCCGGCTCCACGATGTTAGGCCCCAACGACAACGGAGACTCGACAGGGAAAAGGTTGAGTCCCCGTGCAGGGAAGAGATTAAAAAGTTCTCCCCCCCCCCCGCCCCCCCACATATACACAGCTAAAAATAAAATTAAAATAAAACCAAAAACATACACCTAACAGGACAAAAAGAAAGAAAAGACAGACGGACTGCAGTCGAGCCGCTGCCTCAAGGCGCCGCCTATTTGCAGATGCTGGAGATATGAAATAAAAAACAAAGTTGTGGCTGCAACTTTGAGGGAAATTGAGTCAAGTTTCCACAAACGCTGCCTAACCTGCTGAGCATTTGTTACTATTATTTTAAATACATCTGGTTCTCTACAATGTTCATGACACTTAAATGATACTGACCCAATTCCGCAAGATTTTATGAAAAAGCGAGGGAGGGAGGGAAATCAGGTTTTGTGGCTTGCCTAGTGTTTTGGAGATACAGAGTGGAAACAGGTCCTTTGGCCCATCGAGTCCATGTCCACCAGCGATCACCCATACACTAATTTACAGAAGCCAATTAACCTACAAACCAGAGATAGACACAAAATGCTGGAGTAACTCAGCAGGACAGGCAGCATCTCCAGATTGAAGGAATGGGTGACGTTTCGGGTCAAAACCCTTCTTCAGACCGAGAGTCAGGGGAGAGGGACACACAGAGATAAGGAAGTGTAAGGTGTGAAAACGAGACATCAAAAGAGATGTGGAACAAGGAAAATGTAGAATAGATCATTGTTAGCTAGGAGAAGGTAACAACAAAGCAAACACAGATAAAATGTAATCATGAGGACAGTCAGATTGGTCGGAGAACTGGGAAGGGGGAGGGATGGAGAGAGAGGGAATGCAAGGGCTACTTGAAGTTAGAGAAGTCAATATTCATACCGCTGGGGTGTAAGCTGCCCAAGTGAAATATGAGTTGATGTTCCTCCAATTTGCGCTGGGCCTCACTCTGACAATGGAGGAGGCCCAGGACAGAAAGGTTAATGTGGGGGAGTTAAAGTGTTTAGCAACCAGGAGATCAGGTAGGTTTAGGCAGACTGAGCAGAGGTGTTCAGCAAAAACGATCGCCAAGCCTGTGCTTGGTCTCACCAATATATAGGAGTCCACACATGGAACAGAGGATACACTAGATGAGGTTAGTGGAGGTGCAAGTGAACCTCTTAGGTAAGGCAACTTATGCCTTACCTTCACCAAAATACTATCTTGGAAACTTTCCAATCAGGTTTCAGGGCCCACGACAGCACAGAGTCTGCCTTGTTGAAGGTACATAAAGGCACGGCATTTCCTTCCATTGCTACGCAGATGATACACAACTCTATCTCCCCCTGAAGCCCAAAAACCAATAAGATCTGCTTAACCTTGTCTGCTGCCTCGAGGATATAAAGTGTTGGATGGCCCAGAACTTCCTCCAGCTAAACGAGAGTAAGTCTGAGGTCATCCTTCTCGGCCCCTCGGACTCAATCAAAATGATAGCAGGCAGCCTTGGAAGCCTTACCCCATTACTCAAACCTCACGTCAAAAACCTTGCCGTGATATTTGACTCAGCATTGAAATTTGACAAACAAGTCAATGCCGTGGTAAAAGCTAGCTTCTTCCAGCTTCAGACGATAGCTAAAATAAAACAATTCCTCCAGTTTGATGACCTCAAAAAGATCATCCACACATTTATCTCCTCCCGCCTAGATTACTGCAACTCCCTCTACACTGGCATCAGCCAAACTTCCCTGTCCCGCCTGAAATTGGTCTAAAACGCCGCAGCGAGACTCCTGACGAGCACCCGAAAAAGGGACCACATCACCCCGATCCTGGCCTCTATCCACTGGCTCCCTGTGCGGTTCCAAATACATTTCAAGATCCTCCTTTATGTCTACAAAGCCCTTAATGGGTTTGCCCCCACCTACATCAAAAGTCTGCTTACCCACCACACCACCTCCAGGTCCTTCAGATTGGCCGACTTGGGGATACTGAACATCCCGCGGTCTAGGCATAAGCTCAGGGGCGACCGCGCATTTGCGGTTGCAGCTCCTAGACTGTGGAACAGCATCTCTCTTCCCATCAGAACTGCCCCCTCCATCGACTCCTTTAAGTCGAGAGATTCGAGACTTAAAACTCATCTCTACTCCCAAGCCTTTCTTGACGTCCTCTGAGCGAGGGCTATATGTATGTAGTGATGTATGTATTTTTATTTGTTTTAATTATTATTTTTTTATTATTAGAAGTAAGTACAATTGTATACCATCATATTTTCATAATGCATATTATGTACATCTTCTTATTTTTATAATAAAGGAGAAAAAGAAAAAGAAGTTGGATAATGAAAAATAGAAAAATGTGAGATATATAGTGTGTGAAAAAGGAAAATAGAGAGTGAAAGAAGAAAGTTAAGAAATAGAAAATAGAAAAATAAAATAAAAGAAGAAAATGAAAGAGAAAGAAAAAAAGAAGTAAGGAGATCTTATTTATAATCTTGACCATCCCTCGCCCAGTCACGAGTTAACTTTTACAATTGTGTTGCACCACATGATTCCAAAAAGACGACAAATGGAGACCAACTCGTTGTGAATTGGTCAAATTTATCTATTAGGCGGAATTTCCTCAAGATGTGCGGTGTCCAACATACTTGCAATCCACATTTTAAGCGTTGGTATTGGTGTATTTTTCCAAAATTTAAATATTAATTTTTTAGCTATTATTAAACCATAATTAAAAAATAATTTTTGAGATGGATTCAGTTTATTCCCATCTTCCATTACCCCAAATAGAATCAATTCATTATAAGGTTCCATTTTTATCTTAAATAATTTTGTGAATATTTCAAAAATATCACTCCAAAATCTATGAAGTTTTATACAGGAAACAAAAGAGTGTGTTATAGTTGCATCTTGGGTTAAACATTTATCGCAAGTGGGGGATATATTTGGGTAAAATGTATTTAATCTTATTTTTGAGTAATACAATCTATGTAAAATTTTAAATTGAATTAGGTTATGTCTTACATTAATCGAACATTTGTGAATATGTCAAATACTTTTCCCATGTAACCTTCGTAATTTTTATCATTAATTCCCGTTCCCACTCTTCTCTAATTACCTCAGTCGCAGGTAAATCTATATTTAAAATACTATTATATAAATATGATATTAATTTTTGTGTATCACCTTTAATATTCATTACTTCTTCCAATAAATCAGGAATTATTTTTTGATATCCCTGTATATATGTCTTCAAGAAATTGCAAATCTGAAAATATTTAAAATAATGATTGTTTTTCAGTTTAAATTTTAATTGTAATTGTTGAAATGATAGTAAATCTCCCATTTCATACATGTCCCCGATCCTTTTAATTCCTAAACTTTCCCATTGATTATATATTTTGTCCATGGTTTAAATAAAGGATTATTCACTATCGGTGTTAACAATGATAGGTTTCTTAATTTTAAGGATAATTTTATTTGTTTCCATATTCTTATTGTATCTTGCATAATTGGGTTCTTCTTATATATTGTATTGTTCATTTTTTTCAGGGAGAAGAGGATCATTCCTATATTACAAGGGTAACAATCCTCTTTCTCCATTTTTATCCATTCTGTCTGTTGGGTTGAACTATCCAACCAGTAAATTATATTCTTAATATGTATTGCCCAATAGTAATACAGAAAATTCGGGAGTGAAAGTCCCCTGACATCTTTTGGTTTACATAAGTGTTCTTTTTTAATTCTATGTGATTTATAGTCCCAAACAAAATTTGTAATATTAGAGTTTAATTTAGAAAAAAAATATTTTGGTACATACTGGTATAGACTGAAATAGGTATAGTAACTGTGGTAAAAAAAAAAATCATTTTTATAGCGTTTATTCTACCTATTAATGATAAAGGAAGTGTTTTCCAAAATGTAATCATCATATTAAGTTTATTTATTAAAGGTAAAAAATTAGCATTGAATAAAGCTTTATGTTTTCTAGTAATCTGAATACCCAAATATTTAAATTTTTCTGTTGCTATTTTAAAAGGGAACTTCAGTAAGTGTGTGGATTCTTGAGGTTTTAACGTCATGATTTCACTTTTGTTCCAATTTATTCTATATCCAGAAAAGGACCCAAATTCCTCTATTAAGTTTAATAAATTTGGTATGCTCGTTTGTGAGTTTGTTATATATAACAGAATATCGTCTGCATATAATGAAATTTTATTATTTGAGTCCCTAGTATTATAACCCTGAATCTTCGGATGACTTCTTATACTTTCAGCCAAAGGTTCTATCATAAGGGCAAATAGCAGGGGTGATAAAGCACATCCCTGCCTATTACCCCTTGATAATTGAAATTTTTGAGATAACATACTATTAGTTAATTTTCTTGCCATCGGTTTATCATATAATAATTTCACCCATGTAATAAAATTCTCTCCCATATTAAATTTTTGGAATACTTTGTATAAATACTGCCATTCTACCTGATCAAATGCTTTCTCTGCGTCCAAAGAAATAATTGATATGTCTTCTTCCTCTACTTTATGTGAGTACATTATATTAAACAGGCGTCTCAAATTATTAAATGAATATCTTTTAGGTATAAACCCCGTTTGATCAGGATTTATCAATTTACTAATATATTTGCTTAATCTTCTGGCTAAAGTTTTTGCTAAAATTTTCTGATCTATATTTAGAAGTGATATAGCTCTATATGAGCCTGGTTCCTCTAGATCTTTATCTTTCTTTGGAATAAGCATGATAGTTGATCCTGCTAATGTTTCCGGTAATTTATTTTCTTTAAAAGCATGAGTATATAAATTAAATAAATAAGGGGTCGTTATCTCATGAAATTTTTTATAAAATTCATTACTAAAACCATCTGGTCCCGGTGTCTTACCATTTTTCAACGATTTTATTGTTTCACCTATTTCTTCAATTGTAATTTGCGCTCCGAGTTCTTCTTGTTCCAAAAGATCAAGTTTTGGTAGATTACAATTATCAAATTTTTTTTAAATTTTACTATCTTCTGTTTTAGTTTTTGATGTATATAAATTTTGATAATATTGAGCAAATCTTTTATTAATATCTTTAGGTAGTATTAGTAATTCACCGTTCTCGGATTTAATTTTATTTATAGTATTTTCTTTTTCTTGTTTTTTCAGTTGACGCGCTAACAGCTTATGTGGTTTATCACCAAACTCAAAATGTTCCTGTTTTGTAATTTGGAATAATCTTATTACTCTTGCCGAGAGAATTCGATTAAGTTTAAATTTCAGTAATATTAACTTATTATGTTTATCTATAGTGGAGTCTTTAGCATTATCTAACTCTAACTGTCTTATTTCTTGTTCTAACAACATTTGTTCTATTTTATTATTTTTATTTTGAAAAATTTCGTATGAAATTATAATTCCTCTAATAAATGCTTTAAAAGTTTCCCATAGTAAAGAAGGTGAGGTATCTGGTGTATCATTTATCTCAAAAAATAATTTCATTTGTTGTTTTAAATATTGATAACCCTGTAAGTCATTTAATATATATGTATTAAATCTCCCAAAAAATTTTTTACCCGGCATTCCCTCAAATTTTACTGAAAAAGTCAACGGAGAGTGATCAGAAATACTACTAATGTGATATGTTGGATTAATTGTATATGGCATTAATTTCATATCCACTAAAAAATAATCAATTCTTGAATATGTTTTATGTACCGAAGAATAAAACGAATATTCCCTTCCTGCTGGATTAGCAGATCTCCATACATCTGTTATATTAGTATTTTTTATATATGTATTTAGAAGTTCACTAGTCTTAGATTTTAAATTACTCCTTCTTTGTTTTGCTGATTTGTCTAAGTATGGATCTAAAACACAGTTGAAATCCCCACCTATTATCACATTTTGATAATTAAACTCTAATATTATATCTATAATTTTATCAAAAAATTGAGGGTTATCAAAATTCGGAGCATAAATATTTACCATAGTTATTGGGGTAGCATAAATTTCTCCCGAAACTATGATATACCTTCCCTCTTTATCTGATATAGTATTCTTTAATTTGAAAAGTATACCTTTTCGAATAAGAATAGCCGTACCTCTAGATTTAGAAGTAAATGACGAATAATATGTTTGGCCTATCCACTTCGCCTTTAATCTCATTTGTGTTTGCTGTTTCATGTGAGTTTCTTGCAAATAAATTATGTCGCTTTTCAAAGATTTTAGATGAGCAAAAATTGTACCCATCTTTATTGGTTCATTGGCACCCCTTATATTCCAACTACAGAATGTGATTCCTCCATTCTTTATTTGTCTATCGTCTTGCATTGTATATCAAAGTAGTATTCTTGAATCATATGGTGCAAACAAATGCCTCAAAATTCTGGGCGTTGGGTGGTCATTCCAAGTTTTTAAGTTTATATTACATCTCCTTCTCCAAAAATGCCTTAGATAAAGCAAAAAAAAATGTAATTTAAAATTAATTACACAAAAACTAAACAAATACAAATTTATATAGTGATTTAAAAAAAAAGTGAAATTAAGGTATCTAAGAAAAGATACCTTAAAGACATATAGCCACCTAAGGTGGCGAAAAATTTAATGACTTCCGTTGATGTTGTATTACATTGAACCCCAATCCCTTATTAACACCTCGTAACAAAAACTACAGACCGTCTCATATCTTATTTATTCTGGTTTAAATTTATCAAACTAGCACTAATAAAAAGCAAAAAAACCTCAGAGAAAAATATTAAAAATTAAAAAATAAGGTAATAATAAAAAAACAAACGAATATAAAACCCAACATTCTCAGTTCTATAAGTATTATACCTTTCCAATTTATCTGACCAACTACCATACAAGCAGGTACCGAGGGGTTAACCTCATTCCTGGATCTTTTCCAAGTTTATATTGCATTCCCACACACGAAAATACGTTAGTAATGTTATAAACATTTTGGTTAATTACAATTTATGAGCAATGGTTTATTCATGATTTATTCATATATACTACGTGCAATCATTAATCATTAGTATAATTAAATTTGTTAAATTAGTTGGTTAATTATAATTAGAATAATTAGAATATAATAATTAGAAAGTTAGATATTGATATTATCTCAGCCATGTCCCTTATACGGTATCTTCAACATCCTTTTGTTTATCTTTGAGCTTTTCATTCAAGGTGAAACATGGACAATGTTCTCAAATACACATTCCAGACAGATAAGCTCGGTAGCTGTCTGGAAAACCACCATCTTGACCAGTTCCAGCTCTATCTTAAAAGTTAAAAAATTCATTGTTCCTCCTCTTCGACCTCTTCTTCCGATGTTTTCGATGCTTTTCTCACAATATCTTCTGCATACTTAAATGCTGTGATGTATGTATTTAATCTACGAACCACTGTTGTATAATGTTAGTACCTCCACCAATGTAAAGCACTTTGGCCAACGAGAGTTGTTTTTTAAATGTGCTATATAAATAAAAGTGACTTGACTTGACTTGACTCTGCCTCACCTGAAAAGACTGTTGGGGTCCATGGACGGAGTCGAGGGAGAAGGTATAGGGACAGGCGTTGCATCTCCTGCAGTTGCAGGAAAAAGTACCTGAGGAGAGAGAGGGTGGTTTGGATGGCAAGGAACGAGTTAAACAGGGAGTCTTGTAGCTAACAATGATCTATACTACATTCTCCTTGATATGTATCTTTTGATCTCGTTTTCACAACTTATACTTCCTTATCTCAGTGTCTCACTTTCCCCTGACTCTCAGTCTGAAGAAGGGTCTCGACCGGAAACGTCACCCATTCCTTCTGTGAGATACAAAATCACAAATGCTTTTAGAGACAAAGTCGGCAAAGAAGCTTTTTATTTAAATCATATTCTGCAGAATAGGTGCCTCTCCTCTGATGTCCCCTAGAGGCACACCGAGGATCGGGATGTCTTCTATCTTTATACATTTCATGGGTATCATTGTCACACCCTCATCCCTCCCCATTGAGCTTCTTCCAATCATAACATAAAGCCCACATTCCCACGAGAACGTCCTGGAACGTCCACCCGACGTCAAAGACACCTCCCATATCATGCATCGCATGTGCATTTAAATGAGACATCTTGTCATAGTGGGTGTGTGTACATATTCATGTAAGTTCATTGCCCATGCGCACAGAGAGTTGCTCATGACCCTTACCCTAGTTCTATCCCGGACGGTCTCCTTATCTCTTTTGTTCTCATCCTTGAAAAAGTCACCATCTGTACTCTTGCATCCACCCCCTACTATACAAAGGGTTCTTGTCTAAATCAACTTATACCTATTAACCCCTTCCTCATAATCCACACTTTTACTTTTTGCTACTGCAATCTTTGATTTATACTATCTGCCCCTTCTCTAATGCTAGCAGCAGAATCTTCGCCTCCTTATCTTCCTCTCGCTGGTCATACTGTGTTTTAAATAGGCACAGCAACCCCATCATAACTACCACTGATGTTAGGGCTGATGTAAAGATGTGCTTCCATTTCCCAAACCAGGAGTCTAGAAACCCGTTCCAGGAGGTGTCTACTCCGGAGTTCTCGGCCAATTCGATAGACAGGGAGGTGAGACCTGCTAGGGCTCTCGATACTGACCCTTCAGGAGGAGTATTGTTGGGGATGAAGGTGCAACATTGTTCCCCAAACTTTACACACACCCCTCCCTTCTCAGCCAGTAGCATGTCTAAGGCCATGCGATTTTGCCAGGCCATTAGGCTGGTACCTGTCAGTTGTTCCGCTAATCCTTCAACCGCATCTCGAGTGTAATTTATAAAGCGTTGTTGATTGTAGTATAGGTAGTTGATCCAGTCCACATTTTTATTAAGTGTGGACCACCAGAAGAGTATGGACTCAAAGCCCGCAGCTATCTGGTTTCTGGCTTTGAATTCATCGGGTACCCCTCTTGGCACCCCTATCGCATCTATATATATGTGTGTGTCGAATGATCCTCTCACCCCTCTCTTTTGTCGTCGGCTTCCTTCATTGAGTTCTACAGCATGTTCTACTGCTATGGTGAAGGGCATCATCAGTTGTGTGAGGGTACAGGTTCCCGTCCATGACCCCGGTAACCGGGGCCACAGGGTATTCTCCCCGCACCACCACCAGACATCAGCTCTACTGACTATCTGCTTTCTCAGCCAGGAGCTTTTGAACAGTGGCCCCTGTTCCTCAGCCGTTATGTTATACGTCTGATTGCAGTTGAGCACCTCCCCCATTTCCTGTCCATCTGGGTTTTATCTGGTATAGCACTCAAATCCCTCCTCCCCAAGGGGAGTGGTAAATGGAGGAGGTCAAGGGTCTGTCCTTCGGCCCTTTGTATTGTTGTTGCTAGCCGGGAATAGGTAATGATAACTCTGGCAGGTCGCATCCTTTGGTAGGATGGGATTCATGAATAGCTGTAGTATACATGACATAGCCCCACATGTCCTATCCCAATTCAAGGGAAATGGTACTGCAACCAGCTGAGGCTTAGCTCCGGCGCAGGCGTAGCAATTGGTGTGTTGCATACTCCTGGCCGTGTACATCATCCAGGCAAGCCAGGTGTTGGCTCCCTTTCCTCCTGTAGGTATTCCCTCCTCATATAATTGCCTTAATTCTGTTTCTCCTGCTACTATCATTATCTTCAAATCCTTAGGCTCATTTTCCCTGTTCTATCTGCACATATCCAATACCTACCACTTTCCTGCATTTGAACACTCTGTATGCTTACATATACGCGTCCTGGCAATCCCTCATTCAGGTTTTGATATACTTTCCACCTATCAGTTTGATAGGTGGTTTGATGCCACCCATATTTTGATGAAGTAAACACCGCGTGCCAATTTCTACAGGGATGGGTGCATACATACATTCTATAGCCGCACCACCATTTTCCTTTACATACATCAAATGGGATGGTGGTGGACCTTCTATTCTGTGGTATTGTGATTTTTATGCATGTTATATTACTCACGAGTTGGGTAACCACGACCCAACAACACGAAATCTTCATTTTTTCCCGCGGGTTCTTGGTAAATATTAAAGTCAATGGTTCCTCTCCTTTGCGCACAGTCCACGGGCTGATATTGTCTGGTGGGGCCTCCACAGGACCCTTAACTCGACTTGCGTATGTCCACCCTTTCTCTTTTGTTTGTACTGCCGTCTCCGTGGTCAGTAACACCAGGTAGGTGTCCAGTCCACTTAGGTTGCAGCTTTTCTTCCTTCCATGATGTTACAAGATCCCAGTCCCCCGCTTTCACAGAATGGATTGGAAAGTCGAGATGGGGACTCTGTGCCAGCAGCCCCTTGGTTCTTAATTCTGTAATAGAACGAGATACTGCCAGTAAATAGTTCCTTAGGAATACATCATTCCCTTGTATTTGTTGGGACCCCTTCTATCTTTCCTAAATAATAAAGACCTAACTTGTTCAACCTTTCTCTGTGTCTTAGTTGCTGAAACCCAGTCAACATTCTAATTGATCTCCTCTGTACTCTCTCTATTTTGTTGACATCCTTCCTATAATTATACCTACCAAAATTATACACCATACTCCACAATTGACCTCACCAATACCTTGTACAATTTAACATTACAACCCAACTTCTATACACAATGCTCTGATTTATAAAGGCCAACACACCAAAATCTTTCTTTACCATCCTATCTTCATGAAATTCCACCTTCAGGGAACCATGCACAGTTATTCCTAGATCCGCCTGTTCAACTTCATTCCTTAATTCACAATCATTTACCATGTACGTTCAATTTTGATTAGTCCTGCCAAGATGTATCATCTCACACTTATCAACATTAAACCCATCTGTCATGTTTCAACTCATTCTTCCAAATGACCTAAATCTCTCTGTACACTTTTAAAATCTACTTCATTATTCACAACACCACCTATCTTAGTATCATCTACATACTTATTAATCTATTTTACCACACCAACCTCCAGATTATTGATTCACATGAGAAACAACAGTGGACCCAACACACATCCCCGAGGTACCCCTCTAGTCACTGACCTCCAACCTGACAAACATCCATCCACCATTGCTCTCTGACATCTCCCATACAGCCACTTTTTAATCCATCTTGCTATTCCTTACTAACCCTTCTTAACCAACCTTATTTCCTTATTGAACCTTGTCAAAGGCCTTACTGAAGTTCATCTAGACAACATCCACCACTTTACCCTCATCAATTTCCCTAATAACCTTTTAAAAAAATTCAAGATTAGTCAAACATCACAATCACAAATCCATGCTAATTCTTCCTAATCCTACCCTATTCTTATATATTGTCTTAAGTATCCTTTCCATTATTTTGCCCACCACTGATGTCAGACAACGTTCTTGTTCAAACTCTACTCTTTTCTCACATCTTTGTCCTCCTGTTCACTTACCTCAGGGCTATTATCTATTCGTACCTGTGGGACAGCCCTCAGGTATTATTGAAATGGTACCAGGTATATCAACCTTCTACCTGAACATCGGTCGGTAGTTTAGAAAACTCATACATACACCTTGTCTTCAGGTTTAAAGGGTCCTTCCTCCTGGTCCACCTCCAACAGCTTTTACTTTACCTGTTCATAAATAGACTTGTATATCATAATTAACTGTTTCATATACTTTTTAAATTCTATCTTTAACTGTTCCAAACTCGGTCTCTTGTAGGGACCTCTCCATTGTGCCACCTGCTCGGTTAGTTTGCATGCAACATCTCTTCAGTGCCAATGGCAAGGCATCGATCCAATTCAACTTTGTAATTAAACAAATCTTATTTATATTAACCTTCAATGTTCCATTTATTCTTTCCACCATGCCTGTGACTGCAGGTGTTACATACCCAAATGTGTATTTTACTCTAAGGGTCTCTATCGCCAACTTGGCTACTCCCTAAATGAAAATAGACTTGTATATCATAATTAACTTATTGCAATTAATGGATATGCAATGGAAGGCATTTAAAGACTGCATGGATGAACTACAAAAATTGTTCATCCCAGTTTGGCAAAAGAATAAATCAGGGAAGGTAGTGCATCCGTGGATAACAAGGGAAATCAGGGATAGTATCAAAGCAAAAGATGATGCGTACAAATTAGCCAGAAAAAGCAGCATACCAGAGGACTGAGAGAAATTCAGAGACCAGCAGAGGAGGACAAAGGGCTTAATTAGGAAAGGGAAAATAGATTATGAAAGGAAACTGGCAGGGAACATAAAAACTGACTGCAAAAGTTTTTATAGATATGTGAAGAGAAAGAGATTAGTTAAAACAAATGTAGGTCCCTTGAAGTCAGAAACAGGTGAATTGATCATGGGGAACAAGGATATGGCGGACCAATTGAATAACTACTTTGGTTCCGTCTTCACTAAGGAAGACATAAATAATCTGCTGGAAATAGCAGGTTAGTCGGGAAGTGGTGTTGGGTAAATTGAATGGATTAAAGGCCGATAAATCACCAGGGCCAGATAGGCTGCATCCCAGAGTACTTAAGGAAGTAGCTCCAGAAATAGTGGATGCATTAGTGACTCTTTCAAAACTCTTTAGATTCTGGAGTAGTCCCTGAGGATTGGAGGGTAGCAAACGTAACCCCACTTTTTAAGAAGTGAGGCAGAGAGAAAACGGGGAATTACAGACCAGTTAGTCTAACATCGGTAGTGGGGAAACTGCTAGAGTCAGTTATTAAAGATGGGATAGCAGCACATTTGGAAAGTGGTGAAATCATTGGACAAAGTCAGCATCGATTTACATAGATACATAGATACATAGAAAATAGGTGCAGGAGTAGGCCATTCGGCCCTTCGAGCCTGCACCGCCATTCAATATGATCATGGCTGATCATCCAACTCAGTATCCCGTACCTGCCTTCTCTCCATACCCCCTGATCCCTTTAGCCACAAGGGCCACATCTAACCCCCTCTTAAATATAGCCAATGAACTGGCGTCAACTACCCTCTGTGGCAGAGAGTTCCAGAGATTCACCACTCTCTGTGTGAAAAGGTACGAAAGGTAAATCGTGTCTGACGAATCTTATAGAATTTTTCGAGGATGTAACTAGTAGAGTGGATAGGGGAGAACCAGTGGATGTGTTGTATCTGGACTTTCAGAAGGCTTTCGACAAGGTACCACATAAGAGATTAGGATACAAACTTAAATCACATGGTATTGGGGGTTCAGGATTGATGTGGATAGAGAACTGGCTGGCAAACAGGAAGCAAAGAGTGGGAGTAAACGGGTCCTTTTCACAATGTGAGGCAGTGACTAGTGGGGTACCGCAAGGCTCAGTGCTGGGACCCCAGCTATTTACAATTTATATTAATGATCTGGACGAGGGAATTGAAAGCAACATCTCCAAGTTTGCGGATGACACTAAGCTGGGGGGCAGTGTTAGCTGTGAGGAGGATGCTAGGAGACTGCAAGGTGACTTGGATAGGCTGGGTGAGTGGGCAAATGTTTGGCAGATGCAGTATAATGTGGATACATGTGAGGTTATCCACTTTGGTGGCAAAAACGGGAAGGCAGACTATTATCTAAATGGTGGCTGATTAGGAAATGGGGAGATGCAGCGAGACCTGGGTGTCATGGTACACCAGTCATTGAAAGTAGGCATGCAGGTGCAGCAGGCAGTGAAGAAAGTGAATGGTATGTTGGCCTTCATAGCAAGAGGATTTGAGTATAGGAGCAGGGAGGTTCTACTGCAGTTGTACAGGGTCTTTGTGAGACCACACCTGGAGTATTGCGTACAGTTTTGGTCTCCAAATCTGAGGAAGGACATTATAGCCATAGAGGGAGTGCAGAGAAGGTTCACCAGACTGATTCCTGGGATGTCAGGACTTTCATATGAAGAAAGACTGGATAGACTTGGCTTATACTCGCTAGAATTTAGGAGATTGAGAGGGGATCTTATAGAAACATACAAAATTCTTATGGGGTTGGACAGGCTAGATGCAGGAAGATTGTTCCCGATGTTGGGGAAGTCCAGGACAAGGGGTCACAGCTTAAGGATAAGGGGGAAATCCTTTAAGACCGAGATGAGGAAAAACGTTTTCACACAGAGAGTGGTGAATCTCTGGAACTCTCTGCCACAGAGGGTAGTTGAGGCCAGTTCATTGGCTATATTTAAGACGGAGTTAGATGTGGCCCTTGTGGCTAAGGGGATCAGGGGGTATGGAGAGAAGGCAGGTACGGGATACTGAGTTGGATGATCAGCCATGATCATATTGAATGGCGGTGCAAGCTCGAAGGGCCGAATGGCCTACTCCTGCACCTATTTTCTATGTATCTATGTATCTATAACAGAAGTAGAAAAATGTGGGAGGAAACCCAAGGCAGGCGTATGAGAACTCCGTATAGACAGCACGCGTAGTCAAGATCGAACGCGGGTCTGTGGCGCTGTGAGGTAGCAACTCTACCGCTGCATCACAGTGCTGCCCCTTGAGGTATCACATGATGTATGGGACCGTACAGTGGGAGGTAGTCACATCCGCAAAGTTTAAACTATTCAGATCCTTCTTTTAACCAGAGACGGAAGAATGGAAGGTTTCTGTGTTTCAGTGTCGGATTCAGTTTGGGATTATGATACTCCCAGGATTTTGATCATCAAAAACAAAACAGTTGGAGTCGTGAACAGGTTTATTCAATGCGTAATCATTGCATACATTATTGGGTGAGCTCTAGCTAAAATACTTTATTACTTTTCGGTCGCATACTGTTAGAATTGTGTGGAACTGTGAACATAACGTGTTGCACAATTATTTTCAGTTACGAAATCCAGAAGGAAAAGACCTTCGACATTAACCAACATTTCATGCAAATCGCCACGGTGTATTTCTATGAAATTTTCATTGTCGTTTTGAAAAAAAATGCTGATGTAAATTGCCAATGGCTTTTGAGATGTTTGCGAGTTAGTCCTATACAGTAATTCTAGTACGGGCGGGTATGTATACATTTATGAGCACGTGTGCTGTAAGCATACGGTGCTATTGCATCGGAACTCCAAATTTTTGAGCCATCTCTGAGAAGGAATGAATTTATATTTCCGAGACAGGTTGGTTCGTAACTTGGATAGGATCTTACAGCTACTGACAGTGGAGGAGCACAATTCTTACGTGGCGGTGTGATGCGAGTGGTGTGGAGTGAAGGCGGCGATAATTTTTTTTTAATTTGTCCGAACCCGCTGAGTTACTCCAACACTTTGTATCTTTTTGTAAAGCAGCATCTTCCGTTCCTTGTTTCTGCACTTTATTCGATTTTTTATTTCCAAGGTACCCACGTAAATTATAATCATGTATATTTTGTGTAATAGACCTTTTTTTTAACCATAGGTTTCTTGTATCCGGTTATTTGTGCTGGAGTAACTCAGCGGGTCAGGCAGCATTTCTGCAGAAAAGGAATTGGTGACGTTTCGGGTAGAGACCCTTCATCAGACACAAGAGTCTGTGCTGCGTGTTGGCCCGTTTACCCTCCCATGCTGCAATAATCAATGGGAACTGATAGTTATTGTGCAACCTTAAAAAAAAAAGCAAGTTCTGTTAATGTTTCCAGGAATGAGAAAGGAGGGGGAGAAACGTTGGAGCACAATGGGCGGTGGGGGAGAGGGATAGTATGCAGAACAGTCAGTACATTTGGGTCTGGGTGGGTGCAGTGCGATGGGGTCAGCATCTGTTAAATAATGGGGAGGGGGAAATGGTACTGATAGACTGTTTACTAAGGGTTTTTGGAGTAATTCACAAACCAACGAGAGGCACCATTGGCATAATGGGACCCACTGTACAGCTGGATTGGGTTGGCTGTTGGGGCAATGACATCGATTTCTTCTAAGATTTGGGAATGAAATAGCAGAATCTGGTTCATTAGTGCAGTCAGCTCTGGGGTGGCAGCTGATTCTCAACAGGATCCATTGAACACTACATTTTTGCAGGTAATGTGGCTAACAATTATGAAGTGTTTATGTATTTTAAGGAAACATATTTGCCTACTAACCTTTACAAATATTGAGTCATAGTTATGCAGCATGGAAACTGGCCTTTCGACCCAACTTGTCCATGGTGACCCAAGCTAGTCCAGTTTTCCTGCAATTGCCCCATATCCCTCGAAACTTTCCCCATCTATTCCAAATGCCTGTTAAGGGATGTAATAGCATAGTTTAAAAGGTTTAAGGTTGTCATTCCTCTAAACTCTTCATTTTCTTGTATCTGTCTAAGTATTTACCTCTACCACTTCCTCTGGCAGTTTATTCTACACACTCACCCACACACTATGTGGAAAAAGATGCCCTTTGAACCCCCTTTAAATCTTTTCCTTCTCAGCATAAATCCATGCCGGTTAGTTTTAGGCTCCCTTATCCTGGGGAAAAAGATAGTGAACATTCACCTTAACTATGCCTCTCATGATTATATCTCTCTCTCTATGAACTCATTCTTCAGCCTCCAATGCTCCAGGGAAAGTAGCTCCAGCCTATCCAGTCTCTCAATCCATTTAGTCCTAGGTACATGCTTGTGAATATTTTCTGCACCCTTTCCAGCTTAATGACATATTGTCTATAGCAACCGGCTCACTGGCTTGTAGTTCCCTAACCTGTTCTTGCAGCCATTATAAAAAGGGACAAAGTTAGCCAACTTCTAGCCTTATGGTACCTCACCCATGGTTACCGATGACACAAATATCTCTCCACGACCCCAGCAATTTCTTGCCTCCTTCCCATAATTGTCCTAGGAATCACTTGGTCAGGCCCAAGGATTTATCCACCTTCATGTGCTTTAAACTCACATGCATGGGCACCTCCTTGTTTGTAAAGTGAATGTTTCAAGTGTCACTATTCTCTTCCTTGAATTGTTCCATTTCCATAATCTCCACGGTAAATACAGATAAGAACTATTCATTTTAAGCCCTACCCATCATCTGCGGCTTCTTAATATTGTTATTAAGTAAGAATCAATATTTTCCACATAAACATGGCAGAAGTGGTAATGCTAATAATTATAGGAACAAAACAAATCAATAAAATCACCAGAGGACATTCTAGAGGAACTAAAACCAGGCAAATCTCTCAAGCCGACAGTTTGCATCAGAGAATTCTAAAAGAGGTGGCTCCAGAAATACCAAATTCTAGAGATCACAGAATCAATGAATTGAAAAGCAGCACGGGTTAAGACTTAATCTAGAAAAGAATAAGAGGTGGATAATAAAAGCTATAGACCAGTTAACGTATCTTTTGTGAGCAAAATGCTAGAATCCATAAATGACACAGTTAAAAGAGCATTTGGAGTATTATATGATTAACATCTACATTGTTTATTGAAGAAAAAATGTTTGATAAATATAGTGTTCTTAGCAGGGGTGGGGGGGGGGGGGTAGTTGGGTATGTAAGGACAAACCTGCAAACATAGTATAAATGGATTTTAATATTGTATATAAGCATTTTAAGCTACCTCTCAAAATGGGACAGGAGCAAACAAGTCATTTTAAAGATGGCCTATTACATAGGATACCATTGTTTAATCTTGTGTATTTGCAAATTATTCTAATGATTTAAATATATGAATACAGTGGTGTATACAAAATGTTCAGGAAGCAATTATTAGCTACCTGATATTTGGACAGGTACATAATTAGGAAAGGTTTAGAGGGATATGGGCTAAATGTGGGCAAATGGGTCTAGCTTAGATGGGGCATATGGATGAGTTGGGCCGACAGACCTATTTCCATGCTGTCTGATTGTATGACTCTAGCTGCCTACCAGCACCATTATTGCAACCCCGCAGAGCAAGGATGTTTTTGCCAGTCACAAACAACGTGACTGTGGTTAAGAACTACTATGTGTCTGGCTCTTTCAAGGGTGGCATTTGAAATATTTCAAACATCTCTGGGGATCCTGCTCACTACTCCATTACCAAATGCATGCAGAGAGAACACATGAAATTTCTGAAAATCAAGTTTCCTTGTGGTGCAGCTTGCCACTGATGATGCACATCTTGTTTTGAGGAAACCCATGCCAATTTAGTCCAATATCGAAACTAAAAACGATTCAACTTCCTTTACTTCAGGCTGGTTCGTGTCCATAGACAATAATTCATGCTGCAATGCTGCTATCATTTTTGAAATGTTTTGCTGTGCAGCTACTTTTAAGTTAGCAAAGCAAACTAAATGGCTACCAGATGACATTAATTGTTAGCAGCATGTCTAATGACTCCAGGGTGTAACCCAAACATAGACTTGCAATATGCATACAATGAACCTGTTTAGCCATGCAAAATCGGTAGATTAATGATGAACCCAATGTTCTGCTCGAGCCATTCTCACTGATTCTCACGTGGCATTCTCACCGAACCATTGTCATGTGGCAGGGGATCAAAATTAGTGGCGTTGTATTGCAGAACCCACTATCATGAGGGCCCCACTCACCATGTGGTAATAAGATGATTGGGTGATAAAGAAGTAAACTGAAGAAAAAGAAAGGCATAACTCTTCTCTATTTGGGACGCACATGAAGAACAATTGAATGCAGTAACCTCCATTCCAATTCCCATTTGGGAACCATTCCTTAACTATTACGCTTTTGGGGCAGAACGGTAGCGCAGCGGTAGAGTTGCTGCCTTTCAACGCCAGAGACCCGGGCTCGATCTTGACCACGGGTGCTGTCCATATGGAATTTGTACGTTCCCCCCCATGACCTGTGTGGGTTTTCTCCGTGTACTCCGGTTTCCTCCCACACTCCAAAGACTGTACAGGTTTGTAGGTTAATTGGCTTCAGTAAAATTGTAAAATGTTCCTAGATGCACAGTTGGAATTGGGAGTGGAAGCCACAGCATTTTCCTTGTATCTCAGTAGATACAAGGCAAAATTCAAATAACCTGCTAACCAATTAGTCAAAGATTGTGATGGCTCAGGATCTGGATCACTAGGCTCTTATTCCTGCATTTCTGTTACCAAACTAGGACCACTGCGTGTTAAAAGATGTGCAGAGATCCCACATTGATTCCCACATTCCCTTTAACACATCGGAGCCTTTCTTTCCACTCGCCTTTTAATAAACTATAACCCTAGATCCTGCACACACTTTGATCACATCAAGGCTGTGGTTCCAGGGCCGGCCGTTGGAGGTGCGGAGCCCAATTGGGAACAATTTTGGTGAGCCCCAGGTTCCCAGCCAGGGTCTGTAGAATCATAGAAATATAAATAAAGTCTATTATAGACTTTATATCTCTATGGTAGAATGGAAAGTAATCAAAATGTGCGTTTAAACAGTGCATGCGAGTTAATGGACCAAACAGATCTAAGCTACAATTCAATATAAAATTGCATACATGTAAGCCTACAAGTAACAAACAAAATGTGTAGATCACCTTTGAAAAGTACATAGTTACAATACCACTTGTGACTGTGAAATGAAAAACAAAAAGTAATTTAATTAACAAGATCCTGAAAAACCAATAACTATTGGCGAAAAACAGTCCAGGCATTAAATTTTGGTCTTCAGCCCCATCCTACCCTTTGGACTTCTACCCCATGCTAACTTAGTTGTGTGTGTGTGTGTTAGTTAGTTGTCTGTGCGTGATGTGTGTGTGTTGTCTGTGCGTTATATGTGTGTTTGTGGGAGGGAAGGAGAGAAGGGACGGAGAGGAAGGAGAGAAGAGAGGGGAGGGAAGTAGAGAAAGGAGGGAGGGAAGGAGAGAAGGGAGGGAGAGGGCCGGTGGCAGGAGCAGATGCTGGGTTCCGGGCGGACGGGTGTGAGCTGAGGCCGAGGTTTTGTAAACATTGCTCCAACCCCAGGCCCGGCCCTCCCTGTATTGTTCACCGCGTCTCCCCGGGGAGAGAGAGGGGTGGAGCCGGGGCTGTGTGTGTGAAGCACGGCGACTGGAGGGGCGGGAGCGCTACCCCGGGACCGTGAGGGAAGGACCCACCTCCCCCTTCTCCATTCCCCCTCACACCCCCCTCCCCGTCTACCCCTTTCTTCCCCCTCCACCCCTCTACTCTCACTCCACCCCTCTCTTCCCCCCTCCACCCGGGGTAGATCTACCCAAGCCGAGAGTAGATTACTCTAGCGTGGGGCCCCCTTAGGCGTGGGGCCCAATTGGGAGCAATTGGTCCAATTGACAAGGCCGGCCCTGTGTGGTTCCCACACCATTCAAACTTAAGGGCATAAAGTGTTGGAGTAACTCAGCAGATTGGCCAGCATCTCTGGAGGACATGGACGTTTTAGGTTGGGTCCTTTCTTCAGATTGATGAGCCTGAAAAAAGGTCCTGAACCGAAATGTCCATGTTCTCCGGAGATGCTGCCCGACCTGCTGAGTTACTCCAGCACTTTATGTTCTGCGGTGTAAACCACCATCTGCAGTTCCTGGTTTCTCCATGAAAACATACCTGGTTCACTTGAGAATTTATTATATTATCTATAAAATCATAAATAAAACTGATTTAAATGTGCTTTTAAATATTAATTTGAATTTAATAGACCAAAAAATCTGGCAATTCAGCACTAAAGTCTCAACAGTGTTGGCTTAAAAGTGTTTTACTGTGGACATGACTCATTGGCCTTCGAATGTATTGCAATGCATATGTACATAGCTTAGCATTTCCTTAGTATTATTAAGCAAATATTAATCTGAGAATATTATCACATAATGACCAGACCAGTTCCATTTGTTGTTGTTATATTACAGATGGGTGCTTGTATGGGAGAAAGGCTACCAAGAATTTGACTCTCTCACTGCCTCAGTCACCTCCAAAGTGAAAGGTATTGCCTTTACAAATTCCAGCCTGCTTGAAGAACACCTATGGGATCCAGCTGATTATGTTATTCCTCCACAGGTATAGTTTTCAAATGGCCGGGAGTGGGATGGGGCGGGGGGGGGGGGGGGGGGATACATTGGGGAGGGCAGGCAAGCTTTTGAACTTCTGGATATTAACACACAATTTCATTTAATTTCTACAGTTTGAGCTTCAAATAGTCCTTTCCAATTACATAATTTCTGATCTGTTGGACACTTGTGAAATATATTAACTGTCATGATCTTAGATATCCAGATAACAAGAAATACAGCAATTTCTGCATTAACTTTAAACACATTTATGGAGGAAAATGCTGATTAAAGCGGGGAAATTGGGGTGAGAGATATTTAACACAGGTCTGTCTCCGTCCCCATTAGCTAACTGAACCAAACCCATTTGAAAACTGTCAGCGTGCTCCTGTTCCATAAGCCCAGTGTGGCTCTGAGGTTGAAATCTTCTCTACTCCTTTTAATGTAACCTCTAAAGTAATTTTGTCAGATATCTTTATTTGATGCTTTTTATTGAAGTTTTTACCTATTTTTAAAAAACTGCACATTTGATGTAAATATCTTCAATTGTTAGGTGAAGCAAGAAGAAACAAATGTGTATTTTGCTGCACAGCCAAAGAACCTACCTTAAACACAATGCCAATTTAGACATACAAAACCATAGTTCATAGCTAAGAATCAGTCCGTGTCATACAGGGCGGCATGGTGGCACAGCGATAGAGCTACTCCCTTACAGCACGAGACACCCAGATTGTGTAACTATCTCTTACACATGTAAGCAATACATGCTGTATTTCTACAATATTTGGCCATTCAGGCTGCAAAATGCAGAGGGAATGCTCCAAATTTATAAGCAAATTGCAATGGGGTTATTGCCATAATTATCATAGTCAACTTCTGGATTATGTATATAAGCAGTTGAATGCAAAAATGCAGAAGATGCTGTTGGCAACTTGATAGGGATAATTGTTGCAACTTTCCTGATATCAATCAGAGGAAATAATGTCAACTATTTATACTGGCTGTTTTTCTAAAAGGCCAAGAAACATTATCTTTAAATTGTGTACGATATGACTGTTTTTAACACATACGTAACCATATTAACGGCTTAGAACCTCTCAAGCCCTAGATAACTAATATTACATATGTTGACGTATAAATTTCTCGGATAATGATTTTAAAATTCCATGGGGTTTTTTCAAGTTGATGTTGCACTATAGTTTGTTCTCCGCAAATGATTAAAAACAGTTTCAAAAAGGTGGCACAATTGTGGAGCTATTAGAGCCACTGACCAACAGGTTCCATCCAGAACTAAGTGGGGTCCAGGTGAAGATCGAATGTTCTCCCTGTGAGTGCGAGGGTTTCCTCCGGGTGTTCTGGTTTCCTCGCACATTCCAAAGATGTGCAGGTCAGTAGGTTAATTGGACACTGTAAATTTCCCCTAAATTGTGTAGCGAGTTATAGAATCTGTGGGGAGCTGATGAGGTGATAATATGAGCTGATAATAGAATCTGTGCGGAGAATAAACAAATGGAATTAATATAGGGATAAATGTAAGTGGGTGGTTAATGTTTGTTGTGGACTTGATGGAGGTAAAGGTCCTGTTTCACTGCTGTATATCTCTACTGTAAAAGCGCAGCTTTTATTTCCTGGCTTTCCAGCTGTGGTTTATTCAATATGATTGGTGCTCCTCCAACTTAAAGGCAAAAATGTTGCTGTAACTCTAAATGTTTATGGCCATTGATGATGATAAAGGGGATATTTATTTCATTGATACAATTAATATATTATTTATTATCTTTCCAGTCAGCATAGACTGATATTTTTAACAAACTGCAGCTGTGTCAAAAAAAAGTGTTTTTCATTAAGTATTTGATTTCTCTTTGCCAGTATGTGTTTTCTTTTTATTTCAATTTGTTGGCAATGATAAACGGAGTGCCCTTCTTCTGGTTGCTAAATAAAGAATTATTTGTCTACTTTAGAGAACTTGGTAGGGCAGTCTACATGTATTTAAAGGCATTTGATAAAGCTCCCGGGTGATCCAGAAGATTAAAATGCACAGGATTAATAGTGAGTTGATGGAACGGATTCCAAACTAGTTTACTGAAAGGCACTGGATTGTGTTTGAAGGACAGATAATATTCAGGCTGGAGCTTGGTGTTGAGTGGAGTTTCCTCAGGGATCTGTGCTGGGACCTCTTTTAAAAAAAACAAAAACTAGACTAAGTGCAGACTAATCCCCAAACGGTGTGCGTTGGGGAGCTGGTGAAGCTGTTTTTGAAATGAGGCCACTGGAAGGTGGTGGAATATTCCGTTTCACTGTACCGTTGGGGGTTGGGGGGGGGGGGGCATTGTGACGTCACTGGAAGCTGGTGTTTTAAAAGGTGTTTTGGGCTTTTTTTTGAAACTTTTAAAAGTTTCGGGGGGGGGGGGGGGGTGGAGGGTGTGAATAACCCGGGGGGAGGGGGTGGAATAACCCAGGGGTGGAAGGGGGCGGGGGATGTGAAAAACCCTTGGGGGGGGGGTTGTGAATAACCAGGGGGGGGAGGGGTTGGGGAGTGTGAATAACCCGGGAGGGGGAGGGGGTGGGAGGTGTGGCACTTCGGCAGCTTGAGAGCCCATTGTGATTATCATCACTGGGAGCTCCTGGAAAAAAGGCTGTCTGTGAGAAGCTGCGGTTACCGTTGGCAACGTCCCATTGTGATGTCATTGTGGCACTCGGCAGCTTGAGAGCCCATTGTGATTGGTGCACTGTGAGTGACATTGTGACATCATCAGTGGAAAGTCCTGGAAAAAGTCTGTGTGAGAATTTTGTTGGCCTTTTTTTAAAACTTGAATCGTCAATAACTTGTGAAATATAGGATGAAATCTTAAGTGAACCTAATTACTGCGTGGAGGGGGGAAATGTGAGTCAGAGTATAACAACATTTAAGCGTTTTGACGAAGGTAGAAAAACACACACACACACACACACACACACACACACACACACACGTATACATACAAGATGAGACTTTTAATAGTGGATAGAAAGATAAATAAATGGCTTGGATATGAATGTTTGCAGATGACACCATGACTGCTGGGGTTGCGGACTGTGAGGAAGGCTGTCTAAGTATACAGCGTGATATAGATCAGCTGCAGAAGTAGGTGAGAAATGGCAAATGGAATTTATCCAAACAAGTGTGAGAAGTTGCTTTGGGAGGTTAAATGTAAGGGGAGAAGATACAATTGATGGCAAGATCCTTAACAGCACTGATGTAAAGAAGGATCTTTGGATCCAAGTCCATAACTTCCTGAAAGTAGCATTACAAGAAGATAGAGTGGTACTGGAATGCTCGCCTTCAATGGTTGGGCATTGAGTATGTCCAAAATACATGATTTACAGGACTTTGGTTAGGCAGCAGCTTTGGTCACCCCATTACAGGAAGAATGTGGATGCTTTGGAAGGAGTACAGAAGAGGTTTACCAGAATAATGCCTGGATTAGGGGGTATTCGCTACAGGGGGAGTTTGGACAGACTTGGATTGTTTTCTCTGGAATGCCAGAGGTTGTGGAAGACCCGATAGAAATATATAAAATTATGGGAGGCATAGATAGGGTAGACAGTTAGAACATTTTTCGAGGATATAAATGTCAAGGGCATAGATTTAAGGTGAGAAGGTAAACGTTTATAGGAGATGTGCAGTGCTAACGGAGTGGTAGTGGAGGCAGAACAATAGTGCCATTGAAGAGACTTTTCGATAGACACATGGATAACGAGGGAATGGGGGGATATGGATTATGTTCAGGCAGTTAACTAGTAGTTATAAAACCTGACTAATTTTCCATTGCATTTATTTTTTTTTTTTTTTTTTTTTTTTTTAATTTTTATTTATTAGAAGTACATTACATCACAGCCACATACATTAATACTCGTCATTTATATCTTCTTACAATTAATGTACTCCCTTTATTTTTTTTTTTTACACTAAAGAAAGAAAAGATTGAAAGAGAGAAGAAAGTGAAGGAAAAAGTGCAAGTGTAGAAAAGTGTAGAAAATATAACAACAAAAAAAAAGGACGAGGACCCTATGAGAGCGAAATTAAAAACAAAAAGAAAAAGAGTTAAGAAATAGGCCCTAAGAAAAGAAAAGAGAGAGAGAAAAAAAGAAAAACAAATGTTTTTTTTTTTGAGCATCACGTAAATAGGACATACCAACTCTTCAACTATCATCCCCCCTTACCCGACCTCAATTTTTTATTTTTTTAAAGTACTTTTGCACCCTATGTTTGTAATAATTCTATAAATGCAGACCACGTCAGGTGGAAGTGATCTGGTTTACCTGCTAGGAGGAGTCTTATCTCTTCAAGGTGTAGTGTTTCAAACATATTTGAAATCCACATATTTATAGTTGGTATTGGAGCCTTCTTCCAAAATTTTAGAATTAGCTTTTTTCCAGTTATTAACCCATAATCCATTAATTTCTTTTGAAACACATTTAGTTCTGGATCATCTTCCGTTATTCCGAAGATAATCCATTCTGCTTTGGGTATCAGTCTTGTTTTAAATAACTTTGTAAAGATTTCAAAAATTTCATTCCAAAATTTTTGAATTTTTGTACAGAAGACAAATGAGTGCGCTATAGTTGCTTCTTGGGATTGACATTTATCACAAATAGATGATACGTTTGGGAAAATTTTATGAATTTTAGTTTTCGAATAATATAATCTATGTAAAATTTTAAATTGTATTAAAGTGTGTCTTACATTAATCGAGCATTTATGTACTTTTAATAAGTATTCATTCCAACTTTCCTTTGAAATTTTAATAGCTAACTCTTGTTCCCAGTCTCTTCTGATACCCTCCGTAGATGGTATTTGTACATTTAAGATAATATTGTACAAATATGATATTAAGTTTGCTGATTCCGCTTTTGTCTGCATTGCCTCGTCCAGTACATCTGCTGGGTTATTATGATGATCTTTTATATATTTTTTCAAATAGTCGCATATTTGAAAGTATTTAAAATATTGATTATTTCCGAGTTTATATTTTATTTGTAATTGTTGAAATGAAAGTAATTTTCCAGTTTCATACAAGTCACCAAGCGTTTTAATTCCTAGTCTATCCCATTGTGTATAAGCTTTATCTATAATAGAAGGACTAAACGAAGGGTTATTGACTATAGGTAATAAAAGTGATAAGTTTCTTAATTTTAAATTTTGTTTTATTTGTTTCCAAATACGGATTGTACTATGAATAATTGGGTTCTTATTATAGTTTATGTTATTCAATTTCATTGGAGAGAGGAGGATCGCTCCAATGTTTCTAGAGGAGCAATCCTCTTTCTCCATTACAATCCAGTCTACTTGCTGGGCGGAGTTATCCATCAGTTGAATCATGTTTTTAATATTTACTGACCAATAATAATACATAAAATTGGGTAGTGCTAGACCCCCCAATACTTTAGATTTATTCAGATGGGTTTTTTGTATTCTATGTGATTTATAGTCCCATATAAAATTAGTGATATCTGAGTCGAGTTTTTTAAAAAACTTCTTAGGTAAGTATATAGGAATTGATTGAAATAGGTATAAAATTTGTGGTAAAAAGATCATTTTTATTGCGTTTGTTCGGCCTATTAAAGACATCGGAAGCGTTTTCCAGAATTTAATTAATGTATTCAGTTTATTAAGTAGGGGGTCAAAATTTGCCCTGAGCATACCTTGATATGCTCTGGTAATTTCGATTCCCAAATATTTAAATTTTTCTGTAGCTATTTTAAAAGGGAATTTTAAAAGATGTGTTGAATCTTTCGGTTTTATTGACATAATTTCACTTTTATTCCAATTTATTCTATATCCAGAAAAAGATCCGAAGTCTTCAATTAAATTTAATATATTTGGTATAGTGATTTGAGGTTTTGTAATATACAATAATATATCATCCGCGTATAAAGATATTTTATTATATGAGTCTTTAGTATTATATCCATGAATATCAGGGTGTATTCTAATTTTTTCTGCTAGCGGTTCAATAATGAGAGCAAACAGCTGTGGTGATAATGAGCATCCTTGTCTATTTCCCCTTGATAGTTGAAATTTCGAGGATAATATGTTATTAGTAAGTATTCTAGCTGTAGGTTTGTTATATAGTAACTTAATCCATAAAATAAAATTCTCTCCCAGTTGAAATTTTTGTAATACTTTATCCATATAATTCCATTCTACTTGATCAAATGCTTTTTCAGCATCCAGCGAAATAATTGATAATTCTTGATCTTCAGATTTGTGTGAGTGCATTATGTTGAGTAGACGTCTCATATTATTAGAAGAGTATCTCTTAGGGATAAACCCTGTCTGATCTGGGTTTATTAATTTACTAATGTATTTACTTAATCTTCTGGCTAATGTTTTCGCTAATATTTTTTGATCTGTGTTTAACAATGCTATAGCTCTATATGAGCCAGGTTCTTCTAAATCCTTATTTTTCTTAGGTATTAATGTAATCGTTGATTCCGCTAATGTATCAGGTAGTATTCGTTTTTTAAAAGCGTATTGGTACATTTTTTGTAATCTTGGTATTATTTTATCATAAAAGTTTTTATAAAATTCATTAGTAAATCCATCAGGGCCTGGTGTTTTTCCATTTTTTAGTGAGTTTATTGTATCTTCTAATTCCTTAATTGAGATTTGTGCACCCAGTTCCTCTTGTTCCTTCAGCTCTAACTTTGGAAGATTACAGGTATCCAAGAACTTTGTGATATTATTGGAATCAATTATCGTTTTAGATGTATACAAATTCTCGTAAAATTGCGCAAATCTTTTATTAATATCCTTCGGTGTTGTTAATAATTCCCCTTTATCTGATTTGATCTTTGGTATAGTATGTTCCTTTTCTCGTTTTTTTAGCTGGCGAGCCAAAAGTTTATGCGGTTTATCCCCAAATTCAAAGTGCTCTTGTTTTGTAATTTGAAAAAGTCTTATAAGTTTGGCAGATAATAATTTATTTAATTTAAATTTTAAAATTATTATTTTATTATGTTTATCTATTGTTGGATCTTTAGCATTATCTATATCCATTTGTCTAATAAGTTCTTCTAACTGTCTTTGTTCATTCTTATTCTTTTTATTTTGAAAAGCTTGATATGAAATTATAATACCCCTAATGTATGCTTTAAAAGATTCCCAAAGTAAAGTAGGCGATATATCTGAAGTATCATTTGTTTGAAAAAAGACCTCCATTTGTTCTTTTAAATATATACTCGCTTGTGGATCTTTTAAAATTTGAGAGTTAAATCTCCAGAATGAATTATTCTTAGACAATCCTTCCAGTTTTAAAAAGAAAGTTAGTGGAGAATGGTCTGAAATTGAATTTGTATGATATATTGCATTAGATGTTTGGGGGATTAATTTTGTATCCAGCAGAAAGTAGTCTATACGTGAGTATGTCTTATGTACCATTGAGTAAAACGAATATTCCCTGCCAGTTGGATTCACAATTCTCCAAACATCTGCTATATTTAATGCATTTATTTAATGGAATAAAAATTGAACTTATTCTCTAAAGATTCTCTGAGCTCAATCTGATTTGACTGTAAACAGAAACACATATTCCTGTTGCAGTGAGAGTATATTTCAATACCCACTGAATCACTTGAACTTGTAGGAAGTAATATTGAAAGTTCAGTTTCACTATTTCCCCTTGTTTCTGCACTGATCACGCCCCAAAGTGTTTGGAAATTAAAGCATTTTTTGTTGTAGTTATTTGTATCTTCAGTCCTTTGTAATAAAATGTAATGAAACAAAAAACAACTTTTATTTTATAACATCCAAATATACAACATGGTGATGCACCACAGTTCCAGTGACTCGGTTGCAATCCAGACCTCTGTGTATGCAATTTCCACATTTTACCTGTAACTGCATGGGTTTCCAGTGGCTGCACCAAAATTCTCCCTCATGGGGACAATGAGTTGTTAATCGGTCACTGCAAATTATGTGGAAGGAATAAAATGTAATGTAGAATTAGTCCAACTGCATCTCAATTGTTGCCATAGACTCAATGGGCTAAAGGTCTTTTGTCGTTTACATACATAATTAAGTCGTTTACATACATAATTACAGTTAATCAAACATTTTTTCTCTTAACAGGAAGAATCTGCATTTTTTGTTATGACCAATGTCATTATTACCAGGAATCAGGTGCAAGGCTTGTGTCCTGAGGTAAGAATCCAACAGCTACACCGGATGCTGAATGACTATCTTTTTATTTAAACATACTGTAGATTTGCATCAATCAGCATTTGGAATTCAAATAGATTGTAGCCCATTATCACAAAGATTTGACCACCAAGTCGCAAACATTAAATTAATTCATCTTTGTAGTCCCTTAATCCTTTAGTTTGGTTTCATCAACAGAAGTAATAAGTATACATTAGGCACATTCATTCTTAAGTACAGGAGGATAGGACTATTGCAATCTATAATTGTGCCTATGTATATAAAGATTTTTACTAAATTGTACACAAAAAAAGGAATTTAACTGTATCAAGGCACAATAAAGTACCATTAACAATAAATATACAAGTTTTCAAAAGACCATTTTGAAGTTAGGAATTTAATATTTGATTTATTGTTCCAGGGCTTTCATTTTATGTACATGTGGCAAATTTTTTATCTCTCGCCTCCTGGGTTGTCATTCTCTTCAATTAACTCTTAAATTATATATACCTCATGTCTTCACACACCTTCACTCCAATTAACAAAAATTCATAAATCTAATTTTACAAATTTCATTTGACAGATGAGGAAATAATTTGCCAACACTATTGAATCTCTCTATCATTCAAGATAATTCGTTACAGTAGCTTGCATACTGAGTTAATCTCCTTAGTTTAACCTTTAATCCCTCACATAATTCTATGCCATATCCTTTCCAAAGCCAAGATACATATCCTGTGGTGTTGTGCCAAACTGTATGATATCTAACCAAGTTCCGTTCAACTGAAGCCCCATTTATTGTTGAATTTTAATCCTATTCAGCTAATCCCAATGTTTCATTAATTGTTTAGGTTGCAGTTTGTGCCTGTACATTAGCTTTTAATTGTTACTTGGCCAAGGGAGACCCGTGGGGTCCCTTCCCCTTGCAGGGGGGGGGGGGGGAGCCTGCCGGCACACACACACACACTAACTACCCCCACACACATGGAGGGGTGGAGGGGTGGTGAGAGGGGGGAGAGGGGAGGGGGGGAGGTGAGGGGGGAGGTGATGGGAGAGAGAGCGGGGGAGAGAGAGTAGGGGGAGAAGGGGACAGAGAGAGGGGGAGAGATAGCAGGGGAGAGAGGGGGGAAGGGAGAGAGGAGGGGAGAGGAGGGAGGAGAGAGAGGGGGAGGGGGGGAGGGAGAGTAGAGGGAGAGAGGGGAGGGAGAGAGGTGGTGCAGAGGAGGTTAGTGGGGTGAGGGGGGACGAGGCACAGAGGGGGACACAGAGGCACAGAGGGGGACACAGGGGCAGAGGGGGGCAGAGTGGGAGAGGGGGGGAGAGGGAGGGTGGGAGAATTTGAGGGATGGGGGCGCGTCGTCAGAGGGGAGGGCTGGTTCTCGAACGCAATATTCACTCGTTCCCAGCAGCGAGAGCAAGAAAACAGCGTGTTTATTTTCATAGGTCTTGCGAGCAGCGCGGCCGGGCAACTTGACTCGCAGCGCGTGCGGTTAGCAGTGGGAGGGATGGGCGAGGGAGGGTGTGTCTTCACTCGCTGTGCAGGCCGTGAGGAGAAAGTTCTTCAAAAGCAAGCCGTGAACTCCGGTGACCTCGGATCCGCAGAACTTGCTCGTTCTTTCTGCGCCTTTTGAAGAATGGGGGAGGGAGGGTGGTGACGTAACTCGTGGAAAACAGTGCGCCTCTGCGTTGACAGCAGCTGCTTTAATCAGAGCCGGGGCGGGGCCACGACCAGGTGGGCCATGAGCAAAAGGCATTGTGACGTCATCAGCTGGCCAGTGGTTAGATTTGGAAAGAAAAGTCAAATTGATGAACAATTTTAGTAAAAAACTCAGGAAATAATTAACCTAATTTACAGAGGAGTGGATTTTTTAAATCATAAGGTAAATCTCTACCGGAATATGTAAATATTTCGGTGTCGGGTTTTCGATGAGATGTGAATCAAAGGCGGAAAAAAACCACACGCACACACGCGTTTTAATAAGTACTAGACTAAGGGGTACCCGTTACAGATGATGTGAGTTTTGAAATCATGAGGTAAATCTCTACCGGAATATGTAAAAATGTCACCGTTTCGGCGTCAGGTTTTCGAGGAGATGTGAATCAAAGGCGAAATGACACACACACATACACACACACACATACACACACACACACACACACAGTTTTAATAAGTATATGACATGGAACAATTTTTTCATCTCTATCTCCTCACTACTTACCATTAAGAAAATATCTACATTTTCTCTTTCTTGGATCTATAGCAGACTTCTCCAAATTGAATGCCACCTGTCATAGTTTATCCTCTCATCTAGTCCATGTCCCTTTGTAACTTTCTGCTCCCATTGACACTACTTACTATGGCTCCTATCTTGTGCCTTTGCAAATTTATTTAAAATATCCTATTTATTTATTTACCGAATCCGACCTTTCTGTCCTGGGCCTCCTCCAGGGCCAGAGTGAGGACCACCGTAAATTGGAGGAGCAGCACCTCATATTTCGCTTGGGCAGTTTAAACACCCCAGCGGTATGAACATTGATCTCTAATTTCAGGTAGTCCCTGCTTTCTCCTCCCCTTCTCAGCTCTCCCTCAGGGCACAGGCTCCGCCTCTTCCTTTTTTCTTCCCCCCCCCCCCCCCCCACCCTCACATCAGTCTGAAGAAGGGTCTCGACCCGAAACGTTGCCTATTCCTTCGCTCCATAGATGCTGCCTCACCCGCTGAGTTTCTCCAGCATTTTTGTCTACCTTTGATTTTCCAGCATCTGCAGTTCCATCTTAAACTATTTATTTGTCTAGTCCTTTCATGTGTATAGGGAAACTCAGACTGATTCCTGGAGAAAACATTTGTTACATCCCACCTACTTTCTGTTTCCTATTTCCCAACAATACCACCAGATTTCCCCAATTTGTTGCAGTCCCTTTTGCTGGTATGGAACTTTACCTCATGGAAGTATACATAGTAAAGTAAAGTAAAATACATAGTCTAAACAAAAAGCCAATCTTGCATGCACCGGCCACCATGGTTTATGAATCTCATATGTGCTCAGAAGCTAGTATTATAATGTATTAGTTTACCAATTTTTGACTTTTTCCCAAGGTGATCAGTTCTTTTCATATGTGGTCATGCAACACTGATCTCATCGGTGCTCTGTGGGTGTCAGTATTGCTGTGCTGCCATAGTTTTATCTGCATATTCTGAGGCTCTATGAACACTGGTCTATTTGTCTTGGCAGACATTGACAAACAAAGAAACAATGCTTTGAATATTTGACAAACATTCACACCCAGTAACATCCCTATTCCTCTTTGTATAATAATATACAGTAGAAATCATTCAACACTATAATTTATGTTTGCTGTAAGAAACATGAAAAGGAATTGTTGCATGCTCTCAGCTGAGCTAGCATTCAGTAGATTAAGGCTGATCACTTCCATACCTTTTCAATTTATCTCTAAGTTTTAAAAAATATTAATTTTGACAACATGCAACAAATGAGCACTCAAAGCTCTCTGGGACAGTCCCAAATATCCATTTTTAACTATGAGAGCTTCTGTACCATGTGGACATCAGCAATTTACTGTAATATGATCCTGCCATCACCTCTTCAAGTGTAGTCCGTGGTCACTAAATGCTGGCCTTACTGCAACATCCATATCCTGCACAGGTTTACAAAAGAGAATCAATCTAAGCTCTGATGCAATTTGTTGTGACTATCTGGCCAGATGAAAAGCAGTTCTTGCCAACAACCCTGTCAAACCATCTTAGTATTTTACTTATAACAACAGTAAATGTTGGAAACACTCGGCAGGTTGGGCAGTATTTACATTCTTTGGAACGAGAAACTGAGTTAATATTTCAGAATCCTCCATGTATGCAGTTTAGTTCCAAATACAGAAATGTCTTGATATTTTACGGCCACTTTAAACATATTAGATTGTTATGTAAATTGATTTTAACATATTAGATTAGGTTACGTAAATGTATTTACTCAAGAAAAACAAAATTGAATAAATGAGTCTTTTTCAGGCTGAATGTCAGTAAGTGCCCCAAGGATCAGTTGTTGGCCCTCAATTATTTACAGTTTATTAATGAACATGATAAAGAAGCAGAGGGAGTAAGGTATCCAGGTTTGTCAATGATACAAGTACAAATGAGCAGGGGTATTATGATTAGGATATTTAAGATTCTACAAAGGCAGTAACTTTACTGTTGTGCCACTGTGCCGCCCACAGCTCATATTTTTTAAAGATTGGGGAATTGAAGTTTTGGGCAAACAGACACAGAAGAGAAGATGAGGCTTTGAACAGAACTGTCATGATCATATTGAATGGTGAGCTAGGCTTGTGGGGGTGAATCTCCTGCTCCTACTTTCCTATGTTTAAATGAGTATTGGGCCATGTCTCAATTGTGTTCTTTTCACTTATCCCAGTCTTACACTGAGGGCCGATCTCTATAGCCGTCCCACAGCCATGTCCACCAGTGAGATCTGGGAGAGCAGCCCCAACCTAAGTAGTGACCCCACCCTTAAAATCTACCTTCAGGCTTTGACAGAAGGCAAAGACTGTGATGGAGCTTTTTCTACCTTCAGAGTTGTCAAGTATTTTTACAGTTTTTAAATGTCTCAAACACTAAGAGACTTTGAATACATCAAAACGGAATAATTTAAAAATCTATTAAACATTTGTTATGAAATTATATCTTTAATCAATGACATGTCGGAAATAATTCAACACATTTAACAGTTAAATAACTAAAAGCAAATTACTTTCTCCTCTTCTTTACTTCTCTGGAATTCACAACTCTGGAATTCCTTTCAAAATCCATCTGCTATCTGATCCCAAGTTAGGTCGGACTGAATTGGAGTCCCTCACAATCCAAGACTGGATTCCCTCAGTGAAATTCACATGGAATTGTGCATGGAGTTCACTGACGGATGTAGAGCCATCCATCTCCAAGTACGTCTCTATCTGCACACTTGTTGCTGAATGCAGAGGTTGGAAGCAATGAGCATTGGCAACTCCAACTAAGGAAGATTCTTCCCATTGACCTGTGGATTTTCTGTAAATCTTGGATATTTACCATCATGTGAATGTTGTGGCTGAACATGCTGAATGCTTTCAATAAATGTTGATTTTGCTTTAGATTTTTATATATGCCGTTTTTTGGTTTCTAAGTAATAACAGCAAACTATCAATATTGCGTAGAATTTCTGCTGGGTCTGAGTTGTGAACTTGTGCTTTGGTAAACCGAATTAAAATACAAGACTCTTATGTAACATCTGTATATAAATTCAGTTTTATATTTACAATATTCACAATACTGTATATGTTACAACATCATTTTGATCCTAATCTGCAGTTTAAACCCCCAACAAAGTAATTGCAATTTCTAAATTATGCTCTGAATCGATATGTAAATGCTGTAAAAGTATATGCTCTGTCAGAATACCATTAATTACATAAATTTAAAAATTATTGACAAGTTTTCTACATTTTAATCTTCCAGTTACCAAGTAAAACATCTGGATGCAAATCAGACAGTGATTGTACAGCTGGATATCATGATTCACAGAGCAATGGTATGTTACTGAAGGCGTAATGAAGAGTGAAATGTTGGTCAAAATGCAGGTACATAAGGTACCTGAAAGGTACTTAAAAAAAAAAAAAAAGTAATTAGGAGGATGAAGGGGGCACAAAGTGGCACAGGTGGGCAGAATAAGGACAATCCCAAAGAATTTTCAACTTTGGAAATAAAAATCATATCTGGTTCACTTATCTTCCTCCTGGAGGGATACCTAATTGCAGGAACAGCACCTCGTATTCCACTTGGGTATGAGCTCATGGTATGAACATTGGATTCTCCAATTTTTGGTAAACAAGCTAGGAAGGAAAGCAAATGCAATGTTGGCATTAATTTCAAGAGGACCAGAATATATAAGCAAGGATATAATGCTGAGGCTTTATAAGGCACATTTAGAATATTGTGAGCAGTATTGGTCCCCAATCTGAGAAAAGGCTGTACTGGTATTGGAGGTCCAGCAGAGATTTATGAGAATGATCCTGGGGATGATTGGGTTAAAGTATGAGGAGTGTTTGATGGCTTTGGGCTTGTACTTACTGGAGTTTAGAAGGATGAAGGGAGGGATCTCATTGAAACCTATCAAATTATGATAGGCCTAGATAGTGGATGTGGAGAGGGTGTTTTCAGTCGTGGGAGTCTAGGACCAGAGGTCACAGCCTCAAAATATTAGGATACGTTTAGAATGGAGATGAGGAGGAATGTCTTTAGTCAGAGGGTGGTAAATCTGTGGAATTCATTACCACAGACTGCTGTGGAGGCCAAGTCTTTGGAATTTTAAAGTGGAAATTGAGTGTCAAAGGTTACGGAGAGAAGGCAGGAGAATGGGGTTGAAAGGAAAAAATAGAGCAGCCATGATCGAATGGTGGAACAAACCTGATGGCCCAAATGGCCTAATTCTGCTCCTATGCCTGATGATCTTATGATAAGTTATTGATTCCTTTTTCCATCGATCTCGTAGAGCATGTGAAAGATTACCACTCACTGGATGAAAAATAATTATTCTGATTGTTCTGCGGCTCATTCCTTATTTGAAATTATGACCCTAGTTTGAGGGGACCCACTGAAGGTGGGGGGTGGGGAAGGGAGAGAATTGTAGCTGCTTCTACCATCTCAAGCCCTGTTTAAAATCATTGTCTTTCATTGCAATTATCTCCTAAGCGCAAGGGCTCTTTGTTTGATCTCTTATCTTAAGACAAGCCCAATACAACAGGAACTGATTTAATGAACCTTCTTAACACTCCCTTTATCACAGGTATATTTTTAATAGAAAAAATAGACCAGATCTGAACATAATATTCCAGATGCAGTCTCACAAGAG
>CM075980.1:20866861-20965510 GCA_038087875.1 Malacoraja senta
AGATTCGAGACTTAAAACTCATCTCTACTCCCAAGCCTTTCTTGACGTCCTCTGAGCGAGGGCTATATGTATGTAGTGATGTATGTATTTTTATTTTTTTTAATTATTATTTTTTTATTATTAGAAGTAAGTACAATTGTATACCATCATATTTTCATAATGCATATTATGTACATCTTCTTATTTTTATAATAAAGGAGAAAAAGAAAAAGAAGTTGGATAATGAAAAATAGAAAAATGTGAGATATATAGTGTGTGAAAAAGGAAAATAGAGAGTGAAAGAAGAAAGTTAAGAAATAGAAAATAGAAAAATAAAATAAAAGAAGAAAATGAAAGAGAAAGAAAAAAAGAAGTAAGGAGATCTTATTTATAATCTTGACCATCCCTCGCCCAGTCACGAGTTAACTTTTACAATTGTGTTGCACCACATGATTCCAAAAAGACGACAAATGGAGACCAACTCGTTGTGAATTGGTCAAATTTATCTATTAGGCGGAATTTCCTCAAGATGTGCGGTGTCCAACATACTTGCAATCCACATTTTAAGCGTTGGTATTGGTGTATTTTTCCAAAATTTCAATATTAATTTTTTAGCTATTATTAAACCATAATTAAAAAATAATTTTTGAGATGGATTCAGTTTATTCCCATCTTCCATTACCCCAAATAGAATCAATTCATTATAAGGTTCCATTTTTATCTTAAATAATTTTGTGAATATTTCAAAAATATCACTCCAAAATCTATGAAGTTTTATACAGGAAACAAAAGAGTGTGTTATAGTTGCATCTTGGGTTAAACATTTATCGCAAGTGGGGGATATATTTGGGTAAAATGTATTTAATCTTATTTTTGAGTAATACAATCTATGTAAATTTTAAATTGAATTAGGTTATGTCTTACATTAATCGAACATTTGTGAATATGTCAAATACTTTTCCCATGTAACCTTCGTAATTTTTATCATTAATTCCCGTTCCCACTCTTCTCTAATTACCTCAGTCGCAGGTAAATCTATATTTAAAATACTATTATATAAATATGATATTAATTTTTGTGTATCACCTTTAATATTCATTACTTCTTCCAATAAATCAGGAATTATTTTTTGATATCCCTGTATATATGTCTTCAAGAAATTGCAAATCTGAAAATATTTAAAATAATGATTGTTTTTCAGTTTAAATTTTAATTGTAATTGTTGAAATGATAGTAAATCTCCCATTTCATACATGTCCCCGATCCTTTTAATTCCTAAACTTTCCCATTGATTATATATTTTGTCCATGGTTTAAATAAAGGATTATTCACTATCGGTGTTAACAATGATAGGTTTCTTAATTTTAAGGATAATTTTATTTGTTTCCATATTCTTATTGTATCTTGCATAATTGGGTTCTTCTTATATATTGTATTGTTCATTTTTTTCAGGGAGAAGAGGATCATTCCTATATTACAAGGGTAACAATCCTCTTTCTCCATTTTTATCCATTCTGTCTGTTGGGTTGAACTATCCAACCAGTAAATTATATTCTTAATATGTATTGCCCAATAGTAATACAGAAAATTCGGGAGTGAAAGTCCCCTGACATCTTTTGGTTTACATAAGTGTTCTTTTTTAATTCTATGTGATTTATAGTCCCAAACAAAATTTGTAATATTAGAGTTTAATTTAGAAAAAAAATATTTTGGTACATACTGGTATAGACTGAAATAGGTATAGTAACTGTGGTAAAAAAAAAAATCATTTTTATAGCGTTTATTCTACCTATTAATGATAAAGGAAGTGTTTTCCAAAATGTAATCATCATATTAAGTTTATTTATTAAAGGTAAAAAATTAGCATTGAATAAAGCTTTATGTTTTCTAGTAATCTGAATACCCAAATATTTAAATTTTTCTGTTGCTATTTTAAAAGGGAACTTCAGTAAGTGTGTGGATTCTTGAGGTTTTAACGTCATGATTTCACTTTTGTTCCAATTTATTCTATATCCAGAAAAGGACCCAAATTCCTCTATTAAGTTTAATAAATTTGGTATGCTCGTTTGTGAGTTTGTTATATATAACAGAATATCGTCTGCATATAATGAAATTTTATTATTTGAGTCCCTAGTATTATAACCCTGAATCTTCGGATGACTTCTTATACTTTCAGCCAAAGGTTCTATCATAAGGGCAAATAGCAGGGGTGATAAAGCACATCCCTGCCTATTACCCCTTGATAATTGAAATTTTTGAGATAACATACTATTAGTTAATTTTCTTGCCATCGGTTTATCATATAATAATTTCACCCATGTAATAAAATTCTCTCCCATATTAAATTTTTGGAATACTTTGTATAAATACTGCCATTCTACCTGATCAAATGCTTTCTCTGCGTCCAAAGAAATAATTGATATGTCTTCTTCCTCTACTTTATGTGAGTACATTATATTAAACAGGCGTCTCAAATTATTAAATGAATATCTTTTAGGTATAAACCCCGTTTGATCAGGATTTATCAATTTACTAATATATTTGCTTAATCTTCTGGCTAAAGTTTTTGCTAAAATTTTCTGATCTATATTTAGAAGTGATATAGCTCTATATGAGCCTGGTTCCTCTAGATCTTTATCTTTCTTTGGAATAAGCATGATAGTTGATCCTGCTAATGTTTCCGGTAATTTATTTTCTTTAAAAGCATGAGTATATAAATTAAATAAATAAGGGGTCGTTATCTCATGAAATTTTTTATAAAATTCATTACTAAAACCATCTGGTCCCGGTGTCTTACCATTTTTCAACGATTTTATTGTTTCACCTATTTCTTCAATTGTAATTTGCGCTCCGAGTTCTTCTTGTTCCAAAAGATCAAGTTTTGGTAGATTACAATTATCTAATTTTTTTTAAATTTTACTATCTTCTGTTTTAGTTTTTGATGTATATAAATTTTGATAATATTGAGCAAATCTTTTATTAATATCTTTAGGTAGTATTAGTAATTCACCGTTCTCGGATTTAGTTTTATTTATAGTATTTTCTTTTTCTTGTTTTTTCAGTTGACGCGCTAACAGCTTATGTGGTTTATCACCAAACTCAAAATGTTCCTGTTTTGTAATTTGGAATAATCTTATTACTCTTGCCGAGAGAATTCGATTAAGTTTAAATTTCAGTAATATTAACTTATTATGTTTATCTATAGTGGAGTCTTTAGCATTATCTAACTCTAACTGTCTTATTTCTTGTTCTAACAACATTTGTTCTATTTTATTATTTTTATTTTGAAAAATTTCGTATGAAATTATAATTCCTCTAATAAATGCTTTAAAAGTTTCCCATAGTAAAGAAGGTGAGGTATCTGGTGTATCATTTATCTCAAAAAATAATTTCATTTGTTGTTTTAAATATTGATAACCCTGTAAGTCATTTAATATATATGTATTAAATCTCCCAAAAATTTTTTTACCCGGCATTCCCTCAAATTTTACTGAAAAAGTCAACGGAGAGTGATCAGAAATACTACTAATGTGATATGTTGGATTAATTGTATATGGCATTAATTTCATATCCACTAAAAAATAATCAATTCTTGAATATGTTTTATGTACCGAAGAATAAAACGAATATTCCCTTCCTGCTGGATTAGCAGATCTCCATACATCTGTTATATTAGTATTTTTTATATATGTATTTAGAAGTTCACTAGTCTTAGATTTTAAATTACTCCTTCTTTGTTTTGCTGATTTGTCTAAGTATGGATCTAAAACACAGTTGAAATCCCCACCTATTATCACATTTTGATAATTAAACTCTAATATTATATCTATAATTTTATCAAAAAATTGAGGGTTATCAAAATTCGGAGCATAAATATTTACCATAGTTATTGGGGTAGCATAAATTTCTCCCGAAACTATGATATACCTTCCCTCTTTATCTGATATAGTATTCTTTAATTTGAAAGGTATACCTTTTCGAATAAGAATAGCCGTACCTCTAGATTTAGAAGTAAATGACGAATAATATGTTTGGCCTATCCACTTCGCCTTTAATCTCATTTGTGTTTGCTGTTTCATGTGAGTTTCTTGCAAATAAATTATGTCGCTTTTCAAAGATTTTAGATGAGCAAAAATTGTACCCATCTTTATTGGTTCATTGGCACCCCTTATATTCCAACTACAGAATGTGATTCCTCCATTCTTTATTTGTCTATCGTCTTGCATTGTATATCAAAGTAGTATTCTTGAATCATATGGTGCAAACAAATGCCTCAAAATTCTGGGCGTTGGGTGGTCATTCCAAGTTTTTAAGTTTATATTACATCTCCTTCTCCAAAATGCCTTAGATAAAGCAAAAAAAAATGTAATTTAAAATTAATTACACAAAAACTAAACAAATACAAATTTATATAGTGATTTAAAAAAAAAGTGAAATTAAGGTATCTAAGAAAAGATACCTTAAAGACATATAGCCACCTAAGGTGGCGAAAAATGTAATGACTTCCGTTGATGTTGTATTACATTGAACCCCAATCCCTTATTAACACCTCGTAACAAAAACTACAGACCGTCTCATATCTTATTTATTCTGGTTTAAATTTATCAAGCAAAAAAAACCTCAGAGAAAAATATTAAAAATTAAAAAATAAGGTAATAATAAAAAAACAAACGAATATAAAACCCAACATTCTCAGTTCTATAAGTATTATACCTTTCCAATTTATCTGACCAACTACCATACAAGCAGGTACCGAGGGGTTAACCTCATTCCTGGATCTTTTCCAAGTTTATATTGCATTCCCACACACGAAAAATACGTTAGTAATGTTATAAACATTTTGGTTAATTACAATTTATGAGCAATGGTTTATTCATGATTTATTCATATATACTACGTGCAATCATTAATCATTAGTATAATTAAATTTGTTAAATTAGTTGGTTAATTATAATTAGAATAATTAGAATATAATAATTAGAAAGTTAGATATTGATATTATCTCAGCCATGTCCCTTATACGGTATCTTCAACATCCTTTTGTTTATCTTTGAGCTTTTCATTCAAGGTGAAACATGGACAATGTTCTCAAACACACATTCCAGACAGATAAGCTCGGTAGCTGTCTGGAAAACCACCATCTTGACCAGTTCCAGCTCTATCTTAAAAGTTAAAAAATTCATTGTTCCTCCTCTTCGACCTCTTCTTCCGATGTTTTCGATGCTTTTCTCACAATATCTTCTGCATACTTAAATGCTGTGATGTATGTATTTAATCTACGAACCACTGTTGTATAATGTTAGTACCTCCACCAATGTAAAGCACTTTGGCCAACGAGAGTTGTTTTTTAAATGTGCTATATAAATAAAAGTGACTTGACTTGACTTGACTCTGCCTCACCTGAAAAGACTGTTGGGGTCCATGGACGGAGTCGAGGGAGAAGGTATAGGGACAGGCGTTGCATCTCCTGCAGTTGCAGGAAAAAGTACCTGAGGAGAGAGAGGGTGGTTTGGATGGCAAGGAACGAGTTAAGCAGGGAGTCTTGTAGCTAACAATGATCTATACTACATTCTCCTTGATATGTATCTTTTGATCTCGTTTTCACAACTTATACTTCCTTATCTCAGTGTCTCACTTTCCCCTGACTCTCAGTCTGAAGAAGGGTCTCGACCGGAAACGTCACCCATTCCTTCTGTGAGATACAAAATCACAAATGCTTTTAGAGACAAAGTCGGCAAAGAAGCTTTTTATTTAAATCATATTCTGCAGAATAGGTGCCTCTCCTCTGATGTCCCCTAGAGGCACACCGAGGATCGGGATGTCTTCTATCTTTATACATTTCATGGGTATCATTGTCACACCCTCATCCCTCCCCATTGAGCTTCTTCCAATCATAACATAAAGCCCACATTCCCACGAGAACGTCCTGGAACGTCCACCCGACGTCAAAGACACCTCCCATATCATGCATCGCATGTGCATTTAAATGAGACATCTTGTCATAGTGGGTGTGTGTACATATTCATGTAAGTTCATTGCCCATGCGCACAGAGAGTTGCTCATGACCCTTACCCTAGTTCTATCCCGGACGGTCTCCTTATCTCTTTTGTTCTCATCCTTGAAAAAGTCACCATCTGTACTCTTGCATCCACCCCCTACTATACAAAGGGTTCTTGTCTAAATCAACTTATACCTATTAACCCCTTCCTCATAATCCACACTTTTACTTTTTGCTACTGCAATCTTTGATTTATACTATCTGCCCCTTCTCTAATGCTAGCAGCAGAATCTTCGCCTCCTTATCTTCCTCTCGCTGGTCATACTGTGTTTTAAATAGGCACAGCAACCCCATCATAACTACCACTGATGTTAGGGCTGATGTAAAGATGTGCTTCCATTTCCCAAACCAGGAGTCTAGAAACCCGTTCCAGGGGGTGTCTACTCCGGAGTTCTCGGCCAATTCGATAGACAGGGAGGTGAGACCTGCTAGGGCTCTCGATACTGACCCTTCAGGAGGAGTGTTGTTGGGGATGAAGGTGCAACATTGTTCCCCAAACTTTACACACACCCCTCCCTTCTCAGCCAGTAGCATGTCTAAGGCCATGCGATTTTGCCAGGCCATTAGGCTGGTACCTGTCAGTTGTTCCGCTAATCCTTCAACCGCATCTCGAGTGTAATTTATAAAGCGTTGTTGATTGTAGTATAGGTAGTTGATCCAGTCCACATTTTTATTAAGTGTGGACCACCAGAAGAGTATGGACTCAAAGCCCGCAGCTATCTGGTTTCTGGCTTTGAATTCATCGGGTACCCCTCTTGGCACCCCTATCGCATCTATATATATGTGTGTGTCGAATGATCCTCTCACCCCTCTCTTTTGTCGTCGGCTTCCTTCATTGAGTTCTACAGCATGTTCTACTGCTATGGTGAAGGGCATCATCAGTTGTGTGAGGGTACAGGTTCCCGTCCATGACCCCGGTAACCGGGGCCACAGGGTATTCTCCCCGCACCACCACCAGACATCAGCTCTACTGACTATCTGCTTTCTCAGCCAGGAGCTTTTGAACAGTGGCCCCTGTTCCTCAGCCGTTATGTTATACGTCTGATTGCAGTTGAGCACCTCCCCCATTTCCTGTCCATCTGGGTTTTATCTGGTATAGCACTCAAATCCCTCCTCCCCAAGGGGAATGGTAAATGGAGGAGGTCAAGGGTCTGTCCTTCGGCCCTTTGTATTGTTGTTGCTAGCCGGGAATAGGTAATGATAACTCTGGCAGGTCGCATCCTTTGGTAGGATGGGATTCATGAATAGCTGTAGTATACATGACATAGCCCCACGTGTCCTATCCCAATTCAAGGGAAATGGTACTGCAACCAGCTGAGGCTTAGCTCCGGCGCAGGCGTAGCAATTGGTGTGTTGCATACTCCTGGCCGTGTACATCATCCAGGCAAGCCAGGTGTTGGATCCCTTTCCTCCTGTAGGTATTCCCTCCTCATATAATTGCCTTAATTCTGTTTCTCCTGCTACTATCATTATCTTCAAATCCTTAGGCTCATTTTCCCTGTTCTATCTGCACATATCCAATACCTACCACTTTCCTGCATTTGAACACTCTGTATGCTTACATATACGCGTCCTGGCAATCCCTCATTCAGGTTTTGATATACTTTCCACCTATCAGTTTGATAGGTGGTTTGATGCCACCCATATTTTGATGAAGTAAACACCGCGTGCCAATTTCTACAGGGATGGGTGCATACATACATTCTATAGCCGCACCACCATTTTCCTTTACATACATCAAATGGGATGGTGGTGGACCTTCTATTCTGTGGTATTGTGATTTTTATGCATGTTATATTACTCACGAGTTGGGTAACCACGACCCAACAACACGAAATCTTCATTTTTTCCCGCGGGTTCTTGGTAAATATTAAAGTCAATGGTTCCTCTCCTTTGCGCACAGTCCACGGGCTGATATTGTCTGGTGGGGCCTCCACAGGACCCTTAACTCGACTTGCGTATGTCCACCCTTTCTCTTTTGTTTGTACTGCCGTCTCCGTGGTCAATAACACCAGGTAGGGTCCAGTCCACTTAGGTTGCAGCTTTTCTTCCTTCCATGATGTTACAAGATCCCAGTCCCCCGCTTTCACAGAATGGATTGGAAAGTCGAGATGGGGACTCTGTGCCAGCAGCCCCTTGGTTCTTAATTCTGTAATAGAACGAGATACTGCCAGTAAATAGTTCCTTAGGAATACATCATTCCCTTGTATTTGTTGGGACCCCTTCTATCTTTCCTAAATAATAAAGACCTAACTTGTTCAACCTTTCTCTGTGTCTTAGTTGCTGAAACCCAGTCAACATTCTAATTGATCTCCTCTGTACTCTCTCTATTTTGTTGACATCCTTCCTATAATTATACCTACCAAAATTATACACCATACTCCACAATTGACCTCACCAATACCTTGTACAATTTAACATTACAACCCAACTTCTATACACAATGCTCTGATTTATAAAGGCCAACACACCAAAATCTTTCTTTACCATCCTATCTTCATGAAATTCCACCTTCAGGGAACCATGCACAGTTATTCCTAGATCCGCCTGTTCAACTTCATTCCTTAATTCACAATCATTTACCATGTACGTTCAATTTTGATTAGTCCTGCCAAGATGTATCATCTCACACTTATCAACATTAAACCCATCTGTCATGTTTCAACCCATTCTTCCAAATGACCTAAATCTCTCTGTACACTTTTAAAATCTACTTCATTATTCACAACACCACCTATCTTAGTATCATCTACATACTTATTAATCTATTTTACCACACCAACCTCCAGATTATTGATTCACATGAGAAACAACAGTGGACCCAACACACATCCCCGAGGTACCCCTCTAGTCACTGACCTCCAACCTGACAAACATCCATCCACCATTGCTCTCTGACATCTCCCATACAGCCACTTTTTAATCCATCTTGCTATTCCTTACTAACCCTTCTTAACCAACCTTATTTCCTTATTGAACCTTGGCAAAGGCCTTACTGAAGTTCATCTAGACAACATCCACCACTTTACCCTCATCAATTTCCCTAATAACCTTTTAAAAAAATTCAAGATTAGTCAAACATCACAATCACAAATCCATGCTAATTCTTCCTAATCCTACCCTATTCTTATATATTGTCTTAAGTATCCTTTCCATTATTTTGCCCACCACTGATGTCAGACAACGTTCTTGTTCAAACTCTACTCTTTTCTCACATCTTTGTCCTCCTGTTCACTTACCTCAGGGCTATTATCTATTCGTACCTGCGGGACAGCCCTCAGGTATTATTGAAATGGTACCAGGTATATCAACCTTCTACCTGAACATCGGTCGGTAGTTTAGAAAACTCATACATACACCTTGTCTTCAGGTTTAAAGGGTCCTTCCTCCTGGTCCACCTCCAACAGCTTTTACTTTACCTGTTCATAAATAGACTTGTATATCATAATTAACTGTTTCATATACTTTTTAAATTCTATCTTTAACTGTTCCAAACTCGGTCTCTTGTAGGGACCTCTCCATTGTGCCACCTGCTCGGTTAGTTTGCATGCAACATCTCTTCAGTGCCAATGGCAGGGCATCGATCCAATTCAACTTTGTAATTAAACAAATCTTATTTATATTAACCTTCAATGTTCCATTTATTCTTTCCACCATGCCTGTGACTGCAGGTGTTACATACCCAAATGTGTATTTTACTCTAAGGGTCTCTATCGCCAACTTGGCTACTCCCTAAATGAAAATAGACTTGTATATCATAATTAACTTATTGCAATTAATGGATATGCAATGGAAGGCATTTAAAGACTGCATGGATGAACTACAAAAATTGTTCATCCCAGTTTGGCAAAAGAATAAATCAGGGAAGGTAGTGCATCCGTGGATAACAAGGGAAATCAGGGATAGTATCAAAGCAAAAGATGATGCGTACAAATTAGCCAGAAAAAGCAGCATACCAGAGGACTGAGAGAAATTCAGAGACCAGCAGAGGAGGACAAAGGGCTTAATTAGGAAAGGGAAAATAGATTATGAAAGGAAACTGGCAGGGAACATAAAAACTGACTGCAAAAGTTTTTATAGATATGTGAAGAGAAAGAGATTAGTTAAAACAAATGTAGGTCCCTTGAAGTCAGAAACAGGTGAATTGATCATGGGGAACAAGGATATGGCGGACCAATTGAATAACTACTTTGGTTCCGTCTTCACTAAGGAAGACATAAATAATCTGCTGGAAATAGCAGGTTAGTCGGGAAGTGGTGTTGGGTAAATTGAATGGATTAAAGGCCGATAAATCACCAGGGCCAGATAGGCTGCATCCCAGAGTACTTAAGGAAGTAGCTCCAGAAATAGTGGATGCATTAGTGATAATTTTTCAAAACTCTTTAGATTCTGGAGTAGTCCCTGAGGATTGGAGGGTAGCAAACGTAACCCCACTTTTTAAGAAGGGAGGGAGAGAGAAAACGGGGAATTACAGACCAGTTAGTCTAACATCGGTAGTGGGGAAACTGCTAGAGTCAGTTATTAAAGATGGGATAGCAGCACATTTGGAAAGTGGTGAAATCATTGGACAAAGTCAGCATCGATTTACATAGATACATAGATACATAGAAAATAGGTGCAGGAGTAGGCCATTCGGCCCTTCGAGCCTGCACCGCCATTCAATATGATCATGGCTGATCATCCAACTCAGTATCCCGTACCTGCCTTCTCTCCATACCCCCTGATCCCTTTAGCCACAAGGGCCACATCTAACTCCCTCTTAAATATAGCCAATGAACTGGCGTCAACTACCCTCTGTGGCAGAGAGTTCCAGAGATTCACCACTCTCTGTGTGAAAAGGTACGAAAGGTAAATCGTGTCTGACGAATCTTATAGAATTTTTCGAGGATGTAACTAGTAGAGTGGATAGGGGAGAACCAGTGGATGTGTTGTATCTGGACTTTCAGAAGGCTTTCGACAAGGTACCACATAAGAGATTAGGATACAAACTTAAATCACATGGTATTGGGGGTTCAGGATTGATGTGGATAGAGAACTGGCTGGCAAACAGGAAGCAAAGAGTGGGAGTAAACGGGTCCTTTTCACAATGTGAGGCAGTGACTAGTGGGGTACCGCAAGGCTCAGTGCTGGGACCCCAGCTATTTACAATTTATATTAATGATCTGGACGAGGGAATTGAAAGCAACATCTCCAAGTTTGCGGATGACACTAAGCTGGGGGGCAGTGTTAGCTGTGAGGAGGATGCTAGGAGACTGCAAGGTGACTTGGATAGGCTGGGTGAGTGGGCAAATGTTTGGCAGATGCAGTATAATGTGGATACATGTGAGGTTATCCACTTTGGTGGCAAAAACGGGAAGGCAGACTATTATCTAAATGGTGGCCGATTAGGAAATGGGGAGATGCAGCGAGACCTGGGTGTCATGGTACACCAGTCATTGAAAGTAGGCATGCAGGTGCAGCAGGCAGTGAAGAAAGCGAATGGTATGTTGGCCTTCATAGCAAGAGGATTTGAGTATAGGAGCAGGGAGGTTCTACTGCAGTTGTACAGGGTCTTGGTGAGACCACACCTGGAGTATTGCGTACAGTTTTGGTCTCCAAATCTGAGGAAGGACATTATAGCCATAGAGGGAGTGCAGAGAAGGTTCACCAGACTGATTCCTGGGATGTCAGGACTTTCATATGAAGAAAGACTGGATAGACTTGGCTTGTACTCGCTAGAATTTAGGAGATTGAGAGGGGATCTTATAGAAACGTACAAAATTCTTATGGGGTTGGACAGGCTAGATGCAGGAAGATTGTTCCCGATGTTGGGGAAGTCCAGGACAAGGGGTTACAGCTTAAGGATAAGGGGGAAATCCTTTAAGACCGAGATGAGGAAAAACTTTTTCACACAGAGAGTGGTGAATCTCTGGAACTCTCTGCCACAGAGGGTAGTTGACGCCAGTTCATTGGCTATATTTAAGAGGGAGTTAGATGTGGCCCTTGTGGCTAAAGGGATCAGGGGGTATGGAGAGAAGGCAGGTACGGGATACTGAGTTGGATGATCAGCCATGATCATATTGAATGGCGGTGCAAGCTCGAAGGGCCGAATGGCCTACTCCTGCACCTATTTTCTATGTATCTATGTATCTATAACAGAAGTAGAAAAACGACATGTGGGAGGAAACCCAAGGCAGGCGTATGAGAACTCCGTATAGACAGCACGCGTAGTCAAGATCGAACGCGGGTCTGTGGCGCTGTGAGGTAGCAACTCTACCGCTGCATCACAGTGCTGCCCCTTGAGGTATCACATGATGTATGGGACCGTACAGTGGGAGGTAGTCACATCCGCAAAGTTTAAACTATTCAGATCCTTCTTTTAACCAGAGACGGAAGAATGGAAGGTTTCTGTGTTTCAGTGTCGGATTCAGTTTGGGATTATGATACTCCCAGGATTTTGATCATCAAAAACAAAACAGTTGGAGTCGTGAACAGGTTTATTCAATGCGTAATCATTGCATACATTATTGGGTGAGCTCTAGCTAAAATACTTTATTACTTTTCGGTCGCATACTGTTAGAATTGTGTGGAACTGTGAACATAACGTGTTGCACAATTATTTTCAGTTACGAAATCCAGAAGGAAAAGACCTTCGACATTAACCAACATTTCATGCAAATCGCCACGGTGTATTTCTATGAAATTTTCATTAAGTCGTTTTGAAAAAAAATGCTGATGTAAATTGCCAATGGCTTTTGAGATGTTTGCGAGTTAGTCCTATACAGTAATTCTAGTACGGGCGGGTATGTATACATTTATGAGCACGTGTGCTGTAAGCATACGGTGCTATTGCATCGGAACTCCAAATTTTTGAGCCATCTCTGAGAAGGAATGAATTTATATTTCCGAGACAGGTTGGTTCGTAACTTGGATAGGATCTTACAGCTACTGACAGTGGAGGAGCACAATTCTTACGTGGCGGTGTGATGCGAGTGGTGTGGAGTGAAGGCGGCGATAATTTTTTTTTAATTTGTCCGAACCCGCTGAGTTACTCCAACACTTTGTATCTTTTTGTAAAGCAGCATCTTCCGTTCCTTGTTTCTGCACTTTATTCGATTTTTTATTTCCAAGGTACCCACGTAAATTATAATCATGTATATTTTGTGTAATAGACCTTTTTTTTAACCATAGGTTTCTTGTATCCGGTTATTTGTGCTGGAGTAACTCAGCGGGTCAGGCAGCATTTCTGCAGAAAAGGAATAGGTGACGTTTCGGGTAGAGACCCTTCATCAGACACAAGAGTCTGTGCTGCGTGTTGGCCCGTTTACCCTCCCATGCTGCAATAATCAATGGGAACTGATAGTTATTGTGCAACCTTAAAAAAAAAAGCAAGTTCTGTTAATGTTTCCAGGAATGAGAAAGGAGGGGGAGAAACGTTGGAGCACAATGGGCGGTGGGGAGAGGGATAGTATGCAGAACAGTCAGTACATTTGGGTCTGGGTGGGTGCAGTGCGATGGGGTCAGCATCTGTTAAATAATGGGGAGGGGGGAAATGGTACTGATAGACTGTTTACTAAGGGTTTTTGGAGTAATTCACAAACCAACGAGAGGCACCATTGGCATAATGGGACCCACTGTACAGCTGGATTGGGTTCGCTGTTGGGGCAATGACATCGATTTCTTCTAAGATTTGGGAATGAAATAGCAGAATCTGGTTCATTAGTGCAGTCAGCTCTGGGGTGGCAGCTGATTCTCAACAGGATCCATTGAACACTACATTTTTGCAGGTAATGTGGCTAACAATTATGAAGTGTTTATGTATTTTAAGGAAACATATTTGCCTACTAACCTTTACAAATATTGAGTCATAGTTATGCAGCATGGAAACTGGCCTTTCGACCCAACTTGTCCATGGTGACCCAAGCTAGTCCAGTTTTCCTGCAATTGCCCCATATCCCTCGAAACTTTCCCCATCTATTCCAAATGCCTGTTAAGGGATGTAATAGCATAGTTTAAAAGGTTTAAGGTTGTCATTCCTCTAAACTCTTCATTTTCTTGTATCTGTCTAAGTATTTACCTCTACCACTTCCTCTGGCAGTTTATTCTACACACTCACCCACACACTATGTGGAAAAAGATGCCCTTTGAACCCCCTTTAAATCTTTTCCTTCTCAGCATAAATCCATGCCGGTTAGTTTTAGGCTCCCTTATCCTGGGGAAAAAGATAGTGAACATTCACCTTAACTATGCCTCTCATGATTATATCTCTCTCTCTATGAACTCATTCTTCAGCCTCCAATGCTCCAGGGAAAGTAGCTCCAGCCTATCCAGTCTCTCAATCCATTTAGTCCTAGGTACATGCTTGTGAATATTTTCTGCACCCTTTCCAGCTTAATGACATATTGTCTATAGCAACCGGCTCACTGGCTTGTAGTTCCCTAACCTGTTCTTGCAGCCATTATAAAAAGGGACAAAGTTAGCCAACTTCTAGCCTTATGGTACCTCACCCATGGTTACCGATGACACAAATATCTCTCCCACGACCCCAGCAATTTCTTGCCTCCTTCCCATAATTGTCCTAGGAATCACTTGGTCAGGCCCAAGGGATTTATCCACCTTCATGTGCTTTAAACTCACATGCATGGGCACCTCCTTGTTTGTAAAGTGAATGTTTCAAGTGTCACTATTCTCTTCCTTGAATTGTTCCATTTCCATAATCTCCACGGTAAATACAGATAAGAACTATTCATTTTAAGCCCTACCCATCATCTGCGGCTTCTTAATATTGTTATTAAGTAAGAATCAATATTTTCCACATAAACATGGCAGAAGTGGTAATGCTAATAATTATAGGAACAAAACAAATCAATAAAATCACCAGAGGACATTCTAGAGGAACTAAAACCAGGCAAATCTCTCAAGCCGACAGTTTGCATCAGAGAATTCTAAAAGAGGTGGCTCCAGAAATACCAAATTCTAGAGATCACAGAATCAATGAATTGAAAAGCAGCACGGGTTAAGACTTAATCTAGAAAAGAATAAGAGGTGGATAATAAAAGCTATAGACCAGTTAACGTATCTTTTGTGAGCAAAATGCTAGAATCCATAAATGACACAGTTAAAAGAGCATTTGGAGTATTATATGATTAACATCTACATTGTTTATTGAAGAAAAAATGTTTGATAAATATAGTGTTCTTAGCATGGGTGGGGGGGGGTAGTTGGGTATGTAAGGACAAACCTGCAAACATAGTATAAATGGATTTTAATATTGTATATAAGCATTTTAAGCTACCTCTCAAAATGGGACAGGAGCAAACAAGTCATTTTAAAGATGGCCTATTACATAGGATACCATTGTTTAATCTTGTGTATTTGCAAATTATTCTAATGATTTAAATATATGAATACAGTGGTGTATACAAAATGTTCAGGAAGCAATTATTAGCTACCTGATATTTGGACAGGTACATAATTAGGAAAGGTTTAGAGGGATATGGGCTAAATGTGGGCAAATGGGTCTAGCTTAGATGGGGCATATGGATGAGTTGGGCCGACAGACCTATTTCCATGCTGTCTGATTGTATGACTCTAGCTGCCTACCAGCACCATTATTGCAACCCCGCAGAGCAAGGATGTTTTTGCCAGTCACAAACAACGTGACTGTGGTTAAGAACTACTATGTGTCTGGCTCTTTCAAGGGTGGCATTTGAAATATTTCAAACATCTCTGGGGATCCTGCTCACTACTCCATTACCAAATGCATGCAGAGAGAACACATGAAATTTCTGAAAATCAAGTTTCCTTGTGGTGCAGCTTGCCACTGATGATGCACATCTTGTTTTGAGGAAACCCATGCCAATTTAGTCCAATATCGAAACTAAAAACGATTCAACTTCCTTTACTTCAGGCTGGTTCGTGTCCATAGACAATAATTCATGCTGCAATGCTGCTATCATTTTTGAAATGTTTTGCTGTGCAGCTACTTTTAAGTTAGCAAAGCAAACTAAATGGCTACCAGATGACATTAATTGTTAGCAGCATGTCTAATGACTCCAGGGTGTAACCCAAACATAGACTTGCAATATGCATACAATGAACCTGTTTAGCCATGCAAAATCGGTAGATTAATGATGAACCCAATGTTCTGCTCGAGCCATTCTCACTGATTCTCACGTGGCATTCTCACCGAACCATTGTCATGTGGCAGGGGATGTCAAAATTAGTGGCGTTGTATTGCAGAACCCACTATCATGAGGGCCCCACTCACCATGTGGTAATAAGATGATTGGGTGATAAAGAAGTAAACTGAAGAAAAAGAAAGGCATAACTCTTCTCTATTTGGGACGCACATGAAGAACAATTGAATGCAGTAACCTCCATTCCAATTCCCATTTGGGAACCATTCCTTAACTATTACGCTTTTGGGGCAGAACGGTAGCGCAGCGGTAGAGTTGCTGCCTTTCAACGCCAGAGACCCGGGCTCGATCTTGACCACGGGTGCTGTCCATATGGAATTTGTACGTTCCCCCCATGACCTGTGTGGGTTTTCTCCGTGTACTCCGGTTTCCTCCCACACTCCAAAGACTGTACAGGTTTGTAGGTTAATTGGCTTCAGTAAAATTGTAAAATGTTCCTAGATGCACAGTTGGAATTGGGAGTGGAAGCCACAGCATTTTCCTTGTATCTCAGTAGATACAAGGCAAAATTCAAATAACCTGCTAACCAATTAGTCAAAGATTGTGATGGCTCAGGATCTGGATCACTAGGCTCTTATTCCTGCATTTCTGTTACCAAACTAGGACCACTGCGTGTTAAAAGATGTGCAGAGATCCCACATTGATTCCCACATTCCCTTTAACACATCGGAGCCTTTCTTTCCACTCGCCTTTTAATAAACTATGACCCTAGATCCTGCACACACTTTGATCACATCAAGGCTGTGGTTCCAGGGCCGGCCGTTGGAGGTGCGGAGCCCAATTGGGAACAATTTTGGTGAGCCCCAGGTTCCCAGCCAGGGTCTGTAGAATCATAGAAATATAAATAAAGTCTATTATAGACTTTATATCTCTATGGTAGAATGGAAAGTAATCAAAATGTGCGTTTAAACAGTGCATGCGAGTTAATGGACCAAACAGATCTAAGCTACAATTCAATATAAAATTGCATACATGTAAGCCTACAAGTAACAAACAAAATGTGTAGATCACCTTTGAAAAGTACATAGTTACAATACCACTTGTGACTGTGAAATGAAAAACAAAAAGTAATTTAATTAACAAGATCCTGAAAAACCAATAACTATTGGCGAAAAACAGTCCAGGCATTAAATTTTGGTCTTCAGCCCCATCCTACCCTTTGGACTTCTACCCCATGCTAACTTAGTTGTGTGTGTGTGTGTTAGTTAGTTGTCTGTGCGTGATGTGTGTGTGTTGTCTGTGCGTTATATGTGTGTTTGTGGGAGGGAAGGAGAGAAGGGACGGAGAGGAAGGAGAGAAGAGAGGGAGGGAAGTAGAGAAAGGAGGGAGGGAAGGAGAGAAGGGAGGGAGAGGGCCGGCGGCAGGAGCAGATGCCGGGTTCCGGGCGGACGGGTGTGAGCTGAGGCCGAGGTTTGTAAACATTGCTCCAACCCCAGGCCCGGCCCTCCCTGTATTGTTCACCGCGTCTCCCCGGGGAGAGAGAGGGGTGGAGCCGGGGCTGTGTGTGTGAAGCACGGCGACTGGAGGGGCGGGAGCGCTACCCCGGGACCGTGAGGGAAGGACCCACCTCCCCCTTCTCCATTCCCCCTCACACACCCCTCCCCGTCTACCCCTTTCTTCCCCCTCCACCCCTCTACTCTCACTCCACCCCTCTCTTCCCCCCTCCACCCGGGGTAGATCTACCCAAGCCGAGAGTAGATTACTCTAGCGTGGGGCCCCCTTAGGCGTGGGGCCCAATTGGGAGCAATTGGTCCAATTGACTTAAGGCCGGCCCTGTGTGGTTCCCACACCATTAAAACTTAAGGGCATAAAGTGTTGGAGTAACTCAGCAGATTGGCCAGCATCTCTGGAGGACATGGACGTTTTAGGTTGGGTCCTTTCTTCAGATTGATGAGCCTGAAAAAAGGTCCTGAACCGAAATGTCCATGTTCTCCGGAGATGCTGCCCGACCTGCTGAGTTACTCCAGCACTTTATGTTCTGCGGTGTAAACCACCATCTGCAGTTCCTGGTTTCTCCATGAAAACATACCTGGTTCACTTGAGAATTTATTATATTATCTATAAAATCATAAATAAAACTGATTTAAATGTGCTTTTAAATATTAATTTGAATTTAATAGACCAAAAAATCTGGCAATTCAGCACTAAAGTCTCAACAGTGTTGGCTTAAAAGTGTTTTACTGTGGACATGACTCATTGGCCTTCGAATGTATTGCAATGCATATGTACATAGCTTAGCATTTCCCTTAGTATTATTAAGCAAATATTAATCTGAGAATATTATCACATAATGACCAGACCAGTTCCATTTGTTGTTGTTATATTACAGATGGGTGCTTGTATGGGAGAAAGGCTACCAAGAATTTGACTCTCTCACTGCCTCAGTCACCTCCAAAGTGAAAGGTATTGCCTTTACAAATTCCAGCCTGCTTGAAGAACACCTATGGGATCCAGCTGATTATGTTATTCCTCCACAGGTATAGTTTTCAAATGGCCGGGAGTGGGATGGGGCAGGGGGGGGGGGGGGGATACATTGGGGAGGGCAGGCAAGCTTTTGAACTTCTGGATATTAACACACAATTTCATTTAATTTCTACAGTTTGAGCTTCAAATAGTCCTTTCCAATTACATAATTTCTGATCTGTTGGACACTTGTGAAATATATTAACTGTCATGATCTTAGATATCCAGATAACAAGAAATACAGCAATTTCTGCATTAACTTTAAACACATTTATGGAGGAAAATGCTGATTAAAGCGGGGAAATTGGGGTGAGAGATATTTAACACAGGTCTGTCTCCGTCCCCATTAGCTAACTGAACCAAACCCATTTGAAAACTGTCAGCATGCTCCTGTTCCATAAGCCCAGTGTGGCTCTGAGGTTGAAATCTTCTCTACTCCTTTTAATGTATCCTCTAAAGTAATTTTGTCAGATATCTTTATTTGATGCTTTTTATTGAAGTTTTTACCTATTTTTAAAAAACTGCACATTTGATGTAAATATCTTCAATTGTTAGGTGAAGCAAGAAGAAACAAATGTGTATTTTGCTGCACAGCCAAAGAACCTACCTTAAACACAATGCCAATTTAGACATACAAAACCATAGTTCATAGCTAAGAATCAGTCCGTGTCATACAGGGCGGCATGGTGGCACAGCGATAGAGCTACTCCCTTACAGCACGAGACACCCAGATTGTGTAACTATCTCTTACACATGTAAGCAATACATGCTGTATTTCTACAATATTTGGCCATTCAGGCTGCAAAATGCAGAGGGAATGCTCCAAATTTATAAGCAAATTGCAATGGGGTTATTGCCATAATTATCATAGTCAACTTCTGGATTATGTATATAAGCAGTTGAATGCAAAAATGCAGAAGATGCTGTTGGCAACTTGATAGGGATAATTGTTGCAACTTTCCTGATATCAATCAGAGGAAATAATGTCAACTATTTATACTGGCTGTTTTTCTAAAAGGCCAAGAAACATTATCTTTAAATTGTGTACGATATGACTGTTTTTAACACATACGTAACCATATTAACGGCTTAGAACCTCTCAAGCCGTAGATAACTAATATTACATATGTTGACGTATAAATTTCTCGGATAATGATTTTAAAATTCCATGGGGTTTTTTCAAGTTGATGTTGCACTATAGTTTGTTCTCCGCAAATGATTAAAAACAGTTTCAAAAAGGTGGCACAATTGTGGAGCTATTAGAGCCACTGACCAACAGGTTCCATCCAGAACTAAGTGGGGTCCAGGTGAAGATCGAATGTTCTCCCTGTGAGTGCGAGGGTTTCCTCCGGGTGTTCTGGTTTCCTCGCACATTCCAAAGATGTGCAGGTCAGTAGGTTAATTGGACACTGTAAATTTCCCCTAAATTGTGTAGCGAGTTATAGAATCTGTGGGGAGCTGATGAGGTGATAATATGAGCTGATAATAGAATCTGTGCGGAGAATAAACAAATGGAATTAATATAGGGATAAATGTAAGTGGGTGGTTAATGTTTGTTGTGGACTTGATGGAGGTAAAGGTCCTGTTTCACTGCTGTATATCTCTACTGTAAAAGCGCAGCTTTTTATTTCCTGGCTTTCCAGCTGTGGTTTATTCAATATGATTGGTGCTCCTCCAACTTAAAGGCAAAAATGTTGCTGTAACTCTAAATGTTTATGGCCATTGATGATGATAAAGGGGATATTTATTTCATTGAGACAATTAATATATTATTTATTATCTTTCCAGTCAGCATAGACTGATATTTTTAACAAACTGCAGCTGTGTCAAAAAAAAGTGTTTTTCATTAAGTATTTGATTTCTCTTTGCCAGTATGTGTTTTCTTTTTATTTCAATTTGTTGGCAATGATAAACGGAGTGCCCTTCTTCTGGTTGCTAAATAAAGAATTATTTGTCTACTTTAGAGAACTTGGTAGGGCAGTCTACATGTATTTAAAGGCATTTGATAAAGCTCCCGGGTGATCCAGAAGATTAAAATGCACAGGATTAATAGTGAGTTGATGGAACGGATTCCAAACTAGTTTACTGAAAGGCACTGGATTGTGTTTGAAGGACAGATAATATTCAGGCTGGAGCTTGGTGTTGAGTGGAGTTCCTCAGGGATCTGTGCTGGGACCTCTTTTAAAAAAAACAAAAACTAGACTAAGTGCAGACTAATCCCCAAACGGTGTGCGTTGGGGAGCTGGTGAAGCTGTTTTTGAAATGAGGCCACTGGAAGGTGGTGGAATATTCCGTTTCACTGTACCGTTGGGGGTTGGGGGGGGGGGGGGGCATTGTGACGTCACTGGAAGCTGGTGTTTTAAAAGGTGTTTTGGGCTTTTTTTGAAACTTTTAAAAGTTTCGGGGGGGGGGGGGGGTGGAGGGTGTGAATAACCCGGGGGGAGGGGGTGGAATAACCCAGGGGTGGAAGGGGGCGGGGGATGTGAAAAACCCTTGGGGGGGGGGGTTGTGAATAACCAGGGGGGGAGGGGTTGGGGAGTGTGAATAACCCGGGAGGGGGAGGGGGTGGGAGGTGTGGCACTCGGCAGCTTGAGAGCCCATTGTGATTATCATCACTGGGAGCTCCTGGAAAAAAGGCTGTCTGTGAGAAGCTGCGGTTACCGTTGGCAACGTCCCATTGTGATGTCATTGTGGCACTCGGCAGCTTGAGAGCCCATTGTGATTGGTGCACTGTGAGTGACATTGTGACATCATCAGTGGAAAGTCCTGGAAAAAGTCTGTGTGAGAATTTTGTTGGCCTTTTTTTAAAACTTGAATCGTCAATAACTTGTGAAATATAGGATGAAATCTTAAGTGAACCTAATTACTGCGTGGAGGGGGGAAATGTGAGTCAGAGTATAACAACATTTAAGCGTTTTGACGAAGGTAGAAAAACACACACACACACGTATACATACAAGATGAGACTTTTAATAGTGGATAGAAAGATAAATAAATGGCTTGGATATGAATGTTTGCAGATGACACCATGACTGCTGGGGTTGCGGACTGTGAGGAAGGCTGTCTAAGTATACAGCGTGATATAGATCAGCTGCAGAAGTAGGTGAGAAATGGCAAATGGAATTTTATCCAAACAAGTGTGAGAAGTTGCTTTGGGAGGTTAAATGTAAGGGGAGAAGATACAATTGATGGCAAGATCCTTAACAGCACTGATGTAAAGAAGGATCTTTGGATCCAAGTCCATAACTTCCTGAAAGTATCATTACAAGAAGATAGAGTGGTACTGGAATGCTCGCCTTCAATGGTTGGGGCATTGAGTATGTCAAAAATACATGATTTACAGGACTTTGGTTAGGCAGCAGCTTTGGTCACCCCATTACAGGAAGAATGTGGATGCTTTGGAAGGAGTACAGAAGAGGTTTACCAGAATAATGCCTGGATTAGGGGGTATTCGCTACAGGGAGAGTTTGGACAGACTTGGATTGTTTTCTCTGGAATGCCAGAGGTTGTGGAAGACCCGATAGAAATATATAAAATTATGGGAGGCATAGATAGGGTAGACAGTTAGAACATTTTTCGAGGATATAAATGTCAAGGGCATAGATTTAAGGTGAGAAGGTAAACGTTTATAGGAGATGTGCAGTGCTAACGGAGTGGTAGTGGAGGCAGAACAATAGTGCCATTGAAGAGACTTTTCGATAGACACATGGATAACGAGGGAATGGGGGGATATGGATTATGTTCAGGCAGTTAACTAGTAGTTATAAAACCTGACTAATTTTCCATTGCATTTATTTAATGGAATAAAAATTGAACTTATTCTCTAAAGATTCTCTGAGCTCAATCTGATTTGACTGTAAACAGAAACACATATTCCTGTTGCAGTGAGAGTATATTTCAATACCCACTGAATCACTAATGTTGAACTTGTAGGAAGTAATATTGAAAGTTCAGTTTCACTATTTCCCCCTTGTTTCTGCACTGATCACGCCCCAAAGTGTTTGGAAATTAAAGCATTTTTTGTTGTAGTTATTTGTATCTTCAGTCCTTTGTAATAAAATGTTAATGAAACAAAAAACAACTTTTATTTTATAACATCCAAATATACAACATGGTGATGCACCACAGTTCCAGTGACTCGGTTGCAATCCAGACCTCTGTGTATGCAATTTCCACATTTTACCTGTAACTGCATGGGTTTCCAGTGGCTGCACCAAAATTCTCCCTCATGGGGACAATGAGTTGTTAATCGGTCACTGCAAATTATGTGGAAGGAATAAAATGTAATGTAGAATTAGTCCAACTGCATCTCAATTGTTGCCATAGGCTCAATGGGCTAAAGGTCTTTTGTCGTTTACATACATAATTAAGTCGTTTACATACATAATTACAGTTAATCAAACATTTTTTCTCTTAACAGGAAGAATCTGCATTTTTTGTTATGACCAATGTCATTATTACCAGGAATCAGGTGCAAGGCTTGTGTCCTGAGGTAAGAATCCAACAGCTACACCGGATGCTGAATGACTATCTTTTTATTTAAACATACTGTAGATTTGCATCAATCAGCATTTGGAATTCAAATAGATTGTAGCCCATTATCACAAAGATTTGACCACCAAGTCGCAAACATTAAATTAATTCATCTTTGTAGTCCCTTAATCCTTTAGTTTGGTTTCATCAACAGAAAGTAATAAGTATACATTAGGCACATTCATTCTTAAGTACAGGAGGATAGGACTATTGCAATCTATAATTGTGCCTATGTATATAAAGATTTTTACTAAATTGTACACAAAAAAAGGAATTTAACTGTATCAAGGCACAATAAAGTACCATTAACAATAAATATACAAGTTTTCAAAAGACCATTTGAAGTTAGGAATTTAATATTTGATTTATTGTTCCAGGGCTTTCATTTTGTGTACATGTGGCAAATTTTTATCTCTCGCCTCCTGGGTTGTCATTCTTCTCTTCAATTAACTCTTAAATTATATATACCTCATGTCTTCACACACCTTCACTCCAATTAACAAAAATTCATAAATCTAATTTTACAAATTTCATTTGACAGATGAGGAAATAATTTGCCAACACTATTGAATCTCTCTATCATTCAAGATAATTCAGTTACAGTAGCTTGCATACTGAGTTAATCTCCTTAGTTTAACCTTTAAATCCCTCACATAATTCTATGCCATATCCTTTCCAAAGCCAAGATACATATCCTGTGGTGTTGTGCCAAACTGTATGATATCTAACCAAGGTTCCGTTCAACTGAAGCCCCATTTATTGTTGAATTTTAATCCTATTCAGCTAATCCCAATGTTTCATTAATTGTTTAGGTTGCAGTTTGTGCCTGTACATTAGCTTTTAATTGTTACTTGGCCAAGGGAGACCCGTTGGGTCCCTTCCCCTTGCAGGGGGGGGGGGAGCCTGCGGCGTCACACACACACACACTAACCACCCCCCACACACATGGAGGGGTGGAGGGGCGGTGAGAGGGGAGGGGGGGAGGTGATGGGAGAGAGAGCGGGGGAGAGAGAGTAGGGGGAGAAGGGGACAGAGAGGAGGGGGAGAGATAGCAGGGGAGAGAGGGGGGGAAGGGGAGAGAGAGGGGAGAGAGGAGGGGAGAGAGGAGGGAGAGAGAGAGGGGGAGGGGGGAGGGAGAGTAGAGGGGAGAGAGGAGTGGGGAGAGAGGTGGTGCAGAGGAGGTTAGTGGGGTGAGGGGGGGACCGAGGCACAGAGGGGGACACAGAGGCACAGAGGGGGACACAGAGGCACAGAGGGGGACACAGGGGCAGAGGGGGGCAGAGTGGGAGAGGGGGGGAGAGGGAGGGTGGGAGAATTTGAGGGATGGGGGCGCGTCGTCAGAGGGGAGGGCTGGTTCTCGAACGCAATATTCACTCGTTCCCAGCAGCGAGAGCAAGAAGACAGCGTGTTTATTTTTCATAGGTCTTGCGAGCAGCGCGGCCGGGCAACTTGACTCGCAGCGCGTGCGGTTAGCAGTGGGAGGGATGGGCGGGGGAGGGGTGTGTCTTCACTCGCTGTGCAGGCCGCGAGGAGAAAGTTCTTCAAAAGCAAGCCGGTGAACTCCGGTGACCTCGGGATCCGCAGAACTTGCTCGTTCTTTCTGCGCCTTTTGTAGAATGGGGGAGGGGAGGGTGGTGACGTAACTCGTGGAAAACAGTGCGCCTCTGCGTTGACAGCAGCTGCTTTAATCCAGAGCCGGGGGCGGGGCCACGAGCCAGGTGGGCCATGAGCAAAGGCATTGTGACGTCATCAGCTGGCCAGTGGTTAGATTTGGAAAGAAAAGTCAAATTGATGAACAATTTTAGTAAAAAACTCAGGAAATAATTAACCTAATTTACAGAGGAGTGGATTTTTTAAATCATAAGGTAAATCTCTACCGGAATATGTAAATATTTCGGTGTCGGGTTTTCGACGAGATGTGAATCAAAGGCGGAAAAAAACCACACGCACACACGCGTTTTAATAAGTACTAGACTAAGGGGTACCCGTTACAGATGATGTGAGTTTTGAAATCATGAGGTAAATCTCTACCGGAATATGTAAAAATGTCACCGTTTCGGCGTCAGGTTTTCGAGGAGATGTGAATCAAAGGCGAAATGACACACACACATACACACACACACACACACACACACACACACACACACACAGTTTTAATAAGTATATGACATGGAACAATTTTTTCATCTCTATCTCCTCACTACTTACCATTAAGAAAATATCTACATTTTCTCTTTCTTGGATCTATAGCAGACTTCTCCAAATTGAATGCCACCTGTCATAGTTTTATCCTCTCATCTAGTCCATGTCCCTTTGTAACTTTCTGCTCCCATTGACACTACTTACTATGGCTCCTATCTTGTGCCTTTGCAAATTTATTTAAAATATCCTATTTATTTATTTACCGAATCCGACCTTTCTGTCCTGGGCCTCCTCCAGGGCCAGAGTGAGGACCACCGTAAATTGGAGGAGCAGCACCTCATATTTCGCTTGGGCAGTTTAAACACCCCAGCGGTATGAACATTGACCTCTAATTTCAGGTAGTCCCTGCTTTCTCCTCCCCTTCTCAGCTCTCCCTCAGGGCACTGGCTCCGCCTCTTCCTTTTTTCTTCCCCCCCCCCCACCCTCACATCAGTCTGAAGAAGGGTCTCGACCCGAAACGTTGCCTATTCCTTCGCTCCATAGATGCTGCCTCACCCGCTGAGTTTCTCCAGCATTTTTGTCTACCTTCGATTTTCCAGCATCTGCAGTTCCATCTTAAACTATTTATTTGTCTAGTCCTTTCATGTGTATAGGGAAACTCAGACTGATTCCTGGAGAAAACCATTTGTTACATCCCACCTACTTTCTGTTTCCTATTTCCCAACAATACCACCAGATTTCCCCAATTTGTTGCAGTCCCTTTTGCTGGTGTGGAACTTTACCTCATGGAAGTATACATAGTAAAGTAAAGTAAAATACATAGTCTAAACAAAAAGCCAATCTTGGCATGCACCGGCCACCATGGTTTATGAATCTCATATGTGCTCAGAAGCTAGTATTATAATGTATTAGTTTACCAATTTTGACTTTTTCCCAAGGTGATCAGTTCTTTTCATAATGTGGTCATGCAACACTGATCTCATCGGTGCTCTGTGGGTTGTCAGTATTGCTGTGCTGCCATAGTTTTATCTGCATATTCTGAGGCTCTATGAACACTGGTCTATTTGTCTTGGCAGACATTGACAAACAAAGAAACAATGCTTTGAATATTTGACAAACATTCACACCCAGTAACATCCCTATTCCTCTTTGTATAATAATATACAGTAGCAATCATTCAACACTATAATTTATGTTTGCTGTAAGAAACATGAAAAGGAATTGTTGCATGCTCTCAGCTGATCTAGCATTCAGTAGATTAAGGCTGATCACTTCCATACCTTTTCAATTTATCTCTAAGTTTTAAAAAATATTAATTTTGACAACATGCAACAAATGAGCACTCAAAGCTCTCTGGGACAGTCCCAAATATCCATTTTTAACTATGAGAGCTTCTGTACCATGTGGACATCAGCAATTTACTGTAATATGATCCTGCCATCACCTCTTCAAGTGTAGTCCGTGGTCACTAAATGCTGGCCTTACTGTAACATCCATATCCTGCACAGGTTTACAAAAGAGAATCAATCTAAGCTCTGATGCAATTTGGTTGTGACTATCTGGCCAGATGAAAAGCAGTTCTTGCCAACAACCCTGTCAAACCATCTTAGTATTTTACTTATAACAACAGTAAATGTTGGAAACACTCGGCAGGTTGGGCAGTATTTACATTCTTTGGAACGAGAAACTGAGTTAATATTTCAGAATCCTCCATGTATGCAGTTTAGTTCCAAATACAGAAATGTCTTGATATTTTACGGCCACTTTAAACATATTAGATTGTTATGTAAATTGATTTTAACATATTAGATTAGGTTACGTAAATGTATTTACTCAAGAAAAACAAAATTGAATAAATGAGTCTTTTTCAGGCTGAATGTCAGTAAGTGCCCCAAGGATCAGTTGTTGGCCCTCAATTATTTACAGTTTATTAATGAACATGATAAAGAAGCAGAGGGAGTAAGGTATCCAGGTTTGTCAATGATACAAGTACAAATGAGCAGGGGTATTATGATTAGGATATTTAAGATTCTACAAAGGCAGTAACTTTACTGTTGTGCCACTGTGCCGCCCACAGCTCATATTTTTTAAAGATTGGGGAATTGAAGTTTTGGGCAAACAGGCACAGAAGAGAAGATGAGGCTTTGAACAGAACTGTCATGATCATATTGAATGGTGAGCTAGGCTTGTGGGGGTGAATCTCCTGCTCCTACTTTCCTATGTTTAAATGAGTATTGGGCCATGTCTCAATTGTGTTCTTTTCACTTATCCCAGTCTTACACTGAGGGCCGATCTCTATAGCCGTCCCACAGCCATGTCCACCAGTGAGATCTGGGAGAGCAGCCCCAACCTAAGTAGTGACCCCACCCTTAAAATCTACCTTTCAGGCTTTGACAGAAGGCAAAGACTGTGATGGAGCTTTTTCTACCTTCAGAGTTGTCAAGTATTTTTTACAGTTTTTAAATGTCTCAAACACTAAGAGACTTTGAATACATCAAAACGGAATAATTTAAAAATCTATTAAACATTTGTTATGAAATTATATCTTTAATCAATGACATGTCGGAAATAATTCAACACATTTAACAGTTAAATAACTAAAAGCAAATTACTTTCTCCTCTTCTTTACTTCTCTGGAATTCACAACTCTGGAATTCCTTTCAAAATCCATCTGCTATCTGATCCCAAGTTAGGTCGGACTGAATTGGAGTCCCTCACAATCCAAGACTGGATTCCCTCAGTGAAATTCACATGGAATTGTGCATGGAGTTCACTGACGGATGTAGAGCCATCCATCTCCAAGTACGTCTCTATCTGCACACTTGTTGCTGAATGCAGAGGTTGGAAGCAATGAGCATTGGCAACTCCAACTAAGGAAGATTCTTCCCATTGACCTGTGGATTTTCTGTAAATCTTGGATATTTACCATCATAAGTGAATGTTGTGGCTGAACATGCTGAATGCTTTCAATAAATGTTGATTTTGCTTTAGATTTTTATATATGCCGTTTTTTGGTTTCTAAGTAATAACAGCAAACTATCAATATTGCGTAGAATTTCTGCTGGGTCTGAGTTGTGAACTTGTGCTTTGGTAAACCGAATTAAAAATACAAGACTCTTATGTAAACATCTGTATATAAATTCAGTTTTATATTTACAATATTCACAATACTGTATATGTTACAACATCATTTTGATCCTAATCTGCAGTTTAAACCCAACAAAGTAATTGCAATTTCTAAATTATGCTCTGAATCGATATGTAAATGCTGTAAAAGTATATGCTCTGTCAGAATACCATTAATTACATAAATTTAAAAATTATTGACAAGTTTTCTACATTTTAATCTTCCAGTTACCAAGTAAAACATCTGGATGCAAATCAGACAGTGATTGTACAGCTGGATATCATGATTCACAGAGCAATGGTATGTTACTGAAGGCGTAATGAAGAGTGAAATGTTGGTCAAAATGCAGGTACATAAGGTACCTGAAAGGTACTTAAAAAAAAAAAAAAAGTAATTAGGAGGATGAAGGGGGCACAAAGTGGCACAGGTGGGCAGAATAAGGACAATCCCAAAGAATTTTCAACTTTGGAAATAAAAATCATATCTGGTTCACTTATCTTCCTCCTGGAGGGATACCTAATTGCAGGAACAGCACCTCGTATTCCACTTGGGTATGAGCTCACGGTATGAACATTGGATTCTCCAATTTTTGGTAAACAAGCTAGGAAGGAAAGCAAATGCAATGTTGGCATTAATTTCAAGAGGACCAGAATATATAAGCAAGGATATAATGCTGAGGCTTTATAAGGCACATTTGGAATATTGTGAGCAGTATTGGTCCCCAATCTGGGAAAAGGCTGTACTGGTATTGGAGGTCCAGCAGAGATTTATGAGAATGATCCTGGGGATGATTGGGTTAAAGTATGAGGAGTGTTTGATGGCTTTGGGCTTGTACTTACTGGAGTTTAGAAGGATGAAGGGAGGGATCTCATTGAAACCTATCAAATTATGATAGGCCTAGATAGTGGATGTGGAGAGGGTGTTTTCAGTCGTGGGAGTCTAGGACCAGAGGTCACAGCCTCAAAATATTAGGATACGTTTAGAATGGAGATGAGGAGGAATGTCTTTAGTCAGAGGGTGGTAAATCTGTGGAATTCATTGCCACAGACTGCTGTGGAGGCCAAGTCTTTGGAATTTTTAAAGTGGAAATTGAGTGTCAAAGGTTACGGAGAGAAGGCAGGAGAATGGGGTTGAAAGGAAAAAATAGAGCAGCCATGATCGAATGGTGGAACAAACCTGATGGCCCAAATGGCCTAATTCTGCTCCTATGCCTGATGATCTTATGATAAGTTATTGATTCCTTTTTCCATCGATCTCGTAGAGCATGTGAAAGATTACCACTCACTGGATGAAAAATAATTATTCTGATTGTTCTGCGGCTCATTCCTTATTTTGAAATTATGACCCTAGTTTGAGGGGACCCACTGAAGGTGGGGGGTGGGGAAGGGAGAGAATTGTAGCTGCTTCTACCATCTCAAGCCCTGTTTAAAATCATTGTCTTTCATTGCAATTATCTCCTAAGCGCAAGGGCTCTTTGTTTGATCTCTTATCTTAAGACAAGCCCAATACAACAGGAACTGATTTAATGAACCTTCTTAACACTCCCTTTATCACAGGTATATTTTTAATAGAAAAAATAGACCAGATCTGAACATAATATTCCAGATGCAGTCTCACAAGAGCCCATATAATGTGAGCAAGACATTTCTACTTTTGTACTCCAATGCTCTTGCAATAAGATAAGATACGATACATTTATTTGTCACATGTGCCAGTAGGCACAGTGAAATCATATAACCATATAACCATATAACCATTACAGCACGGAAACAGGCCATCTCGGCCCTTCAAGTCCGTGCCGAACATTTACAAAAATTATTATTATTATTTTTTTTATTTTTATTTTTTAAATAAATACTTCCCCCTAGTCCCATCCACCTGCACTCAGACAATAACCCTCCATTCCTTTCCCGTCCATATATCCATCCAATCTATTTTTAAAGGATAAAATCGAACCAGCCTCCACCTGTTCAATGGTGCAATTGATACAAAGTCTTTCAACGGTGCTTTTTTGTGATGGTTCACAGTGGTAGAGCATACCAGCATCTCTAAAAAATTGCACATCATTTTGTTTTTCAGCCATGTGGCACATATGTTTATTAATCGTGCATACTGGCATATTTTTGTTGACAAATAAAGCACTGCCTTTCAATGATTTATGAATTAATCCGAGGTCCCTTTCTACACCTTCAATCTCTTGTCATTTAAAAAAAACCCACTCTTCAACAAATGAATGAAGAATGCAATTGATTTGCAATTGATGCAATTGAAGAGAATGTGATTTTCTTCAACAAATCGCAGTAAAGTCTACCTGTCATGGTTTTGCCCATTTGGTTAACATGAAAATCTTCCAGGGGAAGCTTCTGAAATCTTCTCTAGATTGTCAGTAGAAAACCTGGATGTACTGTAGTTTCATTTAGTTCAGAGGTACAGTGCGGAAACAGGCTCTTCGGCCCACCGGGTCCGTGCCAACCAGCGATCCGCGCATATTAACACTATCCTACACCCACTAGAGACAATTTACATTTATACCAAGCCAATTTACATTTATACCAAGCCAATTACCAATTAAACCTGTACTTCTTTCGAGTATGGGAGCAAACCGAAGATCTCGGAGAAAACCCACGCAGGTCACGGGGGAGAACATACAAACTCCGTACAGACAGCACCCGTAGTCGGGATCGAACCCGGGTCTTCTGGCGCTGCATTTGCTGCAAGGCAGCAACTCTACTGCTGCGCCACTGTACTTGAGTTCCTTATCCAAACCATTGATATAGATCGTGAACAGCTGGGTCCCAAGACCCAATGTCTGCAACACCCACAAGTCACTGCCTCCTAATCCAAAAATGACCAATTCTCTGTCCACAAACATATCCCAATTCATGTTAGCATATTATCCCCGGTAATGGGGATAGTATACTGACATGAATTGGGATATGTTCATCTCAGTATAATTTTTGTTGTCTATGGTAGCTTCGTAACATGAAACAACAAGTTTTATGAATATAGTCCTGTCTAGATGTTAATTGTTAGATCATATTATTTTTCTTTATTCAGGTTTAGTAGTGTATTTGTATATGCTCAGTCCAATTTGGTAAAATTATATTGTTGCTGTTGATTGTTGTCAGAGATAGTTTGGGATTTCACTTGGTAAAAATTAATGTCAGGACAGGAGAAATTTACGTTAAAAAAAATCATAAGATCTATACAGCAGCTTTCTTCAATGCTAAACAGTGAACAATGTTATTTCCCTGCTAACCACCGATTCAGAATATGTTGAATGAAGTTTGTGGGAACACCAGTCTAACAGGATGAATGAAAAAAAAGAAAACCCAAGTCCATTTGTTTTTCCAGTCAAAAGTTTATTTAATTAATGATCATGAAAATGTAATGTCAATCTCTCGTCACATTTTGTAATTTAAATCACAAGGGCTCTTTGCTTAATATGCGGGGATCGCTGGTTGATTTAACACAAGATCAAAATTTCTAACCAGGAAATTAATTGCAAATCCCATTTTCATTGTTTGACAATATAGGAATAGAGTTATAGGGTGATACAGAGTGGAAACAGGCCCTTCGGCCCAACTCCGGCCAACATGTCCCAGCTAAACTAGTCCCACCTGCTCACATTTGGTCCATATCCCACCATACCTGTCCTATCCATGTACCTCTCTGTTTCTTAAATGTTTGGATAGTCCCTGCCTCAACTACCTCCTCTGGCAGCTTGTTCCATACACCCACCACCCTTTGTGTGAAAAAGGTACACCTCAGATTCCTATTAAATCTTTTCCCCTTCACCTTAAATCTATGTCCTCTGGTCCTCAATTCACCTACTTTAGGCAAGAGACTGTGCATCTACCCAATCTATTCTTCTCATGATATTATACACCTCAATAAGATCACCCCTCATTCTCCTGCGCTCCAAAGAATAGTTCCAGCCTACTCAACCTCTCCCTATAGCTCAGATCCTCTGGCCCTGGCAACATCCTTGTAAATCTTCTCTGTACTCTTTTCAGCTTGACAACATCTTTCCTACAACATGGTGCCCAGAACTGAACACAACACTCTAAATGTAGCCTCACCAACCTCTTAATCAACTGCAACATGATCTTCCAACTTCTATACTCAATACTCTGACTGATGAAGGCCAATGTGCCAAACACCATTTGACCACACTATCTACCTACAACTCCACCTTCAAGGAACCATGCATCTGCACTCCTAAATCCCTCTGCTCTACAACACTCCCCAAAGCCCTAACATTCACTGTGTAGGTCCTGCCCATGTTAGACTTCCCAAAATGCAACACCTCACATTTCTCTGTATTAAATTCCATCAACCATTCCTCAGGCCACCTGGCCAAACAATTAAGATCAATTTTTCACAACCATCTTCACTATCTGCAAAACCACCCACTTTTATATCATTGTATTTTGTACCTGGATGTTGCCAGGACTAGAGGGTCTGAGCTATAGGGAGAGGTTGAGTGGGCTGGGCCTGTATTCCTTGGAGCGCAGGAGGATGAGCGGTGATCTTATCAAGGTGTATATAATCATGAGGAATAAATCGGGTAAATGCACATAATCTCTTGCCCAGAGTGGGAGAATCAAGGACCAGGGACATAGGTTCAAGGTGAAGGGTAAAAGATTTAATAGGAATAGATACATAGATACATAGAAAATAGGTGCAGGAGTAGGCCATTTGGCCCTTCGAGCCTGCACCGCCATTCAATATGATCATGGCTGATCATCCAACTCAGTATCCCGTACCTGCCTTCTCTCCATACCCCCTGATCCCTTTAGCCACAAGGGCCACATCTAACTCCCTCTTAAATATAGCCAATGAACTGGCCTCAACTACCCTCTGTGGCAGAGAGTTCCAGAGATTCACCACTCTCTGTGTGAAAAAGTTTTTCCTCATCTCGGTCTTAAAGGATTTCCCCCTTATCCTTAAGCTGTGACCCCTTGTCCTGGACTTCCCCAACATCGGGAACAATCTTCCTGCATCTAGCCTGTCCAACCCATAAGAAATTTTGTACGTTTCTATAAGATCCCCTCTCAATCTCCTAAATTCTAGCGAGTATAAGCCAAGTCTATCAGTCTTTCTTCATATGAAAGTCCTGACATCCCAGAATCAGTCTGGTGAACCTTCTCTGCACTCCCTCTATGGCTATAATGTCCTTCTCAGATTTGGAGACCAAAACTGTACCGCAATACTCCAGGTGAATCCGAGAGGTAACGTTTTCTCACACAGGATGGTGGGTGTATGGAACAAGCTGCTAGAAGAGTTAGTTGAGGCTGGTATTAAACCAATGTGTAAGAAAACAGACAGGTACATGGATAGGACAAGTTTGGAGGAGATGGACCAAACGCAGCAGGTGGGACTAGAGTAACTGGAACATGTTGGCCGGTGTGGGCAAGTTGGGCTGAAGGGCCTGTTTCCACACCGTACCACTCTATGACTCTATCTGCAAACTTGATAATCTTGCTGTGTATGTTCTCATCTGAATAATGATATTGATGACAAACAATAACGGGCCCAGCAACGAACCCTGAGGCACACCACAGGTCACAGGCCTCCAGTCCAAGAAGCAACCTTCCACCATCACCCTCTGCATCCTTCCATGAAGTCAATTTTCTATCCATTCAGCTATCTCTCCTTGGAACCCATGTGATCTAACCTTCCAGAGCAGCCAACCATACAGCACCTTTGTTGAATGCTTTGCTGATGTCCATATAGACCAACATCTATAGCACTGCCCTCATTGACCATTTTGGTCACGTCTTCAAAAAACTCAAATCAGATTTGTGAGATACGACCTCCCACGTACAAACCCATGCTGACTATGCCTAATCAGCCCTTGACCGTCTAAATGCCTGCATATCCCATCCCTCGGAATAGTCTCTAGTAACTTTCCAACTACAGATGTTAACCTCACTAGCCTATAGTTCCCAGCATTTTCCCTGCAGCCTTTCTTGAATAGAGGCACAAATTTGCCACCCTTCAGTCTTCCGGCACCTCTCCTGTATTTAAAGACTCGTAAATTTCAACCAGGTTTCCCGAAATTTCCTCTCTGGTTTTCCACAATGTCCTCGAATATATCTGATCAGGCCCTGGAGGTTTGTCTACCTTCATACATGATAGTACCTTCTGCACCTTCAGCAACACTGACTGCTCTCAAGACACTTTCATTGACTGCCGCAAGTTCCTCTGTCCTCTTGTCTTTCTCCTCGGTACAGAGGAGAAATACTCATTGATTAAATTGTATAATTTAATTTGTGTCATTGTATAAATTGACAAATTGGTGTGGGGGGACTGCCGTGAGGGAGGGGGACAGGGAGAACAATGGAAGACCTGGCATGGGGGGGGGGGAACAAAAGGTAAGCCGGCAGGGGTGCTTTGTAACTTTGTCAGCGCCGTTAATGTGGGGGCTATTTGCATATCTCGGGTATTCACGCAAAGAATTCCACTGTGCCTTGTCACATGTGACAAAGTATTCCATTCCTTATGGAGTGAAAAATTCAAACTAAAACTAGACTTTTTTTGCAGCATTACCTTTCAGTAGAGTTGCTGCCTTGCAGCACCCGGGTTCAATCCTGACTACGGGTACTGTCTGTGCAGAGTTTGTACGTTTTCTCCATGACCACGTGGTTTTATCCCCAGTGCTCTGGTTTCCTCCCACACGCCAAAGATGTGGTTTGTAGGTTAATTGGCTTCGGTAAAGTTATAAATTGTCCCACGTGTTTAGGATAACGCTAGTGCTGGGGTTCGCTGGTCAAGTTTTTCAGAATGTTTTCATTTTATCTAACATTACAGAATTTCATCATCTAAACATAAGGTTCATTCTTTTGGCTGAGATTTGGAAATAACTGAGTGGGAATAACTGAAGATTTTAAATCAAATGGGATGTACAAAGTTAATTAAATGTGCCTTTTTAATATTTTGTTTTCATTATTTACCAAAAACGTAGTGCCCTCCATAATGATTGCGATAAAGACCCATCATCTATTTATTTGCCTCTGTACTCCACAATTTGAGATTTGTAATAGAAAAAAATCACACATGGTTAAAGTGCACATTGTCAGATTTTAATAAAGGCCATTTTTTTACATTTTGTTTTCACCATGTAGACATTACAGCAGTGTTTATACATAGTCCCTCCATTTCAGGGCACCATATTGTTTGGGACACATGGCTTCACAGGTGTTTGTAATTGCTCAGGTGTGTTTAATTGCCTCCTTACTGAAGGTATAAGAGAGCTCTCAGCACCTAGTCTTTCCTCCAGTCTTTCCATCACCTTTGGAAACTTTTATTGCTGTTTATCAACATGAGGACCAAAGTTGTGCCAATGAATGTCAAAGAAGCCATTATGAGATTGAGAAACAAGAATAAAATTGTTAGAGACATCAGCCAAACCATAGGCTTACCAAAATCTACTGTTCGGGACATCACTATGAAGAAAGAGAGCACTGGTGAGCTCACTAATCACAAAGGGACTGGTAGGCCAAGGAAGACCTCCACAGCTGATGACAGAAGAATTCTCTCTATAATAAAGAAAAATCCCCAAACACCTGTCCAACAGTTCAGAAACACACTTCAGGTGTGGATTTGTCAATGACCACTGTCCGCAGAAGACTTCATGAACAGAAATACAGATGCTACACTGCAAGATGCTAAACACTGGTTAGCCACAATAATAGGATGGCCAGGTTACAGTTTGCCAAGAAGTACTTAAAAGAGCAACCACAGTTCTGGAAAAAGGTCTTGTGGACAGATGAGACGAAGATTAACTTATATCAGAGTGATGGCAAGAGCAAAGTATGGAGGAGAGAAGGAACTGCCCAAGATCCAAAGCATACCACCTCATCTGTGAAACACGGTGGTGGGGGTGTTATGGCCTGGGTATGTATGGCTGCTGAAGGCACTGGCTCACTTATTTTCATTGATGATACAACTGCTGATGGTGGTAGTGTAATGAATTCTGAAGTGTATAGACACATCCTATCTGCTCAAGTTCAAAACTCATTGGCCGGTGGTTCATTCTACAGTAAGACAACAATCCCAAACATACTGCTAAAGCAACAAAGGAGTTTTTTCAAGCTAAAAAATTGTAAATTCTTAAGTGGCCAAGTCAGTCACCCAATCTGAACTCAATTGAGCATGCCTTTTATATGCTGAAGAGAAAACTGAAGGGGACTAGCCCCCAAAACAAACATAAGCTAAAGATTGAGGTCCATAAATCGTAGACTTCAAGCAGTCATTGCACGTAAAGGATATGCAACAAAATACTAAACATGACTAGTTTCATTTACCTAACATTGCTGTGTCCCAAACATTATGGTGCCCTGAAATGGGGGGACTATGTATAAACACTGCTGTAATTTCTACATGGTGAAACCAAAATGTATAAAAATGGCCTTTATTAAAATCTGACAATGTGCACTTTAACCACATGTGATTTTTTCTATTACAAAGCTCAAATTGAGGAATACAGAGGCAAATAAATAAATGATGGGTCTTTGTCCGAAACATTATGGAGGGCACTGTATTGAGCGCCAAATTAGGCTGGTTGCAGCCAGTGGTTCTGATGGGGACCACCAATGTTCATTCTGCTTCAATCTGGCCCTTACCCCTTCAGCTGATCTTTTGTGTATAACCCGGACTTGTGCCTGTGCACTGAAGGCCCGGAATGAGCTGAGTTGCTTACGACTGTTAGGAGTTGAAAAGTAGAAGCCAAGCACAGGCAGACTTTATTCAGAACTGCTGTAGATTTGGGAGCAACAGCAGCAGGAGATTAGCAAGAGATACGACTGATTGGCTCTAGCCCGAGTGGGAGGAGAGAAGTGAGTCAGAGGGGGGAAAAACAGTTGAAAAGTAGAAGCCAAGCACAGGCAGACTTTATTCAGAACTGCTGTAGATTTGGGAGCAACAGCAGCAGGTGATTAGCAAGAGATACGACTGATTGGCTCTAGCCCGATTGGGAGGAGAGAAGTGAGTCAGTGCCGGGAAAACAGTTGAAAACTGAGGAATTTTGTTTGTAAATTGGTAAATCAGGCAATTTATCCGTCAATTTAAGCAAGACGGCTCTTAGCGAGCGGCAGTGAGTGAGCGGCCTTGTGAGGGAAGTGCCCTGTGAGAAAAGTGTGAGTCTTCGGCGACGAGAGGACACCACGCAATACGCTTGAGAGGTAGAGACAAAAGAAGGAGATGTCAGGCAAGCTGATTCAGTGCGATGATTGCAGTATGTGGGAGGTCAAGGACACCGCTGGTGCCTCTGGCTGCTACAAATGCGAGAAGTGCATCCAGGTAGAGCTCCTGAAGGGCCGTGTTGGGGAACTGGAGAAGCAAGTGGATGACCTCCGGTTCGTCCGAGAAACGGAGTCGTTCCTCGACAAGTCCTACAGTACGATTGTTACACCTAAGGTACTGGAAGAGAGAAGGTGGGAGACGGTGAGAAAGGGAGGGAAGCATGGAATGCCAACGTCCCCGGGTGTTGTACCTCTTGTGAACAGGTTCACCCACTTAGAAGCTGTTGGGACAGAAGACGTGTTTACACTGAGCGGCGGACTGGCTTGCGATGCGAATAGGGCTGTTGAGCCAAAACCAAAAAGGCCTAAGGCAGGCAACGCCATTGTAGTGGGAGACTCGATTGTGAGAGGTACGGACAGGGGTTTCTGTGGCAACAGACGGGATGCGAGGATGGTGTGCTGCCTTCCTGGTGCCAGGATCCAGGATGTCACGGACAGAGTGCAGAAAATCCTCGAGGGCGAAGGTGAACATCCGGAAGTGGTAGTGCATGTCGGCACAAACGATGTCGGAAAGAAGGGGATGAATATTCTGCAGCGTGACTTTAGAGAGCTCGGAAAAATGCTGAAAAGCAGGACCTCCAGGGTTGTTATCTCCGGTTTGCTTCCAGTTCCTCGTGCTGGCGAGAGCAGGAACAAGGAGATACGGGACCTGAACGTGTGGCTCAGGAACTGGTGCACGGGGCAGGGATTTAGATTCTTAGATCACTGGGATCTGTTTTTGGGTAAGGGGGAACTGTACAAAAGGGACGGATTGCATCTTAACAGGTGTGGGACCAGCATTCTGGCAGGCAGGTTTGCCACTGCTACACGGGTGGTTTTAAACTGAATAAGGGGGGTGGGGTGTCGAATGGGATAGTGGAGGATGGAGTTAAAGGGAAAGGGTTTCTTAAATGTGTGAGCGTAGAGACAGAGGAGTGTAAAATGAGGGTAGAAGCAATAGGTAGCAAGGTGAAAAGTAAAAGTGGAAGATAGACAAAACCAGGGCAAAAATCAAAAAGGGCCACTTTTCAACATAATTGTATAAGGGGTAAGAGTGTTGTAAAAACAAGCCTGAAGGCTTTGTGTCTCAATGCAAGGAGCATTCGTAATAAGGTGGATGAGTTGAATGTGCAGATAGCTATTAATGACTATGATATAGTTGGGATCACGGAGACATGGCTCCAGGGTGACCAAGGCTGGCAGCTGAACATCCAGGGATATTCAATATTCAGGAGGGATAGAGAGAAAGGAAAAGGAGGTGGGGTAGCGTTGCTGGTTAGAGAGGAGATTAACGCAGTGGAAAGGAAGGACATTAGCTTGGAGGATGTGGAATCGGTATGGGTAGAGCTGCGAAACACTAAGGGGCAGAAAACGCTGGTGGGTGTTGTGTACAGGCCACCTAGCAGTAGTAGTGAAGTTGGGGATGGCATCAAACAGGAAATTAGAAATGCGTGCGACAAAGGCAAAACAGTTATAATGGGTGACTTCAATCTACATATAGATTGGGTGAATCAAATTGGCAGGGGTGCTGAGGAAGAGGATTTCTTGGAATGTATGCGGGATAGTTATCTAAATCAACATGTAGAGGAACCAACGAGAGAGCAGGCTATTTTAGACTGGGTATTGAGTAATGAGGAAGGGTTAGTTAGCAGTCTTGTTGTACGTGACCCCTTGGGCAAGAGTGACCATAATATGGTTGAGTTCTTCATTAGGATGGAGAGTGACATTGTTAATTCAGAAACAATGGTTCTGAACTTAAAGAAAGGTAACTTTGAGGGTATGAGACATGAATTGGCCATGATTGACTGGCAATTAATTCTAAAAGGGTTGACGGTGGACATGCAATGGAACACATTTAAAGACTGCATGGATGAACTACAAAAATTGTTCATCCCAGTTTGGCAAAAGAATAAATCGGGGAAGGTAGTGCATCCGTGGATAACAAGGGAAATCAGGGATGGTATCAAAGCGAAAGATGATGCGTACAAATTAGCCAGAAAAAGCAGCATACCAGAGGACTGGGAGAAATTCAGAGACCAGCAGAGGAGGACAAAGGGCTTAATTAGGAAAGGAAAAATAGATTATGAAAGAAAACTGGCAGGGAACATAAAAACTGACTGCAAAAGTTTTTATAAATATGTAAAAAGAAAGAGATTAGTTAAAACAAATGTAGGTCCCTTGCAGTCAGAAACAGGTGAGTTGATCATGAGGAACAAGGATATGGCGGACCAATTGAATAACTACTTTGGTTCCGTCTTCACTAAGGAAGACATAAATAATCTGCCGGAAATAGCAGGGGACCGCGGGTCAAAGGAGTTGGAGGAATTGAGTGAAATCCAGGTTAGTCGGGAAGTGGTTTTGGGTAAATTGAATGGATTAAAGGCCGATAAATCCCCAGGGCCAGATAGGCTGCATCCCAGAGTACTTAAGGAAGTAGCTCCAGAAATAGTGGATGCATTAGTAATAATCTTTCAAAATTCTTTAGATTCTGGAGTAGTTCCTGAGAATTGGCGGGTAGCAAACGTAACCCCACTTTTTAAGAAGGGAGGGAGAGAGAAAACGGGGAATTACAGACCAGTTAGTCTAACATCGGTAGTGGGGAAACCTCTAGAGTCAGTTATTAAAGATGGGATAGCAGCACATTTGGAAAGTGGTGAAATCATTGGACAAAGTCAGCATGGATTTACGAAAGGTAAATCATGTCTGACGAATCTTATAGAATTTTTCGAGGATGTAACTAGTAGCGTGGATAGTCGAGAACCAGTGGATGTGGTGTATCTGGACTTCCAGAAGGCTTTCGACAAGGTCCCACATAAGAGATTAGTATACAAACTTAAAGCACATGGCATTGGGGGTTCAGTATTGATGTGGATAGAGAACTGGCTGGCAAACAGGAAGCAAAGAGTAGGAGTAAACGGCTCCTTTTCACAATGGCAGGCAGTGACTAGTGGGGTACCGCAAGGCTCAGTGCTGGGACCCCAGCTATTTACAATATATATTAATGACCTGGATGAGGGAATTGAAGGCAATATCTCCAAGTTTGCGGATGACACTAAGCTGGGGGGCAGTGTTAGCTGTGAGGAGGATGCTAGGAGACTGCAAGGTGACTTGGATAGGCTGGGTGAGTGGGCAAATGTTTGGCAGATGCAGTATAATGTGGATAAATGTGAGGTTATCCATTTTGGTGGCAAAAACAGGAAAGCAGACTATTTTCTAAATGGTGGCCGACTAGGAAAAGGGGAGATGCAGCGAGACCTGGGTGTCATGGTACACCAGTCATTGAAAGTAGGCATGCAGGTGCAGCAGGCAGTGAAGAAAGCGAATGGTATGTTAGCTTTCATAGCAAAAGGATTTGAGTATAGGAGCAGGGAGGTTCTACTGCAGTTGTACAGGGTCTTGGTGAGACCACACCTGGAGTATTGCGTACAGTTTTGGTCTCCAAATCTGAGGAAGGACATTATTGCCATAGAGGGAGTGCAGAGAAGGTTCACCAGACTGATTCCTGGGATGTCAGGACTGTCTTATGAAGAAAGACTGGATAGACTTGGTTTATACTCTCTAGAATTTAGGAGATTGAGAGGGGATCTTATAGAAACTTACAAAATTCTTAAGGGGTTGGACAGGCTAGATGCAGGAAGATTGCTCCCGATGTTGGGGAAGTCCAGGACAAGGGGTCACAGCTTAAGGATAAGGGGGAAATCCTTTAAAACCGAGATGAGAAGAACTTTTTTCACACAGAGAGTGGTGAATCTCTGGAACTCTCTGCCACAGAGGGTAGTCGAGGCCAGTTCATTGGCTATATTTAAGAGGGAGCTAGATGTGGCCCTTGTGGCTAAAGAGATCAGAGGGTATGGAGAGAAGGCAGGTACGGGATACTGAGTTGGATGATCAGCCATGATCATATTGTTTTTTTTTATTTTTTTTTTATTATTTTTTTATTTTTTAGAAGTACGGTAGATTACAGTAATGTACAACACGTATATATTAATACATTTTTTGTACCGCTTCACTTTTTTAAACTTTAAGAAAGAAAAAGAAAGAAGTAAGAAAAGTGAAGAAAGTGCGCAAAGGTTGTGAAGTGCAAAAGAGTGTTGGGAAAAGAAAGCCCCTTAGAAAAGAGGTTAGAGAAGGAAGTAAAGTTAGAAAATAGACCCTAGAAAAAAAAGAGAAAGAAAGAAGGAACAATCGCTCTATTATAACTCTTATACCATACTTCATAGAGAAGGAACTACCAACCAAGTCTATTTTTATTTTACCTCCCATTACCAGGTCCAGATACCTTTTATTTATTTATTTGTTTTTCTAAATTACTATTGCACCTCATGCTTGTAATAGGTCCAAAAACGTAGACCACGTCTTTTGAAATTGATCTACTTTGCCTACTAGGAGGAATCTCATCTCTTCCAGATGTAATGTTTCCAACATATTTGATGTCCACATTTTTATTGTTGGTGTGGGCGCATTTTTCCAGAATTTAAGTATAAGCTTTTTTCCCATTATTAGCCCATAATTGAGTAAATTCTTCTGATACACGTTTAATTCAGGAATACCTTCCGATATTCCAAAAATAATCCATTCTGGTTTTGGTACCAGTTTTATTTTGATTAATTTTGAAAAAATATCAAATATTTCAAACCAGAATTTTTGGATTTTTGTACAAAAAACAAAAGAATGTGCTATGGTAGCTTCTTGACATATACATTTATCACAGATTGGTGATCATATTGAATGGCGGTGCATGATCATATTGAATGGCGGTGCAGGCTCGAAGGGCCGAATGGCCTACTCCTGCACCTAATTTCTATGTTTCTATGTTAGGCGCTCCCCTCCTGGTCACTGTTATGTATTAACCTTTCTCTGTTTCCTTCCCGAGTGCAGGCCTTGTGGATGAGTCGGGACAACAAGGGGTTAAAAGGCTCCTGTACCCGATTGGCCAAGCTGTGTCAGGTGACGGGAGACTCATCTGAAGTAAAAATAGGAGAGTTCCCAGAATGCTCGCTCTCTCTCTGGCGACCCTGTCTTGTGAGCTGACTACTGGAGTGAGCTATGGAAGCTGGCCACATGGCATAGAACTTCGTGTAATTTCAACCTTACGTCGTACCAAATATTGAATTGGGCTGTCCTTAGAAGTTATCGGTATTTTGTTTCAGGGATAGCTTTCTTTTAGGCAGGTTCAGAGTCTCAGGTTCAACGGTCCATCGCGTGGCAGCCTGAGTACTTTTAAGTTGTTTGTAAATCAATTCCCATCCTTGTCTGGGTTGTTTAGATCAGGTTGGAGTTTTGGTGTGTTATTAAATAATTAAACAATTTTTGGAACTTAAACCTGGTGTTTGAATTTTGTTACGCGGCTCTGGATTACCTGCTTTCCGGAGTCGTAACAAAATGGGGGCTCGTCCTAAGCTTTGAGGACCCTAGACGTTTTTGGGTTTTTTTTTGGTAGGCTTCTGGTGACTGAGGAAGTCTGTGTGTTGTGAGGGAAATTTTTCTTCCCTGTTGGTGGTAGCATTGGTGCCCAGGGTTTAGCTGTTGCTTTGTCTACATTTGACATGGAGGCAGTCATTAGGTTAAAGGAATTAGAGCTGGCTGTGAAAGAGGAGGAGACCAAAAGAGCAGAGGAGGAGACCAAAAGGGCAGAGATTCAGCTGCGTGGGGAGGAGGAGGAAACCAAGAGGGCAGTGTTGACGCTGCGGGAGAAAGAATTAGATAGGATTATGGAAGACTTTGGGAATTGTCTCCCTGAGAGGGTTACTGCTTACCTTAATGAGCAGAAGGTGAATGAGGTGTCTGGAGCCGCAGTGTTGGCAGAGGAGTATGTATGGACTCATAAAGCTGATTTTGTTGGGCGCTCCTATAGTTTTGGTGCACGGCCGGTTGATCGTGGTGGTGTCGCCGGTGGCAGTGTCAAAGGTGTATCTGTGCCTGCAAGTGGCAGCACGTTGATACAGAAGGAGGTCCGAGCTGATAGGGTTGACGGAAATTTGAGGACTAGCGAAGGTCCTGTGCGCTACTATTGTAGAGAGGGAGGGCACATGTTAAAGGCGTGTCCCGTTCTGAAGCAGAAAAAAGCAAAGACTGTGGCTTTGGTGGGTACACAGAAGGCACCTGTGGTACCTGGGGTGCCTGAGTCTGATGAGTGTAGGGATGATTCTGCATGCCTCATGAATGGTTTTGTTTCTCTGAAGAATGGGGGCGATAGAGTTCCAGTATCCATCTTGCGTGATACTGGTGCTACTCAGTCCTTTAAAGTGGATAGTGTACTGCCGTTTTCTGCGGAATCATCGGTTGTGTCAAGTGTCACTGTGGTAGGATTCGGGATGGATGACATGGTAATGCCTTTGCATACCGTGAGCCTCGAGTCCGAGTTGGTTTCAGGCCGGGAAACTATTGGGGTACAGCCGTGTTTTCCCTTTGGGGGAGTTTCAGTAATTTTGGGGAACGACTTGGCAGGAGGTAGAGTTTTAGTTACTCCTGAGGTGACGGCTGTTCCGATGGTGCAGAGTCCTGATAGATTGGCTCTGCAGCATCCGAGGGGCTTCGCAGCTTGTGCTGTCATGAGGGCTATGGCTAAGAGCCAGGCAAAGTTTGGGGATGTAGTGGACCTGGGTGAGAGCATTTTTGGGGATCAGGATGAGGGATCCTGTGTTGTGAAGGGTGTTTCTACATCTCAAGAGGGAATAGTGTCTGGAAATGGGCCGGTGTCGCTGTCACGTGACCGGCTGGTTGAGGAGCAAAAGAGTGATCCAGGTTTATCTGATCTGTTCGACTGCGCGATGCCTGAGGGGGATATGGATTCCACAGCAAAAGGGTATTTTCTAAGGGAGGGCTTACTGATGCGAAAGTGGTCTCCCTTGGATATATCTGGGCATGATGATTGGAGCGTGGTTGATCAGATTGTGATACCTCGTAGGTATAGGGACGAGATACTCTGTTTGGCTCATGATGGTCCTCTGGGTGGACATTTAGGGGCCAATAAGACGTATGACCGTATCTTACGGAATTTTTTTTGGCCAGGGTTGAAATAGGATGTAAAACAGAAGTGCAGGTGTTGTCACAGGTACACAAAAATGCTGGAGAAACTCAGCGGGTGCAGCAGCATCTATGGAGCGAAGGAAATGGGTAACGTTTCGGGCCGAAACCCTTCTTCAGACATTTGCCAGGTGGCAGGAAAGCCGAACCAATCGATTGTTCCTGCGCCTTTATATCCAATCCCTGTGGTCGGTGAGCCGTTTGAGTGCATTCTAGTTGATTGTGTGGGTCCTCTACCTCGGACAAAGGGGGGCAACAAGTTTTTATTGACAATTATGTGTGCGTCAACCCGCTTTCCGGAGGTGGTCCCTTTGCGTAAAATTACTGCCCCTATCATTGTGAAGTCTCTCACTAAGTTTTTTTCGTTGTTCGGTTTGCCCAAGGTTGTGCAGAGTGACCAAGGTTCCAACTTTATGTCGAAGGTTTTTGGTCAGGTAATGAAGTTGCTTGATATTAAGCATTGTTACTCCAGTGCGTGTCACCCTGAGAGCCAGGGAGCTTTCGAGAGGTTTCACCAGACTTTGAAATCGATGTTGAGGACTTACTGCCTGGAGTTTGAAAAAGACTGGGATGAGGGGGTTCATCTAGTTATGTTTGCGGTGCGTGAGGTCGTGCAGGAGTCTTTAGGGTTCAGTCCTGCTGACCTGGTGTTCACGCATACTGTACGTGGTCCGTTGAGGGTCCTAAAGGAGAAATGGTTGTAGGAGGACAATAAACGTAGTGTTTTAGACCACGTCTGTACCTTTCGGTCTAGACTGAAGAGGGCATGCAACTGGCAATGGTAATCTTGCTTCTGCTCAGTCGAGGATGAAGGGGTGGTTCGACAGGAAGGCTTCAAGTAGGAATTTTTCTCCAGGTGACAAGGTCCTGGTGTTGTTGCCTATTCCTGGTTCGAGTCTGCAGGCTCGGTATAGCGGTCCCTATCAGGTGGTTAAGAAGGTTGGTGAAAGGGATTATGTTATAAGTACCCCTGATCGAAGGCGTAAGACCCAGCTCTGTCATGTCAACATGATGAAGCAGTACCATGAGCAGGAGCCTGTGGAGGTTGATGAGGAGGTGCTGTGCCCTTCGGTTTCGTCGAAGCCTGTTTTGGCTGCAGCAGTGCTGCCCCCTGACACGGGTGGTGATGTGAGTGAGGCACGGTTGTCTGTGGCAGTGATGCAGGGAAGGCTGTATAACACAGAGGCTTTGGAGTTGCGTTCCTTTCGGGTGTCTCATTTGTCCGAAAGTCAGCGGGGTGATCTGCTTGCTTTGGTGAAGTCCAATGGGTCACTGTTCTCGGATGTGCCTTCTCAGACGTCCGTGCTGCAGCATGACATTGACGTGGCCGGTGCTGCGCCAATTAAACAGCATCCGTATCGGGTCAACCCTGACAAGCGTCATCGTCTAGGGAGTCAGGTTGACTATATGCTGCGGCATGGCATTGCTGAACCTAGTTGTAGTCCGTGGAGTTCTCCGTGTCTGCTGGCTACGAAGGCTAATGGGGAGGACAGGTTTTGCACGGACTTTCGGAAAGTGAATGGAGTAACTAAGCCGGATTGCTATCCTCTCCCACGAATGGAGGATTGCGTGGATCATGTGGGAAGTGCATCTTTTCTGTCCAAGTTGGACTTGCTAAAAGGGTATTGGCAAGTTCCCTTGACTATGCGGGCGAGGGAGATCTCTGCGTTCGTTACGCCTGATAACTTTCTGCAGTATACAGTAATGGCATTTGGAATGCGCAATGCGCCGGCAACTTTCCAACGGTTGGTGAACATTGTATTGTCTGGTTGGCCCTTCTGTGAGGCATACCTTGATGATTTGGTTGTGTGCTCCAGGTCGTGGATCGAACACATCGGTCATCTGAAGGAGGTATTTCAACGTCTAGCAGAGGCAAAACTAACAATCAATCTGGGGAAGTGTGAGTTTGGCCAGGCCACGGTAACGTATCTGGGTAAGGTGGTGGGCCGGGGTCAGGTTCGCACTCTCAAGGAAAAGGTGGAGCATATTGTCGCATTTCCTGCTCCAACCTCGAGGACTGAACTCCGTAGGTATCTGGCTATGGTTGGGTACTATAGAGGATTCTGTCCAAACTTCTCTGCGGTGGCTGCCCCTTTGACGGATTTGCTGAGTCTGAAGGTAGCTTTTGTGTGGTCCGCAGAGTGTCAACAAGCCTTTGGTCAAACTAAAAGTCTTCTGGTGCGCTGGCAGTGGATGCTAGTGGTCGTGGGGTTGGGGGAGTTCTTCTACAGGATGATTCAGATGGTGTGGAGCATCCAGTTTCGTACTTCTCTAAGAAGTTTAATCATCATCAGAAGTGGTACTCCACCATTGAGAAAGAGGCCCTTGCTATTTTAATGTCTCTGAATCATTTCGAGGTTTATGTTGGCTCCTCGAATGTCCCCGTAGTCGTACTCACGGATCATAATCCGTTGGTATTTTTGAATAATATCAAGAATAAGAACCGGCGGTTAATGATCTGGAGTTTGCAGATGCAAGACTACAACCTGGAGGTCAGGCATATCTGTGGCAAGGATAATGTCTTGGCTGACGCCTTGTCGCGCCAGTGGAGTTTAGCTCCTGAATAGTTTCGGGGATTTGGTGGTGTTTTTTCTCTCTTCTTCCGAAACGTATTCAGTATCTTTGGGTGGGGGTGTTAGGCGCTCCCCCTCCTGGTCACTGTTATGTATTAACCTTTCTCTGTTTCCTTCCCGAGTGCAGGCCTTGTGGATGAGTCGGGACAACAAGGGGTTAAAAGGCTCCTGTACCCGATTGGCCAAGCTGCGTCAGGTGACGGGTGACTCGTCTGAAGTAAAAAATAGGAGAGTTCCCAGAATGCTCGCTCTCTCTCTGGCGACCCTGTCTTGTGAGCTGACTACTGGAGTGAGCTATGGAAGCTGGCCACATGGCATAGAACTTCGTGTAATTTCAACCTTACGTCGTACCAAATATTGAATTGGGCTGTCCTTAGAAGTTATTGGTATTTTGTTTCAGGGATAGCTTTCTTTTAGGCAGGTTCAGAGTCTCAGGTTCAACGGTCCATCGCGTGGCTGGCCTGAGCACTTTTAAGTTGTTTGTAAATCCATTCCCATCCTTGTCTGGGTTGTTTAGATCAGGTTGGAGTTTTGGTGTGTTATTAAATAATTAAACAATTTTTGGAACTTAAACCTGGTGTTTGAATTTTGTTACGCGGCTCTGGATTACCTGCTTTCCGGAGTCGTAACAACGACCTTGTATCCAACATTTGGCTTTGTTGTGATGCGGTTATATTGTGCTGGGAATTCCCGCCAGTACAATGAGCTATGTATCCGTAATCTTGCGCAAGACAGACCTACCCAGTTATATGAATGGGGAATCCCTGATTGGTGGTGAGGAAGAAAAGTAAAATTGAAAGTTTTTAAAACAATATTTTAATTAAATTTTCATAATTTATATTTTAAAATGTTAGACACAAAGTGCTGGAGTAACTCCGGGCCTGGCAGCATCTCTGGAAAACATGGATAGATGATGTTTCAGGACAAGACCTTTCATCAGAAGGCTCCTGACCTGAAATGTCATTTACGCATGTTCTCCACAGATGCTGCCTGACCCACTGAGATATTCCAGCACTTTGTCTCTAATATTGCTTTAAATTGTTTTAAAAATAAATTATGGAAAGTAATCGTCTTTTGTTCCTTGTTTCCATGTTTAAAACAATATTTTTAGTTTTTAAATGTCTCCGTAGGCCAGAGACATTTACAAAGCCAAAAAGATGACAAAGATTACAAGAAGATTACAAAGCCAAAAAAATGTGTGGTCAGCACATTTTAGTTTTAGAGATACAGCGTGGAAACAGGTCCTTCAGCACACCAAGTCCATGTCGACCAGTGATCACCTGTATAATAGTTCTATACTACACACTTGGGACAATTTACAGAAGCCAATTAGCCTAGAAACTTGCATGTCTTTGGAATTTGGGAGGAAATCGGAGCACCCGGAGAAAACCCACACGGTCACAGGAAGAATATACAAACTCCATACAGGCGCTGTAAGGCAGCAACTCTACTGTTGCACCACTGGTGGTGTTCTGTGGGCATTCTCTTGTGAAGCCTTTGTGTCTGATGTCAGTACTGGGATGGAGCCATATATTTTTACAAGGATGGTATAGGTGTGGGGAGAGTGCAGGTGATAATTCTGGGTTGCTGTCTGAAGCGAGCACCGTTTGACTCGTGAGAAATAAATCTGTTAGTTTTCAATTGCAAATGTGAGTAATTTTGAGTTTTTGATTTTGCTTCAGGCGTTTTAACTGGAAAATGCAATAAACGCGTAAACACGTGTGAAATTTATGGATGGTGCCCTGTGGAGAACGATGCTGTTATTCCCAAGTTGGTGAAATATTGATTTGATGTTGTTTAAGTTAATGTTGCCAATTATTACAAATAAACCTAAAATGATCCAGCTATCAGTTTTGAGGGAATCTTTCAAAAACTTTGCATTCTTTCCACATATTTTCAACAATAAGGAATCCAAAGCTCTATGCAGTTTCAACTATGCCATACACAACTTTAACATTTCTTTAGCCTATGATGCACACTTAGTTTTGGGCAGTTTCATCTTCTTTACTACTGAGCAAAGATACTAGAGGAGCTCCTCTAGTATCTTTGCTACTGAGTGAACTGCACACTGAACTAAAGGTTCAAATTACAGATTGCCAAAAGTGACCTGCAACTGGCTTGCATGCACCACTGTCACTTATGTTTAATAAGAAAGAACTGCAGATGCTGGAAAAATCGAAGGTAGACAAAAATGCTGGAGAAACTCAGCAGGTGAGGCAGCATCTATGGAGCGAAGGAATAGGTGACGTTTCGGGTCTGAAGAAGGGTCTGAAAAGTCACCTATTCCTTCGCTCCACAGATGCTGCCTCACCCGCTGAGTTTCTGCAGCATTTTTGTCTACTGTCACTTATGGATTTCTACATTACTAAATTACATGAAGTTTGATGTCTTCATAATTGAACCATTTATAAAAAGTAAGCAAAATCAAAAGCAAACGCAATGTGTTGGGGGAACTCTGCAGCATCTGTGGAAGGAATGGACAGATGACATTTTGGGTTGAGACCCTTCTTGAATCAGTCTGAAGAAAGGTCCCGATCCAAAATGTTGCCTATTCATTCACTCCACACATGCTACAGACCCACTGAGTTCCTTCAACGCTGTGTGTTTTGCTCAAGATTGCAGCATCTGCAGTACTTTGTGTCTCCAAGCAAAATTAAAAACTGTATGCTAAAAATTTGAAATAAAAGGTGGAAATGCTGGAAATACTCAGTAGATGTGGCACCGGCTGTGGAGAGAGAGAAACAGAGCTAACGTTTCAGTATAAGAAAGAACTGCAGATGCTGGAAAAATCAAAGGTGGACAAAAATGCTGGAGAAACTCAGCGAAGGGTCTCGACCAGAAACGTTACCTATTCCTTCTCTCCATAGATGCTGCCTCACCCGCTGAGTTTCTCCAGCATTTTTGTCTACTAACGTTTCAGTTAGTTATCAGAACTGGAAAGTATGTGGGGATGTAACAGGATATAAGCAAATACAAGGGCAGCTTTGGCTGGGGCTGGAGCAGAGGAGGAGAGGAATGAACGGTACAAAAGATGATGGGGATGAAAGAAAGCCAAGATGCCTGCCATATTTCACTATCCAATCTCTACTATCAACAACCATCATAAGAACAATAAACAATATCTCATTACTGACTCCTTTGGAACTTAAGTGGCTTTTTAAGCATGGAACCTTCTGATACACCAATACTGTACGTTGTCTTTCGTTATATATCCTTTTTATTGCCACACACTCTCTGAATTAGATATTACATGAGAATTTTTGTCCCGAAATCCAAGTATTTGTCGTCTATCCTTCAGATCTGCAATGTTCTAACAAACACTTAAGAACAATCAGGCTTGCATCAATCTTCCCCTCTCCTTTTGGGTGATCTTTTGTGTTGCCCCTCAAAAGGTTTGGACCCCACACCCAGCAATTAAAGCAAGATTTTTAAGTCATTCATATTGCAGGTCCTGGTTACTATCTACCAATGCATTGTGATATTAGACAGGATCGCACTAGACCTTAGCCTGCGCCTCGCATTGGACAAAGCTTGTAGTTATGCTTTCGAAACCACTGTCTTCCAATGTCCTGTTGATCTCGATGCTGTGGTGATGGGGCTGCAGGCTACAGAAAGTTACCCTTCTTATAGTAAACAGGGCCAACTGTCCTCTTCCATTATTTGCAAATGTGTTTAACGATTGGAGACTTTAAACAATAGTTGGAAATCGTGTGAGTAGTTAGTCCAATTAAAAACAAATATATATATAAAAGTAATTTGAAATGTGTTCAACTTTTAAAGATGTATAGTCATTAAAATATAGTTTTACAAAAATCAAAGTAAGCAATTTCTCTTTTCAGTATAAAAATTGCAAATTAATTTGAAGACTTTTAAACCGTATACATTACCAACATAGCTCCTCAGAATAATCTATGCTGAACAATAAGAGAACTTCAGAAGAAAACAAAGTAAAAGTTTAAGGATATTTATATCAATCATAGACAATAGGTGCAGTAGGCCATTCAGCCCCTCGAGTCAGCACTGCCATTTAATGTGATCATGGCTGATCATCCACAATCAGTACCCCGTTCCTGCCTTCTCTCCATATCCCTTAACTCCGCTATCTCTAAGAGCTCTATCTAACTCTCTCTTGAAAGCATCCAGAGAACCAGCCTCCACTGCCCTCTGAGGCAGAGAATTCCACACACTCACAACACTCTGTGTGAAAAAGTTTTTCCTCATCTCTGTTCTAAATGGCTTACCACTTATTCTTAAACTATGGCCCCTGTACTCCCCCAACATCGGGAACATATTTCCTGCCTCTAGCGTGTCCAAACCCTTAATAATCTTATATGTTTCAATAAGATTCCCTCCCATCCTTCTAAATTCCAGAATATATAAACCCAGCCGCTCCAATCTATCAACATATGACAGTCCCGCCATCCCGGGAATGAACCTTGTGAACCTACACTGCACTCCCTCAATAGCAAGAATGTCTTTCCTCAAGTTTGGAGACCAAAACTGCACACAATACTCCAGGTGTGGTCTCACTAGGGCCCTATACAACTGCAGAAGGACCTCTTTGCTCCTATACTCAACTCCTCTTGTTATGAAGGCCAACATGCCATTCGCTTTCTTCACTGCCTGCTGTACCTGCATGCTTACTTTCATTGACTGATGAACAAGGATCCCCAGATCCCGTTGTACTTCCCCTTTTCCCAACTTGACTCCATTTAGATAATAATCTGCCTTCCTGTTTTTGCCACCAAAGTGGATAACCTACATTTATCCACATTAAAGTGCATCTGCCAACTCACCCAACCTGTCCAAGTCACTCTGTATCCTCATAGCATCCTCTTCACAGTTCACACTGCCACCCAGCTTTGTGTCACCTGCAAATTTGCTAATGTTACTTTTAATCCCTTCATCTAAATCATTAATGTATGTTGTAAATAATATACAAAAATAATCACATAAACGATCTTTCATTTTAGGCCTGCAATTCTTGAAGAAGCTGAAAATTTCACGGTGTTAATCAAGAACAGCATTACCTTCCCTAAATTTCAATTTTCAAAGTAAGTTTTTATCCATTTATATAACACATACTCGTAATGTAACAAGTATCTAACAGACATCCATTTCTCTTACCACAGGAGAAATATATTGCCGAGTGCAAATGCAAGCTACTTACAAGTTTGTAGGTTCCATCAGAAAAATGATCCGTCCTGTCCAATTTTTATCCTGGGAGATATGGTTCGAGATGCAGGAGAACATTTTCAGGAATTATCTGTTCAGGTTTGTTTTATTTATCTCAATCTTGTATTATGTAGATATTTATTAATCCATCTAGTAGGCTGTAATACCATTTCATCCCTTTCCTCTTGTGTATCTTCAATTGTTTAATTTCTAATTGTATTTTCCTACTTATTTGGAGCTGCAGAATGTGGTGTGGAAAATGTCCAAACTGCTTGATGCTGGTACTGTTCTAACTTGTGCACACTGGCTCTATTATTTAGATCACCAAGCTATTGTTGGCAGGGAAATCTCCTGTGTGGTTCCACCACAGTAGATGTCAATCCCTTCTTTGTGTTATCACTAATACTCATCACTGGATATCACAAGGTCCTAGGAAAAACGGGGTCAATCAAAATATTTTCTGGTGGTCTGAGAAGAATGTGGTGAACACAGACCAAGAATAAATTGTGTAGTCTACCTGGCCTATTGACATGAGAATGGTCATTTTTGTCTCCATTTTGCCAAAATATGGGCCTCATTCGAATACGTTCTCCCTGTGACTGTGTGGGTTTCCTCCCACATCCCAAAGATGAATAAAATGTGTAGTCTACCTGGCCTATTGACATGAGAATGGTAATTTTTGTCTCCATTTTACCAAAATATATGCCTCATTCGAATACGTTCTCCCTGTGACCGTGTGGGTTTCTTCCCACATCCCAAAGATGTGCTGGTTTGTAGGTTAATTGATCTATGTAAATTGCCCCTAATGATGAAAAAGAGGGATAACATAGAACTGGTGTGAATGGGTGATTATCGATGGTCGGTGTGGATGAAGGATCTGTTTCCATGCTGTATCTCTATCCTGGCCACACACTCATCTCCCTACTACCTTCAGGTAGAAGGTACAGGAGCCTGAAGACTGCAACGACCAGGTTCAGGAACAGCTACTTCCCCACAGCCATCAGGCTATTAAACCTGGCTCGGACATAACACTGAACTTTACTAGCCAATACTGTTATTTGCACTTTATCAGTATATTGACCATTGTGTATATATTTATAGAATGCCTTGTAGTAAATGCCTACTATGTTCTGTTGTGCTCAAGCAAAGCAAGAATTTCATTGTCCTACCAGGGACACATGACAATAAACTCACTTGACTTGACTTGACTTGACTTGAAACTAAAACTAAAATCAGAGCTTTAGGTGATCTTCAGATATCAATTATGCAAGGGGTTGAGTTAGCTGATATTAGCTAAAAAACGTTCATTTTAATTTAGCAAAATTTGTACTTCGAATATCATTTCTTTTTCAGGGTGGAGTGATAGGTATTTTAATAAAGTGGAATTGTAACCTGGATCGATCGGCATCTGAATGTTTCCCAGTGTACAAATTTCACCGGCTTGACAAAAGTACAAATGAATCACCGTCGCATGGTTATAATTTTAGGTATGTATAGACTTCAAAATATTTGTCAAATAAGAGATCAAACATTAGTCTCTACGTTTTCTGTTTTCAATGAGAAAAAAGACCTAGCCTCTTCACCTGCTTTACCGGGTGGCAGAGCAGTTGCTTACAGCAGGGTGGCGCAGCAGTAGAGTTGTTGCTTACAGTGCCAGAGACTCGGGTTCGATCCCGACTACGGGTGCTGTCTGTACGGAGTTTGTACATTCTCCCCGTGACCGCGTGGGTTTTCTCCAAGATCTTTGGTTTTCTCCCACACTCCAAAGACATACAGGTTTGTAGGTTAATTGGCTTGGTATAAGTGTAAATTGTCCCTAGTGTAAGTTCGCTGGGATCTTTGGTAGGTGCGTACTTGGTGGGCCGAAGGGCCTGTTTCCGCGCCATATCTCTAAACTAAGCTTTAGGATGTTGGAGGAAACCCACGTGGTCACAGAGAGAACATACTAAAATGAGGCCAACATTTTGATAATTTTGTAAGATGGAGACAAAAATGCCCATTCACAAATACACATATGCTGCCTTCTCATTGTGAGCTGCATAATAACTTTCAGTGAATTGTGTGCAAAGACTCAAGTCTCTCTGAACATTGACGCTTCCCTCTCACCCATTGACACACTTTGTTTTGGGAGAACCATTCAGGTTCAAGTCTTTCCAGAGTTTATGCTGCTCAAGTGATTTTTTTGTATGGCATGGTTTAAACCAATATTTGAATTTTATTATATTTAAAGTTAAGATACGGTTTCCTAACTTGAACAATAATATAAAACAGATTTGCTAAATACAACATAAATGAAAATGGAACACAATCAAGAACATTATACAAAGCATACGGTATACGATTCATCATTGACGTTTTTGGTAAGGTGAGTGATTTTTGTCTGTATCTATTCATTCTTGAGATGTGGTGGTTGTGCCTGACAAGACCAGCATATGGTCCATTCTAATTGGTGTTGAATTGGTGAACTGTCATCCTGAACATGCTGAGTAGTTACAATAACAGTGTTGTTAAGTAAATGATTCTACGATTTTGGCCCAGTGACAAAAGAACAATTTTATTTTCAAGTTGCTATTCCGTAAGAGGGGAGGGATGATATATGTGGACTTTGTTCCAATTGTATTAATCCAGGCAAGTGACAAGTATTCTATCACCATCTTGCCTTGTCATTTTCTAACAAGTCTAACTTCTGACAGTGTGTTACTGGTTGAATTACATTATTGGGGGGGGGGGGAGAAACATGTCCTCTGTCTCCTCCTTCGGGGGAATGCGACTTTTTCGTGTTGTATCCCCCTTCTCTGCATCCGTCTGCGGTGAGGCCTAATGGCGGGGCTGGCCGCCTGCGACCGACCCCGAGGCTACGGAGGCAGAGCCAGCCAGGACTTACCAACGGGAGGCTGGCCATCTTCGGGGCTGAGGCAGCGGTGGCCCGACTTGCTGGTGCGACGTTCTGGCTTTCGGCGGCGGCCTGGGGCTGATGCAGCGGGGTTCGGAGCGGAGACTGCGGGACCCGGAGCTGGGGCAGTGGCCTGGAGCGGAGACTGCGGGGTCCGGAGCGGAGACTGCGGGACCTGGAGCTGATACAGCGGGGTCCAGAGCGGAGACTGCGGGACCTGGAGCTGGTGCAGCGGGGTCCGGAGCGGAGACTGCAGGACCTGGAGCAGATACAGCGGGGTCCGGAGCGGAGACTGCGGGACCCGGGGCTGATGCTGTGGCGGGCCGTCTCGGAGCGGAGACGGCGTTCCGGCTTTCGGCGGCAGCGACATCACCACGGAGGTCCGCTGGACTGGAGGGCGGCATCTTCGGCCTGGATCGATCGCCTCAGCACAGGGAGAACAAGGAGGGAAGAGACGGAGACTAAGACTTTGCCTCCATCACAGTGAGGGTGTGCTTGGTGAACTCACTGTGGTGGATGTTTAATTTGTGTTTATTGTATGTTTTGTTATTATTGGTTCTGTGTATGACTGCAGGCATCACAATTTCGTTCAGACCGAAAGGTCTGAATGACAATAAAGGAAACTTGACTTTACTTGATTATTGGAGGCTATAATGATAACTACCAAGAAGAAATAAGTAGTTATGAGGGAAAACTGTAGCGGTGCAGCACACTTCACAGCGCCAGAGACCTGGGTTCAATCCTATCCTCAGGTGCTGTCTGTGTGGAGTTTGCATGTTCTCCCTGTGACTGTGGGTTTCCTCCCACATCCCAAAGACATGCAGGTTTGTAGATTATTTGGCCTCTGTAAATTGACCCTGGTGTGTAGGGAGTGGATGAGAAAGTGCGATACAACTGTGAGTTTATCAGCCTTGTGAATGTCTTGCTATAGGCACAGATCTTAAGCCAAGTCCCAGACTTTCTCATTTTACAGCAATGTACACATCCAAAACTTTTTTCACTTTCAATGGTTCAATGCCAGTGGTTTAGCCACAACCTTTGGCAATATCGGCATAATGTGGCACATTATATTTATTTAATATCAGCCGCTATTGAACATTCCAATGTCCTTGAAAGGTTATAAAAAAATATTTATTGTAAATTGCTTTAGGATGTCTTGGAAAGGATATGAAAGGTATAAAAACATTATTCAAAGATAACATTCACAAAACATGATCCATTTCTAGTGATGTTGAATTCTGTTTTGAGGGCAAGATCATAACAAGTTTAAAATTGTTGAAAAGTTTTTGGCTAAAATTTGATGAGGCGCAGAATGGAATCTGGTTTTTAAACTCGCAGCTGGACATTTCCACACCAGTCGTATTAAAAAGTGACATCCACTGATGCAAGGGAAGAACTAATTGGATTGTGTTCTGGTCGGTGGTGTTGGTTCCGAAATTCACTTAAGCTGAACCCAAAGAAAAATGCTATTTTAAACAGTGCTGGAGAAGTTCTTAAAAATACATGGAATACATGGAGCAGAAATGAATATTTTGGCCCAACTATGACAGCAGTTACAATTCCAAACTCTAGGTCATTGATGTGAACAAGTGGGTCCAGCACTTGGGATCACGACTGCCCACCTTTTTCACTCTTTATTTCTAATCTTTGCTCTATTCCTACTCTGACTTAAAGTCAGATGGTAATCTATTCTGCTACTTTCCACCTGAAATGTATTTTCTAACCCTACTCAGTTTATAATGCTGTTCAATGTAATATTTAGAAAATCTAGAAAAAATAGAATAAATTGCATTACTTTAATTTCTGTAAAACTGGTCAAACTAAATTTTTCTTTTCAAAAAACAATGCTGGCTATTCATTATCATTTTTTCAATTTCTAGTTTTTCTATTATCTCCTCTAGTAGGATTCTATTTTTTTTTTTTAATTTATATTACATTATCTCAGGCATGGCACCTTTTATCCAGTAATTTATCAAATATCTATAGTGATGTTTTCTCTCTCATCTCTTAATGAGTGAGTGATCCATCCGAATCAGGGATATTTTCTTTATTTTGTCCCCCTTTCTTGATTTCAAATGAACTTATCATTATTTGTGTTATCCAATGATATGTCCATGTGTTATCTCTTCAGTAAATTATTTAATATTTCTGCCATTTCCTAATCCTTCCAAGCTTTTATTTTGTTGGTGCAATAGTGAAATATTTTGCTATTTTATACTCCTTCCTTACTTTAATTTAATTTCATGATTCCTCCATCTTCCTTTTTTTTTGATGGGTCGTATTCTGCATTCTTCTGGTGTTTGTGTAGTTAATGTGTGCATCTTTTCTTGCCTTTAATTATTCTCCTATTCCTTTATTCATCTACTATGCCATGAGTGTTTAGATTATTTTATTTATATTTTCCCTCTACTCTGTTGGGCACCATTTTAAATTTTGTTGTTGCTTTACCAATATTATTCCAAAATTCTATTCTCAACTTCCAAATTAACTTCTCTGATCTATTAATTTGTTCTCCATGGTCACTGTGGCCTAAGCAATCCATAACTATTACTTCAGATAAATGAATTTAGGAATAAACATTTAGAAATGTTAGCTAAGTGTCAAAAAATGAGCCTATTAGATCATTACATTTTTGACAATTAATGTTAGTGCAGTTTTGAACTGTTATAACTCTCAAAGTGAAAGTAGTGAACTTGCTAGAAGGTAATGAATGTGCTGAAAACTAAACAATTCAGGCTGAGGCCAAAAGGACGATTTTTTTCCTCAAGCGATTATATTCCATCTTCATATTGTTATATAAATATATAGTCCCTGCTTCCAATATTGATAAATACTGCTTTAAAATTATTTCACAGGCTGGAAAATTTAACATTATCCCAACATTGATAAATATAGGATCTGGCTTAGCCTTACTGGGAATGGTAAGTTATTTTGTGTTTTAAAAATAGACATACGAAATAGTTAAGGTGTGTGAATTTGTGCATTATTTACAGCAAATATTTTTATAGATCATGTTGTTGCTTTGATAGTTTTTTGTTGAAGAAATTGAGGAAAACAAATCAAACTAGCACTGATCATATCTAAAACCTTCAGCTAAAGCAAACAGGCTGTTTTATTTGGAACATGGTTCTTCATTTTATAGTGCACACAGCTCCACTTGCAGCACATAAAGTGTGATTGCTATTATTTTATCTTTATGTATATGGCACATGGAGATATTAATCATCGATGCTTTACTACTCTTAACTGTTCCATCCCACAGTAATTAGCTACCAAAGTCAAACCCATTCTTGATCCTTCAAGTTATACTTTATGCTTTTCTGTTAAAGTTATATAGCTGCACTCCCACTTTACCTTATTCATTTTTATGACCATCCTAACCATATAGTAGTTTTATTAGCCACTGTATACTGTTCTGAGTGGTATACTGGATATTATAATCTGAAAGGAGTTAATGAGAATGAGGGGAAAATAAAATTGGGATTAGTGTAGCCTTAGTGGACTAAACAGCCTGTATATGCATATTACCCTAAATTTGCAAACAACAATTAAAATGAGGCAGCTGTACAGTGTACCAGTGAAATTTATTGAATTTTATGTTTATGTTTATAAAAGTCAGATATTATATTAATCTATTTTAGATCAAAATATCTTTGAAGTCGCAATATAATTAAAATGTTCCCTTCAGGCAACAATTGTGTGTGATATAATTGCCCTGAACATCTTAAAAAAAAAACATCATTATGAAGAAATGAAGTACAAATCTATTCATGATGGTGAATTGGTAAGCCAATAAAATAAAATTCCCTCCTCAAATAATAACTTTAGAAATTAAGTATTTTTAATCAGTAGAAATCAGATTATTTTGCAGTAATTAACTTCAACTGGATCAGGCTGAATAGGGGTCCAGACCCGAAATGTTGTCTGTCCATTTCCTTCGATATGCTGTCTGATCTGTTGAGTTGCTCCAATACAGTTTTGCCCAAGATTCTGGCATCTGCAGTCTCTCATCTACAATTTAAACTATTTGATAGTGTTCCTGCTGAATAGTGTGATTTGCAAAAATCAACTTAATGAACCAATTCTTTGTGATATGTTGCTTAGTGATTTTTTCTTTCTCTTGATGTCTAAAGTACACTCCAATTATTTTTTTATTATTAACATATTAAATACCAAATTCGATTGAAAATATAGTAAATCTTGACAGTTGTTCTCTATTAGATTTATTAAATGTCTATTTCCAAGATTAAAAAAATTGTCATATTTCAAGCTATTTTCCCCCTGAATCTGACCACATGATAGTGTGATATAAATAAGAAATACCCAAACTAGTTTAAGAATGTGTTTTAGTTAAGAAAATCCAGGAAGTATAACTTTTTTTTCTCTCCCCCTGTTGAAAATCAATAGGCTCAGTTGGAAGAAGGGTCCTAACCCAAAACATCACCTGCCAATTTTCAACAGAGGCTGCTTTACTCCAGCATTTTGTGTCCATCAATAGGCTCGGCTGGAATGATACAAAATTACAGGAATCCAAACTGGCTTTTGGCACATGAATTAGTGTAAAAGAAAAACACATTTTCTATTTGGCCTTTGACAAACACGTCCACTTCAAGGCTATATATGTTTTTATAAATATGTTTAATCCTAAAAGGGAAAAATTATTCTAATTGCTATTATTAACTAATGAATTTTGATGTTGAAATAAAAATAGCAGTTATTGACATGCAGAATGTTATTGCGAACAGCAAACAGATTTTATCTGCTGAAAACAATCATTTGAGAACTGTTGTCGATGTGGATCAGCTTTTCCTTTGAGATGGACATTAAAGTGTTGAATGGAAAAACCCGAAAGCCAGAATTTTCTTTCTACCCTGAACTCAAACATTTGTTCTCAAAATTGAATGTAGAGAAGCTGGACTAATAATGCAATATAGTATTCTAAAGTAATTTGGCAGCTTAAACACAATTCTGTTACCAAGAGCTTCAAATCATCATGTTTTATACGGACACTTTCCAGGAGTGGACAAAGCCTACAGTAATCAGTTTCCTTCATTTGTTTAACAACTTCGTTTTTTTGCTCCTTACTTGCGCAATCAATCAGTTATCAGAAATTTATAATTTCCCAAATATATTGATTGGAACATCATTAAAGGCTGCTGCTGTTGAAGAACACAAACAAGCACCATCAGCTTCTCAGGTTATCATTGATAAAGATTACAGTTTAAAAGTTGTTTTATAGGTGGTTACAGTAAAAACAATTATGTATATTGCTCAAGTGGACAGGTTAGTTGAATGCCTTGCTTTTGTGTTGTAATTTCTATTTTCTTTAAAAAGAATTCACTAAACTCTAATTGTCTGCCCGTCAATATTTGAAAAACATGTTTTGGAAGCTGCAGATTTATTTTGAAATATTACAAAATATCAAAAACCATAATAAATGTTTTTGTGGCTGAAAACATCAATTTATTAAGTAAATAATAAAATTTTCTTACAACTACTAAATCTATTTTAATTAATAAAACTGAAGATATTCCTTATCGACATTAAACAATCATTTATCTGCAGTCCATCACACAATTTCCCATATTTATATAATTTCATTATGCAACTTAATTAAATCGAAGTAAGTGCCCCCCTAGCTCCAAAAACAACATCCATATTGCAAGACATTAAGGTAAGGTTTAATTAAAATTGATCTATACATATAAATTGAAAGCCTTTGAGAATAAAATATCAAATATGTTGGAAACATCTAGTATGCAAGAATAATACTGATATTAAATATGGTTGTTTTCATAAATACATAACACAGATAATATTTGGCCATCTGTATAAAACATCAGCATACATAGTTTTAGTAAATATACATTATATTTGGCAATATACCAGAAATATTGCAGCAATATCATAACTAACTTTTACATGAACACTTAAAAACTGTAAATATCACAAAAGGATAGAAGGCCACTATGTCCTTTGTTCTCAAAATGTTAAAAGATATTTCAACAACAACTTGCACTTACACAGTGACTCGAAATCAATAAATTGCCGTAAGGTAATTGGATATAAGCTAACAGTCGCGAATACGGACATATTAGGATAAGTGGCTAAAGAGAGGTAGGTTTTAAAGAGTATCTTAAAGCAGTGGATAGGTTTCACCCAAACTTATATTTCAAACAGTTACATGGATAGCAAAAGATTTTTCTACATTATGCTCACTATTCATCATTCATTGATATGGTAATAAACTTAGTTTCTAATTAAATATAATGCACACTGCATCAAATTCATATGACCATCTACACAGAAGCATCATTCTCCCTGTGCATGTATTTCAAGGTTTCAAGGTCAGTTTATTGTCACATGTACCAAATAAGGCACAGTGAAACTTACAACATTGAATCTACTATTGTGTATTATGGAAAGATCTGTGCCCACACTACAACATATTGAACAGAATTCACACTGAGAAATTCACAACAAAAATAGAGCATCTGTTCCATGCATATTAATGATGCATATTGTACATCATAGAACAGGTACTTGCCCTCTAGGAAAACATTATTAAGAAATTATAGCACTTTGTTTTGCATTTGTTTACTTGCAACAATTATATCTTCCCTGAAAAGGGGGAAGGTTCGATAATTGAAATGCGTACAGGAAACACACAACCGAGAAGTGGCAACATTTACAGCCAGCTTTATAACATTAAATGTTTTTTAACCATGGGTAAAATAAGAGTGAAATATGTGTTATATTAATAGCCACACCCTATAAAACTGAATAATTTTGAAAATAACAAGCAACTCAGTTCTACCATGGATCTAGCATTTCCATGGAGAATGTTATTTATGATGATTAGTATTAAAACTTGTCTTCACTATACTTTTTATTAAGCTAAATAATGTTTAGTAAACTACATAGCCGATACAAACTAATGAAATAGTACAAAATTAAACTGCCAATAATGTGCATTATTCTTGATAGTATTATAATTAATTTAACTGACATATTACATTGTAAATACTATTAAAAAAGTTAAAAGCAGACTTTTACATTAAGCAAATACTGTAAACATTTTGCAATATGCATTCTGATTGATATCATGATGTGAAAAATCACTAAATATCTACAATTTCCTCTTAAAGGTGAAATTCTGGGCCCCAAATGCCTTTAAGAAACGTACCACAAATTTAAAATTGTATACATTAAAATGTTAAGACCAATCCAACATCTGTACTCACACATCAACTACCTCCATGCCTTAAAAATGAATACATCAGTATCTTAAGCAATTGTGTGTTTCAAAGAATTTTCATGCAAAAGCACAAAATACATTAAACTTACTGAGTTGATTATGCAACTGGCAACTTACATCTTAGGAAATATCATACTGATGTATTCATTTGGTTCCTAACATCACAGCAGTTGATTATTTTTTTGGGGGAACCCAATGAAACATGCGTATGTCCTTTATTGCATATAATCTCATGGCAAGACTTCATCCTCTCCAACTTCTGGTAGTTCAGAATTCTTCATACTATCTCCACTACTTTGTTTTCTGTTGAAATAAAATATACATCCTGTTCAGCATGGAACAATTTTATTAATTTTTGATCCCAAAGTAAAGAATCTAATAAAGTGCAGAATTACCAAGTAGTCTTCTATGAAAGCTAACAGATAATGTTTTAAATTGCATTTTATAAACATTGTAAATTGCATCTATTGCCTGAAATATTAAGCAATGTTTTATTTGCATTCTTTGTATGATATCTCCCATGTACCACCATTTAGAACAGGGGTCTCCAAACAATGGCCCGCGGACCACATCCGGCCCGCAGCAAGCTCTTAACACGTTCCGTGCGGCGGGCTATTTAGCTGGTTCTGTGGTAGCGCGGGAATCTACACGTCAGTTTGCTGTAGGTTATCAAGTTGAGGGTTTGCGTGCAGCTGCTGACAGGTTACCATTAGTTGTACGTGACTAATACCCAGGGGTGCAGTGCTGCCGGAGCTCACCCGGCACCTCTAAAAAAAAAGCCAAAATAAACAACGGGGAATTTTAACTAGCGGGTGTGAGGTTGTGGTAACCTGGTTAAAAGAGGGGGAAGGGGAAGACCCATCACTACTGAGGTTCCCTGTAGGAGGGGAGGAGCCAACAGAGTCAGACCACGTGTTGTGTGCATCGTGGAGGTTGTGGGCCTGGTGCCAAGCCTGGAACTCTGGTGAGGTGACGGTTCTGGCCCGCTGGTGGCGAGGCGAGGGTCAGTGTAGTCGCCGGTGGAGGCCAGTGGGGGGCTGGAGTAGAGATACAGGTCAGCAGCAGCAGCATCGGTGGCCCCGGGAAGACAGTGAAGGTCAGCGACAGCGGCCTGTGAGTGAGTGAGTGGTGAGTGGGTGAATGAATGGGTGAGTGGTTGACATTTTTTTATTTTTTCCATAAAAATGTGCCAAATATATAATGTGGCCCTCATGCTGAAATGTTTGGAGGCCCCTGATTTAGAACAATATTCAACATGTGTAATTGACATACGAACTATAACCCAGTGAATTAACCCAAAGTACTCAATGGAAGCTTTGCATACAACATTTGAAACAGTGCTACAAATAAACATTTGACCAAAAGCAGATGTTTTCTGTGCAATAACAAAGAAATAACAGAAAGACGTGAGAAGAGAATTCCAGAGGTTAAGGCATTAGGGCAAATAGGGGATTGAAGAAATCAGGCATACACCAGAGGTAAAAAAAGACAGGGATCTTGGAGAATTGTCAGGCCAGATAACATTACAGAGATGGAAAGGTATATTATAGAGACTCAAACACAAAAATTAGAAATTTCAAAATGAGGCAATGTAATCAGGGATTATGTGCAGTATTTTTTAACCATGGGTATAATAAATGTGTTACATTAATAGCCACACTCTATAAAAGTAAAAATGAGTTGGATGATTTTAAAATTAGCTTAGAAATGAGGTGGATGATTTTAAAATTAGCTTAGAAATGAGGTGTATGATTTTAAAATTAGCTGTGATAGCTTAGATTTGCCATAATATTGGAACACTTGAGGCAAAAGATAAAGGTTCGTATCAGAACTTCAATGGCAGATTGACTGAAAAGCGTCAGAGATGGATGATGTAGAGATGGATGTTAATGGTGATTCACCCATTACATATATTTTTAATTAAAGTTTGATTATATAGTTTGATCACTTTGTTGTTCTATTTAAAATAATACCCAAGTCTAAAGAATGTGGAGCTCCTTATGATGTATCGAGGGATATTGTGGTAACAGCCTGGACTTACTGCAATATCTTATAAGATCATAAGACATGGGACCGTAATTCAGCCATTCGGCCCATCGAGATTGCTTCGTCATTTGATCATGACTGATCTATTTTTCACTCGCAACCCCATTCTCCTCATTACCTTTGATGCCCTAATCAAAAACCAATCAATCTCTCCTTTAAAAATACCCAGTGACTTGGGCTCCACCTCCATCTGTGGCAATCAATTCCACAGATTCACCACTACCTAAAGAAATTCCTCTACATTGCCTATCTATAATTATATTGAATGCTATTCTATAATGATTTTTCTTCAAATACAAATAAAATAAGATAAAGCAAAAATTATCAGTAAAACAAGATAGTTTGCAATGAAATGGCAAATTGATACATTTTTGGATATTACAGATCATTTACTGCATTTTGTTGAAAGCCCATATATTTTTGTCAAATTCCAAGTTTTTACTCCTTTTATTTAAATCACTGCTCTATATCAGTTTGTTACCTAGAAATATATAAAAGATACAATGTTCAATCTATACATCCTAGTTCAGCCAATTAATTCTAGCCAATGTTTGCCCACAAGCTGAAAAAATAACTTTAATTATATTTACTGAGTGTTGTCATTTATCTTAAATGCCCTTTTACTTTGTTCATTACGCAATCTAATCTTGAAGTTTATAGGTTCTACAAGTCATCTTCCTTGAGAATTCTACATCAACTCTTTCCAACATTTCTCAGAATTGTTCCCCTTAATATTGCACTACCTTTTATTATTTTGTAATGAATTTTTATGAAGCAAGGATTTACAAAACAACTTGGCTTGGTTAGAGTATTAATGCAGATTACTTGGTACACACAACCTAAAAGAAAACCATTGTAGACAATGTGACAAGGCGAGTTGCACAATACAATTGAGATCATCACCAAAAATGAATTAAAGAGTTACAGGTTAAACATCTGACACTTTGTACAGCTGCTTCATCTCTTTGTATGATAATGTAGATAAATAAAACCTTCCCCACATGACCAAACTATTATGCTTTGTAGACAGAATACATTTATTGAACAGAAATTCAAATTCATTTCACTTCATGCAGGGTTTGAATTTGCCAGTAACACTGAAGATAGATTTGTACATAGATCGAAGTGTAAACTCTACAATATATGACAAGAATATGTGACAGACAACATGCGATAAGAACACAAAATACAACTATATTCTTGATGTCTTGCAAACTCATAGAATTTGTGTGCCATGGTAATTTTTTCTCTTCATATTAAATTATGACATTTTGAACATTCAACTGAACAATGTTTTTTCACTGTCCCCATCAATTAACTTGCACCATTTCTCTCCCACCCGCTGCCATTGTGCTGCAATTGTATTTAGCATTTGTACATAAACATTTTGTACATGTTATGGGTAAACATTGTGGCGAACTGTAAAACTGGGCATACTGGCATTAGCAGAATTGAGAGTGGTGGACAGATAAATCACATTGCAGTGATCCCTATAGCAAATAATGATACATTTTGGTGCTTTATTCATCATTAAGAGAGTGTTCATTCAATTCAACATGCAATAAATCCACAATATTATTTGGAATATAGTGAAATGATAAATGGAATAAAACAATTTCTAAAGATACAGCATTGAAACAGGCCCTTTGGCCCACCAAGTCCATGCCAACCATCGATCACCATTCACACTAGTTCAATGTTATCCCACTTTTGCATCCACTCCCTACAGCCGAGGGATAATTTAGAGGCCAATTAACCTACAAACTCACATGTCTTTGGGATGTGGGAGGAAACTGGAGCACCTGGTCCTTTCCATATACAAAGGGGGAAAACAACAGTTAAAACACACTGATCGATACTTAAACACTGAATAACATCGACAGGCTGTGATCAAGTACCATGCTGAGAAGTGACGCAGGCAAACGCACATAAAAATGGGACATTGTTAAAAAAAAATATTTGATAAACAAGAAAACTGGCATCACATGGCAAAAAAAACCCATCCGTCATTTGACATCTAATCTCTTTTACTTAATCAAATACAAATCACGAAACCTTTACTTGTCTTTGATGTTGAAAACAAATTTACCAAATAAAATGAAGGAAGAAATGGAAATGGAAATGATGAAAGTTTCTTTTAGAAAAGGTACATAAGAGAGAATGCATTTCTCCTGGTATTATTGCAAAATTCAGGATTCTTTATGGGAACTCTGCTCAACAATGAATTTATATTGTACTCACTTAAGTGCAGCAAGTTACAAGAATGGTGAATCTGACTAAATGACAGATATGACTTAACATGGGATATTTCTTTATTGATTACTGGCAAAATACAAACTTGTGCATGCAAGCAATAAGCACCATGCTATCAATACTGTGGCGGTGATAGGATATTTGTTGAATACCTCTCAAATTTGCAAGCTTGCTTTAGGAAACATCATGCAGGCAAACAAAAACAGTATATTACTTAATCTCCAGAAATAACTGCCCTCTTAAATAATGTGTGATCCATTCCAATAGAAGGATATTAAATATTTCTATGTTGATGTAATTAAAACGTTGCATCGTTTGGAGTGTTTTGGGCCACTGTTGTCTCGCAAATAGGCAGCTAACCAGTATGGGTACCAGTGGTAACATTTAGCCATAATGCACTAATTTATTTGTGAACACAGTATAACGTATACATATAACGAATGGGTAAATATACTTCATGTAGATTTACTTTAAAAGTCTATGTCAGTAACTACCATTATTCAGTTTTGTTTTAGATTAGACATACAGCATGGAAACAAGCTGGAAACCACTAAGTCCACGTTACCATTGATCACCCATTCACACGAGTTCTGTTATTTCACATTCTCGTCCACTCCCTACACATTAAGGGTAATTGTACAGAGTTCAATTAACCTGCAAATCCGCATGTCTTTGGGATGTGGGAGGAAACCAGAGTATCAGGACGAAAACCCATGCGGTTATAGGGAGAACTTGAAAACTCCACTGACAGCACCTGAACTCAAGATCGAATCAGAGTCTCTAGCGCTGTAAGGAAGCAGCTCTACCAGCTGCGCCACTGTGCCACCCTGTTATCAAGCAAAAGGAGATTATTGATTTTTTTGGCCTTTGCTAATAAATGCATTAATCAGTAATTAGAATATTGGCATTTAATAGTCCATTACCCATCAACATCGATAATAAAGTACAGTATATGAGACAGTTCAGTAGCATGTATACTTCTTAACTCCTATTTTGCTATGTTTTAATTATACTGACTTAGGGGCTAACAGGCTCTTTGGTCTCAAAGCTAAATCTAAATAAAATCATAACACTGGGTTCTGTTGAGACCTTGTTAGGGACTTGTATGTAAATTAATACAAAATCTGATATAAACTTTGTGCCTGGTACAATGTGCTCCACTGTACACATTTAAGCTGTTGTGAAATACAAAGTGTGACAGGCATGCATATAGTCAATGTCAAATGCAAATATTGTGTATATAATATTTTTTTATATAAGAGAATACAGCATGTGGCTATTTGAATTTTAAATGAAGAGAATTCTTTACTTAACCCATAAAAAATCCAAAAGGAAAATAATGATCCACTTGAATACCTTTTAAGGTCTTGGTTCACACATTATGGCAGAAAACATGTTGTAATTAAAAGTTACTGGTTGCATGAAATAACTCGTAGACTTGTATACTCAAATTGTGTTTACCTTTGACTACTATGCAAGTAGCAGTATTTCACATTTCCTGCCTTGTTTCTTCTGGAAATTAGGGGAAAGTTTACACAAGAATAAACAAGCATTTGACAACTATACTTTCATTTCTATGTTGAATTTGTGAACAATATTCAACACTCCTGTGACAGCAGCATTGTAAATTAATAATCAAGGATGTTAAACCACAATATTTTTGATTATATCAATATTTTCGTGAGAAAGCGCAGAGTGCTGGAGTAGCTCAGCAGATCCGATGAGCTACTCCAGCACTCCGTATATTCTTTTGTAAGCCGATGTCTACAGTTTCTTGTGGCTATAATATATATATTTTTGTGTGATCGAGCTTCAAAGGAATTGTTTCTATTATATGTAATAACAGCTAACCACCTGATCAAAGACCAGAGAAATAGGGAATCTCACCACACAAGGTGCTGTTTTATGAGCCTTACATTACACATGACTTTAACAAAAGGTATAGAGAATATTTTTGCAATAAGAAAGCAAATATATGCTAACACCACATACAAACTAGGATTACAATGCCTACAAAACCAGAATTTAAATGGCACTGTGCTGCTGATTGTACCCTAATTGAAGAGGGAGTTGCGAATGAAAACAAGGTCACCTTAAAAAGGCTTGAACTCTAAAAAAATCTGCACAATGTGCACGATCACATATTTTCAGTCTTGATGACTGCAAGCTACATAAAATAGTATTAAATATGATTTTTTATTTCAACAGATATTACAAAATTCATTACACATATGAAATACAAAAGCTATCTTAATTTCTGCAGTTCCTGGAAATAAAATTTAATACAGAGAACAGTTGTAAGACTTTGTAGTTGGGACATCAACAATATTCCTAGCATGCGCACAGTTCTGCTTACAGTGCTGAGTGTTTCCATATTGAAGTTATAACTTGGGTGCATTCGACATTCGTACCCAAATGATTTGCAAAGAGTAATACACATGGTCAGTACTTGAATAGCAAGTCTATTTCGACAGATCTGTTAGAGAGCAGAATCTTATTGCTGACTATTATTTTGCAGACAAGTCTAAAGAGCAGCCTCTCCTAATACTCCCTGCTCCATCCATCAGCTTCTAATTCCCTCTTCCCTCTCACCTTTATAGACTGGTTATCCTCCCTCCACATCCCCAGCACTGTTTGCTGTGTCTCCACCCAATGTGACAACCATCCCTTTGCCTCCACAGATGCTGCTTGACCCGTTGAGTTCCAGTAGTTAGTTTTTTTGTTGTGCAGAGATCCATGACAAGCAGAGGGATGTGGCCAATGTCTTGAGCAGTAGCCTGGAAGACATTGATGCAAGGCCACCTTCTAACCACTTTTTTGAGGTTAGAAATATGGTTGCAGCAGATGATAGGTTTCAATGACATTTCCCTTAATTAGCTTCTGTTGTTGTTGAACTTCAGAAAGGAAATTTGATCCCTCAACATTCTTCCCTGATATAGGGAGGTTTCACGAAAGGTCACCGGGTCAAAGTGCTTGACGCACGGGGCCTCTCAATCCATCTGGAAGACACCCGTCACTTCCGGTATATGTTATTAATGCTAGAAACGCGTACTTTACTACCCGTTAAAAAGCGCTAAAATGGTGGATTTTTTCGCTGTAAAAAATTGTGGAAGTCGGGGTAAGTGTGAGAGACATGTACCGAACTTCAGAATTCCAAAAGTGAAGCGAAATGAAGGTAAAGAGAAGCGAGAGCTGAAGGGACAACAGCAGCAAAAGTGCTTGGTGAACATTGGCCGTGCAGATATCGGAATTGAAAATATCGGGATTTATCACGTTTGTTCGCTGCATTTCATTAACGGTAAGGCATTATTTGTTTTGTTTTTTATTTCTTTGGTATCTAAAAAGTCTCAGAAGTGGTAAATCTGGTTGTAAATTTTGCTTCAGAGGCGTTTTATTTTTGTATGTAAAAACCCACGAGAACCAGGGGCGATTATCCCTTCTGAAACTTTTTAGATGCGAAAGGAATCAAGAAAAACCACAAATAATGCCTTAGTTGATGAAATGCAGTGAGCAAACGGCCAATGTTCGCCAAGCACTCTGGCTGTTGTTGTTCCTTTCAGCTCTCGCTTCAATCTACTGTCATTTCTCCTCACTTTTTGAATTCTGAAGTTGGCTAAATGTCTCTCACGCTTATCCCGATTTCCATAATTATTTACAGCGCAAAAATTGACCATCTCGGCGGGTTTTAACGGGCCCGCTACACTGGAAACACATCCCGTGTAATCCACTTGGCGTAGCGTAGCAACAGTACGGGTCATGGGGTCGTGACCCGACTGCCGTGAAACCTCCCTATAACCTCCTACTTAGAGCCCAACTCTCCCTTTTTTCTCCAAGAAGAAATCCCACCAATCTATCTTATGTGGAAGCAACTGGTTTGGCGTACTTGTGCATATGACAATTAAATTCAACTTTCCTAGAAACTTAAAACAATTAATAACTGTAACTGTCTACTTACTATGATTAAAAGTAACTGTCTACTTACACAAGGAGGCTTCCTGACACAGACATAGGTCGTTCCTCTCTCTTGTTTCCCTCAAAAGGATTTCCAAAGGAACGTTTTCGTAGCATTGTTTTGACGAGAATCTGTTGAAAAAGCAACAATTTTGTAACATTCTGCAATCTATAACAAACTGAAATTCAGTTACTTCAACTAGTAATTATGCTCTGGAAAGTATAATTAAATATGTTCCTCTACATAACTCAGCTGTCGATTTACATGACGGGTAATTTACTTTTGGTGTTTACGTTTAAACAGTACTAACAATATAGCAAAACTTTAGCTATGTAGCTAACTCAATGTAGAAAAAAATACCATTAAAGTCTGTGAATTTATTTCCAAGCGTCATTAATTTACTTCCTAATCCAAAATTTTCTACTTTGAAACAATCACACATTATTGAACTTCTTGAATAAAAAAAAAGTATGAAATTGATCTAGGGCAAGAACAACTATCTTTTGCGAACGTGTTGGCTGATGTTTAAATACCTAAATTATTCAGTGAAACTAAGGATTGTACAGTTCTTTGGAACTTTCATCTTTGGAAATGTGTCCAATTTAGGAATAATAGTATACAGGGCAAAGCCTTGCAGGTGACAATGATTATAAAAGCAGGAATCCACATTTGGCCAATGGATTAGTGGTACACTAAAGTGAAGAATTTATATTAGTACATCCCAGGAAGTACTGAACTTTACAAAAGGGCATTTTGGAGATTTACATAACAGTTGGATTAATAAATAAAGATGTTTCTAAGACTTGAAGAAGACTCTTACCAAGCAAATACAATACAGGCATTATCTGCATGGACAATATTTATTGGACATGTAATGATTTACTTTGTGACTTGTTAAATTAATGTAATAATCTCTTACCACTGTAGCTAGACTTGGAATATGTTTGACTGAATTCTCAACCTCTTCTTCAGTTACTTCAACTAGTACACAATTCTCATCCTCTGTAGGAAGTGCTTCAGCACCATGTCTTGTCACCCATGGATGCAACTGCAAGTTAACGGAAACAACCACTAAAATAAGTTCTTCAGTGTACTCTTACACATTCACTGTAATGTCACAGTATTAATTTATCACCTTTTCTTATACAAACATAAAATATGGAATTGGAAATAGTTTAGCTTTTACAATTATACAAATTTGACTTAACAGCAATGCTTGTGGGCTGGAAGTAGTGTTTTTTCTCTGGTTAAGCCAGCTTACCTGCTTCACATCCCATGAATGCCAATGCTCCACATTGTACTGACAATTATCTCTCTCCTCCATGTTCCGTATTCTCCAAAACATCATAATACCCAAACATCAAAAGTCTGTGCTGCCCTTTTTTCACGTTTTCCCAAGCATACCTTCACTAATATCGAATATGGACAAATCTGTCACCAAAGGGTAGGGCCCAGTGAAGCAGTAGGCCATGAATGCCACAATGTTTACTGGTCCCTTTCAAATAGCCCAAGCATTCTTTGAAAACATCTACTTGTTTATATAAAGCAGGGTTTGAAACGCTGTGCTGCTAATTTAGCTGATAACTCCATTTTAGCTGACATAGTCTGTTTACAATCAATCCCAACATTGTGGCATTTGGGATGTACAAAGTACAAGACCACCATCACTCATTGGAGCCTGTGGCAGCAGGCAAAGCCCTACCTCCAGGTGGCAAGGTTTTCAATATCCCTGAAAATCTCAGATGCTCTGAAACATCCAAACCCTATTAAAAGTGAAATAAATAATTTACTAACATTTAAACACGAGGAAGAATTTCTTAAGCCAGAGGGTGGTGAATCCGTAGGATTCATTGCCACAGACGGCTTTTGGGGCCAAGTCATAGGGTATTTTTAAAGCGGTGAGTGATAGGTTCTTGATTTATAAAGCCATCAAAGGTTATGGGGAGAAGGCAGGAAAATGGGGTTGAAAGGGAAAAATAGATCAACCATGGTCAAATGGTGGAGCAGACTCGATGGACTAAATGGCCTAATTCTGCTCTAACGTCACCCATCCATGTTCTCTAGAGACGCTGAATGACCTGCTGAGTTTCTCCAGCACTTCATGTCCATAAATATAAAACAGATTATTTGATCCCAGTAGCCAGACAATTCTCAATCCAATGAATGGGTTTATGACCATAAATTCTCCATGTTCTGAAGAATCTCCATGGACAGTCCAGGAGTTAGAAAATGACCAGCTGACCTTGGTCAGCCAGTTCAGGACATGTTCATTCATAAATGAATCCTAATATTTACTGGCAACTCAGCTAAGAAGTGCACATGTTCCTTGTGAAACTACTGAAAAAAAAGCAAAATCCAAAATGCATCCCCACTTGAAATTACAAAATGACAATCTTGATTATCCATTTCATATTGATCCTCACTTTGACCTTTTCCTCCAATGAGCAATGTGGACATGCCGGTATACGTTTCCATCATCTTCATTATGTGAATATCCTTCTCAACATGAAAATTCTGTGCACAGCATATAGATTAACTGATAGATTAACAGATTTCTTCCATTTTACATCTTATAATATGGAGATGAATGTGCTGATAAAACATCTCAACAATGAATCTCCAGAATGATTGAAAATAAAATATTATCTATTTTACCTTGATTTGTGAAACTGTGATTCTTGTTTCTGGGTTTTTATCTAACATTTTAAAAATTAGACCCTTCACCTCTTCAGACAGTTCTGGCCTAGTTTGAAAAATTAAAAATAACACTTAAATATTTATATTAAGAGAAACCACTTTCCCCCTCAAATTATTACATTTGTCAACTCACAGAAGCTTGCAAATCAAAAATTACTGAATGAGAATAAGAAGTTTGATCAAGTAAGAAATAGTAAAATTCACAAAAAAAGCTAGAAAAAAAAGTTAAATTGTATTAAAAAAGTATACATTTGTCAAATACTTACTGCTCAGGAAATTCCACAGGGTGGTTTTTAATTTTGTTATGCAGACTTAATATCTGATCATCCATAAAGGGGCACTGTCATAAAAACAGAACTTTTATCATTTTCACATCCATTCTCTTACAGCCTGTTTTATGACCATTAATATAAAGGTGTTAAATTACACAGCTTTATTGTAACTACTGCATTCATTATTTTTACTTACTTGCCCCACAACAAAGCAGTATAGTGTGACACCCATCGCCCAAACATCCAAAGCCTAATTAGAGAAATCATAATCAATCGGAATCCAAAATGCATTACAACATGCTACAGCTCTGAAGTTAAAATCGGAAGAAAATGTCTTGAAAACATTCACTGCACATAAAATATAACAACGTACATTCAAATGCAGAATTTAATAAAGGTCTAAGGTTGATTTTCCCAACAATGAAAATTTCAAAGGAAACGTGTTTCCGTTGTAGAATTTCCACCAGTATTTTTCCCTCCATTTTGTATTGTTACTACATTGTTAATACATTGTTATTTTTTCTCCTCAAGACCATTAGACATTTCCACAAAATCAAGGATAAAATTTGTATTTTGTACATCTTTATGAAATTGTAGGAGCCATTTAAGCTTGTCAGTATATTATAGCCATGTCTAATATTTCTAGTTCGTATCTGTATGTACGCTTGTTGGTGGGAATTGATACGTAGAGGGGTGTGTCTACTTCGGGGGAGACTAGCGTAGACACAGATTGGGAGTTAGTTTTGCCTCGAGGAATTTGAACAGGTACTTTGGATCTGTCTTCACTAAGGAGGACACAAATAATCTTCCTGATATAGTAGTAGCCAGAGGATCTGGGGTGACGGAGGAACTGAAGTAAATCCACATTAGGCAGGAAATGGTGTTGGATAGACTGATGGAACTGAAGGCTGATAAATCCCCAGGGCCTGATGGGCTGCATCCCAGGGTACTTAAGGAAGTGGCTCTAGAAATCATGGATGCATTGGTGATAATTTTCCAATGTTCTATAGACTCAGCATCAGTTCCTGTGGATTGGAGGGTAGCTAATGTTTTCCCACTTTTTAAGAAAGGCGGGAGAGAGAAAACAGGGAATTATAGACCAGTTAGCCTGACATCGGTGGTGGGGAGGATGCTGGAGTCAATTATAAAAGATGAGATAGCCGAACATTTGGATAGCAGTAACAGGATCAGTCCGAGTCAGCATGGATCTACGAAGGGGAAATCATGCTTGACTAATCTTCTGGAATTTTTTGAAGATGTAACTAGGAAAATGGACAAGGGAAAGCCAGTGGATGTAGTGTACCTGGACTTTCAGAAAGCATTTGATACGGTCCCACATAGGAGATTAGTGGGCAAAATTAGGGCACATGGTATCGGGGTAGAGTGCTGACATGGATAGAGAAGTGGTTGGCAGACAGGAAACAAAGAGTAGGGATTAATGGGTCCCTTTCAGAATGGCAGGCAGTGACTAGTGGGGGTACCGCAAGGCTCGGTGCTGGGACCGCAGCTATTTACAATATACATCAATGATTTGGATGAAGGGATTCAAAGTAACATTAGCAAATTTGCAGATGACACAAAGCTGGGTGGCAGTGTGAACTGTGAGGAGGATGCTATGAGAATGCAGGGGGACTTGGACAGGTTGGGGGAGTGGGCAGATGCATGGCAGATGCACTCTAATGTGGATAAATGTGTGGTTATCCACTTTAGTAGCAAAAACAGGAAGGCAGATTACTATCTAAATGGCGTCAAGTTGGGAAAATGGGAAATACAACTGGATCTGGGGGTCCTTGTACATCTGTCTATGAAAGTAAGCATGCAGGTACAGCAGGCAGTGAGGAAAGCGAATGACATGTTGGCCTTTATAACAAGAGGAATCGAATATAGGAGCAAAGAGGTCCTTCTGCAGTTGTACAGAGCCCTAGTGAGACCACACCTGGAGTATTGTGTGCAGTTTTGGTCCCCTAATTTGAGGAATGACATTCTTGCTATTGAGGGAGTGCAGCGTAGGTTTACAAGGTTAATTCCCGGGATGGCGGGACTGTCATATGCTGAGAGAATGGAGCAGCTGGGCTTGTACACTCTGGAGTTTAGAAGGATGAGAGGGCATCTCATTGAAACATATAAGATTATTAAGGGTTTGGCCACGCTAGAGGCAGGAAACATGTTCCCGATGTTGGGGGGGAGGCCAGAACCAGGGGCCACAGTTTAAGAATACGGAGTAAAGGCTCTGTCTTACCTGTTTGCGGTCATCGGCGGTGAAGCGCGGCGTCGCCGGTAGCGAGGACCGCGCGGCAACGGCGAGAGCGTCGAGCCTATCCACCGGAGCGCCGCACGGATGTTGCGCGGGGGCCGAGTTAATTCAAACACGGCGGGTCCCACGTGCTTGCGGTAAGTAAAAAAAGGGCGGGCCGACTGCGATGACGTCGGCCCGCCGCACGTGACTCACCAGCGGCGGCTGTGGCGGCGGCCATCCTGATCGCGGCGCTGTAGCGGTGGCTGTGCCTGCGGCCGCGCAGCACACGTGCCTCACTGGCGGCGGCACGTGCCTCACTGGCGGCGGCTGTGGCAGAGGAGGTTTGACGCACGGCGCTCGACCCACACTGGCGGCGGCCCGTGCGAGCGGCCGTGCGCACTCGTGCATCACTGGTGGAGGTTGTGCGGTGAGTATAGTGTTTTCGACATTGTCGGTTTTATTTTAGCACCGCGCGGTGTTGGGAACACCGCCACACGGCCCGGGAATTGTACGTTCTCACGAGTGCGCGGTCTATGGCGGCAGATTCTTCCCGTTTCGCCACCAATGACCGCAGATTCGTGAGACAGGCCTTTAAGCCATTTAGAACGGAGACGAAGAAACACTTTTTCTCACAGAGAGTGGTGAGTGTGGAATTCTCTGCCTCAGAGGGCGGTGGAGGCAGGTTCTCTGGATGCTTTCAAGAGAGAGCTAGATAGGGCTCTTAAAAATAGCGGAGTCAGGGGATATGGGGAGAAGGCAGGAACGGGGTACTGATTGGGGATGATCAGCCATGATCACATTGAATGGCAGTGCTGGCTCGAAGGGCCGAATGGCCTACTCCTGCATCTATTGTCTATTGAATGGTGAGTACAACAGTTTTTTACTTAATATAATGGCAGTTCTATACCTTCTCAAAAAGTCCAACTTCAAAAGCTGTTACCTCTCGGAATGTGGTGGAGACATAGCTTACACACTCGCCGCACTCACAGATAGCAGATAGTAAAAACAAATCCTCCAGTCATTGTCTCTTGATTAATTGAAGTAGTATAAAGCAAAGAAGTAATTCATAACTTTTCCCTCTTATTAACTGTTTCTTCTTCAGACAGTACGGTCGTGACCGTGCGGTCGTTACCGTGGTAAAAAACTGTTGTACTCATCATCCCTCAAGGCAAAACTAACTCCCAATCTATGAGTCTGCGCTATGTCTCCACCACATCCCTGAGAAGTAATGGCTATCGAAGTTGGACTTTGAGAAGATATATAAACTGCCATTATATTAAGTAAAAAACTGTTGTACTCACCATCCCTCGAAGCAAAACTAACTCCCAATCTATGAGTGCGCTAGTCTCCCCCGAAGTAGACACACCCCTCTACGTATCAAATCCCACCTACAAGCATACATACAGATAAGAACTATAAATATTAGACATGGCTATAATATACTGACTTAAGCTTAAATAGCTCCAACAGAAATAATAACGTATAACCTTTTCTATAATGATATTGTTTTAAATGTATTTAAAACATTTTTAAGCATTGTGAAAGGAAAGGGTTGCCCACTAAAATAGATGGGTTACAAATTATGACTATGATCTGAAAAAAAGATATGTAAAATTGTCATACTTTTTACAAAACCGACTCAATGAGAGAATTAAAATTCAGTTCTAACATGAAATTTCAATCTAAATAGCAAAAATGTAGGAATTTCAGATAAAAGTATGTTGAAGGATATTTTTGGTTTGCAGAGAAAGTGAAATTTACTTTTTTGATACCTTGCCATGAAAATTCCTCCTGGATTCTAAAATGGTCTCTGGGGCCATAAACGCAGGAGTGCCCACACTGCTGGTTAGAAGAGCATCTGTTCCTTCAAACTGATTGCTAACACCAAAGTCAGCTATTTTGATGCGTCCATCTTCTCCAACCAAGAGATTGGAAGGTTTAATGTCACGATGAATGATCTTTTGATAGTGCACTGCAGAAACACACAAATTTAACTGCAGAACATACTTCATTTAAATTTATCTCAATTATTTTCATTGTGTTAATTATCTGGGCAGCAGCATGTCTCAGGGCAGGAGGGACAGGGTAATGCTCCCCTATGTGGTAATGAAATATCAAGCAGCAGCAAACCTCAGTGTCAAATTTACTGAGCAATTCTAAGCATATTACAAATGCCAATTGAGGAAAACTATTATTAGAATAAAGTTCTGGAAACATTCAGGTCAGATAGCTTTTGTGAAGAGATAAACAGTTAATGTTTCAGGTCAGTGATCCTTCAGAGAAAATTACAGGGTTTTAAGGTCAGAGAAAGGAGGAAGGAAAGAGAAGAGGTATGGGCAAGTGTAAAAACATATTTTGGTAAATTCTGACCTAAAACATTTCAGGTAATCTCACATTCTGACAGCCATAATCTTACTCTTATGGTAATTTCTGATAACTATACTTTGACACCTATTTCCACTTCCTCAAATTCTCCCTTTTGTTATTCATCAATCCCCCTTTCTTCCTGTGAACATATTTTTTATTTTTCCCAGCCTTTTGTTTTATCTCAACCTTGCTTTCTGTTCTCTCCTTACCTCACTTCTCTGTTTCTTAAAATCCCTTTATGTCCATCCCCATTTCTGGTATTTTAGGCCATTTAACTGAAAAAAGTTATTTAGTTCATCCAGCTCGAAATGTTGCAGAATTATTGAATAACTGTGCTTTGCGTATTATTAAAGTGTGATTTTGGGGAGGATTGCTTCCACTAACTTCCCACTTCTAATTTCCAATCTCACCATCCCTCAGGGAGGAACAGTTATTTTGGACAACTTTCATATATCTCTCAATTACAGATAGCAAAAGCTCAGGGAAAAGTTTAGCAGCTAACATCCAAGGAATTGCACATGACAGAGCAAATCTAGTCAGAGGGAATAAAAAAGGGAAATTAACACCGTCAGCCAGAACATTTCATCTTTGTTCCCCTCTCCCTCTTCTGAGGCATGCAAAGGAGTAGATCACGCACTTACAGAATTCAATTCCCATTGTCAAATCCTGAAAGTAGAATCGTGCTTGTACTTCTGTCAAGGGTTTATCAGTTGGAACTTCCATCACAGGGCTGAAAAAACACGTTATCAATTGAAAACAAGTAGGTGCGTCTAGAGTGCCAACATTAATAAGAGCTGCTAACAAATGGAGACAATACATTTTTAATGTTTGCAATGAAATGAGGAGAAGTTAGACATTTGTCAATTGACCTGATGGATAAAAACAGGATGAGGAAATCATTAACCATCAATGACATTTCTGGATTCTGCACACAAGTTGAAGAACCATACAGATTCAAGTCAGGATGTGACACAAAAAACTGGAGTAACTCAGCGGGCAGGCAACATCTCTGGACAGAAGGAATGGTTGATGTTTTGGGTCGAGACCCTTCTTCAGCCTGGTTAGGGATAACGGAAATGAGAGATATAGATGATGATGTGGAGAGATTAAAAAACAATGAATAAAAGATATGCAAAAAAGTAACTATGATAAAGGAAACAGGCCATTGTTAGCTGTTTGTTGGGTGAAAACGAGAAGCTAGTGCGACTTGGGTGGGGGAGGGGTAGAGAGGGAATGTCGAGGCTACCTGAAGTGAGGGAAATCAATATTCATACCACTAGGCTGTAAGCTGCCCAAGCAAAATATGAGATGCTGTTCCTCCAATTTGCATTTAGCCTCACTCTGACAATGGAGGAGACCTAGGACACAAAGGTCTGTGTGGGAATGGGAAGGAGAATTGAAGTGTTTGACAACCGGGAGATCAAGTAGGTTCAGGCGGGCTGAGCGAAGATGTTCAGCGAAACGATCATCCAGTCTACGTTTAGTTTCGCCGATGTATAAGAGTCCACATCTTGAACAACGGATACAGTAGATGAGGTTGGAGGAGGTGCAAGTGAACCTCTGCCTAACCTAAAAGAACTGTCGGGGTCCCTGGACAGAGTCAAGGGAGGAGGTATAGGGACAGGTGTTGAATCTTCTGCAGGGGAAGGTGCCAAGGGAGGAGGTGGTTGGGTGGGAAGGGATGAGTTAACCAGGAGTTGCGGAGGGAATGGTCTCTGCAGAAGGCGGAAAGGAGTGGAGATGAGAACATGTGGCTAGTGGTGGGATCCCGTTGGAGGAGGCGGAAATTTCGGATTATGCGATGGCTGATGGGATGGAAGGTAAGGACTAAGGGAACTCTGTCTTCGTTGCGACTAGGGGAAGGGGAGCAAGGGCGGAGCTGCGGGGTACCGAAGAGACGCGAGTGAGGGCCTCATCTATGATGGGAGAGGGGAACCCTCGTTCCCTAAAGAATGAGGACATCTCGGATGTCCTGGTATGGAATACCTAATCTTGGGCGCAGATGCGGCGTAGATGGACGAATTGGGACAAAGATAAAGTCTTTGCAGGAAGCAGGGTGGGAAGTGCCTATAACAATATGTTACCAACTATTTGTTTACTGCAGAATTGTTCAGTATAATGTCTTAGCAAGTCTCTTCTAGTATCTAGACTGAAAAACACCCCGTAAGTATAAAGAGAAGATCACAAAGGGATATAGATAGGTTAAGTGAGTGATCAAATATCTTGGAAATGGATTATAATGTGCAGAAATGTGAAATTATTTTGGGACAAAAAGTGGGAAAAACAGCAAGATTGTCTTTTGGGCAAGGTTCATGAAGAACATTGGTTTGATAATGATTATTACATTAGATTATGGGCTTTAGGAGAGCTCCCCCTTCTCTCCCCCCACTCACCATCAACAACACTACAGTCACATCTGTGGAGTCATTTAAGTTCCTGGGAACCATCATCTCCAGGGACCTTAAATGCGAGCCCACCATCGACTCCAGTCAAAAAGGCCCAACAGAGTATGTACTTCCTGCGGCAGCTGAGAAAACACAATCTGCCACAGGCAATGATGGTCCAGTTTTATACTGCCATCATAGTCTGTCCTCACCTTCTCCATCATGGTCTGGTTTGGCTCAGCCACCAAGCATGACATCCGGAGTCTGCAGCGCATCATTCGATCAGCCAAGAAGGTGTTTGGCTGCAACCTTCCCCCCATCGATGAACTATGCACTGCAAGGGCCAGGAAGCGAGCGGGTAAGATCATCTCTGACCCCTCTCACCCTGGCCACAAACGCTTTGAAGCACTTCCCTCTGCAAGGTGACTCCGGACTGTCAAAGCCGCCACAGCCAGACATAAAAACAGCTTTTTTCCCCACGAGCAGTAGCTCTACTCAACAGTCTGTAACCTCCTTTTGTTCTGGTATTTTATTTCATTCTTCACCTGTTTAAAGTATAATGTTTTATTCTTAATTGTTTACTGTATATCGTGTTGTTACTTGCGAGCAAAGCACCAAGGCAAATTCCTTGTACGTATACATACTTGGCTAATAAAATTAATTCAATTACAGCACTATTTGGATTTGTCAGAAACTTTAAAGAATAAAAGATACTTACCCTTGTTTCACTAATTCAAAGACTGAAAAAGAAATAAGTTTATATTTTATTTGCCTTAGTTGCATAAAAGCATGCTATCGCTATATTTTTATGTTGGTACCTTATTTTTATGTGATTTACATCAGCAATGTATATTTGTCAAATTCGTTTTCACTTGTTTACAAATATATTTTAATATCCATGATAAAACATTTGCAAAGAATCCACAGCCCAGATTTCCTAAATTCAATTGGCAGCATTCTTTTAAGAGTGTCCAACTTGAACTCAACTCAGCCACATTTATGGATTCACTTCATTTAGGTGAAGTCAAGTAAAACTACCAACCAGTGACTAGTACTTTTTCTGAAAGTGTGTTCCTCTGACAGTTTCAGAAACAATGTGCTTTTTAAGCATATCTGCCACACTTAAATACTTGAAAATTATAATCACTGTGGCCGGATGCTAGACTAAACATTGTCAATTCTTTGATTTTTAAAATATGGTCTGAATTTTATGAAACTTTCCACCTACCCCAGGATGGCTGAAAAAATGCACATCAAGTATTGCTAGGGTAGACATCAGCATTTCCTCAGGTCTGATTCTTTTTCATCCCCATTACTGACCAAGACAAATGCGCCTTGCCCACCATAATATTTAATTGTTTCAATACTAATTCAATATTTAAATTAGTGGTCTTAATCTTTTAACAAACCAAATATTTAAAAGGAAATACACATACATACACAGAACAAAATATGAGACAATGTCCACTTTACACTTTTTCTGCATTTTATTAAATCCCATACATGAAAAGGATTGGTGTTTTTTTCCTGAAACACTTTGAGACAATACAAATAATCTCCCTACATTTTTCCAGCATTATGAAATTTCATTGCACGTGTCAATATTTTTACTTAAGGCTGAATGAAAGCAATTATATCAATTTCAATGACAACCTATTGTGACACTGTGCTCTTAAGAGACAATGGTGTCTGATTACTGCAGGGAACTTAGATGGAAAGTTTGTTTTCCCTAGACTGTAATTCCCCCAAGACAGATTTATTTACTGCTTGTCTATTTCCAAATTATCTTTCAAATGGGTCTCTCGTTTCCCCATAGAAATCGCATTAAAACATCTGGTGATGGTTTCTGAGACTCCTTCCAATTATATGCTCTGGCTATAGCCTGCTACTGTCGAGGGTCATTATACTATTTTTATCCATCTCTGATAATCAGTGATGTGCAAAAACCATTAAAACAGCCATGATTTATTTTAACAAAATGTATAAAGATGAAAAAGCAATTAGAAATAGTGTTAATAGTTAATTAAAAAATATTGATAAACACTTTTACCCAATATTATCAACCCAATTGCATTGATTAATGGTCACAAGATTTATATCGACCATGGCTGAGGATTAGAATGCAAAGTACATCGTAACCATTCTTAATTCATGGAGACAAATAACTGTTGATGCTAGTTTACCAAAGAAAATTCATGGACATTTGCTACTTACTAGATTTTTCAGATTGGACTATTTGTATGCTACTCTGGAACACATATTTTTTTAACTAATGGAAGGTTTTCATTAGAACGTACCCATATACAAATGGTCTTCACTCGGGTCATCAAGTACCTGCAATGGAGGAGCAATTTCATTGAAACATGCCTTTACTTAAACCAAGTCAAGGAAGCACATGGTAGGAACACACAGCCACAATTAAGAGAATATTCAAATCGTGGACCTGACTATAAAACATTTTGATCAGCATTTATTATCATTTATAGCAATAAAATATTATGGTTATTAGTGGACCCATTTGAATCTGTTTGTATAATGTGGTGATTTGCTATAATTTTCTGCTATTTCAAAGGAAAGTTTAAAATTGACTACTTATTAAAGTTGTGAGACTGAAGTTGTAAGATCTGTTGCAGACAAATTTCCATCCCTAAAGAAATTGGTACCAATCTCAGAGCTTCAAGATCATTGTTATCAGTGACAAAATAATAAAATTGTTAAAAAAAACATTTATTGATGCTAGTTTCTGAGATTGCTAATAAGAGAATATAATTTCCCAGTGATGCACTAGCTTCTCGTTTTCACCCTACAAACAGCTACCAATGTCCTGTTTCTTTTATCATCGTTACTTTTTTGCATATCTTTTATTCATTGTTCTTAATCTCTCCACATCATCGTCTATACCCCTTGTTTCCCTTATCCCTAACCAGTCTGAAGAAGGGTCTCGACCCAAAACGTCACCCATTCCTTCTCTCCAGAGATGCTGCCTGTCCCGCTGATTTACTCCAGCTTTTTGTGTCTATTTTAGGTTTAAACCAGCATCTGCAGTTCCTTCCTATACATATATAATTTCCCAGGCTGCCTTTGAAAGGCTCAAGTTTATATTCTTGGTTTTATTAGCCTTACCATTTAACATAATCAGTACATCTATTGAAAGAAAGTTATAGCTGAAAAACTGAATAATATTAAATGATATATGTAAGAAAATATAACTGTCTACACTACAAAATGTTATAACTTGTTCAAACTGTATTACAGCAAAGTCAGATTGGGTTAGATTTTGGCAGTAAAGGCTTTCTCTCACTTTCAGGATTATCTGGTTCAGACCTGGGTTTATATTGTTGGCTTGATGTATCTCAGATTTTAATAATCTGAGCAGAGAGCAGGCACACTGGAGAAGACATCATAAAAATACCCTGAAGGCTTTGATAGTTCTCAGGGTCTCAGAGTGTTTCTGAATACGACTTAAAAGTAAATGACTTCTTTTTAAAAGTTACTTCTTTAAAAATCAGTTAAAGTGCTTAAATCTTTCCAATAATTTGTGTATAATAAAACCAGTAAAAAAAAATTATCTTGCCATCTTACTTTTCTACCCCCCCCCCAGGGTTCTTACAATCCCCAGTGTAATTAATGGGCCACAGGCTCTTTTGTCAAATCTAATGCTGCAGGATCTAACAGCCAGATCCCCAGAACTCCACCAATGGACTATTGATAAGGCACAAAAACCATCACTGAGTAAATTCAGGACTTCATGTTACAAATGCAAATCCCTGATTTGCCAGCACCTACTTGCAGAATCCCCGTCATTGTGCCAGCATGCTCAACAATGCTGATTGTGCACAAACATATGATAGCATTATGATGATGCAATTTATAAATGGCACTTGGACTTTACCATTTCATTTTTTTGCCGGTTGTGTTATGAATAATTCCCTACTACTACGATTACCTTGTTACCTTATTATTAACCTGCGAATGCTATTATTCTCATGGAGACACAAGAAAGTGCAGATGCTGGAATCTTGAGCAAAGATAGATGTCTTGATAGATGAGTTCCTCCAGCACTTTGTGATCAGCTATTTTTTTCATGTTTCACCAGTAAACTCAAATTTCTGCATACTTATAATTTAATATAATTTTACCTCTTTGACCTGGAGGGGTCTCTAAGCTGCTTGGCTTTGATTTGACCAGCATAAAACAATATAAAGATAATATATTTAGAGACTTTATAGCTTTATTTTTGAAGAAGCTAAAGTGCTAAAACTCAGCAAAATTGGCTGCGACCCTTTCAATTTTATTTTTAAATAGGTAAAATAATGCTTGCAATACAATATAGTATTTTGGAAATAGCTAAGGTAACAAATTATGTTGATGCAGATTTTTAAATAATCTGATAACTAATATTGTCTCCTCCAAACAGAGACTTTTCCCCCCAAGTAGTTGAATAGCAGATAAGAGAAAAGTAAAAAACCTACTTCAATTAGTTTGACCACATTTGGATGATCCAACTTTTTCAAAATGGCAATTTCTTGGTACACACAATCCAAAGGTCCTTTAAGTTGCACTGAGGTTTGTGGAACTGCTTTGGCGCCTCTAGGTGGAGGACGACCTAATGAGCAGTAAAGAACTATTATTTACTTGGTAGCTCTGTGCCCATTTAAGTAGAAACAAGGAATTGCAAATGCTTGTTTACACAAAAGGTCATAAAGTGCTAGAGTAACCCAGCGGGTGTGGCAGCATCTGTGGAGAACATGGATAGGGGACATTTCAGGTCGGAACCCTTCTTCATTCTGAAAAAAAGTCCTGATCCAAAACATCGCCTATCCATGTTTTCCAGGGATGCTGCCTGGCCCACTGAGTTTCTCCAGCACTGTGCCCTTCTACTCATTTAAGTATCTGTGCATTAGTCATCCTTTCTCTCCATTTGTATTGCATCCTCAAATGAACAACAGCTTCTTAATTAAAAAACTGCCATTCACCCGAAGAGTCCAATGCTAGTATAAATGCTATAACAAGTACAGTGCCCTCCATAATGTTTGGGACAAAGACCCATCGTTTATTTATTTGCCTCTGTACTCCACAATTTGAGATTTGTAATAGAAAAAAAAATCACGTGTGGTTAAAGTGCACATTGTCAGATTTTAATAAAGGACATTTTTATACATTTGGATTCACCATGTAGAAATTACAGCAGTGTTTATACATAGCCCCCCCATTTCAGGGCACCATAATGTTTGGGACACAGCAATGTCATGTAAATGAAAGTAATCATGGTTAGTATTTTGTTGCATATCCTTTGCATGCAATGATTACTTGAAGTCTGCGATTCATGGACAATACCATGAATGTGATAGGTGTCTTCTCTGGTGATGCTCTAAAGATGTATTACAGCCATCTTTAGCTTATGCTTGTTGTGGGGGCTAGTCCCCTTCAGTTTACTCTTCAGCATATAAAGGCATGCTCAATTGGGTTCAGATCAGGTGATTGACTTGGCCACTCAAGAATTGACAATTTTTTAGCTTTGAAAAAGTCCTTTGTTGCTTTAGCAGTATGTTTGGGATCATTGTCTTGCTGTAGAATGAACAGCCTGCCAATGAGTTTTGAGGCATTTGTTTGAACTTGAGCAGATAGGATGTGTCTATACACTTCAGAATTCATTATGCTACCACCATCAGCAGTTGTATCATCAATGAAGATAAGTGAGCCAGTACCTTCAGCAGCCAGGCCATAACACCCCCTCCACCGTGTTTCCCAGATGAGGTGGTATGCTTTGGATTTCTAATTTCTATGACTACAGAAATATTGGTACATTATAAACGCAGGATACTTACGGGGAAATCCAGCTTGTTTAATTAACTTCTTTTTAGAAAGGACTTTCATTGCCTAACAAGAAAATTATCAGCAAAGTTTTTAATTCACATTTTAGCTTAAAATACTAGACAAGTCAAAGATGTCAAAACTGAGAGATTTATTTTTTTACATAACCTAGGCACCCATGTATCTAAAATATTAAAACTAGAATAAATCATTTATTTTACAAAAAAATATCTTTAATAAACTTTAAAACACTAATACACATAATCAAAACCATTATACTGAACAAACTAACCATTTCATTCTGCATACAATTCAATATTGTCAGAATCAAATAGAGAATTCTTAGTACAAAAAATACTTTTGGGACAATTTAGTGGTTTAGAGGGGCAATATCTGCAAAGTTGCTGCATGTCAGTTCGTGCAATCATAATTTTCCTACGTGGATGCTGCACCAAAGACATGCAGGTTTATAGGTTAATAGGCTTCTGTAAGTTGCCCCTAGTGTGTAGGATGAAAAACTGGGATAACATGGAACTAGTGTACAGGTGATCATTGGTTGGCGCTGACACAGTGGGCCGAAGGGCCTGTTTCCATGCTTTATCTCTAAACTAAGAAATGCCAAAGCATTTGACCATTTACTCTGTTGCCAAACTCAGTGGCAGGGTACGAATGTTTTGAGCCGAGGAACAAGGTGTACTTCATTGCTGCCCACAGCTTTACGTCAGCAGCATCTTGTGTTCTAGTCCAGCATTATTCACCTGAAAATGGTCAGCAAACTAAACTGAAAAGTTTTTTTTTTAAATTTAAGTAATATTAATGTTTTAGTTAATCTTTCAATTAATTTGCCCCAGTTAAATGTTTAAAATAAGTTTTTTAACTTAAAATTTTTTTTTAAATCTATTTCCATTTTTAAAATTGTGCATCATGGGCAGGGCTACAGATTATGCCACCCAAGGGTTTATTGCCACTTGCAGACGGCTCCATTCTGCGAGGCCTTGCTCTCCATTACACTACAAGTGCTGCAAGGCTGTTGCAGATATAGGGATTGCTTGGAGGTGCTGAGTTAAGCACTAACTAAGATAACATTAAATGGCTCTTATATTTATAAGAATAGAATTACACTCCTTGTTTGGGTTGTCTATCAACATAAAAGCAGTAACGGGAAAGATCAAATTCTTGATTTAGTATACCCAATAGGAAGAATGTTTGACTTTTTCCAACACGTACATAGTAGGTATTATCATCTTCATTATATGCCAGTTTGACAACGCCATAGGAACCCTGCACAAAAAAAAATATTTTCAGAAATCAATTACATGTAGTTCATCAATTGAAAGCATGCTATCTCCAAAAGCTGCCCAAATCATGTAGAAAATTAATGCACAATGAGTTTGTGTAGTTTTGGAAAGAGAGAGACTCCTTTGTTGGAACAATAGAATTAATTGACATCTGGTGCATAAATTATTTATCTCAAGATTATTAAAATCAACATATGTGCTAATGTTGAGAAGAAAATAAATTCTAGCATTGATCTCATGTTATACTTTGGAAATCAATTAGTCCAATACAGTTGGCATGGTTTACCAATCATAGTGCAGGACAACCCAAATATTGCCTAGAAACTAGCAAGGAGGGAGATACAGCCTTTGCTGAATACTTCATATTTGCAAAAATAATTTTATTTTCTCTCATACAAACTGAAGGAAATATATTGTTGAATATATTTTACAAACTCTTTTCCCTAACACACAAGCCATCAACAAAACAACTTTATAATTCTACTTTATATTTCTATTATTTAATGCCAAAGTGTAACTCCATAGACAAATGTTAAAAAAAAAGCACGATTGAGAATTTAACAGAAGTAAAAAATCGTTCATAATTCTTTTTTTGTATATAATATATATATATATATATATATATTTTGATGCTCACCTTTCCAATTTCATCTTTTAACTTGTACTGGTTTAACTGGACACAATCCTAGTCATGAAAGTAAACAAACAAAGAATAAAATATTATTAGGACTTGGCCTTCAGTGTCACAATAATTCTGTACCTTTCGCAATTGTTTCTTATTTAATTTACTTTACTTCAATTGTTTATTATTTGCAAATGCACAATTAAATAAATCTAATTTTTCACAAATTCCTCAAAATGCAAATATTTAAAGCATTGAATAAGATTTCAAAATTATTCAGAGAAATCTATTAGCGGAATACATAAAATTTAAAATAAAAAAAGGTGTAAAACTGTTAATCTAAACTAATCTGACCCGAGGGCATCTTAGTGCAATTGCAGTACCAGGAAAGACTGTTTTGCATTGTTTTTTCAATTGAAATTGTGGAAGTTTCTTTCACCAAGATAACCTCTGTAGCAGTACCTGATTCTGTCATAATGCCTTCCACCAGAAATCAGAACCAGCGTCTGATTACTTGTTTATCCAGTGTGATTAACGGTCTTTCATTTATCTTCCTCTACTTACCCATCTCACCACAGATTAGCAACAATTAACAAACATTAATTTTCTCTTCTTTGGTACAGTTGTGGAGCTGGTAGAGCTACTGCTTCAAAATACAGTGATTGTGTTCCTAACCTCCTCCAGTGCTGTGTGCAGTTTGCATGTTCTCCATGTGACCTCACGGGTTACCACCAGTGGATCCGGTTTCCTCTAATGAGGGTTATTAGATGAATTAGCCACTGTAAATTGCCCATAGTATGTAACTAAGTGATAAAATCTATTAATATTGGCTTATTATTGTCATTTGTACCAATACACAGAGAAAAATGTTTTTTGTTTGTTATCCAGGCAAATCATACCATGCATGAGTGCATCAGGTAATGCAGAATATAGTGTTACAGCTAAAGAGAAAGTGTTGATTAAAAAAGGTGCGAGAGCCACAAGGTGGACTGAAATATTGGAGCATATGTGGGAGGTTCAATAATCTGATAACAGCGGAGAAGAAACTGCTTTTGAATCTGGAGGAAGTTGATGGGAAGGATAAAATGTGATCAATGTAGAAACAGTGTAATTGAATGATTGATGGTGAGCATGGATTCAGTGAGCCAAAATGCCTGTTGTCTGCTATATGATTGTATGACAATTGTCCTACCTCAGTCATCATCCTATCACAAACATTCCCTTTCTATTCACATGATAAAACCACAACACAAAACTATACAACCAGCTGCTATTCAGGTTAACAATCAGCTTAGTTGATTAATCCAAACAGTGATATTTGTGCACACACACACACGTGTGAGTATGCATATGTATGTCAGTTCAGTTCAGTTTATTGTCACATGTACCGAGGTACAGTGAAAAGCTTTGTTGTGTACTATCCAGTTAGCGGAAAGACGATACATGATTACAATCGAGCCATTAACAGTGTATAGATACATGATAAGGGAATAACGTTTAGTGCAAGGTAAATCCAGCAAAGTCCGAACAAGCATAGTTCGAGGATCACCAATGTATATGTATATCTGAAGTACCGTCTGGACGGATCTCTCTTTGACCTTCGATGACTGAACGCCAAAACCAAGATGCACGAACGGCTCATTCTCAAAGCCCTTTTTGCAGATGACTGCGCCGTCATTGCTCACGAGGAGTCTGACTTCCAGTTCATTGTGACCAAATTTGCAGAAGCAGCACAGGCTTTTGGTCTCACAATCAGCCTAGCAAAATCCACCAACCGGCTCCAGACTCTGCAGCACCGCCCCCAAGTGTGTACATTGACAGCACACAGCCGAAAGCCGTTGACGCCTTCAAATACTTGGGAAGTGTAATATCATCCGATGGCTCCCTGGATAAGGAAATCTCAACGAGAATCAGCAAAGCCAGTCAAGCACTTGGACGACTGCGTACACGAGTGTTGAACAATCACAACATCAAGCTGTCAACTAAACTCAAAGTCTACAAAGCAGTTGTGCTTTCCAGCCTGCTCTATGGCTGTGAAACGTGGACCTTGTATAGGAATCACATCCGTTAACTTGAGAAGTCCCATATGTGCTCGTTATGGTCCATCATGGGCATTCGCTGGCAGGACAAAGTGCCCAACCTAGAAGTATTGGACATATCCAGCTTCACATGCATTGAGGCAATGATCATCAAAGCACTGCTCCGATGGACTGGGCACGTCTTCAGGATGTATGAAACACGCATGCCTCGACAGGTCTTCTACAGCGTTCTCTCCCAGGGACAAAGGAACCATGGGCGTCCCAGGAAGCAGTACAAAGATTGCGTCAAGGACCATCTTCACTATTGTGGTCTTGCGCCCAAGCAACTGGAAGCAGTGCGATCAGCAGCCAGCAGCTTCGAGGAGCGCTGCCTAGAGCTACTTACCAAAGCCAGGGAGAGGAGGAAGGCTGCCGCCCAGAACCTGCCAGCGATTACACACACTGAACTTTTTTTTCTCGTTTATTATATTGTTTATAGTGTACTATGTTTACATATTCTGTTGTGTTACTGCAAGTAAGAATTTAAATGTTCTATCTGGGACATGACAATAAAACACTGTTGACGCTTGAAACTCGAGAATATTAATATGACTTCAATGCACATTGCTCAATAAGCGAGTTCGGTATTCTGAAAAACGCAAGATATCATGGGATTTGTCAAAGGTCATTCGCCATAAAGAAAAAGTGAACAAAGCGCTGGCTGAAGAAACTGTGTATAAATTCTTATCTTTATTCATAATTTATATGTAAAAATATATTTAATCTGAGGAACGGGTGTGCCAGGTAGCGGAAGAGCGGGGTGTAACAGCGAGAGAGAGGGGGGCAGATGCGCGTGGGAGACAGGGGAGAACGCGCACACAGACCCGTGCCTCTTCCGCAGCCAGAATCAAACCCGGGTCCCTGGCACCGCAAGCGCTGCCGAACTGCCACTGGACCACCCCGTCTCTATCCCTCCCACCGAGTGTCCCATCCCCGCCCGGGGGGCGGCTGGAGATGTCCGGGGCGACCCAGGACTGACGGGACACCGGCGGACACAGGCCCACAGCCAGCGCGGAGAAGAAGTGGCAACTCCAGCCGCCGGCCAACCCCACCGGCGAAAGCCGAGCACCAGCCATCAACGGGGATACACACAAAGCGCTGCAGCAACTCATCTAGACAGGCAGCATCCCCGGAGAAAAGGAATGGGTGACGTTTCGGGTCGAGACCCTTCTACAGAGATGTTGCCTGACCCGCCGAGACACCGCAGCACCCAGTGTGTATCCCCGCCGATGACCGGCGCTCGGCCCCCGCCAGCACCGAGAGGGCAAACCGACAGCCACTGGACAAGGAGAGACGAGCAGCCGACCAACACCCCTCCCCCCGGGATCCGGAGCAGAGCTGAGCTGGAGCCAGCTGCAAGCCCAGCCCGACACCTCCAGCCGCCCCCGGACAGGTATGGGACACCCGGGAGGGGACGGGGACGGTCCACCAGCAACGCAACAGTGCCCGCAGTGCTGTGTTTAATACATCTAAAGCATCAATGTTGACCTAACTGATAGCTTTTCTCAGTGGAGAAGAGCAAAATTAATCTTAGGAGCATGAGACATAGGTGCAGCATTAGGCCATTTAGCCCATCAAGTCTACTCTGCCTTTCAATCGTGGCTGATATATTTTCCCCCCTCAACCCCATTCTCCTGCCTTCTCCCCGTAACCTTTGACACCCTTACTGATCAAGAACCTATCATCTCTGCTTTAAAAATATCCAATGTCTTGGCCTCCACAGTCATCTATGGCAATGGATTCCATGGATTCACCACCCTCTGGGTAAAGATATAGCTCCTCATCTTCTTTCTAAAGATACATCCTCTTATTCTAAGGCTGTGTCCTCTGGTCTCTCCCATTACTAGAAACATCCTTTCCATGCCCACTCTATCTAGGCCTTTCATTATTCGATAGATTTCAATGGGATCACCCAATTATTCGCTTCTTGCTTCCTGCTTAGGATTGTTAAATAAGAATGAATGTAAGAATCAAAGGTTTAAACAACAAAACAGCCAAGAACAGGACTTTACTAAACAATGTTAGCTCTTGCAACTGAAGTGTAGCCTATTCCCCACACCATCCTGGCCACACACTCATCTCCCTACTACCTTCAGGTAGAAGGTACAGGAGCCTGAAGACTGCAACGACCAGGTTCAGGAACAGCTACTTCCCCACAGCCATCAGGCTATTAAACCTGGCTCGGACATAACACTGAACTTTACTAGCCAATACTGTTATTTGCACTTTATCAGTATATTGACCATTGTGTATATATTTATAGAATGCCTTGTAGTAAATGCCTACTATGTTCTGTTGTGCTCAAGCAAAGCAAGAATTTCATTGTCCTACCAGGGACACATGACAATAAACTCACTTGACTTGACTTGATGTCATGACCCAAATGGGATAAAAATGGAAAAGGATTGGTGCACAAAGGAAGTCCAAAATATGGTATCAATTTTATTCATTTTAATTGACTAGCCTCTGAAATAATGTAAATTTGGAGGAAAGAAATTGAAATCAAAGTGGGAGGAGGGAAAGACATTCAAAATAGTTGGTTCAAAGCTGAAAAGGACAGGGCAAGAGGCAACATGCTCATGGTGTATAAAAAAGAGGAACACAAGATTTCAAGCTCTCCAGGGGAGATAACAACTGTGGTGTGAAATACAACAAGTTGAAAATATTCTGTGAGTGCAGAGAGAAAAAGATTTCATGCTAATGGTTGATGACCTTTCATGAGAACACACTTTAATTACAAAATTGACATTCTAAATGCATGACAATGTTCTTTTTTAGAAATGTCAACGGGAATCTGGATGATTTAAATGCAATAGATGAGGTGAAATACAAGGATTACAACACAACAGGTTTGAGAGTACTTTGATTTCTTCCTCCACCCCACATAATATTCTCGTCACAGAATGCCTCCTGCTGTTAACTGTAATTAGATTTTTCTCCACTTTTCCCATTTGCATTAACTTCTTACACAAATTGTATGTATTATCAGTTTCATGTATAAACTATTCTGGATCCTTTTAATTCCTGTTGAACTACTCCAGTACATTTATAATACTAATCCTTCACTTATGATCCCGAGTCTGATCTTCTCACTAATTTAGTAAGTGGATATATTTCACCATTCTAATGTTCATCCCTTATCCTCAAACCATTTCATTATTTTGTGTACTAACTGGACCCCTCTTGTGCCCTTTATTGTTCCAGTAAATATATGTTCCTTAGCAATTTAAATTAATCAATTATCTGCCCGTCATTCTAAGTAACCTGCATTTCACTCTGTAGCACAGAAGAAACTTTAAAAAATGAAAAAATATATAAGCTCTGAAAACACTGAATTGATAATACTTGATGCATGCATTTGTATCTATCCATAGTTATTAACTCACCTTTCGAAATGATTTAAAACATGGCAACTATCTTATTGGTTTGTCGCTGTTACGTTTTCCCCTTTAAGGAGGAACCAGTCCAAAATGTGGGAAAAATCGATTCTGTGACCAAATTTACTTCTTTTTTTTAAATTCCTGTAGTCACAATAGGAGTATCCAGACTTAACATAAAATTGCATTCATGGTATGAAATTTGGGTGCAATGTAAATGAAGATAGCTGTTTTTTTGAGACCACTCCATTAAAGCATTCTCACTGCAGTATACAAATAAGGATAGAAATCTCACCAATTACAGTCCTAGTGGAAGAAGATCCTTCCTACAGTAGAGCGAAGGAAAGGAAATCTGAGAAAACATTACAAAATTTAAAAAATCAATAAAATGCAAAAGCTAATACTAAAAGCAACAGAACTAATGAATACACAACGGAAGATAAACTGAAAAGAAATGGTGAAAAAAATTATAATCCAACAGAAAGCAAAAAGGGTATAGAATTATGAACTAGGTATGTGCAAGAGAAATGAAAATAGCAGAAAATACTGAAATTAGAAAGAGAGCAGTCCATTCAGACATTCAAGCTTGTTCTGCTATTCAGTCACAAGAACGTATGGCTCAACCACATATGAGAATATTCTTTGAAAATGTATGGCAATGCTTTCAATCTCTGTCTTGGTAACATTAAATGATCCCATTTCCAAAATATTTATGGAGATAGATTGCCACTTGTTGTGGGGAAAAATACTTCCTCTTTAATTCCTGCATGGTCTGGTGCTAATTTGAAGATCCTTGTCCTGGTTCCACAACAAGAGAAAGAGATCTCCTGTGTATTGGATCCTGCTATCATTTGGTGATAAGAGAAGATAGGTGATAGGTAGGATGAGGAGAAGGTGCAGTGAAGGTTTATCAGGATAGTGCCTGGGAGGAAGGTGGATGGGGGACTTCGAAGGTGGCGCAAGTTTATCAAGTAACTGAGTGGTGGGCACTGCTATTTCTCTGCTTATTGTTTCTTTACTATTAATTTGTCTGTGGTGTTCCTGCTGGGTTCTCTGCACAAGTTGAAACTGTGGCACAAACTCTACAGTTAGGGAAGACATGCCCGGAATGCTTAGAGGGGAAGAGAAGAGCTCATCTCTGCTGGCAACATTAATCAGGAAGCCATGCTCCCACCTGCAGCTTTCCAAAGTATAATTCATCTGGAAGCTAAAGTTGTCTGTCAGTGGAGAAATAAATCTGTGAGAGGAAGATTGTACAAAAAACAAAAACTGCAAAAGATGGAAATTTAAAATAACAGGAATTGCTGGAGTGATTCAGTGGGACACACAGCAAACAACGAATTTGTACTGTCACCAGTTCCCTCAAACAAGAAGGTACACAAAAATGCTGGAGAAACTCAGCGGGTGCAGCAGCATCTATGGAGCGAAGGAAATAGGTAACGTTTCGGGCCGAAACCCTTCTTCAGACTGATAGGGGGTGGGGAGAAGAAAGGAAAAAAGGAAAAGGCGGAGGAGGAGCCCGAGGGCTGGGGGAGGGGAGGAGACAACCAGATGGCTGATGAAGGGGAGGGGACAGCCAGGGCTAGCAGAATTGGGAGAATTCAATGTTCAGGCCACCAGGATGTAGACTGCCCAAGCGGAATATGAGGTGCATTTCCTCCAATTTACGGTGTTGCTCGCTGTGGCCATGGAGGAGACCCAGGACAGAGAGGTCAGATACGGAATGGGAGGGGGAGTTGAAGTGCTGAGCCACCGGGAGTTCAGGTTGGTTATTGCGGACCGACCGGAGGTGTTCGGCGAAACGATCGCCAAGCCTCCGCTTGGTCTCACCGATGTAGATCAGCTGGCATCTAGAGCAGCAAATGCAATAGATGAGGTTGGAGGAGATGCAGGTGAACCTCTGTCGCACCTGGAACGACTGCTTGGGTCCTTGAATGGAGTGGAGGGGGGAGGTGAAGGGACAAGTGTTGCATCTCTTGCGGTTGCAAGGGAAAGTACCAGGGGAGGGGGTGGTATGGGAGGGAAGGGAAGAATTGACAAGGGAGTTACGGAGGGAGCGGTCTTTGCGGAAGGCAGACATAGGGGGAGATGGGAAGATGTGGCGAGTGGTGGGGTCACGTTGGAGGTGGCGAAACTGACGGAGGATCACTTGTTGTATGTGACGGCTGGTGGGGTGAAAGGTGAGGACTAGGGGGACTCTGCCTTTGTTGTGAGTGGGGGGATGGGGAGAGAGAGCAGTGTTGCAGGGTATGGCAGAGACCCTGGTGCGAGCCTCATCTATGGTGGAGGAGGGGAACCCCCGTTCCCTGAAGAATGAGGACATTTCAGATGCCCTGGTGTGGAACGCCTCATCCTGGGAGCAGATGCGGCGTAGACGGAGGAATTGGGAGTGGGGGATGGAGTCCTTACAGGAAGCAGGGTGGGAAGAAGTGTAGTCCAGATAGCCATGGGAGTCGGTAGGTTTGTAGTGGATGTCGGTAAGGAGTCTATCACCTGCGATGGAGATAGTGAGGTCAAGGAATGGTAGAGAAGTGTCGGAAATGGTCCAGGTGTATTTGAGTGCCGGATGGAAGTTGGTGGTGAAGCGGATGAAGTCAGTCAGTTGTGTGTGGGTGCAGGATGTGGCACCAAAACAATCATCGATGTAGCGGAGGTAGAGGTCGGGGATGGGGCCCTGGTACGCATTGAACAAGGATTGTTCTACGTACCCGACAAAGAGGCAGGCGTAGCTGGGGCCCATGCGTGTGCCCATAGCTACGCCTTGTATTTGGAGGAAATGGGAGGAGTCAAATGAAAAGTTATTAAGTGTAAGTACCAGCTCCGCTAGGCGGAGGAGGGTGTCAGTGGCCGGGTATAGATTGCTTCTACGGTCGAGGAAAAAACGGAGGGCTTCGAGACCATCCTGGTGGGGGATGGAGGTGTACAGTGACTGGACGTCCATGGTGAAGATGAGGGGGTGAGGGCCTAGAGAGTGGAATGCGCGGAGATGACGGAGAGTGTCTGAGGTGTCTTGAACATAGGTAGGGAGGGATTTAACCAAGGGGGATAGGATGGAGTCGAGGTAGGTGGAGATGAGTTCGGTGGGGCAAGAACAGGCAGAGACAATGGGTCTACCGGGACAGTCAGGTTTGTGGATTTTGGGGAGAAGGTAAAAGCGGGCTGTGCGGGGCTGGGGAACGATGAGGTTTGAGGCTCGTTCGGGCAGGACGTGGGAGTGGATGAAGTCGGTGATGGTGCTGGAGATGGTGGCCTGGTGCTCGTCAGTGGGGTCATGGTCCAGGGGTAAGTAGGAAGAGGTGTCCGAGAGTTGGCGCGTGGCCTCAGCTTTGTAGAGGTCGACGCGCCAGACTACCACGGCACCTCCCTTGTCGGCGGGTTTGATAACCCAATCTAGGTTGTTGCGGAGTGAGTCGATGGCAGTGCGTTCAGGGGGGGAGAGATTGGAGTGAGACAGGGGAGTGGAGAAGTTGAGGCGGTTGATGTCACGGCGGCAGTTTTTAATAAAGAGTTCTAAAGCCAGAAGGCTACGAGGGGGGTTCCATGAGGATGGGGTGCGTTGGAGACGGGAAAAGGGGTCATCAGTGGGGAGCGAGGACTCCTTCCCATGGAAGTGAGCTGTGAGGCGGAGGCGACGGTAGAAGCGTTCCAAGTCATGGAGGGCACGGAACTCATTGAGATGGGGACGGAGGGGACAAAGGTAAGACCTCTGCTGAGGACAGACCGTTCGATGTCGGAGAGGGGGAGGTCGGGGGGGATGGTGAACACCCGGCAGGGATGGGGGTTGGGGCCGGAGGAAGGCAGGTGGGTGGAATGGGGACGAGGCGATGTGTGGTGGGGGGGTGGTGGGTGGTCAGGGGGTGGGGGGGTGAGGGCAGTGGTGTGGGTGGAACCCCCCTCGTAGCCTTCCTCATGGAACCCCCCTCGTAGCCTTCCGGCTTTAGAACTCTTTATTAAAAACTGCCGCCGTGACATCAACCGCCTCAACTTCTCCACTCCCCTGTCTCACTCCAATCTCTCCCCCCTGAACGCACTGCCATCGACTCACTCCGCAACAACCTAGATTGGGTTATCAAACCCGCCGACAAGGGAGGTGCCGTGGTAGTCTGGCGCGTCGACCTCTACAAAGTTGAGGCCACGCGCCAACTCTCGGACACCTCTTCCTACTTACCCCTGGACCATGACCCCACTGACGAGCACCAGGCCACCATCTCCAGCACCATCACCGACTTCATCCACTCCCACGTCCTGCCCGAACGAGCCTCAAACCTCATCGTTCCCCAGCCCCGCACAGCCCGCTTTTACCTTCTCCCCAAAATCCACAAACCTGACTGTCCCGGTAGACCCATTGTCTCTGCCTGTTCTTGCCCCACCGAACTCATCTCCACCTACCTCGACTCCATCCTATCCCCCTTGGTTAAATCCCTCCCTACCTATGTTCAAGACACCTCAGACACTCTCCGTCATCTCCGCGCATTCCACTCTCTAGGCCCTCACCCCCTCATCTTCACCATGGACGTCCAGTCACTGTACACCTCCATCCCCCACCAGGATGGTCTCGAAG
>CM075980.1:20965710-21002495 GCA_038087875.1 Malacoraja senta
CCTCCATCCCCCACCAGGATGGTCTCGAAGCCCTCCGTTTTTTCCTCGACCGTAGAAGCAATCTATACCCGGCCACTGACACCCTCCTCCGCCTAGCGGAGCTGGTACTTACACTTAATAACTTTTCATTTGACTCCTCCCATTTCCTCCAAATACAAGGCGTAGCTATGGGCACACGCATGGGCCCCAGCTACGCCTGCCTCTTTGTCGGGTACGTAGAACAATCCTTGTTCAATGCGTACCAGGGCCCCATCCCCGACCTCTACCTCCGCTACATCGATGATTGTTTTGGTGCCACATCCTGCACCCACACACAACTGACTGACTTCATCCGCTTCACCACCAACTTCCATCCGGCACTCAAATACACCTGGACCATTTCCGACACTTCTCTACCATTCCTTGACCTCACTATCTCCATCGCAGGTGATAGACTCCTTACCGACATCCACTACAAACCTACCGACTCCCATGGCTATCTGGACTACACTTCTTCCCACCCTGCTTCCTGTAAGGACTCCATCCCCCACTCCCAATTCCTCCGTCTACGCCGCATCTGCTCCCAGGATGAGGCGTTCCACACCAGGGCATCTGAAATGTCCTCATTCTTCAGGGAACGGGGGTTCCCCTCCTCCACCATAGATGAGGCTCGCACCAGGGTCTCTGCCATACCCCGCAACACTGCTCTCTCTCCCCATCCCCCCACTCACAACAAAGGCAGAGTCCCCCTAGTCCTCACCTTTCACCCCACCAGCCGTCACATACAACAAGTGATCCTCTGTCAGTTTCGCCACCTCCAACGTGACCCCACCACTCGCCACATCTTCCCATCTCCCCCTATGTCTGCCTTCCGCAAAGACCGCTCCCTCCGTAACTCCCTTGTCAATTCTTCCCTTCCCTCCCATACCACCCCCTCCCCTGGTACTTTCCCTTGCAACCGCAAGAGATGCAACACTTGTCCCTTCACCTCCCCCCTCCACTCCATTCAAGGACCCAAGCAGTCGTTCCAGGTGCGACAGAGGTTCACCTGCATCTCCTCCAACCTCATCTATTGCATTCGCTGCTCTAGATGCCAGCTGATCTACATCGGTGAGACCAAGCGGAGGCTTGGCGATCGTTTCGCCGAACACCTCCGGTCGGTCCGCAATAACCAACCTGAACTCCCGGTGGCTCAGCACTTCAACTCCCCCTCCCATTCCGTATCTGACCTCTCTGTCCTGGGTCTCCTCCATGGCCACAGCGAGCAACACCGTAAATTGGAGGAAATGCACCTCATATTCCGCTTGGGCAGTCTACATCCTGGTGGCCTGAACATTGAATTCTCCCAATTCTGCTAGCCCTGGCTGTCTCCTCCCCTCCCCCAGCCCTCGGGCTACTCCTCCGCCTTTTCCTTTTTTCCTTTCTTCTCCCCACCCCCTATCAGTCTGAAGAAGGGTTTCGGCCCGAAACGTTACCTATTTCCTTCGCTCCATAGATGCTGCTGCACCCGCTGAGTTTCTCCAGCATTTTTGTGTACCCTCAAACAAGAAGATCATTGTCAAGTATAAAGTAAGTATAAAGATAAATGGGGTGGAAGTTGAAAGAGTGCATGAAAATAAATTTCTTGGGGTTATAATTGACGATAAAATAAGCTGGAAATCACATATTAAACATGTAAAATTAAAATTGTCAAAAAGTATCTCTGTATTATACAAAGCCAAGCAAGCTCTGGATTACAAATCACTCCGTATTCTTTATTGTTCATTAATTTTACCCTACTTAAATTATTGTGCAGAAGTCTGGGGTAATAATTATAAAAATTCGATACACTCATTAACCATGATGCAAAAAAGAGCAATTCGTATTATCCATAATGCTAAGTATCTGGGTCATACGAATCCATTATTTTTAGAGTCAAAATTATTAAAATTAGAAGATTTGGTCACATTCAAAACAGCTCAGATAATGTTCAGGGCCAAAAATAAAAATTTACCTGGAAACATTCAAAAATTATTTAACGAGCGTGTGGGGGGTTACAATTTAAGAGGAATATTTAACTTTAAGAAACAAAAAGTCCGTACGACTAGAAAAACCTTTTGTATTTCAGTTTGTGGAGTAGGAGTGTGGAATAAATTAAACGGGGAATTGAAGCAATGCACAAACATGAATCATTTTAAAATGATATATAAAAAAATAATTCACAAGGGGTACAGGGATGGAGGGGATGGTTGACAAGTGGGGGTTGATGTTTATCTTGCTTTACTATTGTTTACTTATGTTTGGGTACTTCAGATATGAAGTTTGTATGTACATAATAGTTGTATGTATATATATGTCTGTAGGTATTATGGGAAATTGCCTAGGGTAGTATTATTATTAGTAATGAATTGATTTATAAATATGATAGAAGTGTTGGGGAAAAGGGGTGAGATTTAATAAGTTATTCTTCTTCTCACTCCTTTTCGAGCTTGTACAGACACAGAGTTGGACATTGGAACTTTGATTTTGTTCTTCTCATTGCTTTGTAAATATTGATTGTAATGTCCAATTGTTTGATAATTTCGATTTTGTTAATATTAATGTCTTTAATGTCTTTACTTGTTCGGAATAAATAAAAATAAATAAATACAAATAAATAAAGGTGCTATTTTAAAGAAGGTGAGCATTGCCTTATTTCCTAGCCAGTATTAATTTATTTACCAGTGTCACCAAAGTAGATTGTTCTTTATCTTTACTGTGATGACACTGGTAAAGAAACTAACATGGCTTGGAAATAAGGCAATGCTCACCTTCTTTAAAATAGCACCTTGGGATCCTTTACTCCGATCTGAAAAGGGGCTTTATTGAAAGATTTCATTAAACAATAAGCATCACTGACAGTCCAGTTCTGGACTGTCAGTCTAGATTGTGCTCATGTTTCTGATGCAGGACTTCGGCTTTCTAACATAAACAAATACATGTGTTGATGACAGATGACACGGTGCTGTAAATTAGATCAAATAACTGATCCAATGATCATAACTTTACTGCAATTCTTGTAGATGGATATCAATTTTATGAATTATATTTTTTTAGAATTGCAACCATTTTTTTTCTAATCTAGGTCTTAAGCATTCAGCCCAATATTATAAAGATAATTGCTTGAAGACTAAATCATAACTCATATACATATATTGGATGAATTGTTAAATCACTGTCTTCCACATATTTAATGTTATTCGATATTTCTCTGCTTATTGTTTCTTTACTATGAATTTGTCTGTGGTGTTCCTGCTGGGTTCTCTGCACAAGCTGAAACTGTGGCACATAAAAAAGCTTTTTATGCATGAAACCAAATTTTTTTGTAGTTGCTATGGAGAACATATATTAAATATCTGTATCAGGAGCTAAAGGGCAGTTCAAACCTCTAAATGTCTGTTTCTATGGTTACACATTTGGTTGTCATAGAAACCAAACTACCATCTAAACGATTTAACACAGGTAAAAGTAATACTAAATCACTTCAACCATTAACAGTGTGCATACTCAAGATTTATTTGTTAAACCAATGACCATATAGTTCCATTGGTGTACCACATTACATGTAGCTAAAGAAACAAGGGATGGCAGTGACAAATGCATCACAAAGCCCATAACTACATAACTTGAGTCTTAATGGTCATGACCGACACACCACCCATCCATGTTCTCCAGAGATGCTGCCTGACCCTCTGAGTTACTCCAGCACTTGGTATGTTTTTGTAATCAAGCATCTGCAGCTCCTTGTTTCTCCGAACTTGCTGTTGTGTATGATCAGTTCAATTTTACAATTAATCCCCTCAATAACTCCATATAGTTGCAGAATTGGTTTTCCGCATGTTAAAATATCTTTTCAGCTGAGCAAATTAATTATTTAATTATCAACTTTAAGCCGTTCAGTTGACTGTAACTGTCCAACAGCTCCATTGATCCATATTCGATTTCCAGCAAACTTCAATATATTTGATTCATTCATCCAAACCTTTGATGCAGCTTGGTCCCCAGTACCCTACCGGTTACAACTCTGTAAATGATCCGTTTATTCCTGATCATTTTTCTGTCCATTACTTACTTATTATTACAAACCCAAGGTCCAGATAAAAGACAAGACATTACATAGAATAAATTGCATACAAAGGCACAATAAATTACTTATAAAAACACAATAAATTACATACAAAAGCATAATACATGATTTAAGATCAAGAATACCAAAAATCAGTGTCCTACAATGAGACAACTATACCAATGTCTCCACAGCTGGGATTGGTAGCTGTGGAGACATTGTGCTAAACCTTATGTTAGATGAGGCCAAGATGATTTCATTTTCAGACTCATTAATCCGGCAAATAAATTTATACATAAGATTTCTTAAGAAAGTTTGTAAAGTATTGACTCCTGCAGCCACAAACATTTCACTTGCACTACACCATCTAGGTCTCTTAAGTAATATTCTTACGGCATCATTATAAGCTACTTTAAGACTCTGTAAGCTTGCTTTTCTGCAGTTTGACCACAGGTGTGCAGTATAGAGTGGTGTACAACATGCTCTGAACAGAGACACCTTCATTCCATCTGTACACGCACTAGACTTGCGTAAGAGAATGTTTGCTTGTGCATACATCATACGGCTTTGCCTATAAATATCCTCATCATCTGTCATTTGTTCTGTAAGAAAATGTCCAAGATATTTTACCTTATTACAGACACTAAGATTATTATCAGACAATTTAAAATCAGGAAATTTTAGACATTTATCCTCTTTGGTTCCACAGATCATGACAGCACTCTTACCAGCATTATATTTAATATCATGTTCCACACCATACACAGAACATATAGTAAGGAGCTGCTGGAGGCCAGCGCTAGATGGACTAAAGACCACAAGATCTGCATACATAATATGGTTCACTAGAGTATTACCAATCATGCACCTAATATTACAGGCTTTCAATTGCTTGGACAGATCATCAATATACAGATTAAAAACTGGGGACAAAATTCCCCCTTGTCTGACACCATTGCTAACCCCAAATGGAGCTGAGACCCTATTGCCCCATTTTACTTGCATAGTCTAGTGGGCATACCAGTAAGCCAGAATTTTAACAATATATTTAGGCACCCCTCTTTGATTCAATTTAACAAACAACTTGCTATGATTGACATGATCAAGGGCTTTGGAAACATCAATAAAGCACATAAGAATTGATGTTTTTACCTCTATATTTGTTTACAATTTCCTTTATATACACAAGTCAGTGCCATGATTAGCTTTAAAACCAAACTGGTTATCCGTGGAGTTAACAAACTCATTTAATCTATCCAGCAGAATTCTTTCTAGGACTTTTGACAATATGCTGGCTAAAGCTATGGGTCTGTAATTATTTAGGCTGCCAACTTTACCAGATTTGTCCTTAATGACTGGCACTAACAGAACAGACTACATTTAGTCTGGTAACAAGCCATGAATCATAAAGCCAGTAAAACAAATAGCAAGGAGAGGAGCTATCCTCATACTGGCATATTTAAGATGTTCAGCAGAAATATGATCTAAGCCACTTGCTTTGTTGTCAGACAGCTTGTTCATAGCTTGATACACCTCATGTGACATAATCATCATTGAATCATTACTCTCAATATTGTCCACCCTATACAAATCACTTTGGACACAGTTGAATTGAGTACTAGCATGCTGTCGCCATAACTCTGCGATATTAGCTGTTCCGGAGATTAACCATTCCTTTATCAATTTGCATATTAGCCGCAACCCCATGTGTTATCATTTTCTTTAATAACCTCTTGTGTAGCACTTTATCAAAGGCCACATACACATCTACTGATTCATCCTTAATTATTCTGCTAATCACAACATCAAAATAACAACAGGTTTGTCAAATATGATTTCTCTTTCAGAAGTCCACAGACTCTGCTCAATCATATGATAAATTTCAAGTGTGCTTCTCCACTTCCTTACTAATAATTGATGCCAGGCTTACTGGCCTATAGTTTATCCTTTCTACATTCCCATCTGTGGGAGTCAAGAGAGAGACAAGAGACATTTATTTGTCACATGTACCAATTGATACAGTGAAATGTGTGTACGCCATACAGCCATATGAATAATAAAGAGCACAGAACACGATAGTCTTTAACACAGACAACCCCACACAGCGGGATCAAAGTTTCCCACTGTGAGGGAAGGTTCCAAAATTCAGTCATCCTCCTCTGTTGTCCTCCCATGGTCAGGGGGCTCCCGAACCCCCGATGTCGCCGCTACGTGTGGCCCGATGTTCAGGCCCACTCGCCGGGGTGATGGAAGTCCGACGTCGGGACTGGAGGACATCCTCAGCGGCTTGGACATCCGAATTGGCCACTTCCTACCGGAGTTCGCGGCTCCTGAAGTCCACAGGCCGTGCTGGGTGGAGATTCAACGCTGGCGGCCCTCAGCAAAAGGTCCCAGGACTCCTCGATGTTGAAGTCAGCGCCGCCCGCGCTGGAAGCTCTACAAACCACAGCTCCGCGATGTTGAAGCAGCAGGCCCAACACTCCGGAGCTTCAACGGCAATCCAGGTAAGCAATCGCCCGCTCCTCGATGTATCCAGCGCTGCTCCGCCGCTGCTGAAGCTCTGGTCCGGGTCCCCGGCAGGAAAGGCCGCTCCAATCCAGGTGGTAGGCCGGGAGGAGGGGGGCGAGGACGCGACTCGGAGAAGAGTCGCATCCTCGCCAGGAAGTGACTGGGAAACAGTTTCCCCCTTACCCTACCCCCCTCCCCCACATAGAAAAGCTAAAGAAATCTCCAAAACATACTTTTAACATGACTAAATATTTAAAAAAGACAGAAAAACAGACAGACTGTAGGCAGAGGTTGCCATCTATTATGGACGTAATTTTAGATGACAATCAGAGCATCCGCCATCTCCAAGGCTACCTCTTTCAAAATCTTGGGATTCAAGCCATCAGTTCCAAGGGATTTATTGGCTTGCAGTGAGATTCATTTTTAATTGTGGCCAATTTCTCATAGTTCCTTATTTGCACCTATAGTTCACCACTATTTCCTGGATTTTTCTACCACAAATGCAGATACAAAATGTGTTTAATGTTTTTGTAATTTTTTTATTCCCCAATATAATTTCTTACCTTGCATCTATAAAAGGTCCAGCATTAATAATTTTTAATTCATATTCAAAGCCTTTCACCGTTTTTTTTGTTTCTCACATTATATGCTTTCCTTTTCCTCATCTATTCCTTGATCCTCTTTTGCTGAAACATGAATTTCTTTGCAACATTTTAAGCCTAATCTCTTCGGAATCATCACTTTAGTCGCTTACACATGTGGCTGTGTCTTATAATCTCCTGGGGGCTTGAAATCAGAATTCAAGACAATCATCTTCTCAATAAGATTGTGTCTCTCCTTTTCCAACTTCTTCCGAGTTCTGAACTCACAAGCATTCAGCCTCTAATACTATCAATATCCCCTCTTTTCAGCAATGACGGGTCTAGTTCTCCTGTGGGGTTTATGCGCCTATAAGGTATACATATTTGTTGCAAACTATGCACTAATTATTTAAATGTCAGCCGTTGCTTGCTGACTGTTGTTTCAGAGTGTACTGAATAAGCGAGTTCGGGATTCTAAAAAACGCAAGGAATCATGGGATTTGTCAAAGGTCACTCGCTATAAAGATAAAGCGAACGAAGGCTGTCTGCTTAAACTGTATTTAAATTCTTATCTTTATTCATGATTTATGTGTAAAAATATATTTAATCTGAGGAACGGGGGTGCCAGGTAACGGTAGAGCGGGGGCAGATGCAAGTGAGGGACGGGGAGAGACTGTTTCTCGGCATCTGCGGGACCCCCCTCCCCCCCGGGTATCCCACCACCACCCGGGGCCAGACGGAGACATCTGGGGCGACCCCGGACTGACGGGACAGTGGCCCGGAGCAGCGGTGGCCCACAGCCAGCGGGGAGAAGCACCAACTCCAGCCAAACCCCGTTCCAACTCCAGAGGAACCCGCTCCCCGATGGGCCGGGAACCGCCAGCCGCACACCCCGCCTCAGTCAGCGGCTGCGGGCCAACCCCCTGGCGCCGGTGAAAGCCGAGCACCAGCCATCAATGGGAACACACACAAAACGCTGCAGCAACTCAGGCAGCATACCCAGAGAAAATGAATGGGTGACGTTTCAGGTCGAGACCCTTCTCCAGCACTCCGTGTGCATCCCCACAGATGACCGGCACTCGGCCCCTGAGGGGGCCGACTGACAGCCGCTGGAAAAGGCGAGAGGCGCAGCCGATGGTCACCGGCCTGCCAAGGTCACTCTGTGACCTGTGACGATGCTGAGGGATTCGGGTCCCATTCACTGTGGGGGAGGGCAGGTGCGATTCTCCTCAGACCCGGAGCTCCGACCTCAGCGACGGGAATTGCTGAGCAGCAGTTCCCACAATAGAGCAGCAGTCAAAGGGATAGATGGCAGGAGAGCGGAGGCAGGGACTGGGGAACGGGAGAGGGGCTTTCCCCCCCACGCCAGCTGCAAGTCCGGGGCAGCCACCGGACAGGAACAGGCATGTCCGGCCGCCCCGGACAGGGATGGGACACTCGTTAGGGGACGGGGACGGTAATGAGACTCCGCTCACAAATCTGCCTCCTGTGTTATGCAGGAGAGGGGTGCGTGGTTCGTCCCTGTATAATAACCCTGTATAACCCAAGAGGGCAGCCCGAGTGAGAGTGAGACCATTACACCCAGGCTGAGGGGGACCAGACCGTGATTCATTAGATTGTCACTGCTGAGATTTCTGCATGGACCAGTGGAGAAGGGAGAATTAGTGTCGCTAACTCCAGTAGCAATTTAACAGCACTTGCAGCATGGGAGTCCCAGTTCGATCCAATGTTTATCTCCAGTGACCTATGACATGGGCATGCACAATCGGAATACCGAACTCGCTTATTATTTCAAATCTTTTATAAAATTCTCCCATGTTAAGATCACTCTTGCCTGAAATCCTCTTTAGTTAATGGATGGTTATATTTATTCTACAAAACAAAATTTAAAATGAGCTGTTCCCTCAGCTAATTTGTAAAGATAAAAAAGAGTAGTATTCAGCTGTTTTCACAGCAACATCACCCACATAAAAAGAAAGCAAAACAATGTAGCTTTTGACAAATAAATGAATACTGTCACTAGACCCAAACATATTAAAAAATCTAAATTTTAATTTTCTGGGAAATAGGATTCAACATTATAATGTCATCATGGACAGTGATATAAATCATGCTTGAGGAATACACCGTCCTGTCCTTAAGAAGTGAAATAAAGGTTATTAAATAGTGAATAATGCATTTGAATGTTTTTCATGCCCGTGCACAGGAGGACTATATGGGTGTGAGAATAACAGGACACAGTGGCTATGCGTGGATGTGGCTTATGTAAGTGTAGGAATAATTACGCTGATGTGTGTGGGTGGTTGAATAATTAGATATGCTTCGTGAGTGACTATACGTGAATTTGTACCTAAGTGGATTGATGAGAAATTGGATGAGTGACTGCAAAACACAGGACATAATGACGACGAGTGGAAAGCAGAATTGGTATCTGCAGGCTAAAGACCATCTCCATTGTAATCAAATTTAGCTCACTTAAAAATGTAGGTTTGCTGGACTTGTCCAACAGCATTACTCTGATTTATCTAACTGCTGTAACATAAAAACATTGACTGATTATTTAGGGAGCTCGTTTCATTGCACTTGTTTCTAATGCACTGATCCTTAACTACAATGAGATGTCAGGTGTTACTCTGGAATGATTTATCCTTCTCTTGTTCCCCTCTTCCAGCAGGGAGATAGTGCAGAATCTGGTGTTCAGTTCAAAAAACAAATTAAATGAAGATTGAAGTTATAATCACTGTACTCTTCTTCCAAACTTGTTTCTTTTCTTTAGAATCGAACAGTTAAACAAACAATTAGGAGATACCAAGACAAAGGGATTTCAAACATGGCTCTGCAAACCCTAGGAACTTGTAAAGAAATGTTAAGTATAAATATTTCTGGCAGCACTAAACCGTTGTTCATTTAACACAATTAATTATGCAAGACTGCATGTAGTAATGATGATATCGTTGGATAGGGAGGAGATGACTGGTTAATTACAGGCACAAGTGACTGCAGATGTTGGAATCTTGAGCAAAAAACAAAAGGCTGGAGGAACTCAGAGGGTCAGGCAGTGTCTGTGGAGGAAATGGACAGATTACATTTCAGACAGAGATCCTTCACACTAATTGTTGGTTAATTATCTTGGCAATCAAATGGTGCCCATCCTCTCTTTCTGTTGAACGAGATATTGCTTTTATGCACATTATTTATCCCCTACTTACAAACGGTATATGTGAACTTTTGTAGTGAGTCCTAGCTGACACCAACTCACTGGCTGGTACAATATTGTTAATAAATACTGTAATTATGCAAAGCTCAATTTTAACTGTGAACTGGCAGAAGATATCAATGGATTGCTGAAGTAGAATTTAATTTACAGAAAGGATTTAACATTTTAGAAACGTCACAAAAGAGAAAGAAATACATGATAAATGTTAGGTAGACAATGCTGGAGAAACTCAGCGGGTGAGGCAGCATCTATGGAGCGAAGGAAATAGGCGACGTTTCAGGTCGCATGCCTTTTTGCACAGCTTCTGGACTGGTTTGATTCTTTGGTCATCACTAGTTCTCTAATTCACATTGCTTCTGTTATCTTTTCAACAGGACTGCTATTGCCATATCTCTTTACCAACAATCAATTGGGGAAATGCATAGTTTAGTTCACCGGGTAGTGTGGAAATATAACTATTTATTCAATGTTAATTAAAACGTCATTTGTTCTATTTGCTGGCTTGGTTACCACACAAAAAATTAACACTGTACTGAAAACAGCATAGCCAGGAATCGGAATTAACAATTGCCCGGGTGCCAATGACCATCTAAAGTCCCGCCGGGCAACCTAAAAGCCCGGCTTAACATTGCAGATACTGGTTTATACCGAAGATAGACACATTTTGCCCGGCTTAACATTGCAGATACTGGTTTATACCGAAGATAGACACAAAAAAATGGAGTAACTCAGCGGGTCAGGCAGCATCTCTGGAGAAAAGGAATAAGTGACGTTTCGGGTTGGTGGCGGCGACGGCTGTAGTGCGGGGTGACGGAGGGTCGAAGCGAATGACGGGCCCGCACAGCAGTAGCGGCGGCAGCTCCACCTTCTTCTGCACCCTGCCCGCCCTCATAGTGGCTGCTGCGTGCTATTCCGCCAACAGCGATAACCGCTTTCAAAACAAATTCTCCCGCACGCCGAGGCTGGGAGGAAGGGGGAGGCGCCCTTCCGCCGTCTGAAGCACCTGCACCGCTCGGCCCCGCACCTTCCTATTGGCTGGCGGAGGAGGGGAGGCGGTGGCGAGGAGATCCCAACTGCCTCCCCCTTTGGCGGCGGCACTTGGCGGTGGACAGGGACGGCCAAGGCAGCGGGGCGATGATGCCAGTGTTGTCCGAGGAGCGCCTACCTTCCTTCATCCCAACTTCTTCTGCCCCTTCCCCCCCTCTCTCTCTAGTACGCCCCCCTCCACCCTCCTTAGCCTGAGACCGCTCCTCTCCATCCCGCACTGATCCCCATTCCTGCCTCTATTCAGTCCTCACTGACATCCCGTGTGCTCCCCTCCTCATCTACTCCCCCCCCCCCTCCCCATCTATTCATCCTGCACTGATCTCCCTATCCACCTCACATTGATTCTCCTGCCACTCCCCATCAATCCTACACTGGACCCCCAATTCATCCTGTACTGACCCCCCGTCCGATCCATCCTGCACTGCTCCGCCCCTTCATCCTGCACTGCTCCCCCCCATACATCCTGCACAGATCCCCCCCATTCAACCCCACTCTCCTCACAATTTTACCTTCTCCAACCAACACGCACTAATTCCCCTGCCTCAATCCATCCATTCCGCACCGATTGCCTTCTCAACCCCCCCCCCCACCCCACCGCCATCTATCCATCCTGCACTGATTCACACATCCCCCCCGACCCTATTGTGCTGGAAATGTCTTCAGAGCGAACATTGACTATGTTTGATAATGGAATGCAATCAAATATGTATTAATTCCCAATGTTATTATTTGTTTTAATCCATAAAGATGGATTAATTAAATTGTGAACACGTGAAACATTAAAACCGCAGTGTTCGATTGTCACTGCTACCGTTGACACGTTATTACAGAATTCATTTTAACGGCAAATCAATGCTCTTAATATGGAGTATCAGTACTGTAGTTATTTAATGAGCAACATTTACAACTATACGTTGGATTTATCCAGGTTTTACTTCTAGTCAGGCATATACATCACAAATTTGGTCAGGAGATATTTCAGTTAAAATTTTAACATTAATTCTGAAGTGGGAATGATGGAAAAAGCATTTATCAACAATTTTTTTTTAATTTGTTGCTTACAAACTGGGTATCTTCATTTCTGTTCACAACACATACATCTAATCTGAATGTCCGGTAATGTGGCGTTTTGACACCTTTAAACATATTGCCAAAAGAACATTTGCTGCAGTTATGTCCTTTGGCCATCTCTTGTCAGTTAGAGTAATGTTAAACTGTCAGATGGGTATAGTCGGTTTTAACAGCTATTATCATAAAATTTCTTTGCAACCTGTATATTTTGTTGTAGATAAATTATGTGGGAAGCGAGAGTGTTTATGTACCAATAGCAATAACGACCCATGCTAAGGCCATGTCATGATAATTTTCGGTCCTTCACAGAAAACATGCTTGCATCAATCTGTAGTGTGCATGGTTAAGCATATATGTTACCATGGTCTAGGATTTATTGACACAAGTTGATCATACGCTGAATAATCCAACCACATTTTTGTGTGAAAGTGGAAATAAATAATATAAATTGCATTCATTGCAACGTGTAAAAAGAGTTGAGATACTGTATTATGGTTTTGCTGCATGTCATTGTGGTATATATCATGTCTTGATTGGTGAATATGTTTAGTTTGTGACTTTATTTGAAGCAGAAATAATATGTGAATGCTTCATTGAGCATAATTCCGACTGGTAACTATGCACTTCGGCCGAGCACATTATCGCATGCGTCATGCAAGCCGTCTTAAATTACCACCTAAACTGTCATTTGGCAACCTAAAATGCTGCCTAGGTTGGCCGGCTGACAACAGAGAAAAAAAGTTAAGTGAGAGCCCCGATAGCAAAAAGTTACTCCAATAGATTGAATTACTAATTCTAAATACATTACTGGTTGTTCCATCCTATAGCAGTTCAGGTGCCAGACAAAATTCACTTCCCAAAAATGAGATACAAATAAAACTTGACCTCACGGAATTCAGAATATATCAGAGAAAAGTAAATGAACAATTTGATTTCAACTCATATTTCTTAATGCATACGCAGATGATGCGATTTCACGTTATGCAAACACCATGATATAAACCTTTTCTAGGAAGTTAATTGCATTTTTAACAATGCTTCAATGATCAGATACCGGAACATATCTTTACTGGTGGAAATGCAGTTACGGCTTCGTTGGGTGGTGGAGCAAGGAGGAAGAGAGTGAGTCTTAGAGGGAGGGAGAAAAACTTGAAGGAAAATGGGTTGTGTTGAGAGTGGTAGAAAAATGAAGAATGAGCTATAGTAATGTATCAGCAGATGGGGAAAAACAGAGCATGGATCATTTAAACTAATGAAAATAGTTGGATTTGTTGCTACCATTCTCAACTACTTTGAATTTCACATATTACCAACAATGTTACCCATCCCTTGCCAAAGGCCTTACATCTCCCAGTCAGTGATGGTCATCAACCCCTACAAAAATGGGCTTCAATTTTTCTTTCCGACACCATCAGAATTCTCACTTCAAAAAGAGTAATTGGAGTATGTATTTTATTCTCAACAAAGTATAAATTAAACTTAATTTTGTTGGATGAAGTTTCAGAGCAGCAGTAGGAAGGTCAAAACCAATTAAATGATTCATTTCATGTGTGGGAGTTTTCTGATTTCAAAACAGAGCGTGGTGGAGGAGGCCTCTAATTTTATGACAACTAGCTGGTAAATCTCAAAGGCATAAACATAATTATCTACCAGGGAACATTGTATGATGAAGTATTTGGGATGTGTGCAAAAGTAAGTGTTCCAGCATCAAAACAAGTTTTCCAACGGTACAGTTTGAGCAACAGGTAGACACAAAATGCTGGAGTAAATCAGCGGGACAGGCAGCATCTCTGGGTAGTACTGAATGATGTTTCGGGTCGAGACTCTTCTTCAGACTGAAGTCAGGGGAGAGGGAGATGCAGAGATAAGGAAATATAAGGTGTGAAAACAAGACAAAGGGGATGAAGATCAAGGTAAATGTAGAATAGATTGTTAGATGGGAGAAGGTAACTACAAAGCAAATAGAGATAAAATGTAATCGGAGAGTCAGACTGGTCGGAGAACAGGGAAGGGGGAGGGATGTAGAGGGAGGGAAAGCAAGGGTTACTTGATGTTAGAGAAGTTAATATTCATACTGCTGGGGTGTAAGCTGCCCAAGCGAAATATGAGGTGATGTGTTTCCAATTTGCGTTGGCGCTCACTCTGACAATGGAGGAGGCCCATGACAGAAAGGTCAGTGTGGGAATGGGAGGGGGAAGTTAAAAGTGTTTAGATCAGATAGGTTTAGGCGGACTGAGCGGAGGTGTTCAGCGAAATGATCGCCGAGCCTGCACTTGGACCCGCCAATGTGTAGGAGTCCACGCCTGGAACAGCTAATACAGTAGATGAGGTTGGAGGAGGTGCAAGTGAACCTCTGCCTCAATATTATATACGTGATGAATCATTTTAAATACTACAAAAAAATATTAAGATGTTGTTAAACATTATGGAAATTCTTTAATTCATTTTAATCCTTCAATATAAGCATTTACACAATGCACCCATCATCTGAACAGGAATATTTCTTAAATTTCCTGATCTGTTAGAATTTCTAATATATTGGTGATAGAAATGTTCTGAGAAACCTAATTTTTCAATATGAACTCAATTTCAATTATTCCAAACAGATATTTACTTCATGTAAATATAGTATAAAATACTGTTTTGATACATCAATATATCAAGGATGTTGCACCAACCTGCAGATCTGTAATTGAAACTCTGTGAGATTCAACTGTAGGCCGGCGAGGCAATCGAGGAGAGGAATGTGGCGATGCAAGTGGAGAACATGGTAAAGAAGGATAAATATAACGTCCGTTAATGGTTGAGCAGCTTCCAGGTGACTGGGTTAAATTAGATCTTTCTTGAAGAGATAGCTTCCGATTGGACATATTAAGCCTGACTCTAGGTACTCGGACATCTTCTGATTGAGCTCTTTCTAATCGTCCAGAAGCACAGAATGGTCTGATCTCCTCATTACCTTCCTGCATAGGTTCATCTTCCAGCATTTCTTCTCCATTTTGTCCTAGCTCACTGCCAGTGACATTCTGATCACATTCAGTTATAATAATGAAAGACTCCATGCCTAAGTCAATGTTTAGGGATGATAAACTACTACTAATGTCTGGCTGATTGATGTTGTTACCATATTGTTCATCTTTCCTAATAGGCCTCTCAGCAGCAGATCTGCTTGAGACACATGATGACATGGTGCCTCGGATAGTTTCATCCAAATGGACAGGTCACGTGACCTTGGGCAGCCTAAAGAAATGATAAGTTGGTTAGGAAAAATATTTAAATCACATTAACTATTAATGAATTATATAATGAGAACTACTACCAATGACAGTGTAAACATTTTATAATGTAAATTCAACCTGATAGTAAGGAAATATTCCATTCAGTTATTACAAACATAGCCCGTATTCAACAAAAAAGCCATGCAAAAGGGGAAAAAAAAGTGTTCAGAATATTTATAGGATCATAGAATATTTTGATAGTAATTGTGGAAATCCTTTTTCACCTACATTTAGGGCTTGAAAATGGTCAAAGTTTGGATTCATCCACATAAGAGCATACAGCATTGAAGCTAAATAAGTACTTTTCAGATCTTAATTCTTTAAGTTTAAGTTAATGTTAAAAAAAATGGTTAAGACTAAAATTGTTACCATAATAAAGATAACCATATTAGCATAGATAAATTAGGAATCTTGAAATGTACAGGGCCACCTGTCTATATACCTGCTGAGTTATCACATAGGATATGTTTTTTTCCCTTGGCCTTAACTTTAATATTTTGTTTAAATCAAAGTACGTTTTTTTATCATTGTGCCAGCATCTCATAAATACAAGAAAAACACAAAAGGAAAGACACTTGGACAGGTACATGGATGAGAATATGGGCCAAATACAGCCAAATGCGATGAGCTTAGATGGAACATCTTGCTCAGCATGGATGAGTTGGGCCGAAGGATCTGTTTCCATGCTGTACGGCTCTATGAAAGACTGGGACAAATTAGCTTTGCTACAATTCTTAATAATTTCATTCATCTTTTTTTACCTTAATGAAGAGAACTCAAGCCATTTGCAGGATTCCCAATGCAGTCCCATGGAGCTTTTTCCTTTAATATATTTATTTTAAGGTACACACATGCTCCAATTCAGGGACATCGAGAGCATAATTTACTGAAAAAGGTATTGATTGTGGATGATCAGCCATGATCACATTGAATGGTGGTACTGGCTTGATGGGCCGAATGGCCTACTCCTGCACTTATTGTCTATTGTTAAGCATTCCAGTACTATCTACAACAAAATCATAGGCATGTAAAATGTGGCAAATAACATAATTCAAGGGCAATAGTGCTTGCTACGAGATAGAATGTAGAATTCCACTTGTTTCATCGCTACGGTATCAGACCAGACAATTCATGGCAGGTTACATTAGTTGAAGCACAGCTCATCATGAAGTAATTCCAGCCCTAAAACATTGGACATTCCCCTGAAGAACTCCCACAGCTAATTTCAACCATGTTCACCTGTTTCATCAATGATCTTCATCCCCAGGTGAGCAGAACTGGGGATATTCACTGAGGATCGCACAATATTGAATTCCATCCATTTACAATTCCTGAACAAATGAAGCCATTTAACTTTTCATACAGAAAGGGACAACATTGGGCAGTGGCTGATAATTTTCATACTGTATGGAATGCTATTTCCAACAAGTGAAAATCCATATTTGATATGGAACAGCTTTACCATCTCCACATTCCCTTCAATCAACATGTTGGGGATCACTAGTAACCAGAAATTCTGCTGGACCAGCACATAAATACTATTGCTGCTAAAGCTGGCCACAGGCACTGTATCTTGCAGCATGACTCGCCTTCTAACATCCCAAATTATTTCTTCTCTAGAAGACATAAGTCAGCAGCATGATTTACTAATACTACTTGCCTGGATAAATGCAGCTCAAATAACTCAAGAATCACATCCAGGACAAAGCAGCCCACTGGACTGACATGCTAGTCCCCTTGCCACTATCACATTATTAGGGGCTGTGTGCATGATGCACAATATGCATCGGGCTATTCTAACAGCATTAGGCAAATCCATAATCTCTATCAATGTGGAGGGCAAGGAGAGGACAAATAGGTTGTAGTGTTCCCCTGCATCTATTTTCCCAATTCATACTTGGAAATATATTCTCCATCAGTACAGGGTTTAAATCTTTGAACAGCTCACCCGAGTACCTGTACCAGACGACCTCCAGCTCACTATCACATTTATCTCCAGTGCAATTGGAGATGGGCAATAATTTCAGGAATGGGCACACCAAGATCCTGGAACTGAGTTTTAAAAATTCAAGGGCAGACTCATAGAAACCATTTCTGAAATCTGAGCCTACATGTTACTTGCCCAAATTAAAAATCTCCAGTGGCAATTACCAAACATTCTATAGGAACTTTAGACAAACACAATTTGTATGCTTTAAAACACCTCCATGCTTCTTTTAAACTTTAAAATGTAATAACTCTTGTTGTCAGGGGGGATTTCTACAACACCTAAAGTTACAAATAATATATTTTGCCGCTAGTTTATTTTTGGACATTGTTTTGTAGGCCATGCAAATCATGTGGTCTTAATATTTTACAAGGACAACTCATTGATTTTTCCAGTTGACCTCAATTTTAATTCCATTTGTTCTACGTTGGGAGTCATAAAGTAGGATGATCAATGGGATTGAACAAAGTGGAACTCAACTCCCTTCAGAAAAATCTGCCAGTTCACTTAGCTCATTGGCCTCTAGAACATTAAACCGTTCAGATTAACAGCACCTTCTCACTGAAACTAATGTGGAAGCCAGAAACCAGCAAAATTAAAATATCACTTCGAATGGTAATGATAAACAAGTTCAAATCCAGTTCAATTCATACGTTACCTTACTTCAAGATTTTTAATTTGACTATTTGAACACCGTTCATCCACAAAATATTGGAAAATGAAGCAACCAGAACATGGCATTGAACATGGCAAATACCAACCTACAGTTTGACAGTGTGCAAAAGACCAAAAGATCTGGTAAACCAACCAGAGATTGCACCTGGAAAGCTTTACATTTATACAATTTCCTGGGCGACAGGTTTGGCCTTGATAGAGAGCAGAGGAAAATCCCAGGCCTAAAACAAAGACCCCTCCCTCTTTCCCTCCGCCGCCGTCTTCGATATCCACTGGACAATTAACATGCCTCGTTTGTGCTTAAATAGCACACATTCCAAAATTGAGGTACAATCACTCGTATTTTCTCCGCCCAAGATCTTTTTATCCAACAATAAAAGCATGAATGAAGATGCTGCTGGGTTTCCCAAACGGGGAGAAAGGTGATTCGAAACTACATCAAGTCCTTGCTTGCTGCGTTTCCAGCTATCTCGGTTATCCACCACGGTATTCAACAACCCGACACAGTTGCAGGGAATGCCAGACACCACGACAAACGTCGGGTCTTGAAGAATCAGCCTGACAATACCTTCATGACAGAGCTTGTGCCCGCCTGTCCAGGGACGACAGCAACATGTCCGTCCCGCCCGCCGCCGCCAACACAAGCTCGAGCCCCGCGTCCGCCCGATCAACAGCGCATGCTCACAGGTCGGGCCCCCCGGAGGCTTGATCGATACTCGCTGCAGCCAATTGGCAGGTCGAGAGGGCGGGAACGACGTAAGATAAACAAAAGTGCAACCGAAAGAGCCATTGTTGAAACAAAATTGTCAGAAATACCAAGCAAGCCAGGGAAGGAGAGAATTCACGTTTTGGACTGAAGATAGACATGGGGTTAGGAGGGAGAGATAGATCAGCCATGATTGAATGACGGAGAAGACTTGAGGGGCCGAATGATCTAATTCTACCCCTATCCCTTATAAACCTATGACACAAAAAGCTGGGGTAACTCAGCGGGACAGGCAGAATCTCTGGAGAGAAGGAATGGGTGTCGTTTCAGGTCCAGACCCTTCTTCAGACAAGTTCAAGTGAGTTTATTGTCATGTGTCCCTGATAGGACAATGAAATTCTTGCTTTGCTTCAGCACAACAGAACATAATAGGCATTGACAATAGACCATGATGGCGAGAGATGAAGAACAATGAATGAAAGATATACCAAAAAGTAACATTACTTTCCTAATGTTAAAAAATATTTAATGTTTTTGAGCCGTAACATTAAGACGTAGACACAAAGAACTACAGATGCTGGTTTTAAAAAGACACAAAGTGCTGGAGTAACTCAGGGGGTCAGGCAGCATCTCTGGAGGACATGAATAGGTTGACATAGTTATAGTAAAATTACTACAGGCTACCCAGCAACACAGGAAAGGTCAAGTTAATTCAACAGTAACTTTTGCTGCAATATGCAAGTCTTGTTTGCTGCAAGATCTGTAGTGAGCCCAAACAGCCCCCCTATTTCTTGTAGCCAACACACTACTGTCACTACTTTTATATTATAATTTTTTTTTCAAATTTTCTATTTCAATGAGTAATAATTAAAGATAAATTGCTATTTACTTATTATTCTGTAGAGGGGTGGGAATAATCTGCAAGCAGCACCCAAGAACTTGTATGAACAGAATTTATGGATAGAATGGAGAGTGGCTCAGATTTTGTGGCGTTACCAAATGAAATAGACAGCAACTTCAGTAATTTTGCATGTGCAGCTCAAGCCGGAAACCTGAAAGTTGCTCTGAGTGATCTGAAGTTTCTTCAGAAGCTCATGTGCAGCCTTCTTCGACAGAAGGAAGACAAAACATACAGGCATTAACACAGATATCAAAGGCTCTCCTCACAACTCAAGCCCTCTAGTTCTGATAACATTCCTTGTGAATCTTTTCTAAATCCTTTCCAGCTTCATGGCATCCTTCCTATGGATGGGTGACCAGAACTGCATGCAATACTCTAAGTCTTGTTAACAAAAGGATTTCAGAATTAACAGCTATTTTGAGAATAGAATCAAATGGCAACATCCCTAGGCTTTATTCACATTTCAGTGCTAATGTCTACACAACTCAAAATACAATGCTACACCAAGCTAATTTGTTTCCCTGACACTATAAATATGTCTTGTAACACGATTGTCATAGCAGGAAATCCTGCAATGTGATCACCCTACCATTGAAAGATCTCATGAGCTTATAGTTATAGATACTTAAAATGAATTGACAATGATACATTGTGTACCAAATTTAATAAAATTGTTTAAATGACAATACTTTTGCATCACATCATTACAATGAAGTTAATTTATTGTGAATTTGAGAACAGTGAAAGCATTGTGAAAGAGGTTTGGAATATCTCTGCTAAAATTAACTGATTGACATTGGAACTGTACAAAAATGACCAAACTGACACCTCAAATCATAAAGCAACTAATGTTCAGGGCTATCATAATTCTCATATACACTTAAAACCCCCCCCATTATTTCATGCTACAAAAAATCTTGAGAACCAAAGCTTTTACAACAATTGCACATTAGGCTGTTAACCTATAGTTGTTACAATCATATCATACAATTTATTTAAACATTTTAACACTTGATTACATTATGTGCCTTTCATTTTCAATGGTTTCACATAGCAACATTTGACTCTAAATAGAATAGAGATCATTGAATAGATCCAGTCAATCTGACCTGAGGATACACGGCTTAGGTGACTGGATTCATTTAAAGCATTAAATATGTGTTTGTTGTAGTTAATCACACTGTTGTGCAATAAGTAAATATAATATTTGCTATAATTTGCAGGTATTGTTTGCTTCAAGACCTGCAGTAAGCCCAGATAGGCCCCTATTTCTTTTAGCTGACACAGCACAACTTCTTGGCCAACATAGTGCCATCATTGCTCAGGATCTTTTTCAAATTTTCAGTAATAAGTTAAGAGTTTTCTTCTACCTTATGAAACTTCATTTCAAAATTTCATAGCAAAATAGTTCCATCATATTAAGCCACACTGAAATGTAATATTTGCTATGAAAGAAGTGCCACTCCATAGGTTGGCAACTCTTGGTGCAACTGACGGAACATCATAGCACATTTATTCCTTTCTTTCGTCTTGCCAAGAGTGTTGAACAGTCTTGCCTGCAAATAAAGAACTTCTCTAATCCGCTCATTGGAATCTGCCTTCTCAAAATACCCCTTGGCTTCATTCAGATTTTGAATTGCTGATTCAAAAGCTTCAAAAGAAATAAAAATAGAAAACACATCAGTCATCAACAAGCAACATTATTGGATGCTACCACAATATTTCAGCCATTATAAATATGTCAATTTCAATACAGGCACTTAAAGAAAATCCTCAAAGTGTAACTTCTTGCAAATTGCAGGATCTTTAAATCTTTAACCTTCAGCTAAATTACAAGAATGGTGCAAATTCAATCTATTACCTTCTTGAAAATTTGAAATTTATCAGTAGATTTTACATTATATGATGAAGTCTATGTTTGCATCCAGAAAGACATAGGGTGGCTTTATATTCAGGAGACAAAGGTGTTTGGTGATGATCATCATCAACAAGTATAACCAAGTGAATTCAATTATCGCTTTGGAATCCTCCATCAACATCATGGGGATCATGAATGAGCAAGAACTCAGCTACATAGTACACATAGCTACAGTGGCTTGCAAAAGTTTTCATACCCCTTGAACTTTTCCACATTTTGTCACGTTACAACCACAAACGTAAATGTATTTTATTGGGATTTTATGTGATAGACCAACACAAAGTGGTGCATAATTGTGAAGTGGAAGGAAAATGATACATGGTTTTCAAATATTTTTACAAATAAAAAACTGAAAAGTGTCACGTGCAAAAGTATTCAGCCCCCCTGAGTCAATACTTTGTAGAACCACCTTTCGCTGCAATTACAGCTGCAAGTCTTTTGGGGGTATGTCTCTACCAGCTTTGCACATCTAGAGACTGAAATTTTTGCCCATTCTTCTTTGCAAAATAGCTCAAGCTCAGTCAGATTGGATGGAGAGTGTCTGTGAACAGCAATTTTCAAGTCTTGCCAGAGATTCTCAATTGGATTTAGGTCTGGACTTTGACTGGGCCATTCTAACACATGAATATGCTTTGATCTAAACCATTCCATTGTAGCTCTGGCTGTATGTTTAGGGTCGTTGTCCTGCTGGAAGGTGAACCTCCGCCCCAGTCTCAAGTCTTTTGCAGACTAACAGGTTTTCTTCCAAGATTGCCCTGTATTTGGCTCCATCCATCTTCCCATCAACTCTGACCAGCTTCCCTGTCCCTGCTGAAGAAAAGCATCCCCACAGCATAATGCTGCCACCACCATGTTTCACAGTGGGGATGGTGTGTTCAGGGTGATTTGCAGTGTTAGGTTTCCACCACACATAGCGTTTTGCATTTAGGCCAAAAACTTCAATTTTGGTCTCATCTGACCAGAGCACCTTCCTCCACATGTTTGCTGTGTCCCCCACATGACTTGTGGCAAACTGCAAACGGGACTTCTTATGGCTTTTTTTCAACAATGGCTTTCTTCTTGCCACTCTTCCATAAAGGCCCGATTTGTGGAGTGCACGACTAATAGTTGTCCTGTGGACAGATTCTCCCACCTGAGCTGTGGATCTCTGCAGCTCCTCCAGAGTTACCATGGGCCTCTTGGCTGCTTCTCTGATCAATGCTCTCCTTGCCCCGGCCTGTCAGTTTAGGTGGACGGCCATGTCTTGGTAGGTTTGCAGTTGTGCCATACTCTTTCCATTTTCGGATGATGGATTGAACAGTGCTCCGTGAGATGTTCAAAGCTTGGGATATTTTTTTATAACCTAACCCTGCTTTAAACTTCTCCACAACTTTATCCCTGACCTGTCTGGTGTGTTACTTGGGCTTCATGATGCTGTTTGTTCACTAATGTTCTCTAACAAACCTCTGAGGCCTTCACAGAACAGCTGTATTTATACTGAGATTAGATTACACACAAGTGGACTCTATTTACTAATTAGGTGACTTCTGAAGGCAATTGGTTGCACTGGATTTTATTTAGGGGTATCAGAGTAAAGGGGGCTGAATACTTTTGCACGCGACACTTTTCAGTTTTTTATTTGTAAAAAAATTTGAAAACCATGTATCATTTTCCTTCCACTTCACAATTATGCGCCACTTTGTGTTGGTCTATCACATAAAATCCCAATAAAATACATTTACGTTTGTGGTTGTAACGTGACAAAATGTGGAAAAGTTCAAGGGGTATGAATACTTTTGCAAGCCACTGTACATAGTTAAATACTGTAGCTACAAGCACTGGTTAAATGCTGGTTATCATGCAGCAGTACTCAACCCAATACTCCAATAATGACCATAGATAAAATACCATAGGGTTAAGACTAACTCCAAAACTATCTTCCATAATCAAAAATGTGAACTAAGGACAGATTTTGCAACCAACACATCAGAATGCGAGGTTTAAAGCAATACGTTAGTCATTCTACACGGAGGTGTACGATTTAAAATGCATTATTCCAACAATGTTTAAAATGGTCTGTTTAATAAGGATCAATGATAAACGTGTCCATCTGAAAAATTACAGAATTTAAGAACAAATGTAAATACAAAAGATTCACAGCAAAATTATACTTTTGTTTATAAATATTATTGCAGATCGTAATGTATAAAGTGAAAGTCATAAAACTTTAAATATTTACCCTCGGCTTTTTCTTGAACAGAGCAAGAAGCTACAGAAGCAACCTGACATTTTGCCAACAACAGCATCGCACGTCCTTTGTCCAAGACTGTTCCATTAGCCAGAATGGGTTCAATAGTCATATGCAGCACATTCAAAGCTTGGTCTGGAATTCCAAGCATCAGCTAGAAAAAAATGTATTTTCCTTGAACATTCCACATTTTAAACTGTCATAGCTGCAAATGAACAACTATTATTATTCCATGGAGACACAAGGCACTGCAAATGTTGGAATCTTGACTAAAAAACAAAGAGCTGAAGGAACTCAGCAGGCCAGACAGCATCTGTGGAGGGAAAAAAGGCAGACGATGTTTCGGGCTGAGACCTTTCTTCAGTCCGAATCGAAACGTTGTCGGGTCCTTTTCCCTCTACAGATACTGCCTGGCCTGCCGAGTTCCTACAGCATTTTGTTTTTTGTTTATTATTCCTAAAATTAGTTCCAACTGATTACATTCACTTCCTGTATCAACATATGATCAACATGCATGGCAATGTTTTCCTTTCTTCTCCATTTCCAACATAATACGCAATTTACTTTACATTTATGATCTGACATTTTATCCTATCAGGGCAGCCTTCAACAAAATTAACAATTTTTAACCCAAATTAACCTACCTGCTACCAAAACAAGTGACACATGTTTCCAACTTCTTCTTCAAGTTTACTTCCAATGTCTATTGCTCCCTATCCATCAGTCTTGATCTGATCATACCTGTTCATCTTGATTGTACTTATCTATTTTCACTAGTTATCTACTATAGGCAGTCCATTCTTACCCCCAACAACCTGAGCCATCACTGCAAGGACTGGCCTATTTCTCTAATTTCATTTAGTTTTAGCTGGAGGAGAAAATATTAGTGAAAACTTCGATTTGGAGGGAAAAGTATACTCAACTTCTGACACACAAACATTCTAGGAAATAAGTGAAATAAATAAATAAGTTTAGATGAACAAATGGGAATTTTAAACTGAAATCACACCCATGTTGGTAGTTATGTAATTTTAATTTTTGATGTTACCTTCAAGTTTGTTGAGACAATAAATCTCTGAAAAGTTGCTTTCTTGAAAAAGTAGAATACCAGAAGAGAAATTATTAAAGCATTGAAAACTAACATGTTAAGGAAACACTCCTGACTGAAGAAATATTCACATAAGCATATAATAATAATTTAGTTGAAATATCAATTTCTCCACAGACAAATCAGGAATGATAAACTAAGATTTATATTACAAATAGCAGAATTGAAAATATACTGGATTTAAATTGTCTTCAAGATAACAAAAATCTCAAGATACCAGCAAACAAAAATAGGCCAAAGCAGATAACGATGAAATAATCAACAGATTGGGTAGAGTATATGGAGCTATCATTCTGGTTTAAGGTTCTCAAATGGAAAAAATAACTTTCTCTCCACATATTTGAGTACTTCCAGCATTTTACGTTTTTCATCAGGTACTTACACTGAATTAAATTGCCACCCAACAAAATCATATTTCACATGCAAGTCAATGGTGAATGCAATGTTTTTTCTTAAAATAACCACATTACCTGCATTCAGAAAATAATTCTCTGCATTTCCTTTCTGGGTAAACATCAAATAATTGGTCGTAAATTTTGGATACTCAGCCTCGCCTGAAGGCAAGGATTAAAACAAAATAACATAGCCCTGACATGGGGCACAAAATATAAAATTCAGGATATTTTGGAGAATCTATGTTTATACTGGTGGTATACAATTTAAACATCATCGCTTTCATCCAACTTCAGTAGTGGCTTCCATTGCACTTTTAAAACCTCTTCTGCTCTCCGAATGATTTTAAAAAATGCAAGCTTCGACTGAAGTTTGGTGAAAAAGTAGTGGTTTAAAAATAGTGTGCTCACTGCAGTACAGTGCTGTTGTTTTGAAATGATGTTATGTTTCTATGACTGTGCTGCACTTATTGAGAAACTGCTTCAGAGTGAATCACAATGGTCTTGTGGAGCATTATATTCCACAATTTTGTCAGCAATATCTATAGCAAAAGCATGATTTAATTTTATCCGGGTCACACATTGCTGGTGTTCAAATGTTTAATGCACGAAGTAACCAAACCGTATAAATTTAAATCCGAACAAAAATATGCATTCCTTGATCCATATGAAACATATCTGGTAAGGTGTACACTTTATACTTGTGACAGAACTTACCTGTGAAAATGCCAAATGCAAGATGGCTTCTGATGTTAGAGGCTCCAAATGATATTCACGACTCAAAGCCAATGCTTTTAGGAGTAAAGGAACTGCCACTGCGTGACATGAGGAACGCCAGAAAAGCTCAGCCTCCAAAATAAGAACCCTACAATTATACAGTTGCATACATTTTACAAAACTCACTGAGGAAGTTAATTTTCATATCTAATTTTCCAGATGAGATATAGCCAATTTTACATTTTCCTTCTTTTCAAAATCAATTTCAGCAGTTACTTTCCTGAAAATAATGCAAAGTGCATCACTAGACTGCAGCCCTTGCATTTCAATCCAATGTTATAGAAAGGGCAGCCCGCTATAACTTTGATAACTGTAATACCATGATATCTGTCCATATTAGAATTTGTTTTTGTACCATGAAAAATTCCTTTGGGTTACTTTGCATCTTGCATTACTTCTGCCTGTATCAATATCACTCAGGATTATTCTCAATCTAATATATCAAGAAATCAACAATGATCCTAATAGTAGAATTGGGCATGACATTTCACAACATCAAAATGCATTTATTGCACCAGAGAGCTGGGAAAAATTGAGGTCAGTTTCAGCACACAGTTCATTTCCGTATAAATTGCCGAATTTTCCTCCATATATTATTTTCAAAGCAACTGATTAAAAAGATTAAATTTAAGATTGCCATTGGGAAATCTGTTGACACAAAAATTGATCCAACAAATGGAATGGCTTTGGAATAGCCAAAGCATCAATTAAGAAACAAATAAGGTTTTACAAAGGAGAGAAAGGTTGGCATATCACCTCTTCCTGGTTAAGTGAATTAAAAAGAGCTGAATGTCCTTCCTCAATATCATCCACAAGTTTGGTAAGGAGCGATCTAATTTTATCCAGGTTAGCAATTGCTGGTGTCCAAATGTTTAAGTAGCCTTACCACACAAATGAAGAATCTCTGGATATAACATCAGGTTTATGCTCAATCTGGCCATTTTCGGGGTACCATTTAAGATCCAGAGTTGAATGAGATTCTAACAAAGATAAAGTGCCCTCCATAATGTTTGGGACAAAGACCAGTCATTTATTTATTTGCCTCTGTACTCCACATTTTAAGATTTATAATAAAAAAATAATCACATGTGATTAAAGTGTAGATTGTCAGATTTTATTAAAGGGTATTTTTATTCATTTTGGTTTCACTATGTAGAAATTACAGCTGTGTTTCCCCCCCATTTCAGGGCACCATAATGTTTGGGACACATGGCCTCACAGGTGTTTGTATTTGCTCAGGTGTGTTTATTTGCCTCCTTAATGCAGGTATAAGAGAGCTCTCAGCACCTTGTCTTTTCTCCAGTCTTTCCATCACCTTTGGAAACTTTTATTGCTGTTTATCAACATGAGAACCAAAGTTGTGCCAATGAAAATCAAAGAAGCCATTATGAGACTGAGAAACAAGAATAAAACTGTTGGAGACATCAGCCAAACCATAGGCTTACCAAAATCAACTGTTTAGAACATCATTAAGAAGAAAGAGAGCACTGGTGAGTTTACTAATCGCAAAGGGACTGGCAGGCCAAGGAAGGCCTCCACAGCTGATGACAGAAGAATTCTCTCTATAATAAAGAAAAATCCCCAAACACCTGTCCGACAGATCAGAAACACTCTTCAGGTGTGGATTTGTCAATGACCACTGTCCGTAGAAGACTTCATGAATAGAAATACAGAGGCTACACTGCAAGATGCAAACCATTGGTTAGCCGCAAAAATAGGATGGCCAGGATACAGTTTGCCAAGAAGTACTTAAAAGAGCAACCACAGTTCTGGAAAAAGGTCTTGTGGACAGATGGCACGAAGATTAACTTATATCAGAGTGATGGCAAGAGCAAAGTATAGAGGAGAGAAGGAACTGCCCAAGATCCAAAGCATACCACCTCATCTGTGAAACACAGTGGTGGGGGTGTTGTGGCCTGGGCATGTATGGCTGCTGAAGGTACTGGCTTACTTATCTTCATTGATGATACAACTGCTGAGGGTAGTAACATAATGAATTCTGAAGTGTATAGACACATCCTATCTGCTCAAGTACAAACAAATGCCTCAAAACTCATTGGCCACCAGTTCATTCTATCAGCAAGACAATGATCCCACACATACTGCTAAAGCAACAAAGGAGTTTTTCAAAGCTAAAAAATGGTCAATTCTTGAGTGGCCAAGTCAATCACCTGATCTGAACCCAATTGAGCATGCCTTTTGTATGCTGTAGAGAAAATTGAAGGGGACTAGCCCCCAAAAATGCATAAGCTAAAAATGACTGCAATACAGGCCTGGCAGAGCATCACCAGAGAAGACACCCAGCAACTGATGTCCATGAATCGCAGACATCAAGCAATCATTACATGCAAAGAATATGCAACAAAATATTTAACATGACTACTTTCATCTACAAGACATTACTGTCCCACAGACATTATGGTGTCCTGAAATATGGGGGGGGGGGGGGGGGGGGGGACTATGTATAAACACTGCTGTAATTTCTACATTTTGAAACTAAAATGTATAAAACCCTTTATTAAAATCTGACAATGTGCACATTAAGCACATGTGATTTTATCTATTACAAATCTCAAACTGTGGAGTACAGAGGCAAATAAATAAATGATGGGTCTTTGTCCCAAACATTATGGAGGGCACTGTTTAATGACTTTGTTGCCAATGAGCAGCAATGATAAAAATGCTTTCTTATTTGGGGCATCAGTGATAATCTGGGAGCTCACATCACAAAAATATTTGTTTTGAATTGTTAGCTCTGGAAAATGTACTTTCAGATTTTCATTGTTCATCTTGTTTCAGTATATTAATACTATTAATGCATTAATTACTTTTTTACACCATAGAGAGCCAACATTTCTTTACACAGACTTAGAAAACTGCAAAGGAAAATTGATTTTATTGAACTATCATACCTTCATGACATTTTGAATAAGTATTCATCACCAACTTACTTGATCAACATTTCTGTCGACTTCTTTTTTTGACAATGGATTAATAATTTTTGCAGAAATCTATAAGATTCTGTGATCTGATTCTGTGCTTTCAAAACAAGTGCTTTCCTGTAAGGGCCAAGGGAAACAGGTAGATCTTTTAAAACAGTACTCTGATATTTGATGTATCATATAAACAACAACACAATCTGGTTTATATAGCTTTTTTTTTTGTTCTAGGAGTCATATGAGATACTTCTTTATATGCAATGTGACACAAAAGCACTGATTATGGTAACTGAAACCATTTGCACTTTTACCAGTGTGCTGAAAGTCAAATTCCGTATATGTTTAGTTTCAAATGAATAATGTAAACCATGCATATAATCTGTTTTCACATACACCATGATTAACAGCAAGATATCAAACCTCAGAACAAATGTAAACATATTTAAACACAAGAGGGCCATAGTAGTTTAGAATGAGCCAACATTTCTAGTCTTCATAATGAAAGTCAATGGAAACATATCCAAAATCAGATAATTTAAAATATTTTTACTGTTCAGATTATTTATTTACATTTTAATTTGCATATATCGTGGAGATCATGGTCAAATACAAGATTTCCTCTCTTCTCTTAGTCCTAAGTAGTATCTTCATTTTTGTTAAAATAAATCATCAATACCCCCTGCACCATGAACTTTTATTTTCAACAATAACTTTTGATGTAGCATCTTATCCAATGCCTTGTGGTAAACCACAGGTTTCCCCTTTATCCACATCCAATTAATTGGCTAAGCACAAATTCCCATCTCAAATCGACATTGAGTTGCCGGATTACTTTTGTGTTTTTTTCAGCGTGCCCTGCTATATACTTTATCATGAGTGTTCCTAACAAATTATGCTATGTAGATGTTAAACTCACTATCTTGCAGTTCCAGATTACTAATTTCTATTACAAAGATAATTCCCCTTTCATCCCCTTTGATATCTCATTTTCACACCTTACACTTCTCTGTGTCTCCCTCTCCCCTGACTCAGTCTGAAGGGTCTCGACCCGCAACATCACCCATTCCATCTATCCAGAGATGCTGTCTGTCTTGCTGAGTTACTCCAGCATTTTGTGTATCTTCGGTGTAAGCCAGCATCTGCAGTTCCTTCCCACACACCATCATAGACAAATATAAGTGTTTAGTTGCAGAAAGAAATGGTGGGGACAAGATGGATAGAAGAATGGATATACCTTATAGAGCAAGGCCAAAGTTGCTGTGGTGTTGATGAAGCCACTTGGTCAATAAAGTAATAAGGGCAGTAAGAAAGTGAAACAAAAAGGACAGTTAAAACTGGTGAAACACAGAAAAGAATTGCAGGAAATGACCAGCAGATCAAGTAATATCAATGTAGAGAAAAACTTATTATATGTACAATCTATTGCAGAACTAACCAATTTGATGCAAATAGAGAAAGCAAGTTACCCAAAAGTTGTCAAGTTTGAATGTAGAGTGTGGAAGGCTGTGTGTTCAGATAGAAAATATGTTCCTTTGGCTTACATTGGATGTTTTTAGAAAAATGCAAAACAGCTCAGACAGATAGAACAGAATGAGAGTGGGATGGAGAAATAAAAGGTGACAGGAATTTGGAATCTCGGGATCAGCATACCAAACACATGCTCTGCAAATAACTTACCCAATCGGTGTTTTGTTTCTGCGATGTGGTGGAGACCAATCCTCAAGCATTGAATCCATTAACTTAAATTCAGAGTACAAGTGAAACGTTGCTTCACCTGCAAGAACTGTTTGGATTGCTGAATGGTAGGAGAGGCAAAAGTGCTGCATCTCCTGCAATTGCATGGGAAAATGTATCAAAAATGATTGGATGGTGGAATGAAAAAAAGACCAGGAAGACCAAGGGTACGTCGAAACAAAGAGCTGCAGATGCTGGTTTATACCAAAGATAGATACAAAGTACTGGAGTAATTCAACCGGTCAAACAACATCTCGGGAGAAAATGGATGGGTGACGTTTCGGGTTGGGACTCTGATTCAGAATCAATCATAACCCGAAATGTCACCCATCCTTTTTCTCCAGAAATGCTGCCTGACCCGTTGAGTTACTCCAGCACTGTGCCCATCTTAAGCCTAAGGGTACGGTCCTTTAGGAATACTGGAAAGGGTAGGGGAAAGGCATGGAAATTGAATCTTATTGAACTGTAGTTCACCAATATCTGATCTGGGCACTTCCTACAGGTCTCGCCAGCCTTTCACAGCTTATATACATCCTTTCATTTTAATTCTCAACATTCCTCATTAATCTTTCAACACATCACTAACCATCCTAAAAGGATGATGCTCTTAAGTGAATCAAAAAGAGGTACCTTGGAATTAACTCACTTGAACAGAGACTAAAGTAGTGTATCAGCAAATGCAGGAGATTTTAAATACCAAAGACTCTACAAATTAAGATAATTACATACCAGCTGATGTCTAACAGTATAATACCCATTCTTGTCTAGGGATAAAACCGGAGAGGGCATTCAAAACTCCAATAACATTTTCAAAAACTACCAGGATTCCTCAATTTTAATGAAAAACATTTTTAAAAAGGTACAAGACAATCAAATTGATTTAATTGTGCAAGAAATTAATCAAAAAATCAGATGTGAGAAGATCAAATATTTTACACCATCTATTCTATTATATAAAACTCTCTGGCTGTCGTCCGTCTGTACGTCCGACGGCCTGCTTGACTTTGCCGCGCGGCCTTTGATACGGCCCCTGGCCCACACGGCGCGCGGAAAGGCCCACGTTTTTCGCCATTTCCAAAGAGATGACATTTATCTTTACGAATAGCCACTCCTGATTAAATTCGGTCCTGTTTATGTACACGTTTTTTAATAAAATCCATCCCCCCCCCAACCCCAATGTGATTTTCTCCGATTGTCTCCGATTTTCTCCGAAAACGACGCCATCTTTCTTTCCCCGATTTTTTCCAAAAACGACGCCATCTTTTTTTCGCCGATTTTCTCCCATTTTTTCCGAAAACGACGCCATCTTTTTTTCAGCACATTTTCACCCCGGGGTCTGAAGCACGTTCGGGAACAACACCCCGGGGTGTCAAGCACTTTTGGGGACCAGACCCAACGGGTCTGCACTTGGTCTAGTTCCATTTAAAATTATGGTCCTTTCAACAAACATATTGAACAATTTACATCTTTAAGTGCAAAATGTCTTGGTATAAAGTTAATAATATTCATCTTGTTCTGAACTAGTTTGGCAAGACTATTGCTTGATCTTACCTATAAAGTCCTTCTGGCCCATTAAGTGCAGCTATTCCAGGAACGAGGGAGTCAGCTATATGGTACTTCCCATCACACATAGCTCGATTAAACTGTATATTTTGATCAAATAGCATCCATAGCTTTCAGGAACAAGAATAAAACATTAAAAGGCACCATACATGAATAATGCCATTACATGTATTTAAAAATCCTAATGCAGCAATTATTTACCAGCATTAAATGTAGTGATTTATACAAATTTGTTACACATCCACTTATTGAACCCTACATGACTTTGTAAAATTCCTAAAACTAAATTTCTTAGTTAATAATCATACAGCATATTTAAAAGAAATCCTTATCTTTGCTGAACGTACTTGTACAGCCTGTTAGATCATGTACTACCAAGGCTCCCATACTACCAAGGCATTGTCAAAGACGACCACTGGTTTCAACTAGATTCTCCTAAACATTTCAAAGATGTACAGATGTAGAGAGAAAAAAACCCAACCCTGGTAAATTCAAAATCAAATATGTCTTCATTTTTTTTACCAAATGCCTTTCAACTAGTCATATTTAACATACGAGTAGCAAATTTCACCGACTTCTTGGTCAAATCCATTGAAATATGCAACGTACAAGGAGAAAGTGAAGTAGAGTTGCCACAATCTGATCTTTGATACCCTCATCAACAAAAGTAAGACTCAGTGCTATCTCTCAATGACAAACCAGTGTGGCTGGGAATCCGAGCATTGATGGATTGATGTTTAATTATTAGGAGGGTTCCTGCGTCACTCTCTTCTTGGCTTCCGTTTCTAATATGTTGAGGAAGGGGAGGGAAGTGGAAATGTAGCAGATCATGGTCACAAACCCATAAACTAACTGTGATGCCAGCAGTCTAATTCCACCCAGACGCATGGTTAAAACTGCAGCAAGAATTTTATGCAAGTATTCAAAAAGCAGATCATACATTTGTCAATCTCCAGACATTACATGAGCAGCAATCTGCAGGATTATCCAGATGTCAATTAAGGACAACTCTATTTTCCATAATTATAAATTCCTTGATTAAAAGAGACACGATCTACTTTTTAATATTTGTACAGTAAAAGATTTTTGTCAAATAATTCTCCATGTACACAATGGAGCAACAAAATTTTGTATATATACATCACATGTGAAATGACAAATAAGTTAAGAAATATCAAAATGTTTTTGTTTGCATTAAAGAGCAGACAGAAAATGTTTGTGTACCTTTGCATGCTGGCTGTGGGGAGGAAATCGATCTTTTAAGTGTTTCAGGATTTCAGATGCGGCCAAGTAATAGCCCTACGTCCAAAAAGAAAACATGCATTACGTACAATCAAGTATATACCCAAAATTGAATTATCACAGCATTTTTGATGTTCAAGTCTGTCAATAATTTCATTAATAGAGGAACTATTCAGTATCAGTTCCTGTGGATTGGAGGGTAGGTAATGTTGTCCCACTCTTTAAGAAGGGCGGCAGAGAGAAAGCAGAGAATTATAGACCAGTTAGCCTGACATCGGTGGTGGGGAAGATGCTGGAGTCAATAATAAAAGATAAAATAGCGGCACATTTGGATTTCAGTAGCAGGATCGGCCCGAGTCAGCATGGATTTACGTTGGGGAAATCATGCTTGACTAATCTTCTGGAATTTTTTAAGGATGTATCCAGGATAATGGACAAGGGAGAGCCAATGGATGTAGTGTACCTGGACTTTCAGAAAGCATCTGATAAGGTCCCACATAGGAGATTAGTGGGCAAAATTAGAGCACATGGTATTGGGGGTAGGGTGCTGACATGGATAGAAAATTGGTTGGCAGACAGGAAACAAAGGGTAGGATTTAACTGGTCCCTTTCAGAACGGCAGACAGTGACTAGTGGGATACCGCAAGGCTCGGTGCTGGGACCACAGCTATTTACAATATATATTAATGATTTGGATGAAGGGATTAAAAAGTAACTAGCAAATTTGCAGATGACACAAAGCTGGGTGGCAGTGTGAACTGTGAGGAGGATGCTATGAGGATGCAGGGTGACTTGGACAGGTTGGGTGAGTGGGCAGATGCAGTTTAATGTGGATAAATGTGAGGTTATCCACTTTGGCAGAGTATTATCTAAATGGTGTCAAGTTGGGAAAAGGGGAAGTACAACGGGATCTGGGGGGTCCTTGTTCATCAGTCACTGAAAGTAAGCACGCAGGTACAGCAGGCAGTGAAGAAAACGAATGGCATGTTGGCCTTCATAACAAGAGGAGTTGAGTATAGGAGCAAAGAGGTCCTCCTGCAGTTGTACAGAGCCCTAGTGAGACCACACCTGGAGTATTGTGTGCAGTTTTGGTCTCCAAACTTGAGGAAAGACATTCTTGCTATTGAGGGAGTGCAGCGTAGGTTCACGAGGTTCATTCCCGGGATGCCGGGACCGTCATATGTTGATAGATTGGAGCGGCTGGGTTTATATTCTGGAATTTAGAAGGATGGGAGGGAATCTTATTGAAACATATAAGATTATTAAGGGTTTGGACACGCTAGAGGCAGGAAATATGTTCCCGATGTTGGGGGAGTACAGAACCAGGGGCCATAGTTTAAGAATAAGTGGTAAGCCATTTAGAACAGAGATGAGGAAAAACCTTTTCACACAGAGTGTTGTGAGTGTGTGGAATTCTCTGCCTCAGAGGGCAGTGGAGGCTGGTTCTCTGGATGCTTTCAAGAGAGAGTTAGATAGAGCTCTTAGGGATAGCGGAGTTAAGGGATATGGAGAGAAGGCAGGAACGGGGTACTGATTGTGGATGATCAGCTATGATCACTCTGAATGGCGGTGCTGGCTCGAAGGCCTGAATGGCCTACTCCTGCACCTATTGTCTATAACTGATTTGAAAGGGATTTACTGCTCTGAAAAGTGCAAATCAGATCTGACAAATTTATTCGTCTCAATGTTTCCTTAGATGATCAGTTTTAATAAATGTTCTTAATCAAATAGTGAACACTTGATTCAATATGAATCAAATACAAATATGAAAAGTTGCTAAATTGGAATTTCTACAATTCTACTGGATATTGACATTCTAAATTGCAATGAACAGAATACAAGTTGTCCCAATATACAAGGATTTCTGGATTGTATATATGCCACAGCTCAAATTCAGTGCAGATAGGGGACAAATCATCCTCTACGATAATCCTCAACACGGGGGCTCCACAAGGATGTGTTCTCAACCCCCTTCTTTACTCCTTGTACACCCGTGACTGTGCAGCCATGTACAAAACGAATTCAATTTTCAAATTTGCAGACGAAACCACCATTGTGGGCCGGATATCAAATAATGATGAGACGAAGTATCGGAAGGAGATCGAGAACCTCATGTGCTGGTGTCGAGCCAAAAAACTTTCTCTCAATGTCAGTAAGACAAAGGAGATTGTGATCAACTTCAGAAAGTGAAGCGGTACACATACCCCAGTTTGCATAGACAGTGCCCAAGTAGAGATGGTTGAAAACCTTAAATTCCGAAGAGCCAATATCACCAACCACTTCTCCTGGACCACTGAATATTGATGCAATGACCAAGAAAGCACACCAACGCCTTAACTTCCTTAGAAGGCTTAGGAAGTTTGGTATGCTCTCTACAACCTTCAACAAACTTCTACAGATGCACCACAGAAAGCATTTTATCAGGATGCATCACAGCTTGGTTTGAAAACAGCACCATCCAAGACTGCAAGAAATTGCAGCGAATTGTGGACGCAGCCCAGACCATCACACAATCCAACCTCCCTTCTATTGATTCCATTTATACCTCACGCTGCCTCAGCAAGGCCAGCAGCATAATCAAAGACGAGTCGCACCCTGGCCACTCCCTTTTCTCCCCTCTCCCATCAGGCAAAAGGTATACAAGTGTGAAAACGTACACCTCCAGATTCAGGGACAGTTTCTTCCCAGCTGTTATCAGGGAACTGAATCATCCTACCACAACCAGAGAGCAGTACTGAACTATCTACCTCTTGGGTGACCCTTGGACTATCCTTGATTGGACTTCGCTGGCTTTACTTTGCAATACGTTATTCCCTGAGCAGGGCCAGCCTTAAGCCAATTGGACCAATTG